>CM076576.1:909787540-910425565 GCA_034641835.2 Pinus albicaulis | reverse complement strand
AAAAGCGCTCAAAAAGAGAAAAACAGGGGTAACCATCATGGTATTGGAAAAGGGGCCCGTGGTATTGAAGGCTCGTGGTATTGGTTTGGCTCATGGTATTAAAAAAAGAGGGGCCCGTGGTATTGAAAAAAATAAACCTATATAAGGAGAAGAAATTCATTGTGCAAAGGAGTAGTGAGCGTGCAAGATGTCTGAGCTTGAATGAATACTTCTCTGTGAAGTATATCTGTATGGAAAGGGTAAAGGTTTGATGATAGATCTGAATCTATGATGCACCTATGAAGAAATGATGAAGCGGGATTTCTAGATCTGAAATGTATCTGTATTTGCTAGATCTATTTATGGAGTGATTAGATCTGTGATGAGGCGAACATCTGTCTGAAGTAAAGGGTTGAATCTGAACTGAATATCTGATCTGAAGAAGTATGCTGCTCTATAATGATTGAAGATCTATACGCTACTTTGCCGTGGAGGAAGCGCGTATATACGCGGCTTCAGTGAAGAGAAAGCGCGTATGCGCAATGAAATACATACAGAGGTATACGCTGGTTTGTGTGGACGTAAGCGCATATATACGCGACATCAGTGAAGGGAAAGCGCGTATGCAAACTAAGGTTTGCTGAAGCAAGGGGTATGAAATATCTGATCTGTTCTGCTGTGTTTCTGCTATCTGATCTGTGTTGATAAGTATCTGTTGGTGATGTATGTTTGTGCTTAAAAGTATGGAAAGGGTCCAGTCTGAAAATATGATGAAACGTGGCATGCAAGTGTTGTTCTATTGAAGTTGTTGGATCCAGTGTGAAAATTGATGAAACGTGGTCCAAGGTGGTGCTGAGGGTTGTAGCCTTCAGTCAGGGGGTCGTAGCTCCCTTCCAGGTGAGGCTGGTAAACGAGATCGGGGGTCGTAGCTCCCTTCCAGGTGAGGCTGGTAAACGAGATCGGGGGGTCGTAGCTCCCTTCCAGGAGAGGCTGGTAAACGAGTCGGGGGGTCGTAGCTCCCTTCCAGGAGAGGCTGGTAAACGAGTCAGGGGGTTGGAGCTCCCTTCCAGGAGAGGCTGGTAAACGAGCGCAGGTGGGTGCCTGCGTGCTGGTCAAGTCTGCGCCAGCACATATGTTGTCAGATGTTTTCTCTATAATAAAATATTGAAGGCTGAGCAACTGCAGCGGTGGTTTTCTCCCGACTTGGGTTTCCACCTAAAAATCCTGGTGTTCATGTGTGATGCTTTGTGTGATGGTTTATTCTGTTCTTACTGCACATGTTTACTGTTTATAGAACATCTAATGAATGAATGATGGAATGATATAAGTGAAGAACTAATGGCTTAATTATATCTCTGTGTATACGCGAGTTTTATGAAGGATATCCGCGTGTATACGCTACTTGGCTTCAGCAAAGTAGCGTATGGGTTTTAAGGAATGAAAAAGTAAAAAGTTTTGAAAATGCAGTAAATACTGATTCACCCCCCCCCTCTCAGTATTTTTCCCAACAATTGGTATCAAAGCGTGGTCCTTCTGCAGAAGCTTGATCGCTTGAAGGAGATCCGTCGCAATGGGAAAGAAGCAAAAGAAGAAGGTTACTCAAGGAAAGAAGAAGCCTCAGAAATCATGTATAGAAGAAATTGAAGAAGATGAAACAGGTATTGATCGTTGCTCTTGTATTTTACTTAATTGTATATGCAAGGATTATTATAGTGAAAGTGAAGATGAAGAAGATTCTGACCAAGCTCTACAAGTGCTCATGGCAAAGAAGAAGGCTACTCAAAGTAAGGAGATAGCTGAATTTGACAAAAATTAATCAGATAGTGATTGGGGTCATCCCTTGAAAGATCTTAGTTGTGCAAACAATGGTGATGATAGTGAAGAATATGCTATCGAAGCTGTCAAGATTAAAGATGAAGATAGTAAGAGAAAAGTTGTGGATCTAGAAGAAGTTATCAAAGATCAACAAAGAAAATTTAATGAGAAGGATTCTGCTAAAAAAGCTTTGGTATTTAGACTGAAAAGGATGTTCGATGATGTATACAGTCGAAGTAAAGGATATCAAGCTGGAATCATCTCTCTGCAAGCAGAACTTGAAGAAGAAAATAAGAAGAATGAAGGACTTAAAGCAGAAAACGTTTCTCTAAAAACAGATCTGAAAAAATCAAAGAGGAAGAATGAAGGTCTTGAAGCTACAGTCATCTCTCTACAAGCAGATCTTGAAGCATCAAGTAAGAAGATTGAGGAACCTCTACAAACGTTTGAAAAGGAAGGCCTTGAAACAGAAATCATCTCCCTCAAAGAAGACCTAGATAAATCAAATAAGAAGAATGCAGGACTTGAAGCAGAAAACATATCTCTGAAAGAAGATCTCAAAGCATCGAAGAAGAAGAATGAAGAGCTGCAACAAACATGTGAAGTAAACGAAAATTGGTTGAAAGAAGAGATTCTAAATCTGAAGGATCAAGTAGAAGATGGAAGAAGGAAAGAAGAAAGCACGACAAAGCAATGTCAAGACTTGGAGGTTGAGCTAAATATTCTCAAAGGTAAATTAGAAGAAAAGGTTAGACTTTTGAGGTTTCAAGATAGTACTAAGATTCTGGATAATATTCTTAGTAGTCAAAGGTCTCCTTCTATCAAACTTGGTCTTGGCTTTCATGAAACTGTTAAAGGAGAATCTAGCTCACAAGGAGGTGCTAAAGAATCAAAGGATATCAATGCAAAATCTGAAGTATTGAAAGAGTCAAAAGATCAACCAACAATCATGAATTCTCAAAGGAATTCATTCAAGAACGTTGAATGTTTTAAATTTCATAACTATGGGCATGTTGCAGCAAATTGCAGGAGCAGATCATTTCAGCCACAAACAAACAGGTTCTACTCAGAAAGGTACTCTAGTTTCTTCAGGGGATATTGTTTCTCATGTAACATGTATGGACATAAAGGAGTTGATTGCAAAAGGAGGAAGATTAGAAATACTCATTATGATTCTTATGCTTACTTTTCTGGACATATGAGATGTTATTCTTGTAACAAGTATGGGCATGTAGAAAAGGAATGCAGGTTGAACAGATCTAAGAAAGTGGACAATTTTCAGCACATTGTTAGGAAGGTCAAACAAATTTGGAAAAAGAAGGAAGACCAACCAGAAACGTAGGGAATTCTGACCCTACTGCAGTCATCCGCTTCTGAAACTTACTTCTCTGATTGACTGCAGGAATGATGTGGGATACATTATGAGATTTAGTAATGTATCGTCACAGGGGGAGCAATGTATGATGTCTCTCATGGTTGATTTGATTATTCTGGTTATATGTATTTCTGACAGTACATCTGGTGTGAAGAAAAGACAGGAACAGAAGGTAAATTTGCAGGGGGAGATAAAGGAATGTGAAAAATTTCTATGTTTCACTTTCCATACGCGGGTTATATTCACCAAAGTCGCGTATACACGCGAGTTCCAGCTGACACAGCCGCGTATGCATTGATGATAAGGAAATTTATCTGATAGCTGAAGATCTGGAGCAGAGGTCCAGGGGGAGCATCAGTCTGACTGCTGATGATTGCACTGTTAGCATCATTCTCTTTATACTCATGTTAATGAAATGATACTTGGTTATTTTTGTTGAAGATTATGGATGAAGCCTGGTTGCTTTATGATGAAGAGCATTCGTTGTTGAGATGAAAGTCTTATAATTCAGAGATGAGGATAGATCATGAAGAGATTGTTGCTGATGACTTGCTGTTGAAGGTGTTTCAGATTGCACAAGTTAAGGAAGAGCACTGGTTTAGGGGGAGCAGCAAGTTGAATACTAATGATTGCATTGTTGGCAATATGACTGCTTATTCTTTGGTTTTTGTGATACTCATGCTCAAATGATGATGACTTGGTACATGGTTTATTATGATGAGTTTTTGAGCCCTGGTTGCTGATATGTATCCTTTGTACTCACACATGGATGAGTTGGATGTCATTTGATTCATAGATAAATCATGCAGAGTGTGTTACTATGGTTGAGAGATCTTTTGCCTACATATGTTACTTCATGTTAAATCTTGAAGATCATGGTGATGTTGGACCACATGGATGATTGCTTGACACCTATGTGAAGATGTTGTTCTGATATGAGAATCTCTCTTGGAAAGATTGTATTGATGCTGCAAATAATCTGAAGGCTTGGTTACTATTGTACTGATGCCACAACCGTTGGATGACGCTTGAAGACACAACTACACCATTCTATCTATCTGTAGTCCAGGGAAGCATTCAAATGTCTCAGAAAGAAGCTGAACACTGTCTTTGCCTCACAGAGAATCATATCTGGTTGAAATTTAGAAGATGTCTTGGGATACGCGGGTTTCCTGAAACACAGTCGCGTATATACGCGAGTTCCTGCACAGAAAACCGCGTATGTCTGATTGCTGACAATTTTTGGTTGGAGTCAGCTCTTTTCAGCACAGCTGCAGTGCTGTTTGGCATATCTGATACTGTTTTGTATCTCTGGTGGTGTTCCAGTTCTCATAAATCTATTTCTAATGTTTTGATGAAGATGCCTTGATGATTTGTTGGTGAAAGTGTTCAGGATGCACAAACTAAGGGGGAGCCTTAGTCATATGAAAAGGATGCATGGATGCACAGATTCAGGGGGAGCATTAGTTTTGCTGAGTATAATGCATTGCTGGCATTATGGTGGTTATGATATATGATCTCTCTTGAGGTCTTTTTGGTATTGATTATGAAAAGTCATATTTGTATTTTGATGAAAAGGTCTGGTTGAGACCCATGATGTAAAATTGTAATATTCAGTCATGTAAGGACTAGTCAATTTTTGTAAACCCACTTGGTTGGGTAGCTGAGTTGAAATGTGTAAACCCACTTGGTTGGGTACTTGAGTCTTATATGTAAATCCACCTGGTTGGATATTTGATGTAAGTATGAGTCTTTTAGTGATAGGAAGTTCATAGAGTCATGTACTTCATTGAAAAATTTTCAGCATGAACTCAGGGGGAGCTTGGTCACTTCAGTATACATCAGATCTGCAGAACGCTTCTTCTACATGAGGAGAAAAGGGGGAGAGTGTGTTGGTTTTGATCCGTTGGTTTTTGATCCGCCCGTTGCCCTTGATGTCAAAGGGGGAGAGTGTGTTGGTTTTGATCCGCTGGTTTTGATCCGCCCTTTGCCCTTGATGTCAAAGGGGGAGAGTGACATGGTGTTTGAATGATGCCAAAAATGGAGAGAGTGACATGGAAAAAATGGAGAAAGTGACATGGTAAAAATGGGGAGAGTGACATGGTGTCATTGTATTCTTAATGTACCTATCTGTTGTGGTGACCAAACACCATCGTGGTTGCCATCAAGTCCAAAGGGGGAGATTGTTGGAAATATGATGCAGAGTGTTGTCCTTGATGGCAACCCACTGAATGAAGATGAAGACATGCGACTGATGACATGTGTTGTCCTTGATGGCAAACCACCTGATGAAGTTATTCTTGACTTGATGGACTTGGTAAATGATGTAAATCTGATGTGATATGATGTTTGTTGACAATATGATGCTGAGTGTTGTCCTTGAAAGGAAACCCACTTGATGAAGATGATGACAACTTACTTGATGAAGTTGTGCTTGATAGAATATGTTCTTGATGAAGAAAATATGATGTATCTACAGTGTGTACAGAAGGCAATGAAGAAAGGAATTCAGAATGTGCTCAAAGTATGATGAAAAGAGTATGTCTCTAGGCATACGCGGATATGTCTAATGGAAGTAGCGTATGCACGCGGGAATAAACGTTCCAAGTCGCGTATGGGTAAAAGCGCTCAAAAAGAGCAAAACAGGGGTAACCACCATGGTATTGGAAAAGGGACATAGTGGTATTGAAGGCTCGTGGTATTGGTTTGGCTCATGGTATTAAAAAAAAAGGGGCTAATGGTATTGAAAAAGGATAAACCTATATAAAGAGATGAAATTCATTATGCAAATCAAGAGTGTGGGTGAAAGATGTATGAGCTTGAATGAATACTTCTCTCTGAAGTAGATCTGAATGGAAAGGGTTACACTTGAATGAAAAATCTGAATGTATGATGCACCAATGATGAAGAAGGGGATCTAGATTTGAAATGTACTTGTATTTTCTAGATCTGTTTATGGAGTGATTAGATCTGTGATGAGGCAAACATCTGTCTGAAGTAAAGGGTTGAATATGAACTAAATATCTGATCTGAAGAAGTATGTTGCTCTATAATGATTGAAGATCTATACGCTACTTCGCCGCATAGGAAGCGCGTATATACGCGGCTTCGCTGAAGATAAAGCGCGTATGCGCAATGAAATATATACAGAGGTATACGCTGGTTTGTGTGGACGGAAGCGCGTATATACGCGACAACAGTGAAGTAAAAGCGCGTATGCAAACTAGGGTTTGCTGAAGCAAGGGGTATGAAATATCTGATCTGTTCTGCTGTGTTTCTGCTATCTGATCTGTGTTGATATGTATCTGTTGATGATGTATGTTCGTGCTTAAAAATATGGAAAGGGTTCCGTCTGGAAATATGATGAATTGCGGTCCGCAAGTTGTGTTCTATTGAAGTGGTTGGATCCAGTGTGAAAATTGATGAAACGTGGTCCAAGGTGGTGCTGAAGGTTGTAGCCTTCAGTCAGGGGGTTGTAGCTCCCTTCCAGGTGAGGCTGGTAAGCGAGATCGGGGGGTCGTAGCTCCCTTCCAGGTGAGGCTGGTAAACGAGATCGGGGGGTCGTAGCTCCCTTCCAGGAGAGGCTGGTAAACCAGTCAGGGGGTTGGAGCTCCCTTCCAGGAGAGGCTGGTAAACGAGCGCAGGTGGGTGCCTGCGTGCTGGTCAAGTCTGCGCCAGCACATATGTTGTAAGATGTTTTTTCTATAATAAAATATTGAAGGCTGAGCAACTGCAGCGGTGGTTTTCTCCCGACTTGGGTTTCCACCTAAAAATCCTGGTGTTCATGTGTGATGCTTTGTGTGATGGTTTATTCTGTTCTTTCTGCACATGTTTACTGTTTATAGAACATCTAATGAATGAATGATGGAATGATATAAGTGAATAACTAATGGCATAATTAGATCTCTGTGTATACGCGAGTTTTATGAAGGATATCCGCGTGTATACGCTACTTGGCTTCAGCAAAGTAGCGTATGGGTTTTAAGGAATGAAAAAGTAAAAAGTTTTGAATATGCAATAAATACTGATTCACCCCCCCCCCCCCCCTCTCAGTATTTTTCCCAACAATACCTTTGTACGCAATCGTAAATCCCCTATAACACACATCATGAACATGTAATCTACGAGACATACAAAAAAATATGAGCATAGGGAATTCATACTTATTTGAGAATCGTCAAGAAGGATTGATGCCTCTTCATAATAGATGCAATATTATCTATTAGGTCATGCTTTCCTTAAAATTTCATCTGCCAAGTCAAAACATGATGAGAGCCATAACTCAAGTCTTCCATAAACCATACTTATAACCAACAAAATAAAAATGATAGAAAAACCATTAAGATCACATAATAACAAACAAATTTACACATAATTTAGAAGAGGAAAATAACTCTTATTGATATATGCAAAATGCAACCAGGACATGGACTTCCTTGTACCACCTGACCATAGATTAGTTTGAACCAAATATTTCTTTCAACCAATCACCCACCTGCCATATTCCAAGCATGAATGTGGTATCTCATGGAATAAACCAAACAAAAACAAACCAGGGATTCCAGAGGCCAAAATGCCTCAACCCTGAACCAATGATTCCACCTCACAGTTGGAAATAACCAACCATCACCATATCAGTCTCTACCCGATATTTCAATGGCTCCAAAACATTTGTTCCAACCAGCGCTTCCATGACTAGTAACTCAACCCACAGATGCTATTGGGCTTCTAGAGAGTTTTTCCAACCAGGGATTCTAGGACTAGTAACTCAACCCATGAAGGGATTCCATAAAATATTTCTAACCAAGTATTCCAGGACAAGTAACTCAACCCAAGCTGTTACAGGGCTTCCAGAGCATTTATCCAACCAAGGCCTCCAAGAACTAGTAACTCAACCCATGACCATAAGAAACATGAGCAGAAATAAGAAAAACAAGTAAACCCACAACACCATGGCTATCCAGGAAATGGAAAGTCTTTGAAAAACCATTTTCAATCCAAGAAATCCTCCAATCCAATAACAAATCACAACCAAGAAATCACATGCATGTTCCATGCATTCCAAATCTAGCAAAGAAATCATACATGCAACTTGGTACCTGCAAGTAAAACCTGTTGTAGTTGCTGATATTGCTATCCTCTTACATTTTACTTATTTTCCTTTGCCTTATTTCTCCAAATCCCAATTATGCCACACTCCTCCCAGAGTTCTCCAAGAAAAATCCAATTCCAAGGGTATGAGAGAGAGAGAGAATAGAATGAGAGTGTCAAATATCGAACTAACAAAAGCGGATATGGACAAAAAGATGATCCTCAAAATCATTTTTATCATTGAGGCCTCTATTTTCCTATTTTTCCATTATTTTCCTTAAATTTCCTCCTCACATGCAACCTATGACGTTTCACCTTCATTTTCACCTAATTTCCATTATTTTCATAAATAAATGCTAATAAATGCCACTTTTCCTTTCCAAAGCCTTTTCCATTGCCTTTTCCAATTTCCATAGTCATTAATTAATCACAAGTGATCCCCGTCCCTTTGTTTTTTCTCAATATTTAGCTTGGAATACATGTTCCATGACCAACCATGGCTTCTCTCACGTCTGTTAATGACTTACATCATCGGCCAATAATCAGATGTTGTCTACCATGTTTTACTCCAACTCATTGATTCACATGGATAGAATCATACATTAGTTGGTTGTTTGAACAAGATAGAAGACCCCAGATCTAGTTTCATCCATCCAGGCTACAATTTCAGGAGTTATACAAAGATCACAATGTATGATGGCCATGATCATATAGATAGTCATCCAATCATAGGTCCACTAGTTTCATATGTGGACATGTCTTTTGATCAATGTACATGTTATATTAGCTTATGGGTTGAGTATCGGTATGCCTCCCTCAGTGACAATATGCCATGATAAATGTATTGTAAGAGATGAAGCTCACAAGTTGTTCTTGATCCCTACTTGTCACAAGGTAAAGCACTGTAGTTATTAGTCACAATCTTAACCTTTTCACTTTAGGGGGAATTCTGTCATAGGCCATTTTGTCACATCTGATCAGTGAGCCTCCTAATGGGATCAATCAACATCCTATTCCCCCTTGTCATCATCTTGAAAAAATACCTAAGCATGTACCTTTCATCCCCCAGAATTTTTGCCCTAAACTGCATCATCTGAGCCAATTTTAGGACCAACGCTCCCTACAAGCCTACTATGGTGCGATCACCTACAAGTTGCTCCACTATGGCCAACATTGGTCACTAGAAGGTTGCTATCCTTTGCATCTGTATTGGTTCTATAATTTCGGGAGAATGATCGGGATTCTAGAAGATTCACCTTCTAGGAGTTTCTAGAAATTGTTTCAACTACTTACCTTGGATTGATATTAAGATCCTATCCTGCCCTAATTTGGAGTTTTCACCACTTATCCTTTGATCCTATCCCTCCATAGAATGGAAATTGGATAAGAACTCCCAAATTACCCCACTCTTCTATATATTTACTCTCTCATATGCAAGAGGTAATGGTTGGTTTTGGAGAGTGATTCCGCCCTTATGCTGTTGTCGTATGTAGTTATTATCTCATGCATATGGTGATTGGAGGTGCATATTGTGACAAGGAAAGGATGAGTCAACAACTTGGAGGATCTCTTCTACAAGATCAACTCCCACTTATGGTTGTAATCTCATTCCATTTATATTAATGCAAATAATTATCTTTTTTCCTATATGTGATGTATTTATTTCACTTATTTCAATAGCATGTTGATATATTGAATAGAGTATTTAGATGACACTACATATATCTCATAGTTTCTTGGTTGCATTATATGACTGTGCATGTTCTAATTTTGGCAATCAGAGCTATAATTGGAGGTTCCAAGCTAAAGAAGGAGCGAAATGTGCAAAAGGTTCTAGGTAGGCCTCACTCCATCTATTTACTTTAAGGAAAAGCATTGAGTTCCTTGTATCTCTATTGTTCTAGGTTGACCATCAAACCTAGGGGAGATACCTTTGTACGCAATCGTAAATCCCCTATAACACACATAATGAACATGTAATCTACTAGACATATATAAAAGTATGAGCATAGGGAATTCATACTTATTTGAGAATCGTCAAGAAGGATTGATGCCTCCTCATAATAGATGCAATATAATCTTCCTTAAAATTTCATCCACCAAGTCAAAACATGATGAGAGCCATAACTCAAGTCTTCCATAAACCATATTTATAACCAACAAAATAATAATGATAGAACAACCATTAAGATCACATAATAACAAAAAAATTTACACATAATACATAAGAGGAAAATAACTCTTATTGATATATGAAAAATGCAACGAGGACATGGAATTCCATTTCCCACCTGACCATAGATTAGTTTGAACAAAATATTTTTTTCAACCAATCACCCGCCATGCCATATTCCAAGCATGAATGTGGGATCTCATGGAATAAACCAAACAAAACCAAACCAAGGATTCTAGAGGCCAAACCACCTCAACCCTCAACCAATGATGCCACCTCACAGTTGGAAATAACCAACCATCACCATATCAGTCTCTACCCAAGATTTCCATGGCTCCAAAACATTTGTTCCAACCAGGGCTTCCATGACTAGTAACTCAACCCATAGATGCTATCGGGCTTCTAGAGAGTTTGTCCAACCAGGGATTATAGGACTAGTAACTCAACCCATGAAGGGATTCCATAAAATATTTCTAACCAAGTCTTCCAGGACAAGTAACTCAACCCAAGATGTTACAGGGATTCCAGAGCATTTATCCAACCAAGGACTCCAGGAACTAATAAATAAACTCACAACTAAAGTAATCATGAGAACCAACTAGAAAAAAATCAATGGAAATAAATCCACAACACCATGGCTATCCGGGAAATGGAAAGTCTTTGAAAAACCATTGAATCAAGAAATCTCTAAGATAATAACAAGAACTACAACCAGAAATTCATGCATGTCTATTCCAAATCTAGCAAAGAAATCATACATACAACTCGGTACCTGCAAGTAAAACCCGTTGTAGTTGCTGATATTACTATCCTCTTACATTTTACTTATTTTCCTTTGCCTTATTTCTCCAAATCCAAATTATGCCACACTCCTCCCAGAGTGCTCCAAGAAAATTCTGATTCTAAGGGTATGAGAGAGAGAATATAATGAGAGTGTCAAATATCGAACTGGCAAAAGCTGATATTGACAAAAAGATGATCCTCAAAATCATTTTTATCATTGAGGCCTCTATTTTCCAGTTTTTCCATTATTTTCCTTTATTTTCCTCCTCACATGCAACCTATGACCTTTCACCTTCATTTTCACCTAATTTCCATTATTTTCACAAATAAACGCTAGTAAATTCCACTTTTCCTTTCCAAAGCCTTTTCCATTGACTTTTCCAATTTTCATAGTCATTAACTAATCACAAGTGATCCCCGTCCCTTTGTTTTTTCCCAATATTTATCTTGGAATAAATGTTCCATGACCTTGGTTATTATTATTCCTTTATTAACTTTATTACATGGATTTCTGACCAAGGATGTTATAGAGGGACTATAAAAAAACAAGGCTCAAATCCATTACAAGGATATACTCATTATGGCCTAAGAATTTCACATGTGAGATTTGAAGTTGAATGGTCGGGATAACAACATTTCTCCCAACCTCCCAAGCTATATCCAATTGACTCACACACACACACACACACAATGACAACTAATATTATGCACTTATATAAATTTGAAACTATCTCTTAAAGCATTAATTCTTTATCATTCTTCCCCTCTTTTAGAGGTAATGTCCTCATAGCCAAGTTAACCAAATGAAAATTAATGTGAATTAAGTTACTTATAACTCAACAATTACCATAAATCCATCTTATATCTTTCTCAAATTTTCATTTCAATAGTTATATTCCATTTCCAAATTACATCATTATTGTTGCATTGCTATTTATCAAATTCCATAATTTATATGAAGAACTAACCTTAATACCTAATTTTACTATATTTATTAAAAATATAATAAATCACACATAAATAGAAGTGAAGTCCAAAACTACGAAAAGAAGAAAATTCCCAATGGATTCATTAAGTTGCATACTTATCTAAAATATATTTTTTCATTTTCATCCAAGTGTATTTTATTTTTTGTTAGTAAATATCAATAATTTATATTCAATATCAAAAGAATAGAGGATTACATTATTATTATGTCCATTCCCATATACATACTGTCCCCTATATTAGATAAAGTTCAGAGCTTAGACAACGCTATAAACAATTACATCTCTTTTAAAACATGAAAGTACTAGAACAAAAAGCCAAAAGACTAGGAAAACTAAAACCATCCAAGAGTTGAGCACCAGAGAAGAAATAAACCACATAAACTAAAAAAATACTGAGTTGTCCATTGACCAATACTAAATTCAAATCATTGCACCCCCATCTACAGAGAAATACTAACAAAGAGAAACACAAAAAAAAACAAAGACAACATTCCATAAGAATGTTGGAAGCAAGAGACTTGCAAAGCCAAGAGGAAGAGGTACATAACATCAACCTCCGAAAAATAATAATTTTGAATCTATTTTCAAGAGAAAATTCTATGGCGCATGATTTATAACTACTCCGACTGGTTTGATGCTAAACACAATTCCACAATGTTCCAAAATATGCATCGAAGTGAATTGTTGTCTCGTCAAAAGGAATTAGAGCCATTTCATCCATAATATAAACCATAAACGCCAGCATATCAAAAGACATTGAAACCCCATGATCCACATCACCTAGAGGAGGACGAAAATGAACTAAATATCCCCAGGTGATAAACTTCAGTCTGATCATAACAAAGAAACTGCCTAGAAGAAACTAGACCAGAAGAACACTTGCAAAGATTGATGATAAAATTTCCCGAGATCACCGTTCTAGTCATGATCATAGGAAATAAGAGAAAGTGTTTGAACACTATCAACCAGAAGATAAGAGAGATCACCAGAGGATGAATCACTCACAAATAAGCTTTCCAACTGAGCCAAGCGAGAGTTCACATTTTCCAGAAAAAACTTCTAGTTGCGAAGCATGTTTTTAATGTCCTATAGTGAAGAGAAAAATTACAATTTTCCACTTGTTTATTGTTAAAATTGGACAACTAGGTCAAAATATGGGTTGTGCTACTTAGATGACGATCCCAATATTCTTATTGGATTCCTCTTTCGGAGAGGTGTAATATTGATCTAAAGATCATCTCAATCGGATGAGAAGAACATGTACTTTGAATTTATTCCACTTATGTGCTAGGTTGGCCTGGAATAAAATATAGACTTAAATGTCTTAAAGGACGTGTCACACACCCCCAAAGATTCCTATACATTGGAGACTTAGAATTCATTCAATAATATAGTTTTTGAGGAATTTCTCTCTAATTTGTTTGATATATATATGGATTGTTCTTTTTTTGGGTTGTTCGGTTATGTCGAACACGTTTGGTCGAATGACCTATTTAGACTTCCTTCTCATTGGGAAGTATCCTAGTGATCACCATAACGCCACCTTATTTTTGTCTCTGTTCAGCTTTGTCTTCTATCGATTCATTGAAGATGTTCTATCTTCTGCAAACATTTGCCCGAATCGATACAAAGCCGAACATATGCAGTAAATTAACATGGTATCGCAGCCCCAGGAAGACGAAGCCCACTTGAGTTACAAATATAGAAGGTTATAAAACCGTGTTTGAGGCGTATTTCACAAGTTGACAAGGACTGTCATCTTCAAAAGAGAATGTCGCAAGCCACTTTTCCACAAAAAAAAAGAAAAAAAAGAAAAAAAAAGGGGCAATTGATCTCAAACACAGTCGTTGTAAAAGAAAATAAGGGTGACGTAAGGTTGTGTGGTAGGCCGCAGGCCATACCACCATAGAAAATGGCAGCGCATATTTTTTTTAAAATGCTGGAGGTAATAGCGCAGGGCAGCGTATGTAATCATGCTATCAATTGAAATCATGCTAGGGATGCTACTCATGAAGCACATTATCCCGCGGACGGGGAAACATCTCATCGCATCATGGACGAGAAGGCACCTCATCTCACGGCGTATCAGCCTCCACGCAGAGTTACTCTTGCTGGTAGTAGGGTTACTGCGCCTCCACCGTCGGTTCAAGGTTCAAAGCCAGGCGAGTAGGGTTCAACAACTTTTTTTTAAATCCAAAGGCTCAAGAGCCTGAGACTCTGCCAGTGCCAGTGGTAGGGAGGTTTTCCTGTGTCTGTATTCGAGCTTTCCGTATCTTCTGAGTTTTAATGGTGGACTCTCTCGTCCTATTGCGTTCGTCACCATGATCTTGTTGTCAATCTTATCTATTTATCGCGCCCTTTGCTCTCCGCCTCACGATTACTGTGTTCTAATGCTGCAAATCAAGCAGGATGCTTGATGCCGAAGAGATTCGACACTATCGCCATGTCTCGAGTTCGAATCCTACTGTGGCGAACTGCAAGGGGTCACCGCGTGACCGAGGATGTGGCCTGTCTCTCAGGCGTGAAGGGTTCAATCCAGGATCCTGCCAACAGGTTCACAACAGTGGATCGGATGTTCTACGTACTATCTGTCAGGCCAACATCGTGGGCAGCGATGACTCCTTGACGGTCGTGGTCGTTGTTGGGGCGTGGTCGTGGTCTTGAAGCAATTCATGCATTCGCTCGAAAAGGGGGTTCACCCGACCATCATCTCGGAAGCTCTTCACTCGACTTCAGAAAGGTCGTCGAAGTTTTCTCTTTAGTTGTTGATGCTGTTTTTGAATGGTCCTGCGAAGCCCGATATTGTGGACTTAAGGAAGACTCAATAAAATTTAAGGTTTTCGTTGCAACTGTAGGGTGCCGCTGCATATGTAGGGTGCCACGGCCCTTTAGAAAGAAGTCTGGGTAGTGTTGGAGGTCTCAGATTGGAATGAAACCAGTTTCAAGTTTACCCTCATCTGTAGGTACATCAGTTTGAAAGAATGACAACATTAGCCATTATACTGAGAGCTTCTGCTCTTCCTATTCAAAACATCATTTGCTTGTTTTCACAGAGAAAAAGGCATTAAATTAATTATTTTTTAAAAGAATGAGTTTCTGACCGCATTGTCTCGAAGGATTTGATAAAAGGAATGTAATAACTTACAGCAGCGAACATATTCTAGAATGATGCAAGTAATCTGTAGATGAAGCCCATATTTATTTTGCTTAGGGTTAGGTTTTCCACCGACCGGACTCTTGGGAAACAAAAGCTGTAGCCCTTACCAAGCCTGTACCTGAAGGTTGAGGGCTGTTCTCTGCCCAGATCAACCGTAAAGAAGGCAAGAAGTCCTTCAAAGGAAGGCCGCAGCAAGTGAAGGAAAGCCACTGTTATTTAAAGGCTGTGTTTTAAGTGTTGCGTGAAGAAGTTTGAATATAAGTACGGACAAGGGATGCATATAACATTGTTGAGATGTTGGACGTGACAGCATTAAAGTGCGGATTAAAGGCTACCATCAGCAGTTAAGGTCTGCCCAAAGGTAAGCTCAGATCTGCTCTATGTCATTTTAATGCCCATTTTATGTCCTGTCTAGGACTCAAGGGTAGCTGAAGCTACGATAGTTTGTGGAAGATTGTTTCTGGGAAAGAAAAGCACCATGTCTTAGAGGTGCCTTCTCTCATCACAAGGCCACTGGGGATGCAACATTTTAGGTATGTTTTGAATTGGATCGTGTGGCTAAATCTTTGCCCATGATCATTCTTTAGAGACTACCTCATACCCTGAACTTCAGCCCATTCATAAGGCACCTTGCCTAGGCTGCAGTTTGAGAAGGTTGTCCAATGACTGGTTAAGTGGATGGTGCAGTCTGCAAAATAACCTAATAGAAAACTACATTAGTGTACTGCAGTTTCAGTAAAGCCTTTGGATTATTGGACAGTCTCTGCAAGCCATCAGGGACAAAAAATAAATAAGTTTTTCATTCAAATTGCCGAATGTAAAGATTCTGGGCACAGTCTATATGATGTGCACTTATGACTGTGCTAGATCTGCATAGCTGAAAGGAATCTCTGACATGAAGAAGGGTAAATTTCTGTGGAACATCTGTATGATCGGTTCCCAGATCTGTGAAATTTAGGAGACAAATTTCCGAACTGAGATCTGGAGACTTGAAGCCCTAGATCAGTCAAATATTAACTGTAAATCTGAAATTGAGAAGCAGTGTTGGATAAGATGCCAGATGTAGTAGATGAAGCTCTCAAGTGCAGAATTATGAAAGAAGGAATCATGTTTGGATTCCTAGTTCTGTGGGTCACAGTAAAGAGGGCTCTTTGAGGAAGCTCCTGCAGATCTCCTCAGAATAACAGGACTTCTAACACAAGCTTAGGCTTGTTGATATATTCTCCCTGTTGGACAGTGACATAGATAGACACCTATGTAGCAGTAAGCATGTGACAGTAGCAGTCTCACATTGGAGCGTAATGGTAAAATGTGTTTCGGGCCTCGGCAGCGTTCAGACACATTGTTGGAATCTTGAACCATGATCAGCAAAGCCTGTTGGATGGCTTTGACTGTGTTAGAATAAGTCCCCCTTTCCAAGTTGGTGTCTGGGATGCCCTCATTTGACATAAATGTCTACTCTCACAAGAGAAGCTGGCATTAAGAGGGAGAATTCAACTTTATATGCTCCTGAGCTAATATCATTACTGAACGAAAGAAGATACTCATGGCTCAAAGACATATGGCTTCAGAGGGGGAAGAAAACCGAGAAGCCATATAAATACCAGGAGTATCTAGCTGCCATGAGTACAATATGAGCCTGGAACATTTGAAGAAACTGGAAAGTATCTAATTCTGCAAGGATACGAGGGTGATATATGGGATATGTTTCTAGACCACAGATCAAAGCTGTTGTCACCACGCTTCAAAATCAAGCATGGATCTGATGGAAGTGCTGAAAAGTTCAGGCAAGATTCGTTGCCCATGAGGAAGGCATAGACTATGATGTCACACCTGCACCTGTGACCCGATATACCACCATTCGATCAATAATAGCCCTTGCTGCTACGCAAGGATGGAGTCTTCATCATAAGGTGTATGTCTGCAGGTTGAAGAAAAGCCCTCTATGGGCCGAAACAAAGCACCCTGAGCTTGGTACGAGAGGATAGATAGCTACTTGATGGCGCTGGGCTTCACTCGCAGTAATGTTGATCCGAACCTTTACTTCAAGGTTGATAGAGAGAGGCCTCTCATTCTGGTGTTGTATGAGGACGACCTCTTCCTAACAGGTGCTGGCCCTCTCATTCATCAATGCAAGAGGGAGCTCGCTGCTGAGTTCGAGATAAAGGACCTAGGACTGATGCACTATTTCCTAGGCCTGGAGGTCTGGCAGAGACTTGGCGAGATTTTCCTTTCTCAAGGAAAATACATTGTGAAACTTCGGAAATATTTGGAATGGTGACCCTAAGTCCGTGTCAACACTAATGGAACTCAACTTCAAGAAGTTGAGGAAGTGTACACGTCGGTCTCTGTTGGCCACCTATAAAATTTGTCCCATCAAAAGGTGGCCAAAACATTGTTCAGCCTTCAAGGAACAGTTTCATTATAGAAAAGTGTATCTCTTGAAGCCTCTAGAAGACATCATATCCTTGTTTCAATCTTCATTGATGTTCCCATTTCAAGCTCAGAAAATTCTACTGAATTCCATGAGAAATACTGTTGCAAAATCCCCTTTTTCCCCTTCCTGCACTCAGAAACTAACCTTCATATTTTTCCATCATTTTCCTTTGTTTTCCATTTCCCTCATCTCCCCTTCACAAAATTGCCTTTGGAGAGTTTAAAATTCCTTTTAAAACTCTATCAAAACCCTCAATTACCCTTTGAAAACCATTGAAAATCATCTCTTTATTAATAAAGCTTAAGCCCCCCTGGGCTAAGTTTTTAACCACTTCCGATCATATGCCTACACCCTAGGACTAAGCGCCAACTCTGGGGGCGTTTATCGCACCGCAAATATCCAAGTGCACATGTCTTGCCATATTCTAAAGTTGCGATGCGATGAGCCTATATACTTTAGAACCCGATGCGATCAGCCTCCTTTGTTATAAACTCCAGATTTCATGCTTTCTTTGAGAAAAACCAAGAGCTAAAGTCCCAGCGCCCATCGCATCGCATAAATCAAATGGGTTGATTGAAAAGTCCATACCCGATCTCTCGATATGCGATTAGCTCCCTCCTCTTTAACCCCCAGTCCCATTATCCTTCATATAACCTTTGGCCCCGCAATCGGGCGCCCGGCCACATAATACATATCCCGCCCAAAAAATATTAAAAAAACCTTATGTTATTCGAAACTTTTGGTTTTTTAATTATTTTATATTGTTTCCACCGGCGCGAATTTTCAGCCACTCCGCACCGTCGATCTGATCCGCAGATCCGATGGTGCAAAATCCATCTCCCTATGGACCCCGCCAGTCGTGCACCATTTTCCCAAAACCATATGGTTTTCATTGCACTGCCTTCGAGCGCAGCGCGGTTTTCGCCCGATGGCCAGCGATTCCATACATCGCGTGACACGCGTCTTGGACAGTGTTTCAGAAACCACCGTCCATCACGCATTATCGTTCAGACCAGGACGCCCAGCAATATTGCTGTGCGCCATCCTATCTGGGCCCACTCATCCAACGGTGATCACTTGCCGAAGCTGTCTGATGGTTAACGAAGATGCGCACACAATAATCGGGCTATTTGCTATGCGACCGAAGACCCCCGCCCGTCAATCTGATCCGTAGATCGACGACCCACCATTCATCACCCGACCTCTCCGTTTGACTTTCACACCTCCAATCCCGACCGTCGATCTCTGCATGATCGACGACTCAGATTTAATTTTTCTTTCGCCCGTTCTACGATCTCTCCCGATCAATCCTGACCGTTGGATGATGCCATCCAACGGCCCCGCTCTCTTCACACGCCTTCCGATGCAGTTAACCTATAAAAGCAAGATTTTATAATAGTTTTTGTATTTTTCAGGGTTTTAAATCATTTTCTCGCAATTTTCAAAGAAGATTCAAAGGCAGAGGGTGACGACCCTCCCGTCTTCGATTCGTCAAAGGAAATCATCCACAGGGTGGAAATGCAAATTTTCTCAGTGTTTCCTCAGGCATGGATGCCTTATAAACCCTGCGCACCAGCAAGAAATCCATGAATTGGCACAGTCAAAGAGTATCAGTGCCGAAGACTAGAATGCATCAGAACAGAGGATTAGAGATAGTTTCACGAGGATTATGTCTAAGATGCTTATCAAAAGCCTAATCCCCAAGTAAAACACAGTTTACAGAAGATATAAAGGGTCTTGTCAATAGGAACGCCTCCACCGCCACAAAATGAGGCAAATGGACCCCTTTAGTTATCACAACGCCACTTGTGCCTCAAAATATTCAATCAAAAGCTGAATTTATTGATTAGGCACCTACAACCTCACAGAAAATCAAAGGCTGCTGAACAAATAATACTAATCAAGGGTCTTATCTCCAAATTGTTGGAAAAACTATTTTAAAGGTTAAAGAACAGTCCAGAAGCAGATCTTTTCAATCATTAGGCCTCGAAAGACACAAACAGAGTTATGAAGCAGAGTTATAACTTATTACATTCCCACCTTATGCCTTGCCTGGTTCTCAAAGGCCATGAATTGCATTGATTACATAATTAATAATACTTGACCCCTGGGAAATCCTCCCACCTCTTCATTCTTCTATAAATACTTTTGTAGAAGATGAGAAAATGTTGTCTCTCGGACATTTGAATGTGCTGCATAGTTACTCAAGCTATTGATGCCTGTAAACTCTTGAAGATACAGGCTATATGAGAAGTTTGAAGTTGTAAAGACCCACCGGGCTTGCTGATTGTAACTGGTTCGAACATCAAATACAAGCTACTGATTTATGGGATCCCGATTTGTGTCAATGGTGATGTGTTCCTCACTGTCAATTGTTATTTTGCTTAATGTTTTCATTCTGTTCATTTTCTCTGATAAAGAGCAGAAAACATAGAGCTAGGATTTACTCTCAACAGTACCCTACTCTTACTGAAAGCTTTCTTGTCTATGTTTTCTTCATTTGAACGTTCCCTTTGAAGAGTACATTAATGCAGGTCGGTTTAAAGGAACTTACCTGATCTTAAGCTTTTCAACTATTTTTTCTAATGTTTTCTAATTAAAAGTATTTCAATGCAGGCTAGTTTAAAGACATTAACCTAATCTCAGAATACTTTTATGGTTTCTTATTGAATATGCTGAAAGCAGGGTAGTTTAAAGGCACTTACCTGATCTTAAGATTTTTCAAACTGTCTTTTAATGTTTTCTAACTGAAAGTACTTCGAAGCAGGCTAGTTTAAAGGTATTAACCTGATCTCAGAATACTCTTATGTTTTTCTTTAAGTACATGCTAAAGAAACATAGTTTAAAAGAACTTACTTGATCTCACGCTGTTTCACTATATCTTCATTTGTTTGTTCTTCATTTCCTATCTGTTTCATTCCATAAAATCACCTTAAGATATCCTTTGAAATAAGTGACTTGCCCCATGGATCTTGCTTGATCTTTGCTATCCAATTAACTTCCTCCTATGACTCCATAGCCCAATGGGTTAAAACTGTCTTTGCATTTTCTATCAGCCAAATCATTCCTCCACCTGCAGACACCTCCACCCTTCATTTTGAAACTGCCTTCACCTTCTTCATGTCCTTGCCCAACCAAAACAAACAAAACCAAAACCCAAGCTCTTCATAACTAGCCTAATATCACTATTTCAGATTTTAAAGATCACATCTTTAAAATCATTCATAGAGAGACCCCTCTCTGGATTCAGGAGGGCTAGATCCTAGAATCCCAAAGTTGGTTGAAACAATGTTGCTTCTGCAGTTTTAGTCTTACCAATCTGCTAAAATTACAGATTCCTAACATTTCCGGCGACTTCGCTGGGGACAAAACCCAGGATCATCTTCCTTTAAGGTTAACCATAGAAAATCAGGGATTTGGTTCAAGAGTAATTGCTATATCAAACCAACTGAGCCACCAACTACTAACATTTCTGGTGACTCCACTGGGGAAGAAACCCAGAATCATTATAATTGTAGTGTAACCATAGGATATCGGGGATTTGGTTCAAGAACATTTTCTATATTAACCAGTTGAGCCACCAGCACCTAACATTTCTGGCGACTCCACTGGGGATCGAACTACTTCCCTTAAAAACTTCATAAAACTTGTGAGTAAAAATCAGCCTTTTCAAGCACTGCCAAAGAATGGTAATCATGATAAAACTTATTTGAATCAGTGAAAAACTAGGCAAACCCTAGGATTCTCCTAAGACTTTATCCAACCTTTAAAAATCAGCTGGCTTAGCTATAAGAGTAAACTGTCTTTGTCTCATAACCGTAGCTAAGTTTTGAAATAGAGTTAGGATATTCTTAAAAAACCACACAACTGAAAAATAACTCAGAAAACCTGAAAATATTTCAGATTGGTATTCAATAAACATGGTGGTGGACCATAAGACCTTTTACCTCTGAAAAGAGCTAAAAACTTCCACTTGGCGACTCCAAAATCCTGAACAGACTTTAAGACTCCACTGGGAAGAACCCTTATCATTGTAACACCTTTCAAACTCAGTCACAAGGCTGCAGGACTGAAATTTTTCCAAAACAGACTAGTTAACCTCTTAAAGATTGTCATACCTGGTTGAGCTTATCTTGTTTATTTTTGGGTCTGAAAAACACAACATAGTGGCTTCTAGAAAGATTCACACTAGAGACTATCCTGACCCTGATCCACCTGAGATAGTTGATAACCCAGAAAGTATCCTTAGGAAGTCCCCTAAGATAAATTTGTCAATTGTTTTCAGATCACCCTTGAGAGCCAATTCTGTCCCTAAAAATATTTCAGCTCTTGAACAATCTCAAGTTGACTTAGTAAATCCATTTAGAACTAGGTCTCTTGATGATTTAGATCAGTTAGATTCTGAGTCTTCACTATCATCCCCACAAACAAGTGAACCTCTTGGTAGTAGAGAAACAACACCTCCTGATTTGCATTTTCTTCACAACTTAGGTGCCCCTCATCCAATATCAACTCAGCAGTCTATTCCTGGTCCATCCACTTCTGCTCACCCTACATCCACTGTTCAAACCACCTCACTTCAGCCCACTGTCCCTCTTGTAAATCCACCTCCACCTCTTGCCATGGCCGCATGGTATGCTCCCCTAGTCCTTCCTGTACCACTAGTCAATCTTCCACAGGATTATCAGTCCAAAATTCCATTGTATGATGCTAACAATGCTACAACTGCATCACAACATGTGGATAAGATGAATGACTACTTTGACAGAAATGAAATTGATGATGATTCGGTCAAACTTAGGTTATTTGCTCAGAGCTTAGGGGGAGAAGTGAGGAAATGGTTCAAAGGTTTAACCCCCCATAGTATCCGTGATCTAGAAGCCTTCCATCAAACATTCTTAAACAAATGGGAAGTAAATAAAAACCCTCTCCAAGTCCTTTCTGACTATAAAAATCTCCATAGAGACACTGGGGAAAGTGTGCAAGCTTATTGCACTAGATTCAATAGTGTGTATAATGCACTTTACCCAGAACTAAAACCTCCACAAGGCTCAGCTTTAAACAAGTTTCCTGAAGGGTTTGATCTTGAGATGGCCCATCAACTGAGGGAGAGAGATTTTTCAACTCTTGAAGATATGCAAAAGGGTGCTCTTTTTGTGGAAGTCAACCTAATGGAGAAGAGAGCAAGAAGGAAAACTGAAAAGAGAGTATCCTTCAGAGAGGAAAATGTCCCTTATACTTCCAACTCAAAGATGGAAAGAATGATGGAGGAGATGATGAAGAAAATTAACATCCTTGAGAGAGCACAAGCAAGTCAAAACCAAATTGCTCCTCAAAACAAGAACCAGAACCAGAATCAGAATTTTAGAAGGAACCAACCTCCAAACAAACCTAGGGAATATGATCAACAGATCACTCCTCCCTTTCATCAAAACTATATAAGTGAGGTTGAGGAAACAGAGGAGATAACAAAGGAAGATGATATCAACATGTTGGGAGCAGATAATGATGACTTTGAGATTCATTTTGATAAGGAACAAGGTTTTCATACCCCTTATGATGAAAACAGAGATGATAATGCAAGTTATTTTCAGGACATGGAAAATGTCATCATAGAGCCTAAAAAAGAATATGACCTTAGAAGCAAAACCAGTCAACAAACTCCCAACACCAAAACCTCTGACAAATCTTCACAAAACAACACTACAACCAAGCCTAAAATTGTCAAACAAAAGGATAAAACAATAGCTGTGAATTCTGATAGATATAGAGAGAAAGGCACTCAAAATAATGAAAAACAGAGTGCAGACATTAGTAGTACTACCACTTCAGCTAGTACTCCTGTTAAGACCATTTTGTCAAAAACGAGTAGAACAAATCAGCAAGCTGATGTTGCTGATAGACTGGGAGCTAGTAAGGCTGAGACAAGTTCATCAAAGAACCAGATTCTTTTCAGCCTAGAGCAGGAAATTTCAAAGATCAGAATCTCTGTTCCCCTGACTGAGTTAGCTGCCCAGAAAGTATATAGGACCCAAATTTTGAAAGCTTTAAATATTGAGGATAATAATGACTTAGTCAATCTTAATGATGACCAGCCAGAGCTCATTTTTGGTCCTAAGATTGAAGGTATATATCAAGAGGGACCTGTACCCCCCTTTTATGTGAGTTTTAATGTTCATGACAAGATCCTGCATAATGCTATGCATGACTCTGGAGCCTCACACAACCTTATGCCAAAGGTGATAATGGAAAGGCTAGGATTAGAAATAACCAGACCTTACAAGGATTTATATTCTTTTGATTCAAATAGAGTAAAGTGCCTTGGCCTGATCAAAGACCTTTGTGTGAGTTTGACCCAAATCCTAGCCAAGTGCATGGTGATGGATTTTGTGGTGGCTGATGTGCCTTCTAAGTATGGCATGTTATTGTCAAGATCATGGGGTGCCAAGCTGCAAGGTACCATACAGATGGACGGGACATATGTCACTATTCCTGTTTTTAGCTAGCTTAGAAGACTGTACAGAGAGTCACACATGAAATTCATGGTCAGTAGCCCAGAAAAGCCTGAAAATTCTCCCATTTATTCTGTCCATACTGACTTGGATTCGTTTATCTTTTGCAATAATGAATCCACAAAACAGTCAGATCCAGAACACAGTGACTCAGATAAACAGTTAGAGACCCCAAATATAGAAATAAATGCAGTTCTAGATATGGAAGAAAATGAGAGAGAAATTTTGGAACAACACGTTGAAACAACGGACCAGAGTGAACAAAGCCAAGATGGAAAACAACAGACTGCCCCTCACGCTCAGCTCCATGAAAAACCTGAGAAGGTGAAAGAAATACAACTAAGTACCGAGATTTCACAACAACCCTTGAGCACGTTGGTTAAAGGGGACAATAACCAAGATGAAACCGAAAATAGTCCTCTGTGGAGTATGTATTTTGATGGGTCATGCACTAAAAACAATGCTGGTGCAGGTGTCTGGATTACCAACACTGAAAAGAACCACACAGAAAACATTTCTTGCAAATTAAACTTTCAGTGTTCCAATAACATAGCGGAATATGAATCCCTTCTCTTAGGCTTACATCTATTAAAAAAGTTAGGAGCCACAAGAATTAATGTGTATGGGGATTCAGAACTAGTCATTAAACAAGTCAATGGGGAATATATCGCAAATCATCCCAGGCTTAGAGCTTATCAAAACGATGTCATGGACCTTTTAAAAACTTTTGAGGAGTCCAAATTGATTTTGTTCCAAGAAAAAGAAATATTTCCGCACACAATTTAGCTTTTGCGGCTAGAACATGCTTAACGCCATTTGAAACCAAAGGCTGTACAACTCAAATTAAGTTTAGACCAGCAGTGCCAGATAATGAAAAATATTGGCAGGTCTTTGAAGGTGACAAACAGATAGAGGATTTTCTGCTGGGCAGGAACGAATTTGAGTCATTTGATTCAGATTTTAAATCCGATGAAAATCGCCTAAAAAAAAAGTCCCCTGAAAAAGAAAAACCATCTGGTCCCATAGAAATCAACATGTTAAATAAAGAACTTGACACTCATACTGAAGAATACAAGGACACAGAAAACGAAGACATTGAGGTATTGTCGTCAAAAGACAAGAACATACCTAGGGGGCTAGCACCGTTAGAAGACCTCTTTGATTTTAACGATGTAGCAAAGAAGCCCGCCATAGAATACACAGAGTCTGAGGTCGAGGAATGAAACATTGGCACCGAGGATCAGCCAAAAATGATTAAATTGGCTAAGTCCTTGCCACCAGACATGAAAAGGAAATACGTTGACCTATTTAAAGAGTTTGTCGATGTGTTTGCCTGGAGCTATGAAGACTTGAAAGCCTATGATATAGAAATCATCTAGCACAAGATCCCTTTGAAAGAAAACCAAAAAACCTTTAAGCAAAAACTACGTAGAATTAATCCAATACAACTGCCTCTAGTAGAAAAGGAAATCAAGAAAATGCACGAGGTAGGAATCATTGTGCCTGTGAGGTTTTCAGATTGGGTTTCTAACCTTGTAGCCGTGAGGAAAAAGACAGGAGAAATAAGATTGTGCATTGATTTCAGAAACCTTAACAGAGCCTCCCTAAAAGACAATTACCCTTTACCCAAAATGGAACACATTCTACAAAGGGTAGTTGGTTCAAAGAGGATTTCTCTATTAGATGGTTTTTCAGGGTATAACCAAGTTTTAGTACTCCCAGAAGACCAACTCAAGACAACTTTCACCACTCCTTGGGGCACTTTCATGTATGTGAAAATGCCTTTTGGATTAATGAATGCTGGGGCCACTTTCCAAAGGGCCATGGACATTGCAATTTCAGAGGAGATAGGCCACTTCATTGTAATTTACCTTGATGACATAATAGTTTATTCCAAATCCGATGAAGAGCATCTAAAACTTTTAAGAAAGGTCCTTGAAAAGTGTAGAAGGTTTGGGTTATCTTTAAATCCCAAAAAGACAGTGTTTGGCCTTCAGGAAGGTAAAATCCTTGGCCATATCATATCAGAAGAAGGGATTAAAATAGATCCAAATAGAGTTGAGGGAATACTACAGATTAGCCAACCAAGGAACATAAAATAATTGCAGTCCTTTATTGGAAAGATTAACTTCTTGAGGAGGTTTATTCCCAACTTAGCAGAGCTCCTTAGAAACATGACTAATATGCTCAAGAAAGAAGTAGGAGTGAAGTGGACTGTAGAAACCAAAAAATCCTTCGAATTGGTAAAACATGCACTCACTCGGGCACTAGTCCTAATCAGCCCAGACTTTGCAAAAGAGTTCCTTATTTTCTCCTTTGCCTCAGAGCATAATGTGGCTGTAGTCCTGTTGCAGAAAAACCCAGAGGGACAGGAACAACCCATTGCTTTTTTCAGCAAGGCTTTAAGGGATGCACCCTTGAAATATAACATAATGGAAAAACAGGCCTATACTTTGTTAAAGGCCTTAAAGGACTTCAGGGTGTATATTATACATTCCCACATCATTGCCTATGTACCTAATATAGTGGTAAAAGGCATCTTGTCACAAGACCCAGATGGAAAGAGAGGTAAATGGATTGCTGCTATATTAGAGTATGATTTGGAAATCAGACCAACCAAACTTATTAAAGGTCAGGGATTAGCTCAACTAATGGCTGAATATAATATACAAGCCCTTGACATTAACATGGTAGATGCCTTGGATGAACAGGAAGAATTACCTGCTCCCACTGTCGAAGAGCAGTTTCAAAACTCGCCTTGGTACACTGATATCTTGTATGTGCTTGCAAATATTAATGCTCCTCCCGATTTATCAAAAACAAAGGCAAGGTTTTTAAAGTTGATAGCTAGGAACTATTTCATTTTAAATGAATGTTTATACTGGAAAAATGCTGATGGTTTATTGCTTAAATGTTTTCCTGAAGTTGATGCAGAGAGGATCAAACATGAATTCCATGAAGGAGAGTGTGGAGGTCATCTTTACTGGAAAACCACAGCCAATAAAATCCTTAGAGCTGGCTATTACTGGCCCACCCTCTTCCAGGATGTCCATGAAATGATAGTTGCCTGTCACAAATGCCAAATTTTTGAAGGCAAAAGAAAACTTCTTCCTTTACCATTACAACCTATCACTGTTGAAGCTCCTTTTCAACAGTGGGGCCTAGATTTCATAGGGGAAATCCATCCTACTTTGTCTGCCCAACACAAATGGATTCTCACAGCCACCGACTACTTCAAAAAATGGATTGAAGCCATCCCTTCTAGGAATGCCACAGATTCTGTCATTATAAAATTCCTTGAAGACCATATCTTGTCTAGATTCGGATGCCCTAGGAAGATTATTACTGATAATGCTGCTGCTTTTTGTTCCAAAAAGATGATTGATTTTTGTCACAGGTATCAGATTACACTTGGTCATTCTACTACTTACTACCCTCAAGGTAATGGGCTAGAAGAATCATCAAATAAAATTTTGGTGACCATCATCAAGAAGCTGCTTGAAGAGAACAAAAAATCATGGCATAACAAGTTGGCACATGCTCTATGGGCAGACAGATTGACCACAAAAAATTCCATTGGAATTTCCCCTTACCAGCTTGTTTATGGAGCAGACGCAGTGTTTCCCACTAGCTTAGGTGTACCAGTAATAAAATTAATCCAACAAATACAGTCAAAATAGGACAGCATGATTAGGAGGATCAGTAAGACCATACATCTCCAGCAGACAAGGGAAGAGGTTTACAATAGGGCTCAGAAGGTGCAAGAAAACATAAAGAAGTTGTTCGACAAAAGAACAAAGGCTTGTGTTTTCAACCTTGGAGATAAGGTACTCAAATGGGATTCCAAAAGAGAGGATAAGGGTAAACATGGTAAATTTGACAGTTTTTGGCAAGTTCGTTACATCATCTAGTCCACCGTTGGTCCTAATGCCTTTTTTCTACAAGAGTTAGATGGCACAGATTTGTTTGGGGGTCCTGTCAATGGCAGGGTCCTTAAGCATTACTATTGCTAAGTTCGATTTTAAAGCTTTCATTTCCATTATAAATACCATTTTCTTTGCTCATTCTCATAAAAGAAAAAGTACAAAAACAATAAAAAGAAAATAAAAGAGGGCAAATTGTGAAAACAAGAAAGGTACAGCCCCATACCAAAAAAGAGAAAGAAATTCTGAAAGTGTGAAAGCTTAAATGCCACTCATGAATAACACACTTCTAATTAGTCAAACTGTTTAATCTTGACTTATTAGTTTTAAATTTACTATTGATAGAATAGTGAATTTGATTTTCCAAACTGTTTAATCTTGGCTTATCAGTGGGTAGATTAGGATAGAAATTAAAGGTTCAAACATGCTCAAATCTGAACCTAAGGTTTCAAAGAGAGATGACTCAAATATGTTCTATTTTCTTGAGTCAAAAAGATCAAAATCTGGTTCTAATTAACTCAAGATCTGAACTAGAGAACAAAGGAGGAACAACTCACATAAGAGTCAAAACAGAGCTGTAAAAAGGTGAAGGAAGTGCATGAACTTTTAGATCTTAAGCCTTCATCATTTTTGTTTTAAAATTTTCTGCAAAATAAATGTCTATGTGCAGCTTGTTTTTATGCCATAGATCACAGCAAGTCAAACAACTTAATCTTGACTTGACTGTTTTTAAATTGATGTTTTAGAATTTAGAGAATGAAAATCTGTTGGACAGTTTAATCCCAACAGATGGTAGATTAGGTAGAGAAACATCTGAACTCAAATGTTTAATCTGAGTTTAGGGAGAAATAAGGAGTAGAAATAGATTAGATTGCCTGCTTTCAAAAGAATAAAATGTTGTGAAAGAGTTTGCCAATCCAAGTGCACTCTGACGAAGAAATGATGTTAGATCAGTAGGATTGGGTAGGTAGAAAGCTTGTTGATGAATATCCATTGTTCTTTATGGCTGCTAACATGTTTTCAAGGTGCAAGATCATGCCAAAGAAAGGGAAGGATGTCCACGGACTGTGCATGGGGTGCCGGGCCCCAGAGAATATAATGGATATGGCACAAGTCAGCCTCCCAGAGAATGCAAGTCTGAAGTTCTTGATGCCTTCAAGAAGGCACCATCCCCAAGTGGAGCCACTGTTGGCCACCTATAAAATTTGTCCCATCAAAAGGTGGCAAAAACATTATTCAGCCTTCAAGGAACAGTTTCATTATAGAAAAGTGTATCTCTTGAAGCCTCTAGAAGACATCATATCCTTGTTTCAATCTTCATTGATGTTCCCATTTCAAGCTCAGAAAATTCTGCTGAATTCCATGAGAAATACTGCTGCAAAATCCCCTTTTTCCCCTTCCTGCACTCAGAAACTAACCTTCATCTTTTTCCATCATTTTCCTCTGTTTTCCATTTCCCTCATCTCCCTTTCATAAAATTTCCTTTGTAGAGTTTAAAACTCCTTTTAAAACTCTATCGAAACTCTCAATTACCCTTTGAAAACCATTGAAAATCATCTTTTTATTAATAAAGCTTAAGCCCCCTTAGGCTAAGTTTTTAACCACTTCCGATCATATGCCTACACCCTGGGACCAAGCGCCAACTCTGGGGGCGTTTATCACATCGCAAATATCCAAGTGCACATGTCTTGCCATATTCTAAAGTTGCGATGCGATGAGCCTATATACTTTAGAACCCGATGGGATGAGCCTATATACTTTAGAACCCGATGCGATCAACCTCCTTTGTTATAAACTCCAGATTTCATACTTTATTTGAGAAAAACCAAGAGCTAAAGTCCTAGCACCCATCGCATCACATAAATCAAATGGGTTGATTGAAAAGTCCATACCCGATCTCCCGATATGCGATTAGCCCCCTCCTCTTTAACCCCCAGTCACATTATCCTTCATATAACCTTTGGCCCTGCAATCGGGCGCCCGGCCACATAATACATATCCCGCCCGAAAAATATTAAAAAACCTTATGTTATTCGAAACTTTGGGTTTTTTAATTATTTTATATTATTTCCGCCGGCGCGAATTTTCAGCCACTCCGCACCGTCCATCTGATCCACAGATCCAACGGTGCGGAATTCATCTCCCCGTGGACCCTGCCAGCCGTGTGCCGTTTTCCCAAAATCATATGGTTTTCATCGCACCGCCTTCGAGCGGAGGGCGGTTTTCGCCCGATGGCCAGTGATTCCATACATCGTGTGACACGCGTCCTAGACATTGTTCCGGAAACCACCGTCCATCGCGCATTATCGTTCGGACCAGGACGCCCAGCGATATTGCTGTGCACTGTCTTATCTGGGCCCACTCATCCAATGGTGATCGCTTGCCGAAGCTGTCCGATGGTTAACGAAGATGCGCACATAATAACCGGGCTATCGTACATGCGGCAACAACATCTCCGCCGTCGATCTGATCTGCAGATCGATGGCCCACCATTCATCGCCCGACCTCTCCGTTTGAATTTCACACCTCCAATCCTGACCGTCGATCTCTGCACGATCGACGGCTCAGATTCATCCTACTCCTCCGCCTCCTCGTTCAATCTCGACCGTCGATCTCTGCACGATCGATGGCTTGGATTTGATTTTTCTTTTGCCCGTTCTACGATCTCTCCCGATCAATCCTGACCGTTGGATGATGCCATCCAACGACCTCGCTCTCTTCACATGCCTTCCGATGTAGTTAACCTATAAAAGCAGGATTTTATAATAGTTTTTGTATTTTGCAGGGTTTTAAAACATTTTCTCGCGATTTTCAAAGAAGATTCAGAGGTGGAGGGTGACGACCCTCCCGTCTTCGATTCATCAAAGGAAATCATCCACAGGGTGGAAATGTACGTTTTCTCAGTGTTTCCTCAGGCATGGATGTCTTATAAACCCTACGCAGCCCTGCGCACTAGCAAGAAAGCCATGAATTGGCACAGTCAAAGAGTATCAGTGCCGAAGACCAAAATGAACCAGAGCAGAGGATTAATGGACTGTTTTGGGGGGATTATGGCTAAGGATGATCATTAAAAACCTAATCCTTGATTTAAAACACAAGTTAAAGAAGATCTAAAGGGTCTTGTCAATAGGAACGCCTCCACCGCCACAAAATGAGGCAAATGGACCCCTTTAGTTATCACGATGCCACCTGTGCCTCAAAATATTCAATCAGAAGCTGAATTTATTGATCAGGCACCTACAGCCTCACAGAAAATCAAAGGCTGCCAAAAAAATAATACTAATCAAAGGTCTTATCTCCAAATTGTCGGAAAAACTATTTTAAAGGTTAAAGAACAGTCTAGAAGCAGATATTTTCAATCATTAGGCCTCGAAAGACACAAATGGAGTTATGAAGCAGAGTTATAAACGATTACATTCCCACCTTCTGCCTTTCCTGGTTCCCAAAGGCCAGGAATTGCATTGATTACATAATTAATAATACTTGACCCCTGGGAAATCCTCCCACCTCTTCATTCTTCTATAAATACTTCTGTAGAAGATGAGAAAATGTTGGTCTCTGGACATTTGAATGCATGTAATAGTTATTCTGAAGCTACTGATGCCCTGTTTGCAACTTGAAGATACATAAGTTGATATGAGAAGTTTGAAGTTGTAAAGACCCACCGGGCTTGCTGATTGTAACTGGTTCGAACATCAAATACAAGCTACTGATTTATGGGATCCTGATTTGTGTCAATGGTGATGTGTTCCTCACTGTCAATTATTATTTTGCTTAATGTTTTCATTCTGTTCATTTTATCTGATAAAGAGAAGCAAACATAGAGCTAGGATTTACTCTCAACAGTACCCTACTCTTACTGAAAGATTTATTGTCTATGTTTTCTTCATTTGAACATTCTCTTTGAAGAGTACATTAATGCAGGTCAGTTTAAAGGCACTTACCTGATCTTAAGCTTTTCAAATGTTTTCTAATTAAAAGTATTTCAATGTAGGCTGGTTTAAAGGCATTAACCTGATCTTAGAATACTTTTATGTTTTTCTTATTGAATATGATGAAAGCAGGGTAGTTTAAAGGCACTTACCTGATCTTAAGCTTTTTAAAACTATCTTTTAATGTTTTCTAACTGAAAGTACTTCAAAGCAGGCTAGTTTAAAGGTATTAACCTGATCTCAGAATACTCTTATGTTTTTCTTTAAGTACATGCTAAAGCAACATAGTTTAAAAGAACTTACTTGATCTTAGGTTGTTTCACTATATCTTCATTTGCTTTTTCTTCATTTCCTATCTGTTTCATTCCATAAAATCACCTTAAGATATCCTTTGACATAAGTGACTTTCCCCATGGATCCTGCTTGAACCTTGCTATCCAATTAAAATCCTCCTATGACTCCATAGCCCAATGGGTTAAAACTATCTTTGCCTTTTCTATCAGCCAAATCATTCCTCCACCTGCAGACACCTCCACCCTTCATTTTGAAACTGCCTTCACCTTCATCATGTCCTTGCCCAACCAAAACAAACAAAACGAAAACCCAAGCTCTTCATAACTAGCCTAATATCACTATTTCAGATTTTAAAGATCACATCTTTAAACTCATTCATAGAGAGATCCCTATCTGGATTTAGGAGGGCTAGATCCTAGAATCCCAAAGTTGGTTGAAACGATGTTGCTTCTGCAGTTTTAGTCTTACCAATCTGCTAAAATTATAGATTCCTAACATCCCGTATTGTCAAATCCTACTGAGTATCGTCAACTCGTAGGGGCCTTGATTTTCTTAGTGAACACCCGTCCAGATATATGTTTTGCAGTGAACACTTTGAGTCAACAGATGGTTGAGCCTCATCACTTTCACTGGGTTGGTGCCAAGAATCTTATGAGATATCCTCGAGGCACGATAAATCATGGGCTGAGATACACTGCCGGGAGCGTGACACTCCTTGGATATACTGATGCTGATTGGGCTGGTAGTGTGCTGGATCACAAGAGCACATCTGGATGCTACTTCACATGTAGATCTGCTTCGGGCAGGAAACTAAAGTCGGTAGCGTTGAGCACTGTTGAGCTCGAATACATTGCAGCATGTATGACCCATTGTGAAGTCACTTGGTTGCGAAAGCTCTTCAATGAGTTGTTCGAGCATGTGCTAGATGCCACCATTATCATTTGTTATAACCAGAGGGGGATTCAATTGTCATAGAATCTTGGGTTCCATGATCGATCCAAGCATGTTGATGGCTGGAACCACTTTATCCGGGATATGGTACAACGAGGTGCCGTAAGGCTCGATCATAGGAACTAATGAGCAGGTCGCAGATATTCTCACTAAGCCCCTGGGGAAGGTCAAGTTCCTAACCTTCCGTGAGAGACTTGGTATCATGGAACGACCCTATGATGTGGGTCCTATTGGACGATGAGCTCTGGGGGGGCTTTGGGGACAGCTTCTCGAAGCTATGAGCAACCCCAAGGCTAGGCTTGCCAAACCTTGTTGGTGTGCTTGGACCCCACCATTGTGATTATTGAGTTGGTTCACCTTTCATTATCTGTGCCCTATATGCATCCTACCCATTGAGTTCAGGGCTCATGGGAAGTACCTCTCATTTGGCCAATGAGGTGGGAAAAGCTAGAGACTAGTAGCAAAGACTGATGGATGCATCAGAGATTGCCGTAATCTATATCTATGATGGCATGGTCCAACCACTTGATCTGGGATCAAGTCTTGTAAGGTCTCGGACCTCCACCTGACTTCGGGTCAGATGAACCAAATTCAGGTTGGTTGGAGACTCTTTGTGAGTCCATTAGAGGTTTTGACCTCTCGGCTGAATCTGTCAGCCGAGAATGATGTCTTTGTGACTGACCCACTTCTGTTCTGAAATAAAGAGGCCAACAAAGCAAGTTACGACAGGATGGCGCACGATGTTTGGATTGCACTAGTGGACGGAGTTCTCCCTAGTTGAGAGGGAGTGTTAAAATTGGACAACTAGGTCCAAACTCTGGGTTGTGTTGCTTAGATGACGATCCCAATATTCTTGTTGGATTCCTCTTTCGGAGAGGTGTAGGATTGATCTAAAGATCATCTCGATCGGATGAGTAGAACATGTACTTTGAATTTATTCCACTTATGTGCTAGGTCGGCCTGGAATAAAATATAGACTCAAATGTCTTAAAGGACATGTCGCACACCCCCAAATATTCCTATATATTGGAGAGACTTAGAATTCATTTGACACACATAGTTGTGGAGGAATTCTCTCTCTCTGGATAGCGTTGGAGCTGTGATATATATATGGACTGTTCTTTGTTTTGATTGTTCTGGGTTATGTGTGACATGCTTGGCTGAATGACCTAGTGGAGACTTTGCTGGTAGAAGCATCCTGCTGATCGCCGTAACACCACCATATCTTATCTCTGTTTTGGCTTGTCTTCTATCGATCTATTATTATGTTCTATCTTCTTCAGTATTGTGCCCTAATTTGAAATTCAATAGAACATATGCAGAAATTAAAATTTATCCTTAAATATGATACACAAAAGAGTCTCCATTTGTTGATTTAAAACCAAAGAACTCATGAATTTAAGCTTCCTTTTCCTGAATCTACCAGGAAATAGGAACCATTTTACATCCTCCCCCGCCAATTCAGAGTTAAATGTAATAAGGATGATCCCCTTCCTCCTTATTTTCTAGAACCAAGATTTCCTTTCTCACCTCTAGAGGGACAACATCAAAAAAAGTAGAAAAATAATCGCAGGAAAAATGGAAAACCCTTTTTTTTTCCTAGTGTTACCTCCAACACCCTATGACTGCTCATTCTTTGTTTAAGATGCACGAGCACTGCTGTAAATGAACACTAAGGAAAATGAATAGGGGGCTTATGCTTATAAAATAGGATGAATAACGATAAGGAAGACCTTGAATTATTGACCTGAATGCAATTGAATCATTACCAAATGACCACATCATTGGAGAAAAACCCAATTTATTTTCAAACTAACCACATTTCAGGTTTATGACATTGATGATCCACATTATTGCAATAAAAATGTTGCAAATGGTGAGGCTACCAACTTAAATTATCAATCTGGGGTTCGTACAAACTTAAGAGGTGTTGACACTATATGTGCAACATGTAATGTGTCCTTCTTTAGTTGATATGATGCAATGAAGTGAATGCCATGAAATCCAAGCCTAAACTAATTATAGAAATGGAAATGTTACTGTATTTTCAAAAAGGAAACATAATTAAATTTTTAGAGAGGAAATCCTTGTAATATTCCGAAATGGGGAAGAAACAATATATGAACACAATAATGGAAAGAACAGTGAATAAATCAACACATTATGATATGAGACAAATGTAGAACCATATTATTAAACATATCAACAAATAATAGGCACAAGATCTTGAGGATCAAGTCACTCAAGCAATACAAAACAAGCCTCTACAAGAAAAATATGCCATCACATGAGAAATAACTGCCATACAAATTCCCTTGAGCTAAGACAACACAGTTTTAGGGCATAAACTACTTCATAAATATAGATCAATGTAGATCTGCTAAAATATAGCTCAAATAATGCTAGGAGTGAAGATCTAGACTCCTAGACACCTTTCCAAAATAACCCGGGAAGGGTTTCTGGAATTACACCCAAATACAAATGGTGATCTACAGCGCAGGGACTGAAGAGTCACTGAAAACTAAAGCACATGAAGATAGGAGGCTGAAATAATATATATCTGATGCAGATCTACTCAAAAGTCTCCTCCAATGAAATGCTAAACCCTTCAATCACAGGAAAACACTCCAAAAGAGCCATAAGATCCCTCATTGAAGATGCCCTCCAAAATAACGCAATTCCAGACTAAAATTACGCTGTAAGTGATGGGAATAGATTGGACTAATGCCAAATATCTGAAATGTGTTCAAGAATCCTCAAAACTAATCTCCCAAGAGATGGAATCCTTCCTCCTATGAAAAACTAGCTTAGAAAGTGGGTTTCTCAACCCTCCACTGCAACACCCTGCAACACAACAAAATATTCTGCAGAAACTGCACTGTATCTGAAGACTGAAGCTTGGCCAGAATGCTGGATATGTGGAATGATAGATCAGGACTCTCCCAAGAGGCCTCTGAAGGAAAGAGATGAAATTCCTAAACATGAATACCTTGTGCTAAACAACACCAGCAATCTTAGCTAAACAATTGAAGAGAGAAAAAGTCTAAACAGACATATGAAAATATAATTCATAAGCTAACCCCATATGGCTGCCACCCTCTTCCTTATAAACAATGTGAGCCTTCTCACCTTGGGTCCCACTCATTAGGGTTTCCACCATCACACAATCAATCTCCCTCCAAAACTGCGTTGTCCCATCATTAATGCCACTCCTCCATAACATTGCTGTTTTATTTGGTCAAAGTTGATCTCTTCAACCTGCTCCAGCCCCTTTCCACACCTAAGGGTCTTCGATCTAGCTTTTATATAACTATCTAAGCTAATCCACATTCATACTGGCTGTGTCAATTTATGGTTCACTCCCTCCATTATTAGTGTTGTTGACTTGGTCAAACTTGACTTTGTCCACATGCATTAGCCCTTGTTCACACATGAGGGTGCTAGATCCAATTATTATATGATCCCTTTTCACATCAAGAGGTATTTTATGCCTATTTAAGATATGTATGGGCCTCCTTACCCATTTATTCATCTAACTAGGTGCTAAGAGAAAAATTAATATTCCTATTAGCTGCATGATAATTTAGGAATATTACAGTCATCCCCTCCCAAATGTTGCTTGTCCTCAAGCAACTGCAAGGATAGAATTGAAGAGCCTCCTCTCCTCCTCATGTAGAATACTGATATGTTAAGCTCCTCCAAAGAACAATATGCTATCTGTTAGCTCCTTGTAATCAGCAAGATTGGCAAAAGTCTGACTGCAGGGAGAACATAGTTTCAACCACTTTGGGATTCTAGGATCTAGCCCTCCTGAATCCGGAGAGGGATCTCTCCAATAAGTGCAAAGATGGATTTGTATTTGAAGGTTTTAGGTGATGATTTTAGGCTAGTTATGAAGGCCAAGGGTTTTGTTTTGTTTTTGGATGGTTGAGCATGATTGTTATTTGAGTGGAAAGTTCTGAATGCAAAGACTTTCAAAGGTGAGAAGTTGCAAGCAAATAGAACAATCTTTGGCCAAAAAGATAGATAATTGCAGGTTTTAGTCCATTGGGCTATGGAGTCATAATAGGGTTTAATTGAAACAACAAGAGGCAAAAGTGATCCATGGGGCAAGTCATCTATGTCTAAGGATCTCTCTAAAGTTTGATTTATGGGATGAAATGATACAACAAGAAGGGGAATTAAACAGATGAAGAACAAAGAGTAGCCCAGGATCTGGTAAGTACTTTGAAACTAGCCAGCCTTTGACAAACACTTAAGAAAGACAAAGAAGCAATCCAGGATCTGGTAAGTACTTCGAAACTAGCCAGCCTTTGATATAATTTCAATAGAAAACATATAAAAACAGGGGGGAACTTGAAGGCAACTGTTGGAGAAGAAAATAGCAGGCCGAGCTCACCACAAATCCTATCCTAGCTCTGCTTTACTTGGTAACTTTCAAGACAAAAAAAAAGATAACAAAGAATGGCCTAAGATCTGGTAAGTGCTTTGAAACTAGCTAGCTTTTAAGAGATTCCAAGGGAAACTTTCAGACAGTCTTTTGGGATAAAACTAGGACCAGGGCTCACCATATATTCCCTAGTTCATCTCTACTTAACATGAAATGAAAATAACATTCAGGAATAATATTTAGCTAAATAGGAGGACGAGGGAATGCTAGCATTCCTACTGCTTGAACTGAATTAAATCATTCCTAAATAACACAAGGTGGAGGAAAACATATAGATAAAGATTTCCAGTCAGAGAAGGGTACTGATATACAGTAAATCCTAACCCTATGCATGCTATTCTTTATAAGAGAAAATGGACGAAGTGAAAACAGAAGTAAAATAACGATTTACAATAAGAAAAACATCACCGTTGACATAGACTAGGATCCCATAAATCAACTTGTATTGATGCTTCAAACCAGTTACAGCTTTAAGTCCAATGATTTAGGTTTGCAATCATCTACTCTTCCCAGACTAACTTATCTATCACAAGTAGAGCTTCAAGAGCCAGTGAACACTATTTACAAGTAGAAGTCTCAAGCTCAAGTATATTTCAAAGTTCAGCAACCAAAATTTTCTCATCTTCTACAACAGTACTTATAGAAGGATGAGGAGGTGGGATCTGATAAAAGATCTCCCAAGATAATTAATACAAACTAATGAATTCTCTGCCTTTGAGGGGCTCAATGAAGAAGTTAACATATGTGTCCTCTGTATTAATTGTTTTACATTTAAGATTAAGCTCGGTGGGAGATTTTGTTGACTTTTAAGGCTCTGTGTTATGTTAAATTAACTCTGCTGATATTTTGTGCATTAAGTTCTTTCGCAGAATTAACTCTTTGGCCGTGCTGGGGCAAATATTTTCTTTTGATCAATAACTTCGGCCTTTGTTTTAATGCTTGTGGCTACAGGTGGCACTGTGGTAGCTGAGAGGAATCAATTCGCCTCTATTGAGGTGGTGGAGGCCTTTTTGTCTGTTAAACACTTATGATTTTCTTTTAATTGTGTTTTAATTTGGAGGATTAGGCTTTTGATAATCAATCTTAGCCGTAATACCAAAACTGTCTTCAATCTTCTGTTTCTACTATGGCAAGTCTTCAACACTAATACTATTTTGTTTTATCTAACTCTGTGTCTTGTTGATGTGCAGGCTGCACATGGCTCATATGGCATTAATGCCCATGAAGCATCGATGAGATCTGAAATAGAGCCCTCGTAGTTCTTTCCCTTTGATAACGAAAGGCCAGAGGATCGTCACCCTTGGCTTTATTTTTCTTTATATTATAATGGGAAAAGCCTTCGAAACCTACAAAACACAAACAATATTTAAGAAATCCTATGTTTTTGGGTTTTACTGCTGCAGAGGGTGAGGGGAGGAGCGTAGCCGTTGGATGAAACAAGTCGACGGCCATGATTGAATTTGGGGGTTCAATGGGAACAATACAAAGGTGAAATACGGGTTAATGAGGGCCGTTTATTTGCAGAGATCAACGGTCAGGATTTGGTTCAAAACATTTAGAATGTGCGGTGCATAAATATAACCAAAGTCGGTAGGAGCACCCTGGACCGTCCGATCTGGACACGTGGACGGTCCAGATGCAATCGGAGGCAGAGTCATTGGCGGGGCAGAGGATTGGGAGTGGGATGGAGTGATTGAGTATGGACCGTCGATCTGTAGATCAGATCAACAATGAAGAGTTCATCGGGGGTTGAAAAATCGGGGTGGCATAAAATGTTAATGCGAAAATGGAAACTCCCGATGCGATTTTGCGCAGGCCATTGGATTGGCCAGAGATCAACTGCGGAGGTGGGTTTGGCCAATAGACGAGCGGGCCCCCTTATATCATATGAAAACCCAAATTTTTTATGAAAATCAAAGGTTGAATATACATCGGGCGGGTTTATATATAATGAAATGAATGGCACCCGATTGAGGGGCCACTGGTCTTTATGAAATGTAATATGCCCGGGGCGTATGCATATGAGGGCCAATCAGGATCGGGCCTTCGTCTTTTTGATCTACCCATTGTAAAATCTTCCAATGCGATTAAGCACTTCGGGACTTCAACACTTGGTCCTGGGGCATAGGTTATATGGATAAAGCGGAGGAGGGTTGAGTTTATGCAAAGGGGTTTAATCGCATCGCAGAAACGATGCGGGTTTATTTCAATCTACCCATTTTTCATTAAAAATCACTGTATGGGCGCGTTAGACCAAAAATTTGGATAAAAGGGTTTTATGTATTTACAAAGGAAAAAATGAATCGGGAATGAATCATTTCAATGGTTTAGTGCCCGATTGCGGGCCCACGGGTTATATAAAACAATAATGGGATCGGGGGCTGTGTACATGGGCTTAATCACATCAGAGGTTTTAACCATGAGAAATAAAATTTGCGCGTTGTGTTTTTCCGATTCGATAAGCGCCTGGATGGCTATTGCTTGGTTCCAGTGCTGGGGCACATGGAGGGGAAGTGGTTTAAGGATTAGCCTGAGGGGCTTTAGTCTGTAATACAAAAATATATTTTTTATGAAAATTTTCAAGTTTTTCAATGGATTTGGGGGTTTCGGTATAGTTTAAAAATGAGTTTTAAAATATGTAAAAATGATTTTCATGAATGGAAGAAGGGGAATCATGAAAATAGAGGAGTTTTATGGAGAAAAACAGAAGCAAAATGAAGGTTAGTTTATGAGTGGAGGAAGGGAGAAATGGTGATTTTGCAGCAGTCTTTTTCATGAAATCAGTAGAATTTCTGAGTATAGAATGGGAACAACAGTGAATATTTAGACAAGGGCATGAGGCCTTCAAGAGTCTTCAAGAGATAACATCTTTTTATCAATAAAACTTGTTTCTTGAAGACTCCAAAAATGTTTAAGCCAGCATTTGATATAACAAATTTTATAGCTGGCTAACAGTGGCTCCACTTGGGGATGGTGCCTTCTTGAAGGCATCAAGAACTTCAGACTTGCATTCTCTGGGAGGCTGATCAGTGCCTCATCCATTGGGTTGCCTTTCTTTCCTTGCATAATCTTCTTTTTTCTCTGAAAACATATTAGCAACCTGTTGTAGCTAGCAATAACCCCCCTTTTTATTTTAGTAATAATACTAAATAAAATGGGGACCCTTAGTTAAAAAATCTAAAAAACAATTAGGATTTGTTTGCCTTAGAAAATAAAACTTTCTATCATAAACCTATTAAAATCCCTTTGAAAGAATATTGCGAAAATCTTAAGTCTATGATAGATTTTAATAAAACTGCTCTTTGAACAAGATAGCGCATCCATAAATAATATATACCTTTGATAAAACGCATTGGTCGTAGATCGCATAGCGCAGAAAACAGAATTGGTTAATGAATATCTTTTGCGCTCTTTTCAAATATGCGCTTTTGCGATTATGCGCCATGCGCCCTTTTCAAATATGCGATCATGCGCTTTTGCGATTTTGCGCTTTTGTGATTTTTTGCGATATGCGCTTTGCACTATTGCGCAATTCCCGTTTTTGCGCTATTTTTATGACGATAATTTCATTTTGCGATATTGCGATATTGCGCAGCAAATCGCAGATCGCAATGTCGCAGATTCATGTAGGCGCGCTATCCCGAGGCAATCTTTCCATATGTCAAATCTATTATGCGCTTTAATGATTATATTAAATGATTGGATTGATTATTAATGTGAAATGAAATTGTGTTTAGAGTGAAATTCGTTTCACAATTAAAATATTATATTTCATCCGCGTTCATATTCAAAACAGTCTCATCACCTTTCTAATATCATTACTCTCATTTATTCGTAAAACGCAGGCACGAAGGAGCGGATTACTATACAAAGCTTCCGATATACACTATGGGTAAGAAGGAGAAGAGCTCAAATTCTGAGAGCAAAGAAATGGCTTCGCTATATGCAGACACCGCCTGTAACAAGGATGCTGGTATATCCACTTGGGAAGGAATGTACAATCTGTTAGAAGATGAAAACCCTGTGGTGGTAAAAGTTGTAGCTACAGCTGGTTCCAAGGATTCGTCTGAAGCAACTCTTAGGGACTTGGCTTGCTCATTTCTGCATAGAATAGCAGCAAGGCCAAGGATTCTCCCATACACAGACATGGTGAGATGGGTCCTGGACAGCGCTGATATTTCAGATAGGAAATTCAAGACTCCATCTGAAGAGCTAATTGGGTCATTTACCATAGAATATGTGAGATTAATGTATAAGCTGCCAGAACCACAGGCGACTTTCAACAAAAAATTCATGGAAGATTTTGCCAGAGAACACGCAAATTTGGCAGAATGCACAAAGGAGTGGACTAAAAGAAGTGAACCATTGAAGAAAAACAAACAAGGTATGTACAGCACGGGTTCGCTTACCTCTCCTTATTGTTTTACTGCTGCCATGTTATGCAGGCTTTTTGGAAAGCCTGACATAAATATGATTTTACCCGAATGGCTTCCTTTGTTGAATGCGACCGTTAATTCTACAATCGTAGACTGGGCCAAAATCCTATCTGATACTATGACCACTGCTATTTTTCAATACCGGACCAAACGAAATGTTTCCCAGCGGGTTTATCCTCCTTTTTATTTATCTGCTTATGTCATGGACGCCATCTGCTATGTCTCTAAATTCCCTGTAATGGGCTGGAAATGGACTATCCAAGACCCTTTGCCCATTCATGTGTACCATAAAGAACTGTGGGAATCTAAATTTGTTCCCCATTTTTACCAAATTTGTCATGGAATCATGCTGCCATTGTACAGAACATTGTATAACAAGGATCCCCCGAGGTTATCCTCAGAAACAGAGGTTGATATTCTCCCCGTCGCAAGATGGTTTGGGGAGGAATTGTTCACCTATATTAGGGTTTTTGGAAGTTATGCTTCTCCCCATGTTTTACCCTTATATGTTCCAGATAGACTTGTAGCCCGGGAAATTGCTTATCATACCTGTGGCCAGGGAGGTATGACAAAAGATTTAAAAGACAAGAAAAAGGGCATTTGGCCACAATTTCCCATAAAATGTGGAACATTTTCACTGTTGGATATTGGTCATGCATTTCATGAGATAGGCAATATTACATGCCTACAACTGTTCAAATTCTCAAGAAGGTTATTTGACCAAAATGATATTGTTAAGAATTTTACCAATGCAATCAAAGTAAAGGAATTTGTCGCAGAGCAAGATATTTTTGATGATATGTTCTAGGCAAGAAATTTATTTAAAGAGGTTTTGAATTCAGCTAGAGAGCAGCTATCTCCAGGGGATTTTCAGGAATTTAAGTTGTACAGAGAATGGAGACTAATTCCTATTCCTTTGGATAATCTACGCATAGAGCCTGCAAAGGAGAAAACGCCTAGTGTTAGTCTTAACAGCAGTTCAAGCACAGGTAAATCCAAATCAAAATCTGACAGAGATTCTGAACACTCCAATACATCCAAAGAAATGGAAGATAAAATGGAAGAATCCATCAAAGATTCTGCACAATATAAAGAGCTCGCTCAACAACAAATTTTGATTTCTCAACAAACAAATCCTCCTTCACCCAATGTACAGCAACAGCCAGTCACCATGGAGTTAGATAAAGAATGGGAAACCTTTAATCAATTGATTAATGTAGAGGGACAGAATGTACAGACCCCTGTCCAAACAACCAAAGTTTTGAATGCAGGAACAAGCAGCACAGCCGCAGTAACAGAGCACATTCCAATCACACCCTCCTCTGAAATTGTACTTAATGTAGAGGACATTCCTCCTCTAGATATATTTTATAGCCCAAAATACAAGGCAGTAGTAAAGAGACAAAGGAAAAAGAGAAAAATAGAAAGTGCAATTGCTACTGAACCAGAACAAGTAGATGTTTTATGGAAATATCCTGCCACAGAGCCTACTCATAATCTCACTAAGTTATCTCAAATAACAGGAGCTTATGCTTCTGCAACAATTGATAAAGCAGTTGAGATACAACTTTTGTTGGATGAAAAATAAGAACAGATAAAGGCTCTGCAACAGCAATTGCAACAGGTACAGGCCAATAAGGAAGCACAATTAAAACTTGAAGAGTTACAACAACAACTTCAAGAAATCCAAGAACAGCATAAGGATGATCCTAAGCTTCCAGAATTCATTTCAGAAACCATCTCTTTGAACAATCAACTACTGCAACAAGAGGAAGTTTTTTGCCAAAAATTATTGCAATGGAATTCTTTGTGCCAAGAAAGCGATAAAATCACAAATCATGTTGTAGATTTATGAAATGATTATGATTTGATTAATGAAAAGATAAATGATTATCTAGCATGGAAAAAGACAGAAGAAGGCAGAAAAGCTGGTGCACCCATCATTAACGAGAACCATAAAGAGATACTGTTTAATAATTGGGATGCAGAAATCAGAAGGGCAGAAAGGGCAGCAGAGGAGGCATCTACAGTGGCAAACACTCTCACTGATTGTGTAAATGTCAATTTACACAAAGCTAACTTGATTTCTGAAACTGTTCCAGGATATCTCCCACAGGAAAATCAATTGCAAGCAGAATGGAGGCAAAAGGCAGAATAAAGAGAAAAAACCATCCAAGGGCTGACAAGATGGAATTGGGACTCATACTGGATGTACTTGGTGAAGCCACACAATCAGCAAAGTGCACTCAATTGTATCATCAACGCTACAGAGAAGATTTCTCCTATGCTTGCCGACTCTGTCTTTTCAGGACAGCTGAATTCTGAAGTCGGTCAACCGCATCTTCTCAAAACTATGCTAGATGCCTACAAGAGCAAAGATCAATTTCATAGATAGATAGATTTAGTTTTAATTTCACTGTATTTTAGCCTAGGAAAAGGACGGTCATTGAACCGAATCCTCATTTTTTGTAATAAACTATTTTTAGAGTTAGTTAAGTAGTATTTAAACCCCTCTCATGCATTTAGAGAGGGGTCCTGGATCTTAATATTTTTGGACTTGGAGATTGCATTTTTGTACTCCATTGTCTTATATATTTTTTGAAAAAGGATCACATCTGGTGATTTTCATGCGAAATTATCTTTGAAGTGTTGCATTTCTGTACCTTGGAATTTGGTTTTGCATTATAGTTACTGGATAGAGTATCAGATTGAATTTGAAGTCATCAAGATGAGCAAGGTATTTCTATCTGTTTACTGTTGATCTCTTTTGTTTTATGATATTCGTTTTAAAATTGCTATCATTTATATGTATATTGGTTTTCACAACGCTTCCTTTTATATATCATTTCTGAGTATAATTGAAACGTTATTTTTTCATAATTACATGTAAATGGTATACAATGATGAATGCAATATGTTTATATAACTCTGTTTAATTTCTTAAACAGAGTTATCTTTATTTGTTTCTGCATATTTTAATTCAATCAATAATACATTTTCATGGTTATTATTGAATTGAAACAATCTTAAGTTGTATTCACATATAACTACCTGGGTTAATATTAGAATTTCTTTATCAGTATTTAGCTTAGATTAGATAGTTTTATTTCAGTTAGTTTAGTCCCATTTCCACCCATCCAATCCAATCCATTTAGTTACAAGGAAACTGGTCCTTTAAATCCAGTCGGAGCCACCATACCAAACAGAAAAGGAGCTGCCTTAAGGTCCCGACCGGGTGGTTTTCCCCGATGTTTGAAGCAGAGATTTTCTAGGCTTCAACATTTTTGGCGCTAGAAGGAGGGCCTGAGCTATGAATGGCAAGTAAATCTTTATCTACAAGCCATTCCGAGAGCAAAACATCCTCATTAACTTCTTCAATTTCTTCTGAAATTCAAAATCCTAGAGAAGAAATTGCAGAAAATATTCAGACACCCACTACCAAAATCTCAAAACATTCAAACGATCAACATCCTGAGTCTCCTGAAGTTCAAGATCTAATTCATAAATTGAAAGGATTCTCATTATCTCTTGAAGAGTCTGAAATATCTGAAGGTAGTGTAACTTCAAAATTTGTTTCTTCCAAACCTCTTACTAGGCTTCAAAGTGAAAAACTTGGTATTTCTCCCAAAGAATTCCCTTTACCTAGTAGAGTCAAAACAAGAAAAACCCAATCGGAATCAGCAAGTTCAACCTCTAATATCCAAATACCTGTTTCCGAAATCCCTTCTCAACAAAGTACAGTCATATCATCTCCACAAACATCTTCTCCTCAATCTTCATCAGTCTCAACATCATCCATTCCAACAACTTCTATTCAAACACCACCAGTTTCTACTATTCCTCCAATAGTCATCCCAACAATGGCACAGAGACCATGGTCTACTCCAGGAGCAGTCAACATGGTTGCACCTTTACATGATTTACCAGACAATCCTGGAAAATGGCTTCCAAAGTTTAGCCCAGATCTTAACATTCAAGCTGAAGAACATATCAATAACTTTATGCTGGCTATTAATTTGAATGGAGTCACACATGAAGATGTTGTAGTTAGACTATTCCCTTATACTCTTCAAGGAATAGCAGGATCATGGTATTTTTCATTACCATCGGGATCTATAACAAGTTGGGACATTTTTGCAGATCATTTTTTAACCAAATTTGGAGATGACCGATCAATTGCAACTTTACTCAATGATCTCTCAAATTTGAAAATAGAACCCAAGGAACCCATTAAAGAATTCAATGCTAGATTCAACAAAATCTTGAACAAAATTCACGTAGATTCACAGCCCAGTGAACAGGTCAGAATTGAATGGTACATAATAGCCTTACCCTCAAACATAGCAATTTTCGTGGACAGAGCTGCAAAACCTACATTAGCTGAGAATATGAAAGAAGCTATTGCAGTGGAAAAACGTATCACTTCTCTAGAAAAGAAAAATGCTCTTGAAGAAAGGAAATCAAAGAAGGTCAACTTCAGAGATGATTCAAAGAAAAAGGCCAAAGATCCATATGACATGGAAGGTTTACAGAAAGTTCTTAAAACCATGTCAAATGAAATGGTTGAAATAAAAAAACAAGTAGCTGAAACTTCTACCAAGAAACCATTTCGAAATTTCAGAAGGAACCAAGTTGAATCTAAACCTCCTAATACAATTTCAAATGCAGAATCAGAAGAAGAGGAAGAAGAAGAAGACACATCTGTAGTATCAGATCAAGAAGACGAAAATGAAGAAATAGATGAATTAAATGGAATGTGGGATTTTATTCTCCCGAATTCTGATAGTGAAGAAGCTATGCCTGTAAGTACTAGGAGTAAATCTACAGCAGAACCAGTGCAAGCAGCTCCTAAAAAGAAAATTGCAACTCCAAGTACCAAAGACAAACCCATTGTAAAGAAAAATTCTTCACTGCCTATTCAAAATCAGCCATCCTCTTCTAATCCTCTCACATCAATAGCGAAGACTTTGGTAGTATCAGAACCCATGGAATACAACATTGTTGAGGACATGAAAAAGATCAAAGCTAACATTTCCTTACATGAACTCAACAAACTAAAACACCAGCAAAAGTTGTTATTAAAAGAACTTAACGCTACACCAATTGCTCCTGTACCAAGCGGTGTAGTTGCAAAAGCAGCGAGAGGAACTGGTAAGCCACCAGATAAGGTAGATGCTACTGATACTGTGCTCATTGGGGAAAAGTAAAATTATCAAACTCCTCCTTTTCTTTTGACTTATGAGATGTACAATAAAAATCTGCACAATTGTTTGATTGATTCTGGAGCTTCCTCCAATATTATGCCTACTTCTGTCTGTGCTAAATTGAATATTGAACCACAGAAATCAACAGTTCATATCGTTCAGTTGGATCGCTCTAAAGTTCAAGTGGTAGGAGAAATCAATTCAGTTACTATCAGATTAGCCTCAGATCCTAGAATTGTCCAAAGAATTGATATTTTGATTGCCGATATCCCTGAATTTTATGGATTAATCTTGAGTAGGGACTGGTCTGCGAAACTTAATGGTTATATCTCGACTGATTATTCACACATGTGGCTTCCCTACAAAGGGAAACCAAATCAAATCAAAATTGAACGAGAAAAACATATGACGCACACTGTCACTGAATTTGAACAACCTAATGAACTTGTGGCATTCAACAACAATATTCTTGGAGGTTATTCTGCTGAATCATTTCTTGGAAATTTCAAAGCTCCTCAATCACCTTTTTCTGTAAATACTTTTGTTTCTCAGATAGAAAATTTTTCACAGTCTGATTCTTCCAGAATTGTAAATATTTCTGATGTGATTATAGATAAGTCAATAGATAAATCTTTATTTTGGTCGTTATATTTCGATGGATCGAAGTCTAATGATGGAGCTGGAGCTGGATGTATCTTAATTGATCCAAATGGGGAGAAAACCATGCTGTCATGCAGGTTAGAATTTGAGTGTACTAACAATACTGCAGAATATGAAGCCTTGGTTCAAGGACTTTATAAAGCTATAGGGTTAGATGTTAAATACTTGAAAGTTTTTGGTGATTCCGAAATTGTAATTAAACAAGTTAGGAATACTATTCATTGCCTTTCAGGACATCTTAAACACTATCAAACCCTAGTGCAAGATCTCACCACTCATTTTTTAGCATTCAATATTTCTCCTATTCCTAGAAATCAAAATACATCAGCTGACTTGTTAGCTAATGTTGCATCTAAACTCCTACCTGCTGAAGATTGCAATCCTGATAGGTTTTCTGTAGAATTGATTTTTCGTCCATCTGTCCCAGATAATGTTACAAATTGGAGAGTTTTCTATCATGATCAAGATATTCTAAATTTCATGACTTCAGAGAAATCATATGATGATCAAATTATTGACGAAGATGATCATGATTTACAAATTGCTTCAAAAGGTAATGAAAACCCCATTCCAAAATCTGTCGTTAAATTAGAGGATTTATATGAAATTAGAGACAGATTCAAGAAAGTTGTTAATTCAAAACTTCAAAGTTCCACTTTGAAGTTTGAATTAGTAAATCTTGGTTCTGATTCTAAACCTCAAAACGTTAACTTAGGACTCAATTTAACACCAGAGGAAAGGAATGCATTCCTTAAACTGCTGAACAAGTATAAAAACGTTTTTGCTTGGAATTATGATGATCTAAAAACGTATGATACTTCAGTTATTAAACACACGATTCCAATGCTTCCGAATGTTAAACCTGTTCAACAGAAGCTGAGGAAGATCCATCCAAATCTCGAGAGTCAAATCAAATCAGAACTCAATAAACTTTTGAAAGCCAAAATCATTTTTCCAGTCAGGCACTCTAATTGGGTTTCCAATATGGTACCTGTAAGGAAGAAGAATGGTGATATAAGAATCTGTATTGATTTCAGAAATTTAAACAAGGCATGTTTAAAAGATAATTTCCCATTTCCAACCATGGAACAGATACTTCAAAAGGTAGTTGGTTCTGAACTTATGTCTTTTCTCGATGGGTTTTCGGGCTATAATCAAGTTTTAGTTCACCCAGATGACAGATTGAAGACAACTTTCAGAACAAAATGGGGAACTTACGCTTATCATAAAATGCCTTTTGGTCTAATAAATGCAGGAGCAACTTTTCAAAGAGCCATGGACATAGCATTCAAAGGTCTGATCAATAAATCAGTTGTCGTTTATCTTGATGACATAACAGTATTTTCAAAAAAGAGAGCCAATCATATACATGACTTAAAACAAATATTTGAAAGATGTAGAAGGTTTGGTATTTCCTTAAATCCGAAGAAATATTTCTTTGCTTTAGATGAAGGAAAGCTCTTAGGATTTGTTGTGTCAAAAGATGGTATATATATTGATCCAGATAGAGTGAAAGAAATTTCTGATATTTCTTTACCACATAACAAAAAATCCATGCAATCATTTCTCGGACAGATCAATTTTGTTAAAAGATTCATTCCTGATTTTTCTTTAATTGTTTTACCTATGCAAAATATGATCAAGAAGAATTCACTATTCAAATGGGGGCATGAAGAGAAAGAAGCCTTTAAGGCAATTAAACAAGCGATTATTAATGCACCAGCGCTGAATACCCCAGATTTTTCTAAAGATTTTACTTTGTATACTCTGGCCACTGAAACATCTTATGCAGCCATTTTAACACAACTCAATGATCAAGAAATCGAAGCACCTATTTATTTCTTTAGCTCAAATCTGCAAGGAGCTGAGCTTAATTATTCCGATGTTGAAAAACAAGCCTTTGCTGTGTTCAAATCAATAAAACATTTTACACCTTTTCTCTTGAAAACACATACAAAAATTATTGTCCTATTCTCTGCAGTGAGGCAATTATTGATTCAGAGAGAAGTAGGAGAAAAGAGAGCTAACTGGGTAACAGCCTTGCAAGAATATGATATTGATATTAAACCAGCTAAGATTGTTAGAGGACAAGGTTTTTGCAGATTATTGGCAGGAGCTCATAATATACCAGAAGATCAAGATTCAAATCAAGATATTCAAGTAAGTCAGATAAGTGTTACAAACTCTGGATTTCAGTATGCTGATCTTATCTATTACTTGAAAAATGGGTATGCTCCTTCTAATCTCAGCTATAAGAGTAAACGCGCTTTAAGGTTAAAGGCTATTAAATACCAGATCATTGATAATGTATTATTTAGAAAAAATTATGATTCAATTTTATTAAGATGTTTGGAAAAGACTGAAGCTGAAAAGGTTTTGCAGGAATTGCATGATGGACCAGCAGGAGGTCATTTTGGAGGTGATACCACGGCTCACAAAATAATTCGCGCTGGTTATTACTGGCCTACCCTTTTTAAAGATACGCATGATTACGTAAGGAAGTGCCAAATTTGTCAAACTGCAAGTGGAAGACAAAGGAAACCACCTTTTCCTTTGCAACCAGTAACTATTGAGCAACCATTCGAACAATGGGGGCTTGACATTATTGGTGAGATAGTACCTCATTCTTCCAAACAGCACAAGTACATCCTTACTGCAACTGATTACTTTACAAAATGGGTAGAGGCAATTCCGTTGAAGGTAGCCAATTCTGATGCAATTATTGATTTCATAGATCAATTCATCATAACCAGGTTTGGTGTACCTCAAGCTCTTGTTTTTGATAATGCATCTTACTTCTCCGGAAATAGTTTAATTGAATTTGCAGTCAAAAGAGGTTTTAAATTAAAATATTCAGCAAATTATTACCCACAAGGTAATGGTTTGGCTGAATCCACTAATAAAAACCTTATCAAAATCATTAAAAGGACCGCTGATCAAAATCAAAAGAATTGGCATAAATCTTTAATCTTTGCGTTATGGGCTGATCGTATCACTGAAAAAGCTTCAATAGGGACTTCACCTTTCAATCTGGTTTATGGAAAAGAAGCTGTGATACCTTCAAATTTAACTCTTCCATCATTAGCCCTAGTACAATTTATTGAAGAAAATCCTTCATCATCCATTCAATTGAGATATGATCAAATCCTTAAACTAGAAGAAGATAGGGATAAAGCAAAAATTACTCATGAAAAACATCAACAACTTGTAAAATCTTCTTTTGATGCAAGTTCTACCGGCTCAAAACTTTTATCAATTGGTGATCTCGTTTTGAAATGGGATAAAGCACACGAAGAAAATAGTAAACATACCAAATTCCAGAAAATGTGGCTTGGACCATTTCAGATCACCGAGAAGATAGGCTCAAATACATTCATACTCCAAGATCTAGCAGGTAAGAGAGAATCTCTTCCTGTAAATGGGCTTATCTTGAAGAAATTCTTTTCCTAAGGAGGTAACCCCTTCTTAAACTGTACATATTTCTTTCTGCAGATTTTGATTGTTTTTATTATTCGCAAATAAAGGTTGTTTATGAGTCTCTGATTGACTGTTTACTATTTAAGAAAATTTCTTCGGAAAAATATTATAAATATTTATTTCGTGTAAATAAGAATTTTTAAAAGTAATGATTACAGTTTTTGAATAGTTTAAAATAAGATGTCAAGACTTTGAAAAGATTATTTCAATCATTTACATGATCTTTTTGAAAACTTGAGGGAAATGTAAATCATCATAAGTTTATCAAGCAGAGAAAGGTTATTTGTAAAAGTAAAGATATTTTTTCAAAGTTTTGGAACTCAAAAGACTCTGAAAATTGTCATCCATTGATTCTTAAGGATAAAAATATTTCACCCCATCCATTTAAGTTGTGATTTTTTAGAATGTGATTCTAAGAAAATTATACGAAAATTTTAAGAGATAAGAGGTCTCATTATGAGCCGACTTACTATGTTCATAAGGAGTAATAAAACTGACATTACCAATACTGCATACCAAAACAGGGTAATGGCTTATAAATATAAGACAAGGGGTCTCATCACGAGCCATCTTGTTCAGTTTAATTATAACTGGTGAATGGCATTGTTATCAACTGGCCACCAAACCAGAACAATGGCTCTTAAAATAAAAATAAATAAAAGACAAAAACATGAGATAATAGATCTTATGAATTTATCTTTTAAAAGGTCATAATTTTAGTTGGATGGGACAATGAATGGTTAATGGTTTAAAGGTAACCCTGTCGAGACTATAAACGTTTGCTGGCAGCAGTTGAAATACCTATGGCAATAGAGTATATTATAAAACCGAACTTGGAGAAATCCACTTACTTCATTATTAACACCAATCAAAGCTTGAGATAACCCAAAATGTTTTTATTTTTCTTGAGGAATTAGAAAGAAATTATGAAATGATTTTTATTTCCCTTTCATAGTTACATTTTATTTGAACTATCCTAAGATAGTTTTCATCATCTTTAAAAATCTTTACTTACTAAAGATAGAATGTTCATTTTATTTTTTCAGAGATAACTGTTTCTTCCAGTGAATCGCCAATTGTTGTAGCAAGCAACAACCCCCCTTTTTATTTTAGTAATAATACTAAATAAAATGGGGACCCTTAGTTAAAAAATCTAAAAAACAATTAGGATTTGTTTGCCTTAGAAAATAAAACTTTCTATCATAAACCTATTAAAATCCCTTTGAAAGAATATTGCGAAAATCTTAAGTTTATGATAGATTTTAATAAAACTGCTCTTTGAATAAGATAACGCATCCATAAATAATATATACCTTTGATAAAACGCATTGGTCGCAGATCGCATAGCGCAGAAAACATAATTGGTTAATGAATATCTTTTGCGCTCTTTTCAAATATGCGCTTTTGCGATTCTGCGCCATGCGCCCTTTTCAAATATGCGATCATGCGCTTTTGCGATTTTGTGCTTTTGTGATTTTTGCGATATGCGCTTTGCGCTATTGCGCAATTCCCGTTTTTGCGCTATTTTTTATGACTGTGATGACTTCATATTGCAATATTGCGACATTGCGATATTGCGATATTGCGCAGCAAATCGCAGATCGCAATGTCGCAGATTCATGAAGGAGCGCTATCCCGAGGCAATCTTTCCAAATGTCAAATCTGTTATGCGCTTTAATGATTATATTAAATGATTGGATTGATTATTAATGTGAAATGAGATTGTGTTTAGAGTGAAAGTAGTTTGACAATTAAAATATTATATTCCATCCCCGTTCATATTCAAAACAGTCTCATCACCTTTCTAATATCATTACTCTCATTTATTCGTAAAACGCAGGCACGAAGGAGCGGATTACTATACAAAGCTTCCGATATACACTATGGGTAAGAAGGAGAAGAGCTCAAATTCTGAGAGAAAAGAAATGGCTTCGCTATATGCAGACACCGCCTGTAACAAGGATGCTGGTATATCCACTTGGGAAGGAATGTAAAATCTGTTAGAAGATGAAAACCCTATGGTGGTAAAAGTTGTAGCTACAGCTGGTTCCAAGGATTCGTCTGAAGCAACTCTTAGGGACTTGGCTTGCTCATTTCTGCATAGAATAGCAGCAAGGCCAAGGATTCTCCCATACACAGACATGGTGAGATGGGTCCTGGACAGCGCTGATATTTCAGACAGGCAATTCAAAACTCCATCTGAAGAGCTAATTGGGTCATTTACCATAGAAGATGTGAGATTAATGTATAAGCTGCCAGAACCACAGGCGACTTACAACAAAAAATTCATGGAAGATTTTGCCAGAGAACACGCAAATTTGGCAGAATGCACAAAGGAGTGGACTAAAAGAAGTGAACCATTGAAGAAAAACAAACAAGGTATGTACAGCACGGGTTCGCTTACCTCTCCTTATTGTTTTACTGCTGCCATGTTATGCAGGCTTTTTAGAAAGCCTGACATAAATATGATTTTACCCGAATGGCTTCCTTTGTTGAATGCGTCCGTTAATTCTACAATCGTAGACTGGGCCAAAATCTTATCTGATACTATGACCACTGCTATTTTTCAATACCGGACCAAACGAAATGTTTCCCAGCGGGTTTATCCGCCTTTTTATTTATCTGATTATGTCATGGACGCCATCTGCTATGTCTCTAAATTCCCTGTAATGGGCTGGAAATAGACTATCCAAGACCCTTTGCCCATTCATGTGTACCATAAAGAACTGTGGGAATCTAAGTTTGTTCCCCATTTTTACCAAATTTGTCATGGAATCATGCTGCCATTGTACAGAACATTTTATAACAAGGATCCCCCGAGGTTATCCTCAGAAACAGAGGTTGATATTCTCCCCGTCGCAAGATGGTTTGGGGAGGAATTGTTCACCTATATTAGGGTTTTTGGAAGTTATGCTTCTCCCCATGTTTTACCCTTATATGTTCCAGATAGACTTGTAGCCCGGGAAATTGCTTATCAGACCCGTGGCCAGGGAGGTATGACAAAAGATTTAAAAGACAAGAAAAAGGGCATTTGGCCACAATTTCCCATAAAATGTGGAACATTTTCACTGTTGGATATTGGTCATGCATTTCATGAGATAGGCAATATTACATGCCTACAGAGCTCGCTCTTTAGATTGTTCTGCACAATCTAAAGAGCTCGCTCAACAGCAAATTTTGATTTCTCAACAAACAAATCCTCCTTCACCCAATGTACAACAACAGCCAGTCACCATGGAGTTAGATAAAGAATGGGAAACCTTTAATCAATTGATTAATGTAGAGGGACAGAATGTACAGACCCCTGTCCAAACAACCAAAGTTTTGAATGTAGGAACAAGCAGCACAGCCGCAGTAACAGAGCACATTCCAATCACACCCTCCTCTGAAATTGTACTTAATGTAGAGGGCATTCCTCCTCTAGATGTATTTTACAGCCCAAAATACAAAGCAGTAGTAAAGAGACAAAGGAAAAAGAGAAAAATAGAAAGTGCAATTGCTACTGAACCAGAACAAGTAGATGTTTTGTGGAAAGATCCTGCTACAGAGCCTACTCATAATCTCACTAAATTATCTCAAATAATAGGAGCTTATGCTTCTGCAACAATTGATAAAGCAGTTGAGATACAACTTTTGTTGGATGAAAAAGAAGAACAGATAAAGGCTCTGCAACAGCAATTGCAACAGGTACATGCCAATAAGGAAGCACAATTAAAACTTGAAGAGTTACAACAACAACTTCAAGAAATCCAAGAACAACATAAGGATGATCCTAAGCTTCCAGAATTCATTTCAGAAACCATCTCTTTGAACAATCAACTACTGCAACAAGAGGAAGTTTTCTGCCAAAAAATATTGCAATGGAATTCTTTGTGCCAAGAAAGCGATAAAATCACAAATCATGTAGTGGATTTACGAAATGATTAATGAAAAGATCAATGATTATTTAACATGGAAAAAGACAGAAGAAGGCAGAAAAGCTGATGCACCCATCATTAATGAAAACCACAAAGAAATACTGTTCAATAATTGGGATGCACAAATCAGAAGTGCAGAAAGGGCAGCAGAGGAGGCATCTACAACGGCAAACACTCTCACTAATTGTGTAAATGACAATTTACACAAAGCTAACTTGATTTCTGAAACTGTTCCAGGTTATCTCCCACAGGAAAATCAATTACAAGCAGAATGGAGGCAAAAGGCAAAAGAAAGAGAAAAATCCATCCAAGGGCTAACAAGATTAAATTGGGACTCATACTGGATGTACTTGGTAAAGCCACACAGTCAGCACAGTGCACTCAATTGTATTATCAATGCTACAGAGAAGATCACTCCTGCGCTTGCCGACTCTGTCTTTTCAGGACAGCTGAATTCCGAAGTCGGTCAACCGCATCCTCTCAAAAACATGCTAGATGCCTGCAAGAGCAAAGATCAATTTCATAGATAGATAGATTTAGTTTTAATTTCACTGTATTTTAGCCTAGGAAAAGGACGGTCATTGAACCGAATCCTTATTTTTTGTAATAAACTATTTTTAGAGTTATTTAAGTAGTATTTAAACCCCTCTCATGCATTTAGAGAGGGGGTCCTGGATCTTAATATTTTTGGACTTGGAGATTGCATTTCTGTACTCCATTGTCTTATATATTTTTTGAAAAGGATCACATCTGGTGATTTTCATGCGAAATTATCTTTGAAGTGTTGCATTTCTGTACCTTGGAATTTGGTTTTGCATTATAGTTACTGGATAGAGTATCAGATTGCATTTGAAGTCATCAAGATGAGCAAGGTATTTCTATCTGTTTACTGTTGATTTCTGTTGTCCTATGATATTTGTTTTTAAATTGCTATCATTTATATGTATATTGGTTTTCACAACGCTTCCTTTTATATATCATTTCTGAGTATAATTGAAACGTTATTTTTCATAGTTACATGTAAATGGTATACAATGATGAATGCAATATGTTTATATAACTCTGTTTAATTTCTTAAACAGAGTTATCTTTATTTGTTTCTGCATATTTTAATTTAATCAATAATACATTTTCATGATTATTGTTGAATTGAAACAATCTTAAGTTGTATTCACATATAACTACCCGGGTTAATATTAGAATTTCTTTATCAGTATTTAGCTTAGATTAGATAGTTTTATTTCAGTTAGTTTAGTCCCATTTCCACCCATCCAATCCAATCCACTTAGTTACAAGGAAATTGGTCCTTTAAATCCAGTTGGAGCCACCATACCAAACGGAAAAGGAGCTGCCTTAAGGTCCCGACCGGGTGGTTTTCCCCGATGTTTGAAGCAGAGATTTTCTAGGCTTCAACACAACCATAAAAACAATGGATCTTTTATCTACAAGCTTTCTACCTACCCAATCCTACTGATCTAACATTTTTTCTTCATTAGAGTGCACTTGGATTGGAAAACTCTTTTACAACACTTTATTCTTTTGAAAGCAGGAAATCTAATCTAATTCTACTCCTTATTTCTCTATGAACTCAGATTAAGCAGTTGAGTTCATATGTTTCTCTACCTAATCTACTAATCTGTTAGGATTAAACAGTCTAACATATTTTTATTCTCTAAATTCTACAATAGAAATTTAAAAGCATACAAGTCAGGTTTGAACAGTCTAATTTGATGCTGATCTATGGCATAAAAAACAAACTGCACATAGATATTATTTTGCAGAAAATTAAATAAAAAATAGAAGGCTTAAGATCTGAAAATTCAAGCACTTCATCTCTTTACAGCTCTGTTTTTTGACTTTTGTTTTGAGTTGTTCTTCTCTGTTCTCTGGTTCATAATTTTGAGCTGATTAGAACCAAATTTACATCTTCTTTGACTCAGAAAATAAAATATATTGGAGTCAATTCTTGCTTGGAAACTTAGGTTCAGATTTTGAGCATGTTTGAACCTTTAATTTCTATCCTAATATACCTACCGATAAGCCAAGATTAAATAGTTTGGAAAATCGAATTCACTATCCTATCAGTAGTAATTTTAAAACTAATTAGTCAAGATTAGGCTGTTTGAATAACTAGGAGTGTGTTTTCTAGGAGTGGCATTTAAGCTTGCACACTTTCAAACTTGTTTCTCTTTTTGGTATGGGGCTGTACCTTTATTGTTTTCACAATCTGCCCTCTTTTCTTTATTTCACTGTTTTTGTATTTTTGATTTTTCTAACTTTGAATGCAATGATGGGTGAAATATGTATAATGGAAAAATGATAAAAAGGCTTTCAGAACATGACATGGATCAAGAGAATTAATGTTTGAGCATCCTTCCATTGACAGGACCCCCAAACAATTCTGCTCCATTCAACTCTTGCAAGAAATATGCATTGTTACAAGCTGCTGAATGAATAGAGTAAGGGCCAAGCCATAAGTTGTCAAATTTCCCATGCTTGCCCTTGTCTTCCCTCCTTGAGTCCCACCTTAAAAATTTGTCCCCAATTTTGAAATTGCAGGCCTTTGTTCTTCTGTCAAAAATCTTTTTGATGCTGTTCTGCTTTTGTAATGCTTTGTTGTAAACCTCCTCTCTGGTTTGCTAAAGATGAATTGTTTGATTGATCATTCTGATCATGTCATTATCTTCAGTTTGCAACTCTTGAATCAAATTCATAATTGGCACACCAAGGTTGGTTAGAAAATTGCATCAGTGCCATACACAAGTTGGTAGGGTGACATGCCAATAGATTTCTTTAACGTCAATCTGTCAGCCCAAAGTGCATGCACAAGCTTTGTGTGCCGAGACTTCTTGTTGTACTCCAACAGTTTCTTGATTATGTTCACTAAACTCTTGTTTGAGGATTTTGCAAGTCCATTACCTTGAGGGTAATAGGCCGTGGAATGCCCCAATGTTATCTGATACTTGTGACAGAACTCAACCATCTTCTTCGATCCAAATTCTGCTACATTATTAGTGATGATCTTGGTAGGGCAGCCAAATCTAGAGAGAATATTATTCTCTATGAATTTTATAATAACAAAATCATTGTCTTGCCTACAAGGGATGGCTTTTATCCATTTAGTGAAGTAGTCTGTGGCAGTGAGAATCCATCTATGCTGAGCTGAAGATGATGGATGGATTTCACCTATGAATTCAAGTCCCCACTGTTGAAAAGGGGCTTCAATAGTGATTGGATGTAGAGGTAGAGGTAGCAACTTCCTTTTGCCTTCAAAAAGTTGACATTTATGATAGGAAATTATCATCTTGTATACATCATGAAAAAGAGTAGGCCAATAATAACCAGCCCTCAAGATTTTGTTGGCTGTTGTCTTCTAGTATAAGTGGCCTCCACACTCTCCTTCATGGAACTCGTACTTAACCTTCTCTGCATCAAACTCAGGCAAACATTTAAGCAATATACCACTTGCATTTTTCCAATAAAGACATTTATCTATAATGAAATAGTTTACAACTTTCAACTTTAGGAACCTTGCCTTTGTTTTTGTCAAACCAGGAGGTGTATTCAAATTAAGAAAAACATAAAGAATATCAACATACCAAGAGGAATTCATAAAATGGTATTCAACAATGGGAGTTGAGATTTCCTCTTGATCATATAAAGCATTAATCATATTAATATCAAGAACTTCAAAATTGGATTCAACCATCAACCTAGCTAGACCTTGGCCTTTGATCAGCTTAGTGCGTTTTATCTCTAAATCATATTCAAGAATAAAAACAATCCACTTACCTCTCTTACCATCTGGGTCCTGTGTTAGAATGTCTTTCACAACTGAATTTGGGACAAAGGCAATGATGTGTAAGTGCAAGATGTATACTCTGAAGTCTTTTAAAGCCTTAACCAAAGCAAAGGCCTGCTTTTCCATAATGTTATACTTCAAAGGGGAATCTCTCAAAGCCTTGCTAAAGAATGCAATAGGCTGCTCTTGTCTTTGTGGATTTTTCTGTAAAAGGAAAAAACCTATGGTATGTTCTGATGCAAATGAAAAAATATAATTTTTTTTGAAAATCAGGACTTATTAGAACCGGTGTTCTGGTTAAAGTTTGTTTCACCAGTTCAAAGGACTTCTTTGCTTCCAAGGTCCATTTTACCCCTTGCTCCTTCTTTAACATGTTTGTTATATTCCTAAGGAGCTCAGCCAAGTTTTGGATGAACCTTCTCAAAAAGTTAATCTTTCCAATGAAAGATTGCAACTCTTTGATGTTTTGAGGATGAGAGATTTGCAATATGGCCTCAATCCTCTTTGGGTCTATCTTAATACCCTCTTCTGAAATAATGTGCCCAAGAAGTTTACCTTCTTGGAGACCGAATAGTGTCTTCTTAGGGTTTAAAGATATTCCAAACCTTCTGCATTTCCCGAAAAATTTTCTTAAATGTTCTAAGTTCTCTTCATCAGTTTTTGAAAACACAGTGACATCATCAAGGTATATAATGATGAAGTAGCCCAACTCTTCCAAGAATGCTATGTCCATGGCTCTCTGAAAAGTTTCTCCAACATTCATTAGACCAAAAGGCATTTTCACATACATGAAAGTGCCCCATGGTGTAGTAAAAGCTCTCTTTAGTTGATCATCAGGGTGGAATAAGACCTGATTGTACCCTGAATAGCCATCAAGCAAAGAAATTATTCTAGACCCTACTACAATGACTGGTCTGAATTTAATCTGAGTTGTGTAGTCTTGGATTTCATATGGCATTAAGCATGTTCTAGCTACAAAGGCTAAATTGTGGGCTGCGTTATTTCTTTTCCTTGGGAAAAAAATTACCTGGTATTCCTCAAAAGTTTTTAAAAGGTCCACGACATCATTTCGATAGGCCCTAAGTCTTGGGTGATTTGTGTTGTATTCCCCGTTGAATTTCCTAATGATTAATTCAGAATCCCCATACGCTTTAACTCTTTTGGCTCCTAAATTTTTCAATAGATGTAAGCCTAAAAGAAGGGATTCATATTCCGCTATTTTGTTAGAACACTGAAAGTTTAATTTACAGGAAATGCTTTCTGTGTGGTTGTTTTTAGTGTTGCAAATCCAGACCCCTGCACCATCGTTAGTTCTAGTGCATGACCCATCAAAATACATACTCCACAGAGGACTATTTTTGGTTTCATCTTGGTTACTGTCCTCTTCAACCACTAGTACATTTGGGGGAAATTACGACACTTGGTTCCGACACTTTTGACCAAATGTCGGAAATTTCCCCAAATTTTTTCAATCTCGCCCGAAACCGTTGCTATACTGACGTTTAGAGAAAAGTGTCGCAATAATGACACTTAGACAAAGTGTCGCAATTGCGACGTTTGGAGGAAGACGTCGCAATTGCGACATTATGCCCCAAAGTGTCGCTATTGTGACGACTGCCTCCAAACGTCGCAAGTGCGACACAATGTCTAAGTGTCACAATTGCAATGTTTGGAGGCATCCGTCGCAATAGCGACACTTTGGCCACCGTTGGTATAACGACACTTATATGCCTTTGCAAAATCCGTGTCACTTATGGTTTATTTTTTATTTTCTTTTGCTTGAACTAAGTCTTATTTCCATGTGTATTGTGTAATTTCATTTTTATTTCATATTATATAATGTGTTTGTTTATAAGATTATATGATACATGTGAGATGAAGGTTTATTATTTATCATATATAAATAAATTTTATCAATATTGTACATTTACACTTTTATGAGGTGATGTTATAAGTAAATTCATAAATATCTCTTTTAATCCTCATTTTACTCCATGAATATGTTTGGAAATGAAATTTCAATAGATTAATTTTCTCCTAACCTATGTATCATCAATATTGTACATTTACATTCTTAATTATGAGGTGACGCTATAGGTAAATCCATGAATATCTCCTTTTAATATTCATTTTACTCCATGAATATGTTTGGAAATGAAATTTCAATAGATTAATTTTCTTGCTATTATATGTTTACGAAGATATGGTAAGGAATTCTCTCTTGTTCTTCTTAGAAATAATTATATATAATTTTTTTTTTCAAAATAGATTTAAAAAATTATATGAGAAAAATTATTAATTCATCAATATGTGTGTGTGTGTGTTGTGATGAATAATTTCGTAGTTCAACTTAATGGTTCATTATATAATCATGTGACCATCACCAATGATATATCTTAAAAAGCAACTGAAAAGCCATGTGTACAAAATCGATGTATACTCTAGAGAGTGGTTCTCATATCACTATGTAAATTGTTGTATGCTACTTCAACAAAATTATAAGATAAACTGTAATACACATAATATATGCACCATAAAAATTGCCATACAACTAATTTGTTTTAGGATACATGTGGCATTCTAGGGGTAAATTCCATATGATGTGTATATCAATCTATTAGGTGTTGGTAAGTTGTGAGTATCTAAGAAATGATAAGGAATATCCTTACATCATGATCTTGTAATGTGATTATAAATTGTGTCGATAATTTCCATAAAATGTATAAATGATTTGTTTAAAAAAAATCAACACAATCAACCCTAAACAATGCTCATGATGTGGAATGTCATTGGAAAAACCAAAATGATGGTCACATGTCCCATTTATATGGTAATGGTGATCATATATATGTTGTAGCGACACTTGATGAGTAATTAAATAAATCTCATAGTGTGACTCATTGTGCCATATTTTTTTAAAGCATGATTTGTTTTCCTAGTTTTTACTAATTTGTTAACATATTTTATTCATTTGGAAAGCTAATTAATGATGCTTTAAGTAATTAGGACCTAATGAGAGATCATATTCACATCTTCACCGAAATATATTTGGTAATCGTAGTCACTATATATATGAACCACACATGCATGCTAGTTAAGAAAAATTGAAATATAAACTATAATACACATCTTATATCTGCCATAACAATTGTCATACAACTTATTTACTTCTAGATACATATGAAATACTTCAGGTAAATGCCATATTATGTGTATACCAATATAGTAGGTGTTGGTAAGTTACGAGGATCTAAGAAATGATAGGGTATCCACACATTAGTTCCCTGGTGAACTTTTTGCACAATTTTCTATTTGTTGTAATTTTGTTGCCTGGATTTGTTATAGATTTCAAATAATACAATTATCTACCAATTTTTCTTTATAAAGAAGAAGTACAATAAGTAGTCACCTAAAAGTGAGCCATGTGAAAATATTGGTAACATGAGTAACCTGGTAATCTGTAAATGAAAATTGAATAACCTCCACTCACCAACAGGTGGCAGGCAGGGTTGGAATTTGGATTTCTCTTTACCCGTCACACAAATTTTTTTGACGTTTTGGTCATTATTTTTCTAGTCAATAAACATTACGTTTAAAATTTTTCACTTCATTAATGACGTTCTCGTAATAAATTAACCCTTCACCAATAAAATTTTGATTAAAAAAATTGAACGCTCTTCCATTTTCTTTGGATTTTGGAGTGTGATAAATCTGTGTCATGGACTTTTAATACCTAAAGTTTCAAGAGAAATAACTGATTCTTGTCAAACTAATATTTCCTCAATATATGCTATGATCTACTAAAAATTACTTCAAAAAGAAAGTAACCTTCCAATATAAAGAAAAAAACATCAATGAGCTTTCCCTAAATTGCAATAAATTTATGTTTATTATTAATATTGCATAATCTGTCTTATAAAAATTTCATAATCGGACTAAGAACAGATTCTCAGTGCATTTTTTATTGTTGTTGTGATTAAAATAATGAGCCAAAGAATGCTAAGGCACTCAGAGAAATCAAGCTATGTATTATTTCTCACAAAATCATGTTGAGTAGTGGAGACTAAGCACTAGATTTTTTTTTGTCCTCAATCTCTTTATTAATTATGTCTATGTAGTTATAAGAATAACAAGCCAAAGAAATATCAGGCTTCTAGAGAAATTAGTCTCTGTGTGCAGAAATTAATGATTACTGTTGACTAAATGTTATACCATTTGAAATTGCTGAGCGAAATTAATCAGGCCATGATGTACCATTTGTCAGTATCTATTTTCTCATGTATGAAAGTTGATGTACCATTGAAAGTTTAATAATTCTATTGAAAGTTTAATAACTATATATATATATTTTAAATTTAATGATTAATAATAATTAAATTAAAATTCTTAAAAGACAAAATAAAAGCCTAATAATCACGAACTATTATGATAATTTAAAAATATAGAACTCAGGCTGAACATAGTTACAAAGATACCAAGAAAATAAGAGTGCATGTGCATGATAACCTCTTTCTTGACAACCTATGAATGCCATTCTCAATGAAGACTCAAGACTCAACTGGATTGAATTGTGTATCAAAACAATAGGAATGAATCAAAGTTCAATGAATGAATAACTTGATCGTGAATATTTATAGGGAAAGGTAACTTGACTATCAATCTACTAAACCTCACTTCCATGATTAAAAAAACACCCCCACCTTCTCAGTGGTTCCATCATGGTCCACCTATTGAAAAACAACCAAAAAATATTATATATTTTTGCATGGCCATTAGACAATGATTTACTATGGTTTTCCTATTAAAATCCAATGGATGATTATTCAAAAATATTGAGAATTAGTTTAGTCTCAAGGCATAGCCAAGAGTCTTACTCGATAATTATAGATTACCTCTCCATTGGATGATTGTACATTTTTCATCTACTTTTTCACGTGAGGTTCAGTTGATGCTAGATCTTTGCCTTCTATTTCTTTAGTGAAGCTAAGAGTTAACTTTGATCTTACATTAATAACTATAATTGCATGAATATCCATGCTTTTATACTTCCCCACTGTGGTCAATGTTGATGTATGGCCTTGGCCCATTGATCTTACAATTAACTCACTATTCATATTCAATTTTCTCTAGTTCAGCCCAATAAAATAAGGAAAACAAAAAATGAAGTCTTGATTTTTCTTTCCAGTGCTCCTACATAATACAAATACTCTTAAAAACCAATTAATATATAAATTGTCATCATTCATGCTAAAATCAGTTTCAATTTTTTTAATTAATCTGCTTACAATTAATAGATTACATTGCTCACAGAATAAGAGATAATTTAGAACTATTATTTCACAATAATAAATTACCCTAGTAGTTCAAACTTCGAACATACCTTATGAAATTAAAATATGGCAGGTTAATGAGCCAATCTAGTTTCCTCGGACCCAATCTTGAGCTTGGCCTAAGTCTGAATGCCTTGAGAGTGCGAGTGTAAGGAACTAAACGCCTAAAGCTTTTATTTTGTGCTTGTGTAATTCACTGTTCGACCATCAAGCCAAGCCACCAGCTATATTAACACTACTTCATGTTGGGGCAGATTGGCATTCTAATTTTTTAGTGCTATAGCCGTACTTTTTCACTGCTTCACTAATCACAACCTTGGAAGTTTGCAGGGCAACGGGCTTTATTCTTTCTTTGGTGTTTTATGTAAAAGAAAGGATTTGTGAACTTTTTGTAATAGGAAGGGGAAAACTAAATTGATTCTAATTTTAAAATATCAATAATGATAAGTGGCAATTCCTTTATTAAATTTTTAATTTTGAGTGAGCCAAAAAAGTAACTTTCCTTACTTTTTGAGTACAACCTTGCAATTTCGAAGAGGAATAGTGTTGAAAAATTATTGGTAAGTGGAAATTAAAGGGTGTAAGAACGTTTTTGAAAAAAAATCAAACGTCAAAATTGAGTCTTCTATCCTTCCTAGCACGTCACGGAAAACGGGAATCCACAAATTCTAGTCGTCAAATACGTGCAAAATGCCTTATGACGGGAAAAATGGAGGACTGGTCCTATGTTGCTACATGAGTTAGGGTTTCATGTGGCAGCAGGGAACCTTGTATAGTTTTTCAAGGATAGGAAAGGAGAATATTGTCAGTTAATCATCACATGAAACTTCATCACCATTTGAAAATTGTGTCCTAATTTGAAACAATAAGACTACCCAACTATTTCATTATTTAATTTAGATTGTGTAATACAAAAAAATATCCTAGATAACTTAAACAATGTAAGCACTTTTGAAAAAAATTAGTGGGGAGAACCTTCAATTACATTTATTTTGAAGATCCACTTGCATTTTAAGCCATTTTAATTAGTCTTTCATGGCTATTCTAGTAAAAATTTCAACCTCTTGTAGAAATTTGTTTGTCACTTGTATTAGAAATGCAAAAATCAAATGTATATAAAAATGATTTGAAATGCAAAAATCAAATGCGCGCTACATAGAAATGATTTTATTAAAAACTACATTAACATCTGATATCACGCACACATTGGCCCTCAGCTCTTGTAGAACAACATTCTCCCTTAGCATTCACCCTCAGCTCTTGCAAAATAGCATTCGCCCTCAGCTCTTGCAGAACAGCATTCGCCCTCAACATTCGCCCTCAGCTCTTGCAGAACAGCATTCGCCCTCAGCTCTTGCAGAACAACATTCACCCTTAGCTCTTGCAGAACAGCATTCGCCCTCAGCATTTTCCCTCAACTCTTGCCGAACAGCATTCGCCCTCAGCTCTTGTAGAACAGCATTTGCCCTCAGCATTCACCCTCAGCTCTTGCAGAACAACATTTGCCCTCCGCATTCGCCCTCAGCTCTTGCAAAATGGTAAGTTCTTACTGTAGGCCCTTCCTCCTATAGTAGGGTTGACTCTATTTGGGTTTTTTTGGTCAATTCCATTGGATTGTGTTAGGCTATAGGGTTCTCTCTAGATGTCTTCCAATGTTCTTTCGGATGAGTTTCAAAGAGGATGTGTAAGATGTGTTCGTGCTTGCATGAATTTGACTCCACCAGTTTCATGAAGTTTAAGCTATGGATTTTAGTTCGACAAACTCATCCATCTCAACACCCAGTAACGAATTTCCCTTGGTCTGATCTATATTGAAGGTGAAGTGCAAAGTGGTAGAGAATGGGAGATTGAAAGTCATCAACTTTATCACAAGGGTAATACTCCAGATCGGAAGTGATGAGCTTTAGTTCTTCAGATTTTGGTATTTTATGATATTTGGGGATTTTCTGATGACAGACCAAAGGTCACATCCATACAATCATATCAAGGTCAATGTTGAGATCATTCTCATATAGATATAGGTCACTGATATATAGGGTTAATATCATCATCACTATCCATGGAAACCGAATGGTTACAAAATCTGTGATTGTGGTTGGCTCATTTATAATTATTACCCCATTTACAGTAGAGCACAAAAACACTAAATATGGCTCGAGCAGAGTCTTTACAACAGGAAATGGAATTGCAGCTGCTTCATCAATAACCAATAGCTCCACTTGAGAAAAATTTTCATAATCTTGGGGCTGGATATACTGCAGAGAAAACAATTGTAGTTATCATTCATGCTCCAATATATTAATATACTTTTTACATTGAACTAAAGAAAGGGAAACAAGCAAATGCTAGCCATCATATAATGCTTTGACATAAGAGTTTTGAGTGACATACTTGAAAAAAGAACTCATCCACTGATATTTATAATCATTTGAGTTATTCAAGTTAAACACAATGTCAAGAATCAAGATTCAATACCCTCTATTATCTTCATCACCCAATACAAGATTTAAATTTTTCCCAAAGAAACGCTTATTAAATTGGTAGCCATTATTTCTCCTTGCTTTAAAAACCCTACATTTAAATGAAAACAAGCATTGCATTTCAACTACAAAAATATATTAGTGTTCAAGTGTACATGTGTGCATCACTTGTGTAGGTATTCCTTTTCCACTTTCACATTATCCAAGAATGTGTGCAGTATAGTTCATATTTTTTGTGATTTAGATTATCTTGAAAAAGGAAAGGTAAATTATTTCCCATGGAAAAAGAAGGTTTTCCCTTTTTACTACTAGAAATGGTACAACAAAGTTCCATTTCTACCCAAAACTCCTATGAAACAGGAACCAAATAAAGGCCATGTCCTCAATGGAAATCATTTGGCTTTGAAAATGGCCATTGCACCGTGTTGTTTCTTATATTACATCACGATAGTTTCTAAGGTCATTTCTTGTTTCTTGAGATGAAAAACAACCAAAGAAATCGTGAAGATCCTTTCAAGAAATAAATGACCATTTCTCAATCATATCTCAACTATTTTTATTTTTATTCAGTGGTTGCTTACTTTGAGAGAAATTTGACACTTTTATAAGGAATATAACATAAAAACACAAAATGGGAAGGAATTGATGAGGTAGATGACCTTTAGTTGTTGTCGATTAAGAATTGATAATACACGATGCATGTTCTGTACTACAAACTAGATTCCTTCCTGGAGTTAGGACACAGAGTATTGAATCAAAGTTGTAGTTTCTAAATTCTTGTATTGGTTCATCAATCTTGAAATTCAAACATTGCATGTCTTCATTGCTTCATGTTTGAATAATTTGCATCATATCGTACAATAGGAAATTAGGAATTATGATTATTATTACTTTATGGATCTGTTAAGTTACTTTTAAGTTTGCATGGCTTAGTGTGAAATTATTCTAGTGTGCCCCTAGGCCCAGGTGAAGGAATGCCAAGGACTGAGAACCCTAGTTTTTAAATGGTATTGTTTCTTATACCCCAAAACCCCTCAACATCACTTCTTATTAGTTCTTAACAATAGTGTTGTAAACAATTTGAGAATTGATATAGAAAAATCTCGCACTTCTCAAGATAAAGTCCTAAAGCTAAGGTGTGATACCATGTGTAATTCAATAGCCCCATTGTCACCTCACCAACCTCTTTTCACTTCGGGCTAGCTCTCCTCCAACTCAAGGGGGGTTCTCCCTAGTAGATGTTATGGATCTAATGGCCCAACCAAACCAAGTCAAGAGCCCCCTAACTCTCTATGTTTACTACTATCAATCAAAATATTGAACAATAGGGTTAGACATGCATCCTGAAGATAAAATTGCCAGGGTATTTTTGGGTAATTTCAAAGGGAAAGTCCCCAAACACATATAATCAAGGAATTATAACGTGATTTCAAACATTAAATATCAACAAAATCATTTAAAGGATATTGAAAGGAAAAGGTGATGGAAGATAGAAAGTGCCTTACTTAAATGCTCTAAGGATTTTTCAATAGTTGCTCCAAAAGCTTCACTTCAAGGCCCTTCAAGATCGTCTCCAACAATGCTATACCATCAGCTTCAACAATGTTGCTCCAAAAATCTCCTCAAGGTCTTCACAACAAGTTTACTAGAAGTTTCTCCAACAATATATTCAATAAGGTCTTCATTGTCAACTCGTCTCTTGTTTGGGTGCCTTAATGTGCAATGACATGTTTCCAGGACTGAATTTAATGCAAGGCATATTTGAAACTCTAACTCTATCTTCCGGTGTCTTATTAGAAATTATTTCAGTTTTCATTTTGTGTTTTCAAGTTAGATATTTTTTTCAAGTTTTTGCATTTATAATTTTATCGCAATGTGGCAGACTGATTAGGGAAGTACAGGAACAACCCCGAGACAGGATGATCGCGGAAGGAGGTCAGCGGAAGAACATGTGAAGTGCTAACATTGCTCTATCTTCAGGTATTTTAGTTATTTACATAATTGAAATAATATTAATTTTGTTCAAATATGCAGACACCTAGCCGTGGTATGCCTGATGATTCCCTCTATGAGGAAGAGCTTTCTTCATCCCTATCTCCAGCGCTCTTGTTGCGAAAAAATGCACGAAATGCAAGGTCAGAATTTGATACTTTGATAGACACGCCTCAAACACTTGAAATATAAGAGAGGATAAAACAACTTATGACCCAACTAGAAACATATCAAGTAATAATAAAAAGTCAAAAGGATATTTTTTTTTGTTCTGCATGAGATGAATTGTGATAGTTTGATTTTTAATTTTTACATTGACTAAACTAACAAAAAGTTCTTTTGTATGTATAATTTTATGACACTTGCTGAAACCGGTGTTGGTGGTAGTGGGACACAAGGGAAAGAGATTGCCCAGAAACGCTCTCGTACACCTTCTACTCCTTTAGGTGCCAGCCAAGAAACACACCCTGCCCAAGCAGACACCCAGCCAACCGCTGAACGTGTTGGCAGTGATGAGGCTGATATGGCTAACTACATTATTGCGTTTCCTAAAGCTACACGTGTCAGCTCCACAGGGACCATTAATGGAACATTGTTGGTGAACGATGAAGGTGTCCCTATAAATCACGTACAACTCCCAGGTAAATTTTAATATTTTAACTATTTCATGTACTCTATATAAAACATATTTATCATGATTTTTATTTTTAAATTAATGATAATATATTTTTTTTCTTTGTAGGAAACAATGAGTTCTATAGGTTTTTGGAGAGCCATGCATTGGTAATTTTTGGCCCAACCATACGCACAAGGTGGAATTACCAGAATTCCAAACTGAAAAAAGAACTTCTAGATTATCTAGAAGCCCTTTTTTGGGTCGGCACATTTGACAGAACACCGATGGCTCGGGTAGCCAAAAAATATTTCAAATATACCAGGGAAACCTATAGGACGCAATTGCAATTTAACCCTAGATACAAGCATCCTCTCACAGTTCCAGAGAGTGAGTGGAGAGCACTCATCCATGACGGAAAAGAGAAAAGGGCAAAGAAAGAAGGAAAAATGCCAACTAGACCTGCAAGGTAAATTACAACTTTAATTCAATAACTTTAATTTTCTCTATGTCTAAAATAAAAGTGTGCTACGTCATATCTGACTTCAATCTTTTGATGCTAGGTTTCCTGACACCTCAAAGGAAACGAAAGCTAGGATTGAAAAAAAGGGCCATCACAAGCTAGGCCAGGGCGGCTACTTGAAATTAGCCACAAGAATTGTAATTAAGTAGCTAAACATCTTATAATTAATTGTATCGCCTTCCAACGTTTTTGTAATCCTATCAAATATGATTAAAAATACACAATCATATGTAATGTAGGGTGATGACTTCGGAACAAAAACTATAGAGGAAGATAAAAATATCGCTTTCCATTTCGGCTATCAAGCCGTAGTTGAACGTCGCATAAGCTTGGGGCAGGTCCCAAGATCCAGAATGCCTGATAAGGTAAAACATTAACCTTTCAATATTTTTGTTTTCATCCATAAATTTAATGTCTAACAACTTTGTTTAAATCAGGGGAGCAGCACTACCGACGAGGCAAATAACCTAGTTTTAGAGCCAGATGTAGATGATCCTCTCGTGCAACCTGATCATTGTAGTGGGGACCAGGCCGACAATGCTGCTATCAGTGAGGGCCGTGACGGTAATTAATTTCCACTTATAATTTTTTCTAATTATACCATGATGGTTGTCCTTATAACGTTTTTTGTTTAAATGACAGAGAATGTTTCCCTTGAGGATCTTACCACCTGAGAGGAAGACAGGGCAACAGTCCCAACGGCGACAACTAGTGCACCAGGTAAATAATCTCATTGCAATTTTTTTTATTAATATTACCGAACTAGTTCAATGATATTTAAAAACTGACAATTAAAATTTAATATTATCTGTTTTTGTAGGCGATGCCCCGTCACTGGATGAGCCCAGACATCGTGAATACGCAACTAGGTCAGCAGTGCGGGTTGAAAGGCACGAAACAGGAGCAGAACACGATGATATTGATGATGTAATTAGGAGCTTTAAAAATAGGAAGAAGAAAAAGAAAATTTGACAATGTAAAATATTGTATTATTATAAGACAAACGTTACCATACTTGGAACGTTTTTGCGTTATATAAAAAACTCATTTATCATACTATTTTTATGTAAAGCATTAATTGCAATGTTTCCTTGCGTACTTTTTGTTGAATTGTTTTTTTATTAGTTATTGAATATTTTTTTTTATGCTCATGAAAGTAAAAAATGAAATATAGATTGGGTATTAGGGAATTGAGAGTGATGTTGGGGGGGAGGGGCCATAAGAGCTTCCACCTTCACGTGGTTGGCCCTGTTTAGTAGAGAATAATTTATTGGAGTGATTTAATCTTGGAGAAAACCTCCCTTGATCCAACGTAGCAACAAAAAAGTCACTGTTGACTTAGTTGCTACTCTTTCAAATTGTGGGAGGCTTGTTCCAAGTTCATGCGACTCCAATAAATTGTTCTTGAAACGAAGAGGAGCTTATTCAGGTATGTTTTGAAATTTTCAACATATGTTCTAACATTATCATAAGAATGCATCTTAGAGTAAAAAATACTACATCAATTACTTGTATTTATTGTATAGATAATGATGGATTTTAATTGACTTGGCAGTGCAGGTACAAATCCTCTTGCATCATGAGAAATACAACTTGTCAACCAGGGTCATGTCCAGGATATTTTTGCTTGTGTGCTTGACCAGGTTCGTAATGTCACATTTTGTAAGTTCCTTTACAGTTCATAATTCAATATTAAGCTTGTTCATGATTATTATCTAGGTTTTTTGTATATGTTTTTTCATCTATTTGATTGTAAGCAACTCTGCATGTTTCCTGTTTTTCACTATGATTTCTCCCATTACCACTCCCAGGATGAATCCGACTTTATTGTTACATAGGTTACTTTATTGTTACTATGATTTCTCCATTTACGATTTCATAGGTTACATCATGTAAAGTTGTCAATATTAGGTTGGTGAAGAGCTTTAGTTCTCCAGATTTGGGCCTTTTCTGATATTTTCTCCCTCATGTCATTCCTGCATCACCTCGTTGTTTGAGCATGCCAATTGTCTACCACTTGTACGAATTGGAACATGTCAATCTCTGAGTGGTGCCACATTTCACCTATTTTCGGCCCACTTGACCACCTGAAAAACTCAAATCCACACACCATGTGTCTTTATCATGGAGTGCCACATGTCCTAGATATTTAGGCCGATAGGCCTTCTGTGATGAAAGAGATCAATTTTTTTCGTCAACACTTCTTATCTAGGCACGAAACCTATTACTTGTTTAATCTGACGGTCACAGTCTCTCGGGATACCTTCTAGGTTTGACATACCACTGGTTTCTGGTATATTTCCATGGAATCGGTCTGAAAATACCAGCAACAATCCACACACCTGCAACCGTCGACAGACCTGCTGTTTTAGTAGCTGCATTTCCACAACTTCCAATACACCTACCGTTTTAGTTGCTGCATTTTGGCAACTGCCAATACACCTGCCGTTTCATTCTCCTGGACTCTGTGTATGCATGTTTTTCATATAATTTTATCACGAAGTTGGCTGCAGTGCTTTGACATGCCTTTGAATATTTTTGTAGGTTAGAAGACATTTCAGGCCAGAGCTATTGAATAGACTTGATGAGATAGTTGTATTTGATCCTCTTTCTTGTGATGAGCTCAGAAAATTTGCTAGACTACATATGAAAGATGTAGAGATTCGTCTTGCAGAGAGAGGTGTTCCTTTAGGGGTTACAGATGCTGCTATGGATATTGTTCTTCAGGAAGCCTATGATCCTGTAAGTAATCACTTTGTTTTGCTTTCTTTCTTATTCAGAGTCTATCTTGCCAGGGGATGTGCCTGTTATGGTTTGTTATGAGACCATTGTTAATTTCATCACCAACCCTCATAATATGTTTGATTGTGTTTATAAATAATAAACAATTATTACACCAAAAAATAAACAATTAACTGTACTATGAGTAATATGATATCTTGAAATAATTCTCATTATAATTTCATAACCTCTGATCTCACTTGGTGGTGTCTATATCACTAAGTGTGTCTTCTTTAAAATTATAGTTACAACAGACAATGAACAATCAACTGCATTGTGAGTGATATCTTGTAATAATTCTTATTATAATTTCCTAACCTCTACTGTCACTAGGTGTCTATATCACTAGGTGTATCTATTTTAAAATTATAGTTTCAATGGTAGATAAATTTTAATCTTAAAATTATAGCTTTGATGGTGATACCTTGTGATTGATAATGCAGTTTGAAGCAGCTTTGGCTTTGACTAATATAGTCTCAGGAACCTCTGAGAATACAAAGGTTGTGATTGATTACGGGGCACTACCTATATTTGTGGAACTTCTTACCTCTGGGAATGATAATGTTCGAGAACAGGTAGCACGTTTATTTTAGAGGCATAAAATTATTCTTCCCAACTATCTTTATATGTCTGTAATTTTGGAATTTAATTTAAAAAACTAGTACCCAACTTTGAGTTCAACTGGTGTTCGTGTAAGGCTGTTTGGGCTTTGGGAAATATTGTTGGAGACTCTGCAACATTTAGGGATCTTGCCCTCAGTCATGGAGCTCTGAGGCAGGTGCTTGCCCAGTTGAATGATACTGCCAGAATTTCAATGATAAGAAATGCTACATGGGCTCTGTCAAATTTTTGCCATGGTAAACCCCAACCCTATTCGAACAGGTAAGAAGAATACATTTTCTGCCTCTTCTTCTTAGTTCACAGATACTGTGGATTTTTTTTATAGATCTTGGTGCTTGGTAGATTTGGACGTAATATGGACCTAGGCGCTTGTTCATTACAATGACTCTGTCATCAGGTTTTAGAAAATGCTTAGAAATTTGGGTTTCACAAGGGGATTACCATTGCTTGCAATTATTGATTATCAATCACATTAAAAAAAATTCTTTCGTAGCATTGCTGAGCTCTTTGTAGGTGAATTTACGAGGCAATTTCACAATATCTGAACTAAATTTGTCTATCCTTTTCAATACTTTGCGCTTGTAACAGAACCAGACAAAAAATCTAGTGGCCAATGCAACAACAACAACACCTCCTGTTGCAATGCCTGCAATTCCCCCTCTTTGCACGCATGAATGACTATGGCACCCTCTTTTGTGAACAGGTACTGGAGTTGAAGGTACTAGTTTCCATTAGGATCGTGGAATTCAACATCCAAAATAGTATCAAATTCCACTGCAATAGTCTTCCCCGACGAGGGAAACAGTTCATTGAGACCTATTGGACTCATCACCCCCAAATAGCCTCCAGGGCTACCCAGAGTGTGATCATCTGGAGCAATAAAAAAGTTGATCCATCCCCAATTGAAACAAGAACAGGACCCAAATTGGTTACAGAAAACGAGAAACACGTTTTGAAAGAAGAAGAAATTTTTGTGTTAGGGTCTAGAAATCTAACTGGTCTATTATACAATGCCCTACCTGCAATTCAAATTGGTACTCCCAACTCCATGCTAAGGCTCATTGTGCCATTCTTCAGATGAGCATCTTAACCTAAAGTTTGATTCCAAAAAACCCAAGTCCCCTGTTCTATGCCCAAGACCTCTATTACAACGAGTAGAGTTCTGAGCGAAATACTTCACAATAGGAAGTAAAAGAAACATCGAAAAATTGCTCACTTTAGACTGATAATTTTCTGTGCGAAAATTAAAATGTAGACAATAAAAAAATAATATCAAACAAAACCAATCCACAATGGAATTTGAACATGAGGATTTATAACCAGAGAAAACCCTCTTCAGGTTAAAATAATTCCAGAATGGCTTTAAGATTCTACTAATGAGCGCTTACAACACCATAGAAATTACTGTCACAATGAAATCTGCTGGAAGCAAAGCCCTTGTACAGTTTCTACATTTCCATAGTGGAAGCAAGAATCTTGCTATCTCTCATGATCTGGTTCTGTGGTCAGATCCTTTGCTATGGCTGTCTTGTTCTGCTAAACGTGAATCTATCTTAGCTTTGGCTCTAGTTCTCATTTAGGATCGTGGCTATCTGATCTTGCCGTGGCTTTGACTATACAAACTTGTTCAATAGGAAAATGTTGACTCTACTATATATAGGAGCTTTAATGGGTGCTCTCAAACTGCTCTACTACGGTAGTTTCACTCTCAATGGACTTCTACAACAATTGGCACCATCAATATGCTTTGTTACAATGATGGCTCACATCAAAAAACTATGCTACAACCATTGGCACCATGAATCTTCTCTCTGCTTCGTCAAATGGTTGGCACCATCAACTGACTTTGCGCTCCTCGGGGTGATGACAATGGCAAACACTTTTTTGGGCAGCTTTGTTTTGTCTCCGATTCAAGGCAGAACTATGTTGGCCTTGTTTTTTTAGTCCTTGGAACTTAGTTCTATCATATTTTCCATCCTATCCCCATTTTGCTACGGAGAAAGACATAACTTCACGATATCAAAATTGACTATTTTTGGCCGTTTATCTTTAGTAATGGTACAACTTTAATTTGGTGCATTCGTACAGTATCTGAAGAGCGCTCTCAAGCTGTTATTCAGTATTTTAGCATAACTACTACATTTAATTGCCATTCTCTAATATTTATATCAACCATAAACATTCTTAAGGTAGTTCCACGTTTGTGAAGCAGAAGGAATGCTTTTGACAGCTTCTTATCATAGTGGTACAATTCTGTTTGCAGTTTATCTTTTATAAACCTCCAATTTTCCAAACGTAGTAGAGACTACAGTTTGCATCTCAAATTTTGGACAAATCTGTTTAGTATTCTACAGAAAATGCATTAAGAATACAGTGCTGTGTCTACTAAGCACAAATAATTGTTGTACTGAGTCATCTAAACATCTTGACATCCTCGTTTTATATTCCTTTTCTGTTTTCGAAAAGTTTCCTCTGCTACAGAAAATGTAATTATATCAATTTTTTTCCATCGATATATGGATTGGATATAATTAGATGTAAAACCTTGCTATAATGGTTATTCAAATGGGTTATAATGTGCATTGTTATTTTTTTCTTTTGAAATACATGCATTACCACTACGCGAGATCTTTGCATTAATTTTGAAATGTTGAGATCTTTGCATTGATGTTGCCTCTGCTTGGTGGTGTTTCTGAGATTGAGCTGATCCAAAGGAAATGGATGTGCATCAGCGGTCGATTTCTCTTTTCTAGTACTGTAATCCAAATCCTCTAGCATGCAAACAGGTGCCGCAACAATTATATCTAGGATTGATCGTTTTTTTCTCACCTTCACTTTAGGCTTGGAAAACTTTGTTCCAGATTTTTTAGCATTTGACTCACCTGATAGAAAATGATCTATGTGGGCATTTAAGGCTATATTGGATGTAGATGAGAAATATCTACAAATAGGACAAACCTTTGGTATCATGGCCTCTGGAAGAGATCCTTGATTCCCAAATTCTTCGTTCTTCCCAGGATCTACCTTGCTCTTCTCCAAAGTTTGGATCTGCCTTGTAGGCTCCTGCCTCTTCTACACTGCTTGAATTGGAGCACCTCCATTATGATATCAAATCATCCGCTACTATGAAATGACACAGGTCGCAGATTCTTTGATAGACTTGCCTTTTGGGCACTTCACCACAAACCAAGTTTTAAAATTTCACAACCCACTTGATATTTATCCCTAGCAAAAGTGTCACATGTGAAGATCAGGCTTTTGATGAAGCGAATAACTTGGTAAAGAGAATTTTTGATTACTCATGTATTCGGCCCAACAATATAGATTTTTATGCACTATCATTTTTAACCATGTGCTGAAAAACATACAAAAAACTATGTTTTTAGTGAAATTTTAGTTCACAAGAATCGATGCCAGTCAAAATCTAGACCTTGCTCCCAGCTTACTGGTAAAAGGCGGTACTCATATTTCATGCAAGTAATGGAATGCCTTTTTCGTTGTTTTATCTCGTCTTATTCGAACTTCCAAGTCTAACATCAATGATTGTCTTATGCTTCAGAAAAACAGTATTATGCTTTAGAGAAGTGTATCTACTTCTTATTATACTTCTTAACTTCCAAGTCTAGCATCAATGATTATTTTATGCTTCACACATAATCTAGTTTTCATTATACTCCTTGAAACATTTTTTATTAGTTGAATGAGACAAACTTAAAAGGAGTAAGCTAATATATTAGCAAAAGGATTTCTGTCACAAATCTAAGATTCTTATAGGAATTCAATGGAAATTTCAGGCATCACCTGAGTAATCTTCATTGTCTGCAAATTTTGACATCCAGAGAGAAGTTTGTTACAAAATTAGGTAGCTCCTACTTGAAAATATGTTGATGTTGATGCATAGAAATCTCCTTCATTTATAGCCATGTGTTGGAATATTTGAAAATTCCAGAATAACAATGGAGAGAGTAATACTATCCTCTTCTAACATAGAGAAAATATTGAAATTTCTTCACTGGAAACAGAGTTCAACACTCTGAAAAATTTCTATTCCTTCAAAAAAAAACTATTACAAATTTTTCCTCACTGAGAGGGATTACAAAATGTGACTGCTGCAAAACACAGTGCACTCAAAATTCTTCTCTGTCTCTAAAACTACGCACTGTTGTGCTCTTTAAAACACTTACACTGCTATTGTGTGTAATAATAAACTTTACGACTACATTCCGAAACAGGCTCACAACCCATTTCTTTTATATGCAACACATATATTAAAAACATAACAAAACTATGAAAATAACAAATCTATTAAAATGCTCCTGGGGTCCACAATTTATAAATGTTTTAATATATATATGAAATATATATATAAAACATATATACATCACATTTAAAACAAAATATTACCAAAACTAGTGTGGGACCTTAACAAACAATAAAACTATTCCTCCGTGCGTTATATAAAACATATAACAAAACCTTTGTCAAAACTTCAAACGGACGCTTTAGCCGTGGAGCCCGCCGGACTTCAAACGACGATAAACCATAATTCAAACCAAATTCATGTTCCAAAATAGCCTGTTGATGTCAGCTAGTTTTGTGATGTGAAAACCAAATGAATTCCGCCCTAATCTTTTTTGGGTCCAAATTTGGGCTGGCGTACGGAGAGAGAGTTGTGACACGAATTTCTTATCAAATTTTCCCTAATCTTTTTCGGGTCCAAATTTCCACTGTGCGAGCGGCCCAAACAAAGATCCGCTCTAATAAATTTCTGCCACATGTCCTCCTCTGGCTTGCTGTGGTGCGGGACCACCAAACTTAAAAAAAACCCGCGCTTCAATCAAAATTTTCCCTGTTCCCGGGTGCGGGTGCATTGGATGGCGTTTAAGGAGATGGGACATGGATGTGGCAAAGTGTGGAGACACCTGCCCATCCATGTCACAGCTGGAAGACGATATTTAAGTTCCAAGGTTTTCATATCAATCGCATTAAGTTTTAACGTTGTTCAATCAACCGATATTTAAGTTCCAAGGTTTTAATATCAATCGCATTAAGTTTTAACGCTGTTCAAGATCAGACCTCCACTCCTGTTAGCGATTCCGCATGCTCCAATATGCTCCGGCCTTCGGCTCTCATCAATGAGATATTTATGATGGGCGTTCTTTGATGCCATTACATTCGGGTCGATAAAATGGCGTTTCGCTATGGTTTCTCAGACGAGCCGCAACCTTTGAATTGCAGATGCTCTCCGGTTGCTGGGTTACACTACCTGCGCACTGTGATGGGAAGGAGAAGCCAGCTAAACTGCTACTTAGACCTTGGTGAAAATCTGCATTTCTCTTGGTCTGGTATGTGTCTATCTTCCTCGGTTTCTTGGAATCCTGCTTCTCCATCTTGTCTTGTGCCCACTGCTGAGACTGCACCCATGCCTCGCCTGCGTCAAAGGATGCGTTGCCGTAGGGGTAGCACCAGAGGCCAACCCCTGCGTGCTCCCTCTAGCCCCTCAACCGAATCGTCTTCCCACTCTAGTGGTTATTACGCAGGCCGCTATCTAAACACTAGAAGTGGGCGGGGTCGGGTTCTAGGATCTGGCCACCGTATGGGCTCCCCTACTCCTCATTTCCCCACCGCTTCACCTTCTCCCACGACACACACTGTGATTTTTTCCTTTAATTTCTCTCTGAACTGCCCATGAATCAAAGCTTCAATCACTGTGGTTTTCTGTGAAGAGGCCCAAGTGGAGGAACAATGCACCCGTTCGGCGGGTCTGAGCTCAGAAAAAGCCCAGCTTTCGAGCCTTCAGGAGGGGAGCGGTGGCATGAATGTGCAGGAACCGGAGGCTCAGGTTCGTAGGGCTTGTGATGTGGAGATAGCACCAGGATATCCTAGACCTTCCATGTCTAAACCTACTCCCGCCATGGACAGTGACATATTTGCCGAAGGATGGTGCCGAATTGTCGAAGAACCACCGGATGAGTAGCTGCTTCTCTTTGGTTTGGTTTTCTTGCTTCGCGGCCCACTTAATTGGGCATGTTTTTGCTTATATTACTGTGCTGGACCTTTGTTTTATTTTTGAATTCTGTAAACACTGTAATCGTCAAAGATATCAAATGATGGTTCCCCTGCGTGGGCAATGCAATGACCTGAAAAACGTTCAAGACTGGTTTCCCTGTATGAGGGCAGTCTTCTTTTTTGATTTTTGACAAATTTGCCATAAGTCTGGGCAATGTTTTTGACTTCGGTCATGCTATAATTTTATTCCCACTGTTAATAGATTAACCTTACTTAGAAAAAAAAAAATTGACCTGTTTCTATTTTAAACCTGTTTTTTAAAATACAGAGCCATGTTTATATGATTGTTTATAGTCGAAGCGCTGCGAGGTGGTTTATTATATTAATATTTCACGGTCGAATTATGTTCATAAAAATTGGAACGCCCGCAATTCATAACAAATATTGGAGATTTACTGTCCTTTTTTAAAGTTTCATTTTTATGTTTGCCGAAGGATGGTGCCGAATTGTCGAAGAACCACCAGATGAGTAGCTGCTTCTCTTTGGTTTGGTTTTCTTGCTTCGCGGCCCACTAAATTGGGCATGTTTTTGCTTATATTACTGTGCTAGACCTATGTTTTATTTTTGAATTCTGTAAACACTGTAATCGTCAAAGATATCAAATGATGGTTCCCCTGCGTGGGCAATGCAACGACCTGAAAAAAGTTCAAGACTGGTTTCCCCGTATGAGGGCAGTCTTCTTTTTTGATTTTTTGACAAATTTTCCATAAGTCTGGGCAATTTTTTTGACTTCGGTCATGTTGTAATTTTATTCCCACTGTTAATAGATTAACCTTACTTAGAAAAAAAAAGGTTGCACTGTTTCTATTTTAAACCTATTTTTTGAAATACAGAGCCATGTTTATATGATTGTTTATAGACAAAGCGCTGCGGGGTGGTTTATTATATTAATATTTCACGGTCGAATTATGTTTATAACAATTGGAACACCCACAATTCATAAGAAATATTGGAGATTTACTGTCCTGTTTTAAAGTTTCATTTTTTTTTTAAATTGAACCTGTCGTCGGTATACCGACGCTTTGTAAGCGTCGGTCTTCCAACGTTTTGAACGATTTCCATTTTCGTCGGTCTTGTGACGTCTGTCAATATTGCAACAGTTCTTCCTAGCGTCGGTATTACGACACTTTTGGAATGCGTCGGTATTGTGACGCTTCTGGAAAGCGTTGGTCTTGTGACACTTTTGCAATGTGTCGGTCTTGCGACACTTTTGTACGACATCGGAATTGCGACAGTTTAAAAACTTCGGAAGAGCGACAGTATAAAAACATCGGAAGAGTGACGTTCAAAATTTCGGACCACATTTCGTCGGAATTGCGACAGTTTACAAACGTCGGAAGAGTGACGGTTTGGGAAACTTCGGAAGAGCGACTCTTATTTGGAAGCGACGGAAAAAGTGTCGTTATTGTGACAATTTGTCAAGGCGTCGGAATTGCGACGTAATGGCGAACCACGTTTTGCCTGTCCTCAAACTGTCGCTCTTGCGACGACTATGTGTCGGAATAGCGACAAAGTGGGCGTCGGAAATTGGGCCAAATTTTCTAGTGAACTAACGTGCTTTCTGATTGTTGTTGAATATCAGCACTTAGTTGAATTTGTTTCAACTCCTCAGGTTTTTCGCTGTGTTGAGGGTTTTTTTCTTGATTGTCAAGGTTTAAGAGCAATGGACGCGTGACTTGTAGCTCAAGGCCTATGTTGGGTTTGCTAATGTTTTCGACTACAGCAACCTGTTTTGACACTTCTGCGTTGTGTTCTTCCTCCTCCATATCGGCCATTAATTCTGTTAAAGTGACTTGTTCAGTAAGTATTTCATTGTTAAACAAAATAAAAGAATCAAGGCCCGTATTTACAGAATATAGAGGAGAGTTTTGAGGTCTGTCTTGGCTTGTAACTGTGTATTGCATATGGGACTCCCTGTAAAGTCTTCTAGTTTGATTGAAAACAGGGATAGTCGCATAGGTCATGTCCATCTGCATAGTGCCTTGTAACTTATTCCCCCAAGATCTTGATAACAACATTCCATACTTTGGGGGCACATCAGCTACAGCAATATCCATGACCAAGCATTTGGCTGGGATCTGTGCTAAGTTAACACAGAGGTCTTTGATTAATCCTGAACATTTTACTCTGCTTGAGTCAAAGGAGAAAAGGTCTTTATAAGGTTTGGTGATTTCTAGACCAAGGCTCTCCATTACAGCTTTAGGCATAAAATTATGAGAAGCCCCAGAATCGTGCATAGCATTATGCAAAATCTTGTCATGAACATTTAAACTCACATAAAAGGGAGGAACAGGTCCCTCTTGATATTTACCTTCAATATTTGGACCAAAAATAAGCTATGGCTGGTCATCATTAAGATTGATTGTGTCATTATTCTCTTCAATATTTAAAGCCTTCAAAATTTGGGTCCTATATACATTCTGGGCAGCTAACTCAGTCAAGGGAACAAAGATTTTAATTTTGGAAATTTATTGCTCTAGGCTGAAAGGAATTTGACTCTTTGAGGAACTTGTCTCAGCCTTATTAGCTGCCAGTCTATTAGCAACATCAGCTTGCTGATTTTTTCTATTTACATTTGAAATTTTTTTTTTCACAGGAGTACTAGCTAAAGTGTTAGTACTGCTAAGGTCCGCACTCTGTTTTGTAACATTTTGAGTTCCTTTCTCTCTACCTTTATCAGAATTTACAACTACTGTCTTGTCCTTCTGTTTGAAAACTTTAGGCTTGTTTACAGAGCTTTTTAGTGAATATTTGTCAGAGGTTTTGGTGTTGGGAGTTTTTTGACTGGCTTTACTTCTAAGGTCATATTCCCTTTCAGACTCTATGATGACATTTTCCATGTCTTGATAATAATTTTCATCATCATCTCTTTTTTCATCATAGGGTGTACAAAGACCTTTTTTTTATCATAATGAACTTCAAAATCATCATTATCTACTCCTAGCATGTTGATATCATCTTCCTCTGTTATTTAAACTGTTTCCTCAACCTCACTCACATAGTTTTGATGAAAGGGAGGAGTGATCTATTGATAATCTTCCCTAGGTCTGTTTGGAGGTTGGTTCCTTCTAAAATTCTAATTCTGGTTCTGGTTTTTGTTTTGAGGAGCAGTTTGGTTTTGACTTGCTTGTGCTCTCTCAAGGATGCTCATCTTCTTCATCATCTCCTCCATCATTCTTTCCATATTTGAGTTGGAAGTAGAAGGTGTGGATTCCTCTCTGAAGGATACTCTCTTCTCATTCTTCATTCTTGCTCTTTTCTCCATCAAGTTAACTTCCATAGCAAGAGCCCCTTTTTTCACATCTTCAAGAGTTGCAGGGTCTCTTTCTCTCAGTTGATAGGCCATCTCAGGGTCTAACCCTTTAGGAAATTTATTTAATGCTGCGCCTTGTGGAGGTTTTAGATCTGTGGGAAGTGCATTATATATACTATTAAATCTAGTACAATAAGCTTGTACACTTTCCCGTGTGTTTCTGTGGAGGTTCTTGTAATCATAGAGGATTTGGAGAGGATTATTCTTCACTTCCCATTTGTTTAGGAATGTTTGATGGAAGGTTTGGAGATCATTTATACTGTGGGGGGTTAAGCCTTTAAACCATTTTCTTACTTCTCCCCCCAAAATTTGAGCAAATAACCTACGCTTGACAGAATCGTCATCAATTTCATTTCTGTCAAAGTAGTCATTCATTTTATCCACATGTTGTGATGCAGTTGTAGCATTGCTAGCATCATAAAATGGAATTTTAGACTGATAGTCTTGTGGAAGATTGACTAATGGTACAGGAAGGACTAAGGGAGCATACCATGTTGCCATGATATGTGGTGGAGGTGGATTTACAAGAGGTGGACTAACAAAAGGGAAAGTGGGCTGAAGTGGAGTGGTTTGGACAGTGAATGTTTGGTGAAGAGATGTGGATGGAACAACAGTATATTGCTGAGCTGATCTTGGATGAGAGACACCTAATTTGTGAAGGAAATGTAAATCAGTTGGTGTTGTTTCTCTACTACCAGGATGTTCACTTGTTTCCAGGGATGAAAGTGAAGACTCAGAGTATAGCTGAATTATATCATCAAATGACCTAGTTCTAAATGGATTTACTAAGTCAGCTTGTGATTGTTGTAGAGCTGAACGATTTTCAGGAACTGAATTAGCTCTCAAGGGTGATTTGAAAACAGTTGAAAATTTTATCTTAGAAGACTTCCTAAGGATAATTTCTGGGTTATCAACTACCTTAGGTGGGTTTGGGTCAGGATGGGCTCTAGTATGAATCTTTCTAGGAGCCACTATGCTGTGTTATTAGACCCAAATAAACAGGAAAAGTTCAACTAGATATGACATTATTTAAGAGGTTAACTAATCTGTTTGACACAAATTTCAATCCTACATTCCTCTAACTAAGTTTTAGATGATGTTATAATGACAAAGGTTCTTCCCAGTGGAGTCTTAAGGTCTGTTTGAATTGTGGAGTCGCCAAGTGGAAGTTTTTAGCTCCTAAGGAGGTAAAAGGTTTTATGGTCCACCACCATGTTTATTGAATACTAATCTGAAATATTTTTGGGTTTTTTGAGTTATTTTTCAGTCCTATTGGTTGCTAAGAGTGTCCTCAATCTGTTTCACAACTTAACTACGGTTATGAGACAAAGACAGTCTACTCTTATGGCTAACCCAACTGATTTTTCAAGGTTAGATAAAATCTTATGAGAATCCTAGGGTTTGCTTAGTTTTTCATTGATTCAAACAAGTTTTAACATGATTACCACGTGTTTGGTAGTGCTGGAAAAGGATAATTTTTACTCACAAGGTGTTATGAAGTGTTTTAAGGGAACCTAAGATGAAAATTTGACTCAAGTCCCCATCGGAGTCGCCAGATATGTTAGCTCCCCGTAATCAGCAAGATTGGAAAAAGTCCGACTGCAGGGAGAACATAGTTTCAACCACTTTTGGATTCTAGGATCTAGTCCTCCTGAATCTGGAGAGGGCTCTCTCCAATAAGTGCAAAGATGGATTTGTCTTTGAAGGTTTTAGGTGATGATTTTAGGCTAGTTATGAAGGCCAAGGGTTTTGTTTTGTTTTTGGATGGTTGAGCATGATTATTATTTGAGTGGAAAGTTCTAAATGCAAATATTTTCAAAGGTGAGAAGTTGCAAGCAAATAAAACAAGATTTGGCCAAAAATATAGATAATTTCAGGTTTTAGTCCATTGGGCTATGGAGTCATAATAGGGTTTAATTGAAACAATAAGAGGCAAAAGTGGTCCATGGGGCAAGTCATCTATGTCTAAGGATCTCTCTAAAGTTTGATTTATGGGATGAAATGATACAACAAGAAGGGGAATTAAACAGATGAAGAACAAAGAGCAGCCCAGGATCTGGTAAGTACTTTGAAACTAGCCAGCCTTTGACAAACACTTAAGAAAGACAAAGAAGCAATCTAGGATCTGGTAAGTACTTCGAAACTAGCTAGCCTTTGATATACTTTCAATAGAAAACATATAAAAATAGGGGGGAACTTGAAGGCAACTGTTGGAGAAGAAACTAGCGGGCCGGACTCACCACAAATCCTCTCCTAGCTCTGCTTTACTTGGTAACTTTCAAGACAAAAACAAAGATAACACAGAATGGCCTAAGATCTGGTAAGTACTTTGAAACTAGCTAGATTTTAACACATTCCAAGGGAAACTTTCAGACAGTCTTTTGGGATAAAACTAGGACCAGGGCTCACCATATCTTCCTTAGTTCATCTCTACTTAACATGAAATGAAAATAACATTTAGGAATAATATTTAGCTAAACAAGAGGACGAGGGAATGCCAACATTCCTACTGCTTGAATTGAATTAAATCATTCTTAAATAACACAAGGTGGAGGAAAACATATAGATAAAGATTTTCAGTCAGAGAAGGGTACTAATATACAGTAAATCCTAACTCTATGCATGCTGTTCTTTATTAGAGAAAATGAACAAAGTGAAAACAGAAGTAAAATAACGATTTACAATAAGAAAAACATCACTGTTGACATAGACCAGGATCCCATAAATCAACTTGTATTGATGCTTCAAACCAGTTACAGCTTTAAGTCCAATGCTTTAGTTTTGCAATCATCTACTCTTCCCAGACTAACTTATCTATCACAAGCAAAGCTTCAAGAGCCAGTGAACACTATTTACAAGTAGAAGTCTCAAGCTCAAGTATATTTCAAAGTTCAGCAACCAACATTTTCTCATCTTCTACAGTAGTACTTATAGAAGGATGAGGAGGTGGGATCTAATAAAAGATTTCCCAAGATAATTAATACAGACTAATGACTTCTTGGCCTTTGAGGGGCTCAATGAAGAATTTTACATATGTGTCCTCTGTATTAATTGTTTTACATTTAAGATTAAGCTCGGTTGGAGCTTTTGTTGACTTTTAAGGCTCCGTGTTATGTTAAAGTAACTCTGCTGATATTTTGTGCATTAAGTTCTTTGGCAGAATTAACTTTCTGGCCGCATTGAGGAAAATATTTTATTTTGATCAATAACTTCGGCCTCTGTTTGAATTCTTGTGGCTACAGCTGGCACTGTGGTAGCTGAAAGGAATCAATTCGCCTCTATTGAGGCGGTGGAGGCCTTTATGTCTGTTAAACACTTATGATTTTCTTTTAATTATGTTTTAATTTGGAGGATTAGGCTTTTGATAATCAATCTTAGCCGTAATCCCCAAACTGTCTTCAATCTTCTGTTTCTACTATGGCAGGTCTTCAACATTGATACTCTTTTGTTTTATCTAACTCTGTGTCTTGTTGATGTGCAGGCCGCATAGGACTCATATGGCATCAATGCCAATGAAGCATCGATGAGATGTGAAATAGAACCCTCGTAGTTCTTTCCCTTTGATAATGAAAGGCTAGAGGATCGTCACCCTCGAATTTCTTTTTATTTATATTATAATGGGAAAAGCCTTCAAAACCTGCAAAACACAAACAATATTTAAGAAATCCCGCATTTTTGGGTTTTACTGCTGCTGAGGGTGAGGGGAGGAGCGTAGCCATTGGATGAAACAAATCGATGGCCAGGATTGAATCTGGGGGTTCAATGGGAACAATACAAATGCGGAAGACGGGTTAATGAGGGCTGTTTATCTATAGAGATCAACGGTCGGGATTTGGTTCAAAACATTTAGAACGCAGGGCGCATAAATATAACCAAAGTCGGTAGGAGCACCCTGGACTGTCCGATCTAGACATGTGGACGGTCCAGATGCAATTGGAGGCAGAGGCATCGGCGGGGCAGAGGACTGGGAGTGGGACAGAGCGATTGAGTATGGACCGTCGATCTGCAGATCAGATCGACAACGAAGAGTTCATCAGGGGTTGACCAATCGGGGTGGCATAAAATGTTAATGCACAAATGGAAACTCCCGATGCGATTTTGCGCAGGCCATTGGATTGGCCAGAGATCAACGACGGAGGTGGGTTCGGCCAATAGACAAGCGGACCCCCTTATATCATATGAAAACCAAAATTTTTTATGAAAAACAAAGGTTGAATATACATCGGGCAGGTTTATATATAATGAAATGAATGGCGCTCGATTGCGGGGCCACTGTTCTTTATGAAATGTAATATGCCCGAGGCATATGCATATGAGGGCCAATCGGGATCAGGCCTTCGTCTTTTTGATCTACCCATTGTAAAATCCTCCGATGCGATTAAGCGCTTCGGGACTTCAACACTTGGTCTCGGGGCATAGGTTATATGGATAAAGCGGAGGAGGGTGGATTTTATGCAAAGGGGTTTAATCGCATAGGAGAAACGATGCGGGTATATTTCAATCTACCCATTTTTCATTAAAAATCATTGTATGGGCGCGTTAGACCAAAAATTTGGATAAAAGGGTTTTATGTATTTACAAAGGAAAAAATGAATCGGGAATGAATCATTTCAATGGTTTAGTGCCCGATTGCGGGCGCACGGGTTATATAAAACAATAATGGGATCGGGGGCTGTGTACATGGGCTTAATCGCATCGAAGGTTTTAACCATGAGAAATAAACTTTGCACGTTGTGTTTTTCCAATGCGATAAGCACCTGGATGGCTAACGCTTGGTTCCAGCGCTGGGGCACATGGAGGGGAAGTGGTTTAAGGCTTAGCCTGAGGGGCTTAAGTCTGTAATACAAAAATATATTTTTTATGAAAAATTTCAAGTTTTTCAATGGATTTGGGGGTTTCGGTATAGTTTAAAAATGAGTTTTAAACTATGTAAAAATGATTTTCATGAATGGAAGAAGGGGAATCATGAAAATAGAGGAGTTTTATGGAGAAAAAGGGAAGCAAAATGAAGGTTAGTTTATGAGTGGAGGAAGGGAGAAATGGTGATTTTGCAGCAGTCTTTTTCATGAAATCAGTAGAATTTCTGAGTATAGAATGGGAATAGTAGTAAAGTTTTAGACAAGGGCATGAGGCCTTCAAGAGTCTTCAAGAGATAACATCTTTTTATAAATAAAACTTGTTTCTTGAAGACTCCAAAAATGTTTTAACAAGCATTTGATATAACAAATTTTATAGCTGAATAACATTGTCTCATCAATAAATCTCCAAGTTGCTCCTCCCAAGTATGTAAGCTAGCTTTTGGTGACAATCCCAAACAGCTATCATCATGAAAAAGTAAAACACCCATGGAGGAAACAATGTGCTATCTAGAGGCCTTCTTGAGGCATGAGATCTGATATATGTTGGGAAATATCATCCCCATGTGAATCTCCCATCCCCAAGCTATCATCCATACAAAATGAGCCACCCTTCAAAATGGAAACTCATGAAAAATCCCCTCCACTTTTGGCTCCTGCAATGTAGGTGGGCTGCATAACTAAACATGGTAGACAAAATAGCCTACCCCACGCTGTCTCTCTATCCACTTATGATAAGTGTAGAGTGGCTGCTAATTTTGGGCTGCAATAATGTTACCCTCAAGAGGTAAGAAAAAGAATGGATCTTGAAAGATCCTCTCCATAGAATCATGAATCATATTGGCCCAATCCATCCCATACAAAGTGAATGGTACATCATCACCATATGGTGTCCAAATCAGAAAAATGCTGAAGTTTATGTGCAATTTTGGATGATACCAATGGTTTCTCCAGTGGATACAACGCAGTCTTTCCAACTACTGTTTTAGAACATCACGTGGAAAGCTGTCCTCCAACAAGTTTCTAGCTGTGCATGTTTGCTCATCTACTCCGAGGTAGTAAATGGAATTATATATTAGTCGAAAATAATAAGAATAACACCATACTTGCCCAAATCCATGCAAAGGAAATTTATCTCCATCACAAATGTTGGTCCTAGAATGACCATGGAATCCAAAGATAAAATTACTCTCTTGTGGAGCAATGCACTACACATAGATGGTGAGAAGATGCAAATAATTTATGAAATGATCAATAAGTACAAAAATACATTTCTTACCATGCATAATGAGTAGGATTAAAGTGAGGTCCATGGATGAACCCTCCCATGAGAATCTCCTCATAAAATTCTGCAAAATGAAGGGATGCATACTCCCCTTGGAACACTCCATCAATAGAAACATACTCCCAAGTGAAAGCGCTGTTGGCCTTAGTGATAAGGCTCTTTTCACTCCATGACTTCCTCCTTTGACATGCCATATGCCAAATTCATCCACCATCATGCTTCTATGTGTGGCAATCTCCTTCCTATGTGGAAGTACCTCCTTATCCTCCAATTTTGAAGGGTAGCCTTTTTGCACTTTGATTATGCCATCCCTTTCTCTTGAAAAATCATACCAAGTATGGGAAAAAATCTGCCCATACCCTCTCAAGAGTAGCCAAAGCAACAATAATCCTTGCTGCCCCCTCACACCTCCATCATACAAATAATGAAATGAAGATATGATGATTGACATGGAGAATGCCATATCAACATAATGCACCCAAACTCCTTGCTTCCATATGATGCAAGTGTCCTGCCAATTTCCTCCACCAACATACCCCTTGAAGAAGGATATATCACATGATGGAAAAAATCTTTCAAGAGTAGCCAACACAGCCATGCCTCCTGCTACCCTGTGTCATAAATATGTAGCTGACTCACCAACCTCTTGCTCACCATCCACACCCTGTCATCCCCATGTGGGTGTCTCCTACCATGCTCCATCTTGGTATTTCTCCAATGGAGAACACCATCCTCCCATATTAGATTTATACCTTTGCATTTCATGGGATATTGAAATGCAATATCTTGGAGATCTCCAAGTGAAGACCCCTCACCAATGACCATATTGGATCCATAGGGATCCAATTATGCTGAAGGAAAAGTCTCCTCATAGAGCTGTACAATGCTCATCAAGAAAGATCCATGACAATGTTGAAAGATAAGAGGAATCTCATAAATCATCTTCTCATCCAATGTGACACAAGTGTAATGGTAATCAAAATGTTCTAGTAATAGTTGGGCCCCCAACTCATCACTACTGCTCAATGACAATGCTGTTGGTCTCCACAATGGTGTATTTGCTGTCTCATGCTCAAGCTCAATGCTGGACATATAGTTCTGCATTGGATTGTTTAGGATAAAGCTCATCCTATCCTCCAAAAATCCACACCCCAACCCCAGGAGTTGTGTGCATCTCAATAATGAATAGCCAGAAGGACTGTTTATCTTTCCCTTGAACAACTCAAGGTTGCACAACGTAGTGAAAGTCTGCTGCTCCAAATCAACAATATGTTTTGATCCTTGGTAATGAAATGACATATTTCCACAACCATACATAAGATGTGCTGAAATAACAGAAAGTGGAAACTTATGCATACCTTGGTGAAGCTTGGGAACATCTCGTATGGTTGCAAGAGTTCCTTCCTCCAATATGTTGGCTCCCCCAATTGCTGATAATGATGGCTGCTCCTCCATAGTTGTATCAACGTTGGTACAAGTCTCCTCAAGTGGTGGTGAAGGATTTTCTTGCTTTGATTTCTTCTTGTCAAATTTTTTGATCAAACTTTGAGTGATATCTGCAAAAGCAGTCACTCTTGAATGGATCAAATGGCTGAACCACCAAATGTTTGCTTCATCCTCAAGGTGCAGCACTGCAATCTCAACAACCTCTCTTTCTACCACTGGATGTAGTAGGAAGAATGCATCTAGTTTCATTACCCAAGCCCTTGCTGTACATGTGAATGATCCATCAAAAGTAGACAATAGAAATCTATTTCCCTTCATTTTCCTATTGCTGCAAGGTCTCCTTTCTTCTTCAAGCTGAATGAACTGTGGAAGAGTTAGAGTCTTCTTGAAAGCTCTAGGTTGTGACTTATATTCTGCCAGGTATCCACTTAGGATCTCATGTTCCAAGTGCCCTCCAGCTCCATCCTTCTTGTCTTCTTCCTTAAAAGGAAAAGGCATAGTGTATTGCCTTGGAGCTCTTTGCAACATTGGTTCTTTCTTCTGATAATAGGAAGTACATGGACCTTCCTCTTCTTGAAACCCTCTATAGGTCTCATTGCACCTTTCCTCTTTCATCTTCTTAACCTCTTTGGAGAGGTTCTTCATATATCTAAAAAGTGATGAGACAAAGCTCATTCCTTCCACCATTTTAGATCTCTTCTCTTTCTCTTCTTCTTCTTATAGCATATTGGATGAAAACTCACAGGTTGAGCCAAGATTATGCTCTGATACCACTGTAATATTACAAAATGGGGAAGCAATAATATATGAACACAATAATGGAAATAACAGTGAATAAATCAACACATTATGATATGAGACAAATGTACAACAATATTATTAAACATATCAGCAAATAATAGGCACAAGATCTTGATGATCAAGTCACTCAAGCAATAGAAAACAAGCCTCTACAAGAAAAATATGCCATCACATCAGAAATAACTACCATAAAAATGCCCTTGAGCTAAGATAGAGCAGTTATAGGGTATAAACTACTGCATAAAGATAGATCAATGTATCTTTGCTGAAATATAGCTCAAATAATGCTAGGAGTGAAGATCTAAACTCCTAGACACCTTTCCAAAATAACCCTGGAAGGGTTTCTCGAATTACACCCAAATACAATTGGTGATCTACAACCCAAGGACTGAAGAGTCACTGCAAACTAAAGCACATGAAGATAGGAGGCTGAAATAATATAGATCTGATTCAGATCTACTCAAAGGTCTCCTCCAATGAAAGGCTGAACCCTTCAATCACAGGAAAACACTGCAAAAGAGCCACAAGATCCCTCACTGAAGCTGCCCTCCAAAATACCATAATTCCAGACTAAAATTATGTTGTAAGTGATGGGAATAGACTGGCCTAATTCCAAATATCTAAAATGTGCTCAAGAACCCTCCAAACTGATCTCCCAAGAGAAGGAATCCTTCCTCCTATGAAAAAATAGCTCAGAAAGTGGGTTTCTCAACCCTCCACTGCAACACCCTGCAACACAACACAATATTTTGCAGAAAATGCGCTGTAGCTGAAGACTGAAGCTTGGCCAAAATTTCGGATATGTGGAATGATAGGTCAAGACTATCCCAAGAGGCATCTCAAGGAAAGAGATGGAATTCCTAAACAAGAATAACTTGTGCTAAACAACACCAACAATCTTAACTAAACAACTGAAGAGAGAAAAAGTATAAATAGACATATGAAAGTATAATTCATAAGCTAACCCCATATGGCTACCATCCTCTTCCTTATAAAAAATGTGAGCCTTATCACCTTGGGTCCCACTCATTAGGGTTTCCACCATCACACAATCAATCTGCCTCCAAAACTGCGTTGTCCCATCATTAATGCCACTCCTCCATAACATCGCTGTTTGATTTGGTCAAATTTTATCTCTTCAACCTGATCCAACCCCTTTTCACACCTAAGGGTCTTCAATATAGCTTTTATATAACTATCTAAGCTAATCCACATTCATACTGGCTGTCTCAATTGATGTTCACTCCCTCCATTATTAGTGCTGTTGACTTGGTCAAACTTGACTTTGTCCACATGCATTAGCCCTTGTTCACACATGAGGGTGCCAGATCCAATTATTATCATGATCCATTTTCACATCAAGATGTATTTTATGCCTATTTAAGATATGTATTGGTCTCCTTACCCATTTATTCATCTAACTAGGTGCTAAGAGAAAAATTAATATTCCTATTAGCTACATGCTAATTTAGGAATATTATAGTCCTCCCCTCCCAAATGTTGCTTGTCCTCAAGAAACTACAAGGATAGAACTGAAGAGCCTCCTCTCCTCCTCCTGTAGCATCCTCATATGTTAAGCTCCTCCAAAGAACAAGATGTTGTCTCATCAATAAATCTCCAAGTTGCTCCTCCCGAGTATGCAAGCTAGCTTTTGGTGACAATCCCAAATAGCTATCATCATGAAAAAGTAAAACACCCATGGAGGCAAAAATGTGTTGTCTAGAGGCCTTCTTGAGGCATGACATCTGATATATTTTTGGAACTATCATTCCAATGTGAATCTCTCATCCCCAAGCTATCATCCATACAAAATGAGCCGCCCTCCAAAATGGTAACTCATGAAAAATCCCCTCCACCTTTGGCTCCTGCAATGTAGGTGGGCTGCATAACTGAACATGGTAGAAAAAATAGCCTACCCCACACTGTCTCTCTATCCACTTATGATAAGTGTCATGATTGGCTGCTGATTTTGGGCTGCAACAATGTTACCATCAAGAGACAAGAAGAAGACTAGATCTTCAAATATCCTCTCCATAGAATCATGAATCATGCTGGCCCAATCCATCCCATACAAAGTGAATGGTACATCATCAAAATATGGTATCCAAATCGGAAAAATTTTGAAGTTTATGTGCAATTTTGGATGATACCAATGGCTTCTCCATTGGATACAACGTAGTCTTTCCAACTGCTGTTTTAGAACATCATGTGGCAAGCTGTCCTCCAACAAGTTACTAGCTATGCATGTTTTCTCATCTATTATGAGGTAGTAAATGGAATTATATATCAGCTGAATGTAATAATACTAACACCATATTTGCCCAAAGACATGCAAAGGAAATTTATCTCCATCACAAATGTTGGTCCTAGAATGACCATGGAATCCAAAGATAAACTTGCCCTCTTATGGAGCAATGCACTGTACATAGATGGTGAGAAGATGAAAATACTTTATGAAATGATCAATAAGTGCAAAAATACATTTCTTACCATGCATAGTGAGTAGGCTGAAAGTGAGGTCCAAGGATGAGCGCTCCCATGAGAATCTCCTCATAAAAGTCTACAAAATGAAGGGATGCATACTCCCCTTGGAACACTCCATCAATAGAAACATACTCCCAAGTGACAACGCTGTTGGCCTTAGTGATAAGGCTCTTTTCACTCCATGAATTCCTCCTTTGACATGCCATATGCCAAAGTCATCCACCATCATGCTGCTATGTGTGGCAATCTCCTTCCTATGTGGAAGTACCTCCTTATCCTCCAATGTTGAAGGGTAGCCTTTTTGCAATTTGATTGTGCCATCCCTTTCTCCTGAAAAATCATACCAAATATGGGAAAAAATCTTCCCATACCCTCTCAAGAGTAGCCAAAGCAACAATAATCCGTGCTTCCCCCTCGCACCTCCATCATACAAATCATGAGGTGAAGATATGATGATTGACATGGAGAATGTCATATCAACATAATGCATCCAAACTCCTTGCTTCCATATGATGCAAGTGTCCTTCCAAGTTTCCTCCACCAAAATACCCCTTGAAGAAGGATATATCACATGATGGCCATACTCTTTCAAGAGTAGCCATCGTAGCCATGCCTCCTACTGCCCTGTGTCATAAATACATAGGTGAATCACCAACCTCTTGCTAACCATCCACACCCTGTCATCCCCATGTGGGTGTCTCCTACCATGCTCCATCTTGGTATTCCTCCAATGGAGAACACCATCCTCCCATATCAGATTTCTACCTTTGCATTTCATGGGATATTGAAATGAAATCTCTTGGAGATCTCCCAGTGAAGACTCCTCACCAATGACCATATTGGATCCATAGGGATGTAAGTATGCTGAAGGAAAAGACTCCTCATAGAGAGGTACAATGCTCATCAAGAAAGGTCCATCACAATGCTGAAAGATAATAGGACTCTCATTAATCATCTGCTCATCCAATTTCACGCAAGTGTAATGGTCATCATAATTTTCTAGTAATAGTTGGGCCCCCAACTCATCACTACTACTCAATGACAACACTATTGGTCTCCATAATGGTGTATTTTCTGTCTCCTGCTCAAGCTCAATGCTAGACATATAGTTTTGCATTGGATTGTTTAGGATAAAGCTCATCCTATCCTCCAAAAATCCACACCCCAACCCCAGGAGTTGTGTGCATCTCAATAATGAATAGCCAGGAGGACTGTTTATCCTTTCCTTGAACAACTCAAGGTTTCATAGCGCAGTGAAAGTCTGTTGCTCCAAATCAACAATATGTTTTGATCCTTGGTCATGCAATGGAATATTTCCACAACCCTCCATAAGATATGTTGAAATAACAGAAAGTGGAAACTTATGCATACCTTGGTGAAGCTTGGGAACATCTTGTATGGCTACCAGAGTTCCTTCCTCCAATGTGTTGGCTGCCCCAACTGTTGTTAATGATGGCTACTCCTCCATAGTTGTATCAGCACTGGTACAAGTCTCTTCAAGTGGCGGTGAAGGCTTTTATTCCTTTGATTTCTTCTTGCTAAATTTTTTGATCAACCTTTGAGTGAGATCTGCAAAAGCAGTTACTCTTGCATGGCTCAAATGGCTGAACCACCAAATTTTTGCTTCACCCTCAAGGTGCAATGCTGCAATCTCAACAACCTCTCTTTCTACCACTGGATGTAGTAGGAAGAATGTATCTAGCTTCATTACCCAAGCCCTTGCTGTACATGTGGATGATCAATCAAAAGTAGAAAATAGAAATCTATTGCCCTTCCTTTTCCTATTGCTGCAAGGTCTCCTTTCTTCTCCAAGCTGAATGAACTATGAAAGATTTGGAGTCTCCTTGAAAGCTCTAGGTTGTGACTTATATTCTGTCAGGTATCCACTTAGGATCTCATGTTCCAAGTTCCCTCCATATCCATGCTTCTTGTATTCTTCCTTAAAAGGAAAAGGCATAGTGTATTGCCTTGGAGCTCTTTGCAACACTGGTTCTTTCTTCTGATAATAGGAATTACATGGACCTTCCTCTTCTTGAAACCCTCCAGAGGTCTCATTGCATATTTACTCTTTCATCTGCTTAACCTCCTTGGAGAGTTTCTTCATAGATCTGAAAAGTGATAAGACAAAGCTCATTCCTTCCAACATTTTAGATCTCTTCTCCTTCTCTTCTTCTTCTTATATCATATTGGATGAAAACTCACAAGATGAGCTAAGATTAGGCTTTGATACCACTGTAATATTCCCAAATGGGTAAGAAGCAATATATGAACACAATAATGGAAATAAAAATGAATAAATCAACACATTATGATATGAGACAAATGTAAAACCATATTATTAAACATATCATCAAATAATAGGCACAAGATATTGAGGATCAAGTGACTCAAGCAATACAAAACAAGCCTCTACAAGCAAAATATGCCATCACATGAGAAATAGTTGCCAGAAAAATGCCCTTGAGCTAAGACAATGCAATTTTAGGGCATAAAATGCTGCATAAATATAGATCAATGTAGATTTGCTGAAATATAGCTCAAATAATGCTAGGAGTGAAGATCTAGACTCCTAGACACCTTTCCAAAATAATTTGGGAAGGGTTTCTGGAATTACACCCAAATACAAATGGTGATCTACAACCCAGGAACTGAAGAGTCATTGCAAACTGAAGCACATGAATATAGGAGGCTGAAATAATATAAATCTGATGCAGATATACTCAAAGGTCTCCTTCAATGAAAGGCTGAACCCTTCAATCACAGGAAAACATTCCAAAAGAGCCACAAGATCCCTCACTAAAGCTGCCCTCCAAAATAACGCAATTCCAGACTAAAATTACACTACAAGTGATGGGAATATATTGGCCTAATGCCAAAGATTTGAAATGTGCTCAAGAACCCTCCAAACTGATCTCCCAAGAGAAGGAATCCTTCCTCCTATGAAAAAATAGCTCAGAAAGTGGGTTTCTCAACCCTCCACTGCAACACCCTGCAACGTAACACAATATTCTACAGAAAATGCGCTGTAGCTGAAGATTGAAGCTTGGCTAGAATTCCAAATATGTGGAATGATAGATCAAGACTCTCCCAAGAGGCCTCTCAAGGAAAGAGATGGAATTCCTAAACATGAATACCTTGTGCTAAACAACACCAGCAATCTTAGCTAAACAACTGAAGAGAGAAAAAGTCTAAACAAACATATCAAAATATAATTCATAAACTAACCCCATATGGCTACCATCCTCTTCCTTATAAACAATGTGAACCTTCTCACCTTGGATCCCACTCATTATGGTTTCCACCATCACACAATCAATCTCCCTCCAAAACTGCGCTATCCCATCATTAATGCCACTCTCCATAACAACGCTGTTTTATTTGGTAAAAGTTGATCTCTTCAACCTGATCCATCTCCCTTTTCACACCTAAGGGTCTTCATTCCAGCTTTTATATAACTATCTAAGCTAATCCACATTCATACTGGCTGTCTCAATTGATGGTTCACTCCCTCCATTATTAGTGTTATTGACGTGGTCAAACTTGACTTTGTCCACATGCATTAGCACTTGTTCACACATGATGGTGCTAGATCCAGTTATTATCATGATCCCTTTTCACATCAAGAGGGATTTTATGCCTATTTAAGATATGTATGGGCCTCCTTACCCATCTATTCATCTAACTAGGTGCTAAGAGAAAAATTAATATTCCTATTAGCTGCATGCTAATTTAGGAATATTATAATCCTAGTTAATTTTGTAGAAAGGAAAGACTATTCTACTTTGAATTAATGTAAAATTTAATCCTATTTGTAGAAATGTAAATATTAACCTATTTTCATAGTGTAAATGGTACATCAAAAGGAATCCTAGTCTACACAATAGAAATAACAATGTTTGAAATAGAAACCATAGCTTCAGATGTATGAAACAAAATGAAATCATTCTTCAATAACTGCATTCAAGATATATTTTTTCAATAGATTTCACAAGTTGCTTCATAAAGTAATCATGAACATCATCATTATTCTCTTCAAGTCATGAATCTGTCCAATAAGCCAAACTGCAAAGATGAATTGCAATGGAAAAGAGGAAAATATTAAGAGGTCTTTTGGTATTCCTCTATCACATATTCAAATTCTAGGGGTCATGATTCAAGCTTAAGAGAAAAAAAAAATCTTTTGGAGAAAATATGGTCATGTTTACTCGTGCTATATGAGTGCTACAGGAGGCCATGTTTTGCTACATGAGAAAGATAACTTATGGAACGCCCAAGTAAATCAAATGAAAATTATATGGGGAATTTTTTTTATTAATTAGGATGTCTTAGGACTACATTCCAAGTGGATTCAATCCAAAATACCCTTGTTAACATGTGCTAAAAAATAGCATAAAATTACTTACTCTAAAAGCTGGAAATTCGAGAACTAGTGAGCTATTTAATTTAGCAAATGCCTAATCTAATCAAGTGAAAATTATATGGGGTAATTTTTTTATTACCTTGAATTTTTGTATGACCCAATAAAAGTGGAATCAACTCAAATAAATTTAATTAACACGTTCTTAAAAATAGCATAAAATTACTACTATTTTTTACAAGGGACTTCCAGAAATTCTGGATTTGTGAACTAGTAAACCAATCCATGTATCTAAATTATGAATATGAATTTTCAAGGATATTATAAGGATGAATCATGCTTTTTAATTTGTAAATAACCCATAAAAAAACTCACTTAAATCATTTAACCAATGTGACCTACAAAAAAAAACATGAATAGTAAATGCATAAATAAGAGATGCAAGTGAAAAATGCATTCAAAGGAAATAAAGAATTGTACAAGAGGGCTCTAAGGATACTGGGATTGCTACACCCAAGGAAACACAAAATCCTATGAAGGAAACCAAGATTTAAAAGCTAAAAATGGCACCAAACTTCATTATTTGAATCAATCCAAGTACATCCTTGCTAGAAATGAAAGTGGAGCTGCTAAATAACAAGTTTTCTCCACAAGAAGACTAATAAATACATTCCCGTATAGGCCAGTTCGAATTGGTACTTATACAAAGTGACAAGGAAACATTATCCGTGAAAGGAGGAAACTTTCCCCTCCAAAATCCCTCAAATTGTGGATCTGGTTCCCAACACTAGGAATTTGCATTAAATGATGGGAAGCACATTCCTAGATTTTCTCAATCACTGGAGCTCTAGAATTTGTGCAATAATTTCATAATAAATTGTTCATTATTTATCCAATATTGGTGATGGACCTCCAAATTAGACACAAAATAAGGCCCATCTAACCTTTCTTAGACATATGAAGGATATACTAGACCTCTCCTTCCACACTTAATAATGTTTTTTTAGCTTTAATATGTTCTTTGGAAACTTTAGAGATAATTGCATATTATGTGCCTAATATTATTTATTTTTGTACAATATTGTGAGAATATTGGGTATATTATGAAGATTTGGAGGAGGAGATAATATAGGGTATTTTTACCTACTACAGGAGGACCAATATTGGATAATAAATGAACAAAATATCATGAAATTATTGACAAATTCTGGAGCTCCAATGATTGAAGAAATCTAGGAATGTGTTCCTTGTGTTTTAACGAAGATTCCTAGCATTGGGAGCCAAATCCAATATTGGAGGGATTATTGGAGGGGAAAGCTTCTTCATTTCAAGGAGAATTATTCCACATAAACTTTTATAAGTACCAATTATAATTTTCCTCTAGAGGCATGTATTTATTAGTCTTCTTGTGCAGAAAACTTGTTCTTTAACAACTCCACTTTCATTTGTAGCAATGATGTACTTGGATTGATTCAAATAATGAATTTTGGTGTTATTTTTAGCTTCTAAAGATTGGTTTCATTCATAGGACTTTGATTTTCCTTGGGCTTGGCCATCCTAGGAGCCTCAAAGCCCTCTTGTACAATCTATTTATTTCCTTTGAATGTATTTTTCACTTACATCTCTTATTTCTGCATTTACTGTTCATGCTTCTTTTGTTGTAGGATACATTGGTTAAATGAATGAATTGAGTTGTTTATCAGGTTATTAATAGAGTCACATGAATGATGCATCCTTAGAACATATTTTAAAATTCATCTTCATCATTGAGCTACTTGGATTAGGTTACTAGTTCACGAATCTAGAATTTCTGGAAGTCCCTTGTAGTAAAATAGTAGTAATTTTATGTTATTTTTTAGAACGTGTTAATGAGATTAATTTAAGTTGATTCAAATTGTATTGGGTCATAAAAACATTCAAGTTAATAAAAAAAATTACCCCATATAATTTTCACTTTATTAGGTTAGGAATTTTGTAGGTTAACTAGCTGACTAGTTCTTGAATTTCTAGTTTTTAGAGTAGTAATTTTATGCTATTTTTTAGCACATGTTAACAAGGGTATTTTGGAGTGATTCCAATTTTAATGAAGTCCTAATACATCCTAATTAATAATTTTTTTTTCTCATCCCATTTTTGTTTTATTTACTTGGTCATTCGACAAGTATCTTGCTACCGTAGCAAAACATGATCTCCTCTAGCACTCATGTAGCACGTGTAAACTTGACCAGATTTGCTCTAAAATCTTGATTTTTGTCCCTTAGGATTGAATAATGACATATAGGCTTTGAACCATGATTGAGCAAGACCAACTATACCTCTTAAGACTTGCCTCTTCTCCATTTAAATTCACTTCCTTAATTATGGTTAGTGGACAAATTCATGACTTGAAGAGCATAATGACGATTTTCATGATTACTTCATGAAGTAACTTATAAACCATGTTGAAAAAATATTGAAGAATTGTTTCATGATTAGGTTTTGTTTCTACACCTTAATCTATGGTTTCCATTTCCAACATTTCTATTTCTATTGCATAGACTAGGCTTCCTTTTGAATGCAACTTTTACATTCTGCAATGAGGCTAGTGTTTGATTCATGATATTCACTTCATTGCATCAGATGAACAAAAGAAGGAACATTGCATGTTGCACATATATTTCCAACACCTCTTAATTTTGTACAAACCCTGAGTTGATAATTTAAGTTGGTAGCCTTGGGAGTTGCAACATTCTTGTTTCATTACTAGGGCTTATCACTTTTTGGTGTCGTTGCCGGGGACGTGTCAAAGTATGCATTGTTTTCTTCCATATTTGATTCATTTCTTTTGATTTATGCAAGAATAAAAAAATTTCATTAGGCATATTTTATTTCAAAGTCAGAAAAATTGCATTGAATTAGCATTCTTATTCAATTTTTTTTATATAAAAACAAAAAAATACTTCTCCAACACCAAACCGTCCCATTTGATCATGTGGTGCAATAGGAACCACATCACCATCCACTTTTGCAGGTAGAAGAAGGACAGGTGGCAGAGAAGGCAAAATAAATGGATGGAGATGATGACAATAAAGAATATCCTCTTGTATTTCCCATTCAAGATAATTATATCAATGTTCATATGAAGAAAATCCCTCCATATTTCTTTCCAAACTTCCATGGTATGAGGTCAGAGGATCCATAAACCTTTTTCTTTGAATTTGAAATTGTTTGTAGATATTATGGTTACTTATTAAACACTCGAAATTTTATAATGTTTCCGACAACATTAAAAGATAGATATCTTAAATGGTTCACGCGTGTAGGGAATAATTCAATAAGATCATGGAATGATATGCAAAATATATTTCTAGAAAAATATAAAGATCATGATCTTAAGGAAGAAATATTTAGAATGAATCAAACCGAAGATGAGAGCCTTGAGAATCTAATAGAGACATTCATGTATAATGTTAAGAGGGAAAAATTAATTCATTTAGGATCTGACACACTAAAAATATTCTTATAACAATTAGGGATGAGTGGATTGATCTCCTTGATCTCATGAGTAGAGGTGATGTATACCAATTATCATTTGAATAAATTTGTGAAACATGCAAGCACATATCAAGAGGAAGGGAAAGAGTAAGTAAACCACCATCAAGATCAGAAAGTCAAGCTGAAATTGGAAATTTTCTTGATAAATTTAAAACATAATTTCTTAACATTCTAAGTTAAGAAGTAGAAATGTTAAGAATGCAAGATGAGAGAAAGGAATATGTTGATATTTGTGTTTTCCATGTAGAATCAAATGCTATTAAATATTTCCCATCATTACCAAGGTTGAAGGAAGTTTATAAAGAGGACAATGGAGCAAGTCAATCACCAAAGCAACTATGTTATGTAGCTCAAAGAAGACCATGGCAGCCTAGTCAACCAGATATGATGAAAGAACTCAATTCATAATTTCAAGGTTTTTTCACATCCATCTCAAAGTAATTGGAATAAAAAATTTCCTTGGAAACCTTGTTCATATCAACCCCAAAACCAATATTCGTAACATGGTTGGCACGAAGCTTATGGGAGAAATCCAAAATATCCTCAATATTTTCCTCAATATCCTCCATACCTAAATCCATTCTATCCCTATCATCCACCTCCATGACAACTACAACCTTAACCACATCCATATCAAATATCCACCCCCACTCAACTACCTGTACAACAATTTATGAACCCAAACAATCTAGTAACTCATCCCAATTACAATATTGAGGTACAACATTTCAAAACAACTCCTCTTGATCTAAATGGTATTCATCTCAGCTCAGGAAGAGTATTGAAAGAATATTATTTTTTCATAAAGAAAAATTGTTCTTTACTTTGATAGTTACATTTCACATTAAAAAGTTGCATTCACCCAAATAATAATTCCATTATACAGATCTATATCATTAACCATAATATTTCCATTGTACAGATCTATATCATTAACCATAATTTTTCCATTGTACATATCTATATCTTTAACCATCGGAAAAATGAAATTATGCAGAAAAAACAATACCATCATCATCATCATCATCATCTAAGCAGCGGAAAATAAAAATATCATAGGAAGAGAAGCATGAACACATAGAGACACTAGGATTGGTATGAGACCAGGGAAAAACCCACTATGGGGAAAACTCTTGGAAATTATTCTTCTTAGATCTTCATTGAATGATTCAACAACAAGATTATAATGATTCATGAGTACATATCTTTACGATGAAAATAAAAAATAACATACAAGCACTAAGACCATACCCATACTTCTGCATGAAAGAAACTGAATTTGAGAACTAAAATGCACTGACACTGACTGTAGTAAACTGTAGTAAACTGATGAAAATGACTGATACTGAATGCAGACTGAAGATACATCTGCAACAGAAGAAACTATATCTGATTTATTGATCTATGATAACAAAACTAGGATCTAAAATATCACCAAGTGATCTCAACTCTGAATTCCTAGATCTGAATCCAAGAGTCTGTCAATGACGCTTTGATGCAACTTTCACTGAACGGTTGAAATTTGGAAGCGCTATGAAATCAACTGAAGGTGATCCAAATATGATATTTCCATTAATTCCCTGAGCCACAACCTTAAAACGCTCAAATATTAGCTTTGGGGCTTTGAGCTGCTACCACAATACCCTATGCCCGCGACTGAGCTTCAGAAAAACCCAATCTGACCTCAGGGATTTGGTCTCACCCTTAACATTTTGTGCCAGTGACTTTGGAACCTTGGCCGTGGGAAAAACACATCCTGCCCACGGCTTTACTTTAGTAGGGCTGCTACCAGGGCCTTACTTGCTCCTGGCTCTACTTCAATAGACTCAGACCTGAAATGTACAAAGAAACAAGCATGGTTCCAGAACAAAGCTAGTGCACAAATAAACAAGCATGGAAATATAACACCACAAGGAGGTAGTAGATCAACCATTATTCCTGAAGCAACATACAAAGGAAATTATGTCTTAGAAGATTCTCAAGAACAACCTCACTCATGTTTATATCTACCATGCAACCATCAAAGTATCGACACATCAACAAGAAACCTCTGACAATAGGCATGAATGATGAATTAGGCCACCATGCAACACCTGCAATACAATATTTGGCTCTAGCATCACCTGCAAAAACACAGCCAGGGTAAGGCTCTAGTAAGAAATCCTCTAAAAATTTCCTATGAACTTATTTTAGCTTGAAAAACGTTGCAAAATGTATGAAGGAAAAAAGTTTTTTTTATAGCCAAAATGAGCAGCAGAGCAGCCTCGACCTTATTTAACATATAAATTCACCTTTCCACCAACACACCCACATGTGTGGGAGAGGAACAAGACAAAAGTGAATATTTCTTGAGAAAGTGGGTTGTAATCATTTGGCAGTGATGGAGGACAAGGAGTGCAAAGGGGTAAGTGAGGGCCAACTCAGTTAACTCAAAGAACTTTGAGTTTATTTTGCATGCAATGAAAAAAGGAGATATAAATTTGAAAAAAAGAAAAAATAATGAAAAAATAAATAGATAAATAAAAATAAAATAATAAAAAGGTAGACCCGCCACCTCTTGACATTCAAGGAATAATTTCAATTCCATAATTTAATGAGCAAAGAGAATTTACATTGCTAGTTAAGGGTGTTCATAAGAATTTGATGGATAGTATGATGTGTCATGGAAAAGAATTTGTATCAATAGTAAGAGGCTTGGAATTCAGGGAAAATGAAATTAGTAATGAGGTAATGGATTCCAAGAAATAATTCTTTTCACAAAGATAAGTTTCATAAGAATAACAAGAAGAAAAACCAAAATTAAGGTGTTTCCCTCACAAATAGAAACCATTACAATTGAAGAATCACCTGAGAAAAAAAAGGCCGCCTAAACCTACATTAGAATTTCCATGGGAAATTGAGATAGGGTAATAAATGAAAATAGAAGAGTAGAAAGAAGAGTAGCAAGAGGATACAAACATGGACTAACAAATAGAGAATGAAATAGGCCAACATACATGAAGAACCATAGGGCAAGGAGGATGAATAGGTTGCTCAAACGATGAACAACAATTTCAGTAGGGGGGTTTGATGGGCCTCCAAATAAGACAAAAAATAAGGACCATATAAACTTTATTAGGCACACGAAGGATATATTAAAAGTATCATTCTATACTTAATAATGTTTTTTTAGCTTTAATATGTTCTTAGGAAGGTTTATAGATAATCACATATTATGTTCCTAATATTATTTATTTTTGTAGAATATTGTGAGAATATTTGGCAGATTGTGAAGATTTGGAGAAGGATATAATCTAGGGATTTTATCACTACTATAGGAGGACCAATATTGGATAATAAATGAATAAAAGATCATGAAGTTATTGACAATTTCTAGAACTCCAGTGATTGAGAAAATCTAGGAATGTGTTCCCTGTCATTTAATGAAGATTCCTAGTGTTGGGAACCTAATCTACTATTTGAGGGATTTTGGAGGGGAAATGTTTATCCTTTCATGGAGAATTATTCCACATCAATTTTTATAAGTACCAATTCAAATTTTCCTCTAGAGACATGTATTTATTAGTCTTCTTGTGGAGAAAACTTGTTATTTAGTAGTTCCAATTTCATTTGTAGCAGAGATGTACTTGGATTGATTCAAATAATGAAGTTTGGTACTATTTTTAGCTTCTAAATCTTGGTTTACTTCATAGGACTCTGATTTTCCTTGGGCTTGGCCATCCCATAAGCCTCATAACCTTCTTATACAATTTCTTTTTTTCCTTTGAATGTCTTTTTCACTTGCATCTCTTATTTCTGCATTTACTGTTCATGCTTATTTTGTTGTAGGTTACGTTGGTTAAATTATTGAAGTAATTTTTTTTTAGGTTATTTATAGATTCAAAATCATGATTCATCCTTATAATAGATTTGAAAATTCACATTCATCATTGAGCTACTTGGATTAGGTTACTAGTTCACGAATCTAGAATTTATCGAAGTCCTTTGTAGCAAAATATTAGTAATTTTCTGATATTTTTTAGAATGTGTTAATGAGCTTAATTTGAGTTGATACCACTTTTATTTAGTCATAAAAAATTCAAGTTAATAACAAAATTTACCGCATATCATTTTCACTTGATTAGGTTAGGCATTTGGTAGGTTAACTAGCTCCCTAGTTCTTGAATTTCCAGTTTTTAGAGTAGTAATTTTCTGCTATATTTAGCACATGTTAACAGAGGTATTTTGGAGTGATTCCAATTGGAATGGAGTCCTAATACATAATAATTAATAATAAAAAATTTCTCATCCCATTTTAATTTTATTTACTTTGGAATTCAACAAGTTATCTCGCTCCTATAGCAAAACAGGGCCTCCTGTAACACTCCTGTAGCAGATGTAAACTTGACCAGATTTGTTCTAAAAGCCTAGTTTTTGTCCCTTAGGCTTGAATAATGACCTCCAGGCTTTGAAAAATGATTGAGTAAGAACAAAATTATTCTTAAGCCTTGCCTCTTCTCCATTGAAATTCACCTCCGCAGTTATGGTCAGTGGAAAAATTCATGACTTGTAGAGCATAATGATGATATTCATAATTTCTTCACGAAGTACCTTAAGAACTTTGTTAAAAAAACTCTTTTGAATGTAGTGATTGAAGAATTATTTCATGATTAGGTTTTTTTCATATAACTTAAGCTATGGTTTCCATTTCCAACATTGTTATTTCTATTGCATAGTCTAGGCTTCCTTTTAAATGCAACTTTTACATCCTGCAATTAGGCTAGTGTTTGATTTCATGATATTCACTTCATTGCATCAGATCAACGAAAGAAGGACACATTGCATGCTGCACATATAGTGCTCACACCTCTTAAGTTTGTACGAAACCTGGGTTGATAATTTAAGTCCGTAGCCTTGGGAGTTGGGACATTCTTGTTGCAATACTAGGGCTCATCACTTTGTCCATCCTGCAGTAGGGAGAAAGTCCCTATATTATCTCATTCTAAATTTACTCCATATTCTCTCAATATTCTGAAAAAATAAATAATATTAGGCACATAATATGCAATTATATCTAAACCTTCCTAAGAACATTATATTACATCTAAAAAAACATTATTAAGTGTAGACGGAGAGATTTAATATAGCCTTTGTGTGCCTAAGAATGGTTAGATGGGCCTTAATTTGTGTCTAATTTGGAGGTCCACCATATCCCCCTATTGAAATTATTGCTCATCCTATCAGAAACCTATTCGAACTTCTTGCCATGTTAGTTTTTAATGCAATTCCATTATTTAGCTCAATGGAATATGATTTAGAAGGGTTCCTGCATTGGATGGCTTCCATGGACAAACTTGCCATGGTGGAAAGTTGTACCTCCTTTTCATGTAGCTACCCCCTTATCTTGTTTTTTTCTAACTGCATTTTCTCTTCCATGATAGACTCCCTTAGCCTTAAATCATTCAATTCCTTGCTCATTTCTTGCACTTTTTCCTCCATGAGGCCCACACCCTTTACTTTCTTGGATGTTGCAATTTTCATCCACTGGTGAGTTCAACCTCTTTTTGTAATAAATTTATAGTAGGATCCAATATCAATATGTGGAATGGGTTCTTAGAGTCCTTATGACCTTCTCCCTCCTCTTGAGTTGCTATTATCCCTTCCTATAACACTTTTTCTTCATCCTATAGAAATTATTTTTTCACCTGTAGCATCTTTATTTTCACCCTTTCCATTTCCTTTGAATATTTCCTTGCTCCCCAAGGCTCTAATGGCCGTTCTACACAAAATTTATCTTCTTGCAGAAATATGATCACTCCTTGTAGAAGTGATGTCCCTTCCTCTAACAGTTTTGTTCTTCCTGTAACAATTTTATTCCTTCTTGTAGTAGTGATGTTCCTTACTGTAGCACACAACCTGAATCTTTTAGCAACTAATATTTGCATACCAAGAGGTGGTGGGCCCACCTTTTATTTTTTATTTTTATTTTTTAATTATTTATTGTTATTATTATTTTTAATATTTTTCTCTTTTTTCATTTCATGCAAAACTCAGAGTGATTTTTGTTAACTGAGTTGGCTCTCACTCACCCCTTCACATTCCTTGCCCTCCATCATGATTAAATGGTTACAAGCCAATTTCTCAAGTCCTCTTCACTTTTGTATTTTTCCTCTCCCACACATGCGAGTGTCTTGGTGGTAAAGTGCAACTAACTACTAGATAAGGATGAGGTTGTTGAACCCTTAGTTAAACTGAGGGGGGGGGGGTGAATCAGTTTAACACATTCATGGATTTTTGAAACTTTTCATTTAAAACTTATTTACCCTTCATTTCATGTCCAAATTAACATGTGAGTAATCTTAGAATGTGAGCAGAAAGTATTAATATAATATAACAGTAGACTTTAATATGAGAGTAGCAGGTATTAAGCAGATGATATAAATCATATCAACACATAAAAAGCATGCACAGAGACACCGGATATAAGTGAAAACCCATAAAGGGAGAAAAACACATCTTATTATTGTTGTGATGAAAAGGCAAGTTCCAACTCCCTCTCATCACTGTTTTTCTGTAGGCACCAACCTACAGGAGGCTCCAACCTCAATTCTGCAAGCTACAACTTGCAAGGAAGCACCAAATCCCTTCAATTTTCTGTAGGCACCAACCTACAGGAGGCTCCAACCTCAGTCAGCTACAACTGATAGCTATCAAGCTTCAACTTGATAGGGAAGCTCCAACTTCCTCAATTTATCACAAGAAGTGTTTGCTGATTTACCTCAGATATCAGCTCTGTTCTGTAGCATTTCTTTCTTCTCCTCTCTTCCTTCTCTTCTCTACCTCAATCTTCTATATTTCTCATTCTCTATTCTTATGCTCTCACTCTGTTTTTTACTTATGCATATCAAATTATATATAGAGTTCCTCACATGACTGTTTGTATTCCACAAGGAATTTTGAGTGACCAGCCATGACTCTTTGACTTCTGCCTTCTCAATTTTTTATCCAACTTATTAAAAAATATAAAAATATGTACAAATTACAGTGGGAGTTTTTCTTTTCCTTAGGATACTTGCCTTTTCATCACAAACAATATAAGAAAAAATATTTACATTTTCAGTTACACATTTCAATTCCACTCAGTTCCTTTTCTGGACTTTCTTCGGCTTTATTGGATTTGTCTCTTCTACTGCTGTTGAGTGACTGTTCTGTATATTTCTGTTTATTATGCCTGCAAAATTCCCTGTGAATTTTTCAGTTCCTACATTCTTAGTTTACCTCTGTTAGGCCCACATTTTCATCCCTGTGTTTATTCACCCGTTCACTGTACTTTTGTGCACCTGCTGCATATATAACTGCTTTTTAATATAACAACTGATTTTAAATCTGGGCAAACTCTCAAGGTTCTAATCTCTTAGGCTGGCACTTTAATCAACTGTGGAGGCTTCTTATACTCACGACTATAAGACCCATAAAATACATAATATGCTCTTGTAATAAACCCAATCAATGTTTTAATACAATTTCGAAGCAATATTACAGCTCACTATATTAAATATCAGCGTAGTATATATATCAGCATATGTATATGTTTCCCACCAAATGTGAAGACCCATGTATTTACTTTAACGTATGCCCATCTCCGAGTCAAACATAAAAAAAAAACTATTAATAAACTGTGGCTTTTGTTTAGTGCCCAATGTAAGCATGGTCACGGGTTTTATAACCTTTATATCATCAAACTATATTACGTTCCCCACTTAAATATATCACTTGATAACGCTCACATCCACAGTCCCATTTAGTTCTCACTATACCCCATTCTCCTCTACGTGGTCTTCCTCAAATTCCTTTTGATTTCACACACACAGTCATACGTATGCATTTTATAATTTATCCTCTTCCATATTATGACTATGGAAACCCTTAAATATGTTCAGTCGCCATCTTATAATAAGGTTTCCGCCCTTATATTAATAACCGAAGTTTTTAATAAATTACTATAGGCCTCGGCCCCACCATACAATCGACGGAATCAATCAAATACACACGCCCGTACCTTAAGTTAACCTTCGCGCATCTTCCCAATATGATTACCGTCCAATGGCTTCCCTCCAGATCGACGACTTGTATCGATATTGCACGGGGTCCTTAGTCGAGAGTTAATGCGCGATGGCGCGCAGTGAGAGTGGTTTTGCCAACTTGCTCTGGGACACGCGTCGTCTGTCCTGTGGAATCGCTCCCAACTCCTCAAATACCGCCCACTGTGTAAAGGTGGTGCGATGAAAACCATAAACTGTCGTCACTGTTCATCTGGTCATGGTTCCGCCCTTTTGGCTCGGGGTTCTGCCTAACTTCTCGTTCCGCTACCGGGTTCCGTCTTCCGAGTTCCGCTTAGTACAGGGTTCCGCTCCCTTTTGGCTCAGGGTTCTGTCTTGCTTATATATATGAATTTCGCTCTTCGCCTTCAATGAAACTCGCTTCTTTCCATACACATCAATTGCCTTGATTCTTCTAGGCTACCACCATATGACTCGGCTCAAGGTTCCGTCAATTTATATTCTAACCCCATTGCTTAAAGAACATTCACTTATTCTATTCGATGGCCTTTTTCTCCTACTCTGTCTCTGGACTCTGCTACTTTTCTTTTCTCTTTTCCTAGTTACTGTTCCAGATGCTCCTCTTTTGCCAATTCCTTTGCCATCAATGACAACATTTCCAACAGAGGTTGCTCTGCTACTAATTTTGGCTATAAAAAACCTTTTCCTTCATACACTTGCAATGTTTTTCAAGCTAAAATAAGTTCTTAGGAAAGGTTTAGAGGATTGCATACCTGAGCCTTACCCTTGATGTGCTTTTGTAGGTGATATTGAGGCTACTTAAATGACTATTGAAGCTACCTTTGGTGGTTCTGAATCTGCTAGTGATGACCCTAAAGCTGCATGTGATAATCTGCTGGAGTTCCTCTAAGTTTTCTTTTTGCTGCTGTTGATCTGCTCTCGAGATTCTCATGTTGTGAGTGCTATAACTAATGATCAACTTGTTGATGCATGCATGAGGCTGTTGGAACATTGATGAAACTGTTAGAATTATCTTTGAGGTACAAAATGTCACCTTCATCAATAGTTTTTCATGTAGTGATTCATATGATCAAAATATAGGTGCCACCATTAATAAAAGGCTATTGCTGGAGCTGAACAATGATCATGTAGCAACTTTACAGAGGTCTTGTCGCTGCCCAAAATTGAGGAAATTACTCTCCAATGTATTCATGATGATTGGTTCTTCATTCTGGTGCTCTCAATTGTGGTCTTGTAAGGTAATTGTAGACTGCTATAGGAATGTATTTATTCCTGTAGAAGTCATAGAAACCCTTCTATGAAAAAAATATACTTCAGACAATGCTTCCAAAAACACTGATAATTCATGACAAATCTATGCACAAAGATTAAAAACCTCAGTTGTGGTTAAAGTAGTGGAAGAAGGGGTGAAAATGGGGATTTTTCGTGGACAAAGATGATATTTTGGATGCAGAAGTGACTCAATGGTGTGGAGGATGGATTATGGAGGTGCGGTAGAATTATTTCTTCATTCCCCAAAGGAAATCATAGGATCTAACCCCATCCTCTACTCCGATCACAATCATGTAGCAATTCCAGTCACTCTTGTAGTAATTCTGGAACATCCTTATAACATAAATTTTTTATCTATACCTCTCCAATGGTTGATTTGATTGACCTGGAATTTAGTGATCATGTTTCCATCATCCTTATGCATCTCCCAATAAAAAATATTTTCCAACGAATGCACAAATATCGAGAAAAATTAAAAATGGATGTAGGTGATGGAGGCCAATTTCTCGAAAAATGTGCACAGGAATTTCCTGAAATTCGTTGAGCATGCTACCATCATCCATATGAAACAATTTTATTGATCAAACAAGAACTATTACCTCAAAACGTGAAATCTAAAAAAAAAAAACATCAAAAACCATGAAAAAACAACCCGAAAACGAAAAGTTGTATTCTAGAATAACTTTTTTTTTTGGGTAAATTTTCAACATTTTTTAAAGATGGAAGTAAAGGCCATTTTTTTGTGTGCAAAAATAGTGTGAAAATGAAAAGTGTTGATGCTAGAATAATGTCGCCAATTTTGTGTGTGCAAAAAACAGTCTGAAAATGAAAAATGTTGATGCTGGAATAACGACACCAATTTTTTGTGTGCAAAAAACAACCTGAAAAAAAAAAGTGTTGTTGCTGGAATAACGTCATCAATTTTTTGTGTGCAAAAACACATTGAAACGAAAAGTGTTGATGTTGGAATAACATTTTTTTCCTTTCGGGGTAAATTGTCAACAATTTTTAATAATGATATTAAAGATAAAATATCATGACTCTGAAAAAACTAAAAATTTAACGATAAACACGACATTAAAGATAAAATATCAAAATTTTTAAAATTTCAATGATTTTTAGGCATGGTATTAAAGATAAAATATCATGTCTCTGAAAAGCCTTAAAAATCCAAGGATGACATTAAAGATAAAATATCACCTTTATGAAAATAAAATTCCAATGACTTTTAGGCATGGTATTAAAGATAAAATATCACTTGTAAAAATATAAAAATTAAACAAATTTAATTTTTTTAAGAGGAAAATTTCAAAAAAACACACAATCTAAAGAAAAAAATAAAAATTAACAAAAAAAAAACAAATTTTTTTAAAGCTATAAAAAAATAAAAAAATAAAAAACAACGCATAATTAAAAAAATGATAAAAAATAATTAAAATAAAAAAATTTAAAAAAAATTTTAAAAAAAATAAAATTCTAAAATAAAAAATAATTAAAATTTAAAAAGAAAAAATTGATATTTAAAAAGAAAAAAATAAAATTTAAAACGAAAATAAAAATAAAATTTTTAAAATAATAAGAATTTAAATTAAACAATAAAAATAAAAAATTAATAAAAATTTAGATTTAAAAATAGTATATAAATATATGAAAAATATATTTTCAAATAAAAAATGAAAAACAAAATTCAATTAAAAAAAAAAAAAAAATTAAATAAAAAAAAAAATTGAAAAAAATAAATAAATAAAACAATTAAATTAAAATAAAATAAAATATATATATATATATATATATATATATATATATATATATATATATATATATATATATATATATATATATATATATATATATATATATATATATATATATATATATATATATATATATATATATCCCAACGGCCAAGCCCCGCAGGCCCCAACGGCTCTGTTTTTTTTTTTTTAAGATATATATATATATATATATATATATATATATATCTTAAAAAAAAAAAAACAGAGCCGTTGGGCGGGGGAAGAATTTGCAACTCTTCCCCCCACTCGATGGCCAAGCCCTGCAATCCCCTGGGCGACTGAGGTCGATTTGGGAGCTCTATCCCTGCTCGGCGACCGAGCCTTGCTGCCTCGAGGGCGGCAGATGTCGATTCTCAGAATCAACCTCTACCGCCCTAGGGGCTGTGGGGTTCGGTTGTCGGGTAGGGAAAGAGCTACCAGCTTTCCCCTCGCTCGGCAGTCAAACCACGCAGTCCCAAGGCACTGTTTTTTATAAATTTTATTTTATTTTATTTTATTTTTTTGAAATTTAATTTAAGTTTCAATTTTTTTTTTTTTTTTAATATATATATATATATATTTCAAATTTAATTTAATTTTTATATTTATTTATTTATTTTTAATTCAATATTTTTTTCTTTGTTTTTTAATTTTTAATTTTAATTTTAAGATATATATATATATATATATATATATATATTTCAAATTTAATTTTTATTTTTATATTTATTTATTTATTTTTAATTCAATATTTATTTATTCGTTTTTTAATTTTTAATTTTAATATATATATATATATATATATATATATATATATATAATTTTTTTAAATTTAAATTTTAGAATTTAAATTATATTTTATTTTAGTATTTTATATTTTAAAATTTAAATTATTTAATTTTTTTTGTATTTTAATTATTTTATTTTAACCTTTTTTTAAACATGTTGGTTTTTTTTTAAACTTAAATTTTTTTTTTTTTTGTTTTTTCTTTGATTTTATTTTTATTTTTTAAATTATGTGTTTTTTTGAATTTTTTCCCTTTCTTTTTTTTTTTTTTTTTTTTTTTTACTAGTTATTTTTTATTTTTTATTTTTTATACACTTTTATTGGTTTTTTTTTTATATTTTTTATAGTTGATTTTTTTTGTCATGTTTTTTGTTTATTTTATTTTTATGTTTGGTTACCAAGATGAAAATCACCACTCTAAACAAAAAGGATTGATGTTGCATCAACATTTTTCAAAATTAACATGAAAATCACTAACATTTAAAAAAAATTGTTCATACTTGATAAAGAAAAAAATTTAAAGTTTAAAAAAAATCACCACTTTTCAAAATCAACATGAAAATCATGGCGTTTAAAAAAAAAACAAAGAAAATTTGAAGTTCAAAAAATATGCTAAAAGAAATAGGTTATTTTACATCACCACTTTTCAAAATCGACATAAAAATCAGGACATTAAAAAGAAAGTCAAAAGAAAATTTAAAGTGCCAAAACTTTGCTAAAAGAAAAGGGTGATTCTGCGTCACCACTTTTGAAAATCGAGTGCTTTTTTTATTACCTAAAAAAAATGGGTACTAGGTAATTTTCTCGTTTGATTGGTAACTTTGTTATGCATCTCCCCATGAAACATATCAACAAAATATTCATAGTTTTTGAGATATGGTAAATAATATTTGCTGCCCTATGTATTTTAGCCTCTTGTAGCAAAACATAACCTTCGTGTATATTTTTAGAACAAAAAGGGAAATGAATGTGAAAGATTTGGAAATGATGGGTGGATGTTGGAAAGGGATGAGGCTAATGGATTGACATGGCCTTGGTCCTGTTGAAGCATATGAGAAAAGCAGGAGAAAGCCCAATTTTGACCTCCTTTGACGATGTTTTTGATCAATTTTTTCGTTTGGTGATAAATCGTTCTTGTTGCTTGAAAAGGTTGGAGAGCACCCACATTCATCAGAGAAAGATACACAAAGAAAATAATAATTTTTTCCTTTTCATTTTTTTTCCTAGGCCTACTAGTTTCCTCAGTGAGGTTTTCAACTAGTAGGTCTGCCTAGGTGCCTCAAAGGAGGTTTTCACCTATGATCTTTTCATTTTTTCCTTTTTTTCTTTCCAACCCACTTATCACATCAAGGAGGTTTTCAATCAGTGAACCAATCTAAGGCGCCTCAAAAGAGGTTTTCACCTGAGATTTTATTCTTTTTTTTTCTCTATCCTACTCTACTTGAAAAAACAAAATCTCTTTCAAGTGTAGGAATAATTCCAATGTAGCCATGTGCATAACAAGATGACAAATAAACTTATGCGTAGGATCAAAACATATGCTTTGACATATACCTAAATATTAGAGACCAAATGATTTAACTTTGATGATATCAAATAATGTTGAAGACGAGAGTGATGCCTCATCTTCTTGATAATCTGGAACCAAACCTTAATATAGTTTCGATGCCCTTGGTTCGCTTTCTCGTCTGGATCATTCTTCATGTCTTATTTTTATGTGCCATTCAAATATTATACTTTTTTCTGATTAGTATCTTGCACACATACATGATCTGATGGTAAGCATAACATAAAGTCTTTGATCTAAGACTCCAATAACTGCTCTCCATAAAATGTGATACACGATTCTTTTGGATTTTCTTCTTTTAGATGTTGTTCTTCAATAAAATCAGGAAAATATATTTTTTGCAATACTCTTCTAGAGCTAAGATGAATACCATTTAGATCAAAAGTATTTTTTTGGAATTATTGTACCTCAACATTGTAAGTTAGTTGAGCTACTTCCTTGTGTGGGTTTGGAAATGGTGGTACAGGTAGTTGAGTGGGAGTGGATCTTTGAGATGGATGTGGTTGAGGTTGTGGTTGTGGTGGAGGTGGATGATAGGGATAACATGGAGTTGGGTATGGAGGATATTGAGGAAAATATTGAGGATATTTTGGATTTCTCCCATAAGTTCCTTTCCAACCTTTTTGCCAAGATTGGTTTTGGGGTTGAGATGGCCAAGGTTTCAAAGGAAATAGTGTGTTCCAATTACTTTGAGATGGATGTGCATAAGCTTGAATTTTTGAATTAGGTTCTTGCATCATATTAGGTTAATTAGGCTACCATGGTATTCTTGGAGCTACATAACATAACTGCTTTGGTGATTGACTTGCTCCATTGTCCTCTTAGTAAACTTCCTTCAACCTTGGTAATGATGGGAAATATTTAATAACACGTGATTCTGCATGGACATCACAAATATCAAAATCTTAGTTTTGTTCATCTTTAATTCTTAAAATTTCTATTTGTTTGCTTAGATTTCTAAGAATTTTTGTTTTAAAGTTATCAAACAAATTTCCAAGTTCAGCTTGACTTACCACTCTTGACGTTGATTTACTTATACTTGCCCTTCCTCTTGATATGTGGTTGCATGTTTCACAAATTTCTTCAAATGATAATTGATATACATCACCTCTACTCATGAGATAAAGGAGATAAATCCAAGTATCCCTAATTGTTCTAAGTAAGATGGTTTTTAGTGTGTCAAATCCTAAATGATGCAATTTTTCCCTCTTAACATTATACATAGATCTCTCTAGTATATCCTCAAGGCTCTCACCTTCTTTGAGTCATTCTAATTATTTATTCTTTAAGATCATGATCTTTATATTTTTCTAGAAATATATTTTGCATATCATTCCATCATCTTATTGAATGAGTCCCTAAACTCATGAACCATTTAAGAGCTCTATCCTTCAATGTTTCCAGAAACAATCTTATTTTTTGAGTGTTTAGTAAGTAACCATAAGATATTCAAAGGGTTTCAAATTCAAAGAGAAAATTTCCGGATCCTCTTACCTCATACCATGGGAGTTTGGAAGGAAATATGGAGGGATGTTCTTCATATGAACACTTCTATCGATATCTTGAATGGGAAATCCAAGAGGATATTCCTCATTGTCATAATCTCCATCCATTTCCTCTACCTTCTCTTCCACCTCTTCTTCTTCTACCTGCAAAAGTGGATGGTGTTGTCGTTCTTACAACACCACAATATCAAATGGGGGGTTAGGTGTTGGAGAAGTAATTTTTTGTGTTTTTTATATTTTTTTTTGAATAAGAATACTAACGCAACACAATTTTCTGAAATTAAATATGCCTAATGCATTTTTATTCGTAGAGTTGGATCAACTAGGGAAGAAAACAATGCATACTTTGACACCTCCCTGAAAACGACACCAAAAAGTGATTAGGCCCAATATTGAAACAAGAATGTTGCAAATCCTGAGGCTGCCAAATTAAATTATCAACCTTGGGTTCATACAAAATTAATAGGTGTTGCCACTATATGTGCAATATGCAGTGTGTCCTCATTTTGTTGATCTTATGCAATGAAGTGAATGCCATGAAATCCAAGCCTAAACTAATTTTAAAAATGAAAATGTTACTCTATTTGCAGAAATGAAACATAATTAATTTTTCATAGAGGAAATCATAGTTAATTTTTCACAAAGGAAAGGTTTTCTACTTTGCATGAATGTAAATGCTAATCCTATTTATAGAAATGTAAATATTAACCTATTTGCATAGTGTAAATGGTACATCAAAAGGAAGCCTAGTCTATGCAATAGAAATAACAATGTTGGAAATGGAAACCATATCTTAAGATGTATGAAAAAAATGAAATCATTATTTAATTAGTACATTCAAGGTATATTTTGTTAATAGAGTTCACAAGGTGCTTCATAAAGTAATAATGAACACATCATTATGCTCTTCAAATCATGAGCCCGTCGAGTGATCCAAATTGCAGAGGTGAATTGCAATGGAGAAGAGACAAGGCATAATAAGTCTTTTGGTCTTAATCAATCACATATTCATAGCCTAGGTTTCATAATTCAAGCTCAAGAGACAAAAAAACATTTTAGAGCAAATATGGTCAAGTTTACTTGTGTTGCAAGAATGCTTTAGGAGATGCTACAAGAGGCCCTACTTTGCTACATGAGCGAGATACTTGTATAAATCCAAAGTAAATCAATTGAAATTGAGATGGAATTTTTTTTATTAATAAAGATTTCCTAGGACACCATTCCAAGTGGATTCACTCCAAAATACCCCTGTTAACACATGCTAAAAAATAGCAGAAAATTACTTTGAAAACCATAAATTCAAGAACTAGTGAGATACTTATCTACCAAATGCCTAACGTAATCAAGTGAAAATTATATGGGGTAATTTTTTTTATGACCAAATACAAGTTGAATAAACTCAAATGAAGCTCATTAACACACCCTACAAAATATCAGAAAATTACTACTATTTTTCTACAGGGGACTTCCATAAATTCTAGATTTGTGAACTAATAAACCAATACAAGTAGCTAAATGATGGATATGAATATTAAAATATGTTATAAGGATGTATCATGCTTGTGACTCTGTAAATAACACACAAAATAACTCACTTAAATCATTTAACCAATGTGACCTACAACAAAAGAAGCATGAATAGTAAATGCATAAATAAGAGATGCAAGTGAAAAAGGCATTCAGGAAATAAATAAATTGTACAAGGGGGCTATGAGGCTCTTGTGATGGAAAATCTCAAGAAAAATCAAACTTCTATGAAATAAAACCAAGTTTTAGTAGACAAAAATGATGCCAAACTTCATTATTTGAATCAATCCAAGTACATCCCCGCTAGAAATGAGATTGGACTTGCTAAATAAGAAGGTTTCTCCATAAGAAGACTAAGAAATAGATGCTCCTAGAGGTTAATTCAAATTGGTACTTATAAAAAGTGACGATGAAGCATTCTCCTTGAAAGGAGGAATATTTCCCCTCCAAAATCCCTCAAATATTTGATTTGGTTCACAACGCTAGGAATCTGCATCAAATGATAGGGAGCACATTCCTAGATTTTCTAAATCACTGGAGCTCTAGAATTTGTGCAATAATTTCATAATATATTGTTCATTTATTATCCAATCTTGGTCCATATTGTAGTAGGGAGCAAGTCCCTATATTATCTCATTCAAAATTTACTCCATATTTTGTCAATATTATGCAAAAATAAATAGTATTAGGCACATAATATGAAATTATCTCTAAACCTTCCCAGGAACTTATTAAAGCTAAAAAAACATTATTAAGTGTAGAAGGAGATATTTAGTATAACCTTTATGTTCCTAGGAAAGGTTAGACGAGCCTTATTTTGTGTCTAATTTGGATGCCCATCAAACAAAACCCAAAAAAAACCTTTGAAATTTTTTGTGACCAAGAATCGACACTGAGAAACTAAAACAAAGACTAGTCCCCTGAAACTTCCTAGTGAACAAGGAAAATATGACACCTAGAAAATTTTTTAATTGACCACATAAATTGAAATCCCAAGCTACCGACACCAACACTAATATTTTCAGAGTTAGATAGTATGGGAACTATGCAAAAATAACCTAAATTACCCACAATGACGAAGAAATTTTCTCCAAAGGCTCAATTTAGAAAAAAAATAGGGAAAATATCCCAAAATATCCAAACAAAGAAATGAATATAGAAGGTGTAGCCAATTTATATCCTAAAACCAACAATAGAAGGTGTAAGTTCGTGGAAGATAAGCTGAAACTCACCAGAACAAAGTGAATCTCGACACATACAAGAAGAGAAACAAGCCATTAAATCCACCACAAAACATGAAAAATAAAATGAAATTCCACCAAGAAGAAGCAGATAATGGAGGTCGAACAATTGTCCTTGCCTCCTCTCACAATACACTCGTACCACGACCTATCGATCCCCTTAACTGGCACTTTAATTTAACAAGGCTACACACATGCTAGCACATGAATATTAACTTCCTCTTGCCTCACCAACCTGGGGAGGAGCCAACTCATTTATGCAACCCTGGAGACCATATTAATACCCCCATTGAGGTTCAATATATTTTCCTCCATCAAACACTAGAGAGACTCAAATTCATCCTCCAACCTAGTAAGAGACATGCTCTCATCCAAATCAAGATCTCTAAAATGAAATCCCACATTAGAAAGAAACCCGCTACCTTGTTACTCAATTTCCTAGTGTGCTAGATGATTACATATGTTAGATTGCAAAGCAATCCATTTATACTTTCCACTATCCCCTCCAAACTCTTTCTCCTCACTATCTTCCTTGTAAGTTGTCCATTCAAGATTTTATGAACAAACTGGGTCACAATATGCTAATCTCCATCAATCTGCAACAATTGAAACCTCTCACGAATAGAAATTTGAATACATTTCTCCAACACCATGAACTCTACCATATAATTCTGAGAAAACACTCTCAATGTAGATGAGCTATAATCACGAAATACCCCTCCAAAAATATTTGTTCCAAGATTACCCTTATCCAAGTGTCTTTTCATAAGAATAAGTTATTTACTTTTAACTGGAATTATTATTTCATAGCAATCCTTAATTATTTTAGAAAAACTATTTCTTATACCATTTTGCGGAGTTGAAAATTTTATATATTATATAATAAACTGTTTAAAAACAATAATTTACAATAAATACATGATTGAACATATTTAAATAATAATAAATAATCACTATATATATATATATAATCACTATTAATAAAATAGTTGAACATTAATTTTCCTTATTGCACAATGTAAATGTTTCCATTGCACAACCATATTAGTGGCAAAGTAACATTTAGAACACCACATATATTAATTAAACAATCACACTCCAGGCACACAAGTCCCATTATATAGGCCAAGATGCTTTGAACACATACCCAATTTTGGCATAATTCCTTCATGCCAAATGTCTTCGCTTCATTTTTTTTTTCTCATAAATTTTAATGGAAGAATAAAGTATGGACCTTTCAAGATAAAGGGATACACTAAACATTCCTTTCTCTAGAAAAAATCAAGTAACTAGTTTTTTTTTTACCATTGAACATAATGCCTCGAATTAGGAAAATATAAAACAAGTTGGATGGATATGGCAAGGATGTGTAATTAGAGGGTGGGTGGGTTTCATAAAATGGAGGGTAATCAATGAAAAATACCTAATTTATTTGGTGTCATATGTTTTATTACCCAACTCGAAGGATTTTATTGGCCCACTTTGAAAAAAACAAGTAGTGGGAACATTTTTTTGTTACATCTCCATGATGATTATAAATATAAAACAATTATGGTATTAAATATTTCAAATGATTGTTTATTAATATATGTAACAAATTTATGTGACTCTACGGTCCAAGGGTTTTTTGAGTGCTCGGGTTTCGATCCTGTGGCTGAATGACCATCTCTGGAAGGTCTCCACATTACCTTTCACCTCCTATTCTATATATCACAAATTTCAACTCACTGACAGTAAATGGGCCTTGATACTAGAAGGAAAAGCCATCTCACTTTGTAAAGATATTGGAACAAATCCAAAAGGTGGAGGTGTTCGCCCCCTTGGCAAGATCGAGGGATCTGTAGTTAGTTGAACGGGTTATGGTTAGAAAATTTATGGGGCTTTCGCCTTCTACTCAATTTTTTTCGTTATGGGCGGAAAATAATTTGAAGCCCATGATGAAGGGTTCTGTCACTACGACCTTCTACAGAAAAGGGTTGTTTAACTGTTTTATTTTTCGAATTCAAGGAATACTAGGATCTAATTTTTCATAGTGGGCCTTACTTTATGGGAGCTCAAGGGTTATATATGGATCATTGGAGACCATATTTTAATATTGAAAGTGATGTCCCCTATGCAAACCTTGTATGGGTGAAACTGCCATTTTTACAAATGCACTATTGGAATTATGCAACATTCAAAAATATTGGAAATGCACTAGGGAAATATATAGATGGAGCTAAGATACAAGAAGGGCTATTTTCTTGTGCAAGGATTTGCGTGGAGGTATACCTAGATAAGGGGCTCTTAGTTTCCATAACCCTAAACCTAGATAGATGGACCCATATCTAGGAAGTTGATTATGATTAACTTCCTTTTAAATGAAAAGTATGCCATGAATACTGCCACTTTTCAAGCAGCCATAAAATGAGACAAGAAGAGCAGTAAAAAACATCAAATGAAGGGGGGCATTGTAAACAAAAAAATAAATAAGAGGACCATCAAAACAACTGAACAATATAATAAAGTAATTATATTAGAATGGGAATAAAGGTAAAGTTACTGTTAGCCACCAATAAAATTTGTCATATCAAATGGTGGCTAAATTTTTTTTGGAGCCTTCAAGGAACAAGTTTTATTGCAAAAAATGTTATCTCTTGAAGACTCATGAAGACATCATGCCCTCTGTCCAAATCTTCACTGCTGTTTCCATTTATAAATCAGAAATTCTGCTTTTTTCCATGAAGATAAGACTGCTGCAAACACCATTTTTCCCCTTCCCCCACCTCAAAACTAACCTTCATTTTATTCCCTTTTTTCCCATCATTTTCCTCTATTTTTCTTCCATCCTCCTTTATCCTTCATAAAATCCCATTACAGAGTTTAAAAATTCTTTTTGAACTCTGCCGAAACCCCCAAATCCATTAAAAACTTGGAAAAATTTCATAAAAAAATACACTTTTTGTATTACAGACTTAAGCCCCCTTGGGCTAAGTCTTAAACCACTCCCCCTCCATACGCCTTGGTGCTGGAACCAAGCGCTAACCCCTTTCGGTGCTTATCGCATTGCAAAATTCCGAGTGCACAAGTCTTTTGGTTAAGTTTAAAAGTTCCGATGCGATTAGCCCTTTGTTCATAACCCCTGATCCTATTATCGCCTCATATAACCCTAGTACCCGCAATCGGGCGCTAAAGCATTGTAATAATCCAATTCCAATTGATATTTTCCTTTGTAAATCAAAAACCCACTTTTTCCAAAGTTTCCTCTAAATGCGCCGGAGTTATGTTTTTTAATGAAAAATGGGTAGATTGAAAGACCCACATCAAAACTTCCGATGCGATTGAGTCCCTTTGTTAAAACTCCGCCCCCTCTGCTTTACTCCATATAAATTATGCCCGAGACCAAGAGTTAAAGGTCTCGAAGCGCTAATCGCATCGCAAATTTCAAAATGGGTAGATTGAAAAGCCCGAAGGCCAAACCTTCCGAGCGATTGGCCCTTTCCCTATATAAGCCTTGGGCATATCATATTTCATAAAGACCGCGGGCCCCGCAGACGGGCGCCTATTCACTTCTTATATATAACCCACCCGACAACCAAAACTTTGTATTTTATTGAAATTTTGGGTTTTTCCTATGTTATAAAGGGTTTTTGCCGGTGCATAAGTTGAAAAAATATTGACCGTTGATCTTGAGCGGATCAACGGCCTGCGCATTATCGCATCGCATGATTCTATCAGGCTAACTTTTGTGTCCCCTCCAATTGGCATTCCCCGATGGATTTTCCGCCGTTGGATCTATCTACCATATTCCAGATCCAATGGCCCACATTCGCTTTGATCATTAGCCTTGCCTCCGCTTCAAAACCCTTCGATTCATTTCCCACCGTCGATCTGATCCGCAGATCGATGGTTCGCGCTTAATCGCATCGACGCATTACAATTTCTCCGCCCCGCTGATCGCCGATCTCCGATTGCATCTGGGCCATCCACGTGTCCAGATCAGATGGTCCAGATCGCATCTCCCGACTTTGGTTAAATTTATGCAGCCTCGCTCATAACGTTTTTCGGCCAATTACAGTCGTTGATCTCTGCAGATCAACGGTCCTCCTTTATCCTTCCTCCGCCTGTATATTATTTCGTGTTAGCCCTAGATTTAATCTCATCTGTCCAGATCTCAGATCCTATGGCCCAGATTGAATCCGCCCTCCCCGCTATCCGCCTGCACATAGTTCTAAATTCGCGTTCGTTCTCCACCGTTAGATCTGAGGTTCCAAATCTGACGGCCCACATTACGTTTCGTGTAGCTTTCAGTGCGAAGTTTATTTTTCCAAAGGGCACACGAAATAGGTGGTTTTCTGATGCCACGTGTCGGGAAGGGACGCATATCGCATTCAAAAAGGAAAAACTGCCTCCCCACCCTTTTGGTGCACGAAAACAGTGGTTTCCATCCCCAAAACTGCTTTTCCCCATTTTTCATTATGTTATCGCGCACACCCTCCACCGTTGATCTCTGCAGATCAACAGTTTGGATCTAAACTCCCATTTATATATTGTCCTCCGCCCATTCCAAAGGGATTAAATCCAACGGCTTATGATCACCCCAAACCCCCAACTCTATTTTTATCATATTTCTTCCGAAATAAAGGTTTTTACCCCATTTCTTCTCATTTCTCTTATTTTCCAAATAGTGTGGCTCCGTCACACTGTTAAATCAAAACCAATCCCCACCGTCGATCTCTGCGCGATCAATGATTCTGACGTATTTTCTCCCTCTGCTCTCCTTTTACCTCTTCTCACAGATCTACAACGTTAGATGATGCCATCCAACGACCACGCTCCTCCCCACGCCCTCTTAAGCAGTTTTTCCCCAAAAATGCAGGATTTTATAAATATTGTTTATATTTTGTAGGATTAATGTTTTTCCATTGTATTGAAAGAAAATCCAAAGGTTGGGAATGACGATTCCCATGCCTTTGATTTATCAAAGTGAAGCTATTCACGGGTTCAAATTCCACATTTCATCAATGCTTCATGGGAATTGATGCCATATGGGCCCCGTGCGGCCTTGCACATCAACAAGACAGAAAGAATGAAATAAAAACAAAGAGTATCAGTGTCGAAGACAAAACACACCAGAACAGAGGATTGAAGACAATTTGTGGGGATTACGACTAAGATTGATTACCAAAAGCCTAATCCTCCAAATTAAAACACAGTTAAAAGAAAATCATAAGTGTTTATCAGACATAAAGGCTTCCACCACCACAACAGAGGCCAATTGATTCCTCTCAGCTACCACAATGCCACCTGTAGCCACAAGCATTCAACAGAGGCCGAAGTTATTGATTAGAAATTAAGATATTTGCCTCAATGCAGCCAAAGAATTAATTCTGCCAAATGAAATTAATGTAAAATATCAACAGACTTATTACATCCTAAAATAGAGCCTTAAAAGTCAACAAAAGCTCCCACCGAGCTTAATCTTTAATGTAAATCAATTAATACAATGATAATATCTGTACTCTTCTCCATTGAGCCCCTCAAAGGCCAAGAAGCACTAATCTGTATTAATTGACCTAGGAGATCTTTTATCAGATCCCACCTCCTTATTCTTCTATAAATACTTCTGTAGAAGATGAGAAAACTTTGGTTGCAGAACTTTGAAATATACTTGTGCTCGAAACTTCTGATTGTAAATAGTGTTCAAAGGCTCTTGAAGCTCCGCTTCTGATAGAATAGTTAGGCAGAGTAGAGAAGATGATTGCTAACCTGAAACACTGGACTTAAAGGTGTAACTGGTTTGAAGCATCAATACAAGCTGATTTATGGGATCCTGGTCTATGTCTACGGTGATGTTATTTCTTATTGTAAATCGTTATTTTATTTCTGTTTCCACTTTTTTCATCTTCTATGATAAATAACAACAAGCATAGAGTTAGGATTTACTGTATATTAGTACCCTTCTCTGACTGATAAGCTTTATCTTAATGTTTTCTTCAAATTTGTGTTATTTAGGAATGATTTAATTCAGTTCAAGTAGTAGGAATGCTGGCGTTCCCTCATCCTCCTGTTTAGCTAATTGTTATTCTTGAAATTTATTTTCATTTCATGTTAAGTAGAGATGAACTAAGGAAGATATGGTAAGCCCTGGTCCTAGTTTTATCCCAAAATACTGACTGAAAGTTTCCCTAGGAATGTGTTGAAAGCTGGCTAGTTTCGAAGTACTTACCAGATCTTAGACCATTATTTGTTATCATTTGTGTTTCCTTTTGTGTTTTAAATGTTTTTATATTGAAAGTATATCAAAGTCTGGCTAGTTTCGAAGTACTTACTAGATCCTGGATTTCTTTTATGTTATTCTTAAGTGTTTGTCAAAGGCTAGCTAGTTTCAAAGTACTTACCAGATCCTGGGCTGCTCTTTGTTCTTCATTTGTTTAATTCCCCTCCTTTTGTATCATTTCATTCCATAAATAAACTTTAAAGAGATCCTTAGACATAGATGACTTGCCCCATAGACCACTCTTGAGCCTGTTGTTTCAATTAAAACCCTATTATGACTCCATAGCTCAATGGACTAAAACCTGCATTTATCCATCTTTTTGGCCAAAGCTTGTTCTATTTTCTTGCAACTTCTCACCTTTGAAACTCTTTCCATTTTTAACTTTCCACTCAAGCCATAATCATGCTCAACCATCCAAAACAAAACAAAACCCTTGGCCTTCATAACTAGCCTAATATCATTACCCAAAGACTTAAAGATAAATCCATCTTTACACTTATTGGAGAGATCCCTCTCCGGATTCAGGAGGGCTAGATCCTACAATCCCAAAGTGGTTGAAATGATGTTTCTCCCTGCTCTCAGACTTTTCCAATCTTGCTGATTACAGGGAGCTAACAGTTCCAACCTCTCCAAATAAACTAGCTAAAAGAGGAGATGAAGGAATAAGTAATAGTCACAAAGGAAAAGAGAATAATTTTGAGGCTTTAAATTCAATCTTAGAAGAAGGGGAAATTTTTGAGACTAATGATCAAGAAAATAATCCGGATTATGGATAAACACAAAGAAACAAGATGATCATATTATTCCCTTGGAATATGTCCCAATCTTAGCTCAACTTTTGGAGGATTTTTCTTCAGAGGAGGATTAATTTATTTTCCCCAAGAGCTCAAAATTTGTTCCTTTCATCCCTAGCTTAGCAGATGGGAAGTACGAGGAATAAAAGGAGAGATACTTGGAAATAATCCACAAAAAAGTGGGACAACAACCTAACAAAGAGGTCACACATGTAAAATAGAGAAGGATAAGGAAATGGGGACCCAAGAAATTGTGGATCCAAAGCTCAAAGTCTTCAGAAAAACCAAAAAATGAGACAATTTATGTTGAAAAGTGTAACTAGGTCAGTCTTCATGTTGAATATGTAATTATGTAATTATGAAAAAGAAGTCGTCAAAATAATACATATTATTGTTGGAGTTTTCTTCATGGGTTTCATGAGAATAATTTATTAAATAGATGGAATTATTCTTGATTTCCAATAGGTTTGAGTTAAGTCTATCTATTTTCTCCAGGAACTTGTGGAATAAGCTCACAACAGACCTCAATGCAACATTGGAAGACAAGAAACAAATGTAGTGAAAACAGATGTCACCTTGCTGGAATATTCCTTGGATAAGTCAGCCTCATAACCATTGGAAAAGTCGGCTTAAGATTAGTCACACCCATTCATACATTGGTCAGCTTAATTAAAAATTGTGACAAATATAAATACTCATCTAGGCTGTGTAGTACAAAGCGAGATAAGTTCGTGTATCTCTGAAATTTGTGGATCAATCTAAAACAGAAATTGCAGATTTCCTGAGACAGAATTTGCAAATTTATTGATATAGAGTTGCGGACTTCCTGAAACATAATTGTGGATTTCTTGAGAAAAAATTTGCAGATTTCTTGAGACAGAGTTGCGGACTTCCTGAAACAGAGTTGCAAATTTCCTGAGACAAAATTGCAGATTTTTTGAGAACAAAAATTGCAGATTTCCTGAAGTAAAAAGTGCAAATTTTCTGAGGATGTGATTAGGGTCATAGATGCGGATATAAGGAAAGAAGTAATGCAGACTATTTTGAGTTAAGACTGAAGTAAAATAAAATCAAACATGAAGTAAATTACAGTCAAACCTGAAGTAAATTATAGTCAAACTTGTGGTGAATACGTTGACATACATCTGCACTAAAAGTGGAATTAATTCTGTAATCTATAATCTTTCTTGCTGAATCCTCAAGTGAAGAAGATTCAGGGTTATGCAAAGTGGAAAATTCATTACTATGCAAGGTACATAAAATTTCTAGTGCAACAAGAAATATTCGAGAAAGATAGAGCTAGGGACTGATCTCTCTAGTAGTGGAGCAGAACAGTGCAGGTTGGTGCAGAAAAGAAGAATAAGTTTGAAGGGAGAGAAAGAAGCGGAGACAAGGTATTGGAGGCATTCATAGGTCAAGTGTCTAAGTCTGGGTCATGGTACTTGTCATTTGAAGATCTATAAAAAGAATTATTTATGGGTTTTCCTCTCCAAGAGGGAGAGGTTTTTCCCTAGCTCTAGGAGCCTAAATTTTGTGTCTTGTGAATTTCGATAATTGACGTGATGAAATATTAACTAAGAGAAGATGTAACTAACACAAGTAAGTTCACAAGTAATTATCAAGAAGAGAAATTGTATTAATCTACAGCCCTCCAAATTCTCAACATGGTATCCAAGCTAAGGTGCTGAACACAAGGGCTGCTTGTTAAACAAAGACACTCAAAGAAGCAAAGATTAAAGTTTGGGTTGGAAATTCAAATCAATTTTCCAGGAAGACTATCTAGCTACTTCAAGTGAGATCTCCTATCTCATTCAAAATATCAACTCATTCAAGAAAATAATCTTTGCCACCAAAGATTTTCACTCAAGGAATTTTTTGAAAATAACCTCAACTTTTGAAGATATTCTTTATAATCAAGGGTTCAAGTACATCAACATTGAAGAAAGGAAACCCTTGAATTCATTATCAATCATCAAGGAAGCTGCAAGAAAATCCACTCAAGTAAGTATTCATGACCCTATCTGTCAATATGCCTTATTTTCAAGAAAGCAACAAGCTGGTTGGGTCATCAAACTTTAGTGCATGGAAGAAAGGAATAGACTTGAATTTAATTGAAGACGAAGTAATGGACTATATCAAAGGATCTATTGTTCAACCCCCAAAATAAGATGCTCCAGCTCATGCCAAGTACATGAAGGGATAAATTAGAGCCTAGAGGATTCTCATATAATCCATCAAAGACTCTCTCATTCCCTATATATCAAAAATAAAGATTGCAAAAAAAATATATGAGAAATTGGTGGAGTTATTGTCTGTGAGTACTGCTGGAGAAGAAATCTATCTGAGACAAGAACTATAAAAAATGAAATTGTCAAGGGAAGAAGGAATCACTCCATACTTCATGAGGATTTATGAAATAAGAGATCAACTACAGGAAGTAGGAGAAGTGATGTCTTACACTGAGATGACTACAATGGTGCTGAATGCTCTACCAAAGGAATGGGGAAAATTCACTTCTATTCTACACGGGAAGAAAGAAGCCACCCCATTCCATGATTTATGGTCTCTATGTAAAATAGAAGAAACAAGACTAAAGGCCAAAGCTGATACATGACCAAGTGAAGAGAATCATGCCTTTGCATCCTCATATAGGAAGAAAGAAATATTTCGAAAATATGGCCCTCATAATAAAAGAAGGAATATGGACGACATACGATGATGTGGATGTAATGAACTTGGGCATTATAAAAGACATTGTCCTAAATCTAGAAAGGACAAGAGGAAAAAGGAAGAAGCCCATGTCACTAATGAAAGAGAAGAACTTGATGCTAAACGATCTAAGAAAAAGGAAGCGAGAGATCTCTATTATGATTGAGATCATATTTCTCTTTAAGTGATCTCTGATTGATTTTAAAATTGTATGATAGAAAGCAATGTACATTAAGAAGCATCTCAATAGAAGCATGTAAGGAGCTCTCGGTGAAACAAATTCTGGAAAATCTCTCTACTAAATTAAAGAAGTCATTATATCAAGGGTCATTATGGAGACATAATTCTGGGATGTGATGACATATTGATGAAGCAGGCCAAAGGAATGAAGCACTTCATTCTAGATAAATTTCTATAGGATGAACCAAGGAAATAGATATGAGGTATGCAAACATATATGCTGATATTGGATGTTGTGAAGTCATGTCATATTGTTGCAGGTAATAGAATTCCATATTTAGAAGTATGATCTATGAAGGAGGATCTCTTAGTGAAATAACAGATGAAATCAACATATTATGTCCTCATAGAATATGAGATGTTTGTATATAAACAAGAAATTAAAAATTTGTAAGATCCTGGGAATGAAGAATGTGCAGAGAGGAAAATATCATGAAATGAAACCATGTCAAGAGGTAGTTATCATCCAGAGACCAAGTAGATGTGACTAGGGGATCTCCTGGGAAGATATGTAGACTCTGACGGAAGTCTGGTAAAGAAGGAGACCCTTGGCAAAACATATCATTAGGAGTTGTGTCAATCTATGCAAAGGATGCCGATGCCTATAGGAAGATGTCATGGTAAAAGATCATCACTAAGGTAACTTGTGTATTAAAGGTTCATATGTTTATCTGGATGAATTTGTGCAGGGCTGCTAATCATGAGAAATGATGAATGATCCTTGGAGATGATTCGAAGGAAAGTATCATGGTATAGTAATGGACCAGATAAGGAAGTCTGATGAATCAATTTATGATAGTTGACATGAATCAGGGATGAAAGTGATGGATGATTTGTGCCCTATGAAGCTAAAAGTTGAATATTCCTCAATATTGAAATCCATGATATCGAGGAAAGGAATTCTTCATGAGCAGCTGTGTGTCTCACCATTGCTACTAGAGGTCCCTGGTTAAGAGGGAGTCTAAGGATAAGTTTCTTACTTGGAAGAAACTTGGTAATTCCTAATAATGAGCTTAGGTACATTCCTTGTATAAGTAATGAGTACATTAATTTGTGGAATAGGTCCTCCATGGTTGAGTGAGAGAGATAGACACATCATTTTGGTCTTCACTTGGGAAGACAGAATGGAGGATTGGGTAATCATCTGGCATTCAATACTCTTTGAGAATGTGTTAGGGAATTCAAGATAAGAGTAGTCGGGAACTGATATTCTTTGAGGGCTAGCTACCCAAGAGAAGAATAGTCCAAGAAGGTCATACTTTGGGAACACCCGGTTGGAGTATGTACCTTGGAGAGACAATGACGACGGTGTCTATAATTCATGTGTCTCACCAACATTGTAGCCCATTGTCTCATTGAGAGATGGGGCTATTAATCAAGGCCTTGCATTAGGACAATGCTGGTTGATATGATGTTATACAGATGCAATTACCAATCCGATTCTTCTTATGAGATTCTTTAGTTTGAAAGTAACCATGTACTTGTATGAATACATCCCTAGTTAAGAGGGATTATTGAAAAGTGTAACTAGGTCGGTCTTCATGTTGACTATGTAATTATGTAATTATGAAAAAGAAGAAGTCAAAATAATACATATTATTGTTGGATTTTTCTTCATGGGTTTCATGAGAATAATTTATTAAATAGATGGAATTCTTCTTGATGTCCAATAGATTTGAGTTAAGTCTAGCTATGTGCTCCAGGACCTTGTGGAATAAGATCACAACAACCCTCAATGCAACGTTGGAAGACAAGCTACAAATGCAGTGAAAACATATGTCACCTTGCTGGAATATTCCTTGGAGAAGTCGGCCTCATAGCCGTTAGACAAGTCGGCTTAAGATCAGTCACACCCATTTATACACTGGTCGGTTTGATTACAGATTGTGACAACTATAAATACCCATCTAGGACGTGCAAAACAGAGGGGGATAAGCTCATGTATATTTGAAATTTGCGGATAAATCTGAAATAGAAATTGCAAATTTCCTGAGACAAAATTTGCGGATTTCCTGAGACAGAGTTGCGGACTTCTTGAAATAGAATTGAGGATTTCCTGGGACAAAATTTGCGGATTTCCTGAGACAGAGTTTCAAACTTCTTGAAATAGATTTGTGGATTTCCTGAGACAAAATTGCGGATTTCTTGAGAATAGAAATTGCAGATTTCCTGAAGTAAAAAGTGTGGATTTTATGAGGATGTGATCAGAGTCATAAATGCAGATGTAAGGACATAAGTAATGCGGAGTGTTCTGAGTTAAGCATGAAGTAAAATATAATCAATCCTGAAGTAAATTACAATCAAAATTGTGGTGAATACATTGACATACATCTACACTGAAAGTGGAATGAAGTCTGTAATCTATAATCTTTCTTGCTGACTCCTCAAGTGAAGAAGATTCAGGGTTATGAAAAGTGGAAAATTCATTACTATGTCAGGTACATAAAATTTATAGTGCAACAATAAATATTCGAGAAAGATAGACCTAGGGATCGAGCTCTCTAGTAGTGGAGCAGAACAATGCAGGTTGGTGCAGAAAATAAGAATCAGTTTGAAAGGAAAGAAAGAAGCGAGGAAAAGGTCTTCGAGGAATTCATAGCTGAAGGGTCTAATTCTAGGTCATGGTACTTGTCATTTGAAGATCTATAATAAGAATTCTTTGTGGGTTTTCCTCTCCAAGAGGGAGAGGTTTTTCCCTGGCTCTAGGAGCCTAACTTTTGTGTCTTGTGCATTTTGATAATTGACTTGATGAAAGATTAACTAAGAGAGGACGTAACTAACACAAGTAAGTTCACAAGTAATTATCAAGAAGAGAATTTGTATTAACCTACAAACCTCCAAATTCTCAACAATTTATCCGCTAAACAAGTATATACTCATGTAACAAATAAGTAATGATAATCCTATCTTGGAATTGCAGCAAATTAGGGTCAATTAAAAAAATGGAGGAAGTGAAACCTTTAGTTAGAAAAGAGAAGCCCTTAATACTCCTACTCTAGGAGATGAAAGTGGAAGATCAATAAATCCTCCAAAATTAGTTTAAGATCTGGAACATAAGTGGGATTCTCTTGGTCGACATGAGAGGAGCCTCTAGAGGCATTGGCAAAGTATGGTCTCAATATTTGCTCAGGCTGCTTGATCACTTTTTTTTCGACTCACTGGTTATTCACTCACTTTATTCATATTCGAACAAATAATGTATGTTTGATAAATGTTTATATGTCTGTGCAATATAGAGAAAAAATAATGTTGAATTTTTATGTTTATATTGAATGTTGGAACTCCTTAATGGCCTTGGGGGACAAATTTTTTGGATTTGATTATATTAGGGGGGGATATTTCAATACAACCTTATACCAGTGTGAAAATAATGGAGGTTCCCAAGTGAGGGATCAATTCCAATAAACATGGAAGACCTCATTCTAAAGTTAGATATGTTTACGCAAAGTATTCATCTTTCAAATTTACATGGAACAATAAGAGAGATGGGCCGAGGCATATTGCTCCTAGATTAGATATATTTTTGATTTCACATTCGTTCTTGACTCAGAAGCTATTATTCATAAGAAGAGTTGTCCATTGGAATAACTAGGATCACATACCACATTAGAGGAAATTTCAACCTAAAAGTGGCCTCCTAAGGAAAAATAATAAAATAATGGTTAAAATAATAAAATAAGAGTTATGAATTTTGGAGGGAAAAGAAGAAAACTAATTTTTTTTTTAAATTGTATTTTTCGCTTATCTCCTTATAGGTGTACTCAAATTTCAAGTGTAGACACTCATTGGATGCAAAATTAAATTCCACATCCAATAAGTACCCATTATGCATACTTTTGAGAAGACCTTCATTGATAAAAATTGAAGATGCATTAAAAACATGTGTTTAACATGCTTTTTTAATGTATCTTCAATTTTGATCAATGAGGGTCTTTTCAAAAGTATGCATAATGGGTACTCATTGGATGTGGAACTTAATTCCGCAACCAATGAGTGGAGTTTCTACACTTGAAATTTGAGTAAACATATAAGGAGATAAGCCAAACTTAAAATTAAAAAAGTAGTTTTTCTTCTTTTCCCTCCAAAATATTTACATGTACCTCCATTTAAATTTGAAGGATTTTGATTGGTTTACATATTATCATATGGAAATTATGTGAAAATTTCATGAGAACTTTTAGGATGAAATTTTCCCTTTTGCTACTGCCTAATTTGGGAAAATTCACTAGACTTCTACGACTTGGTTAAGTAGACATAAAGAGGATGGGTCATGGGAAGCCTAGTCATAATTTGGGAACACAAAATTAAGCATTCGAAGATGGAAATAAAAAAATGGTCTAAAGAAGAGAAAAATTAAGTGAAAAGGAAGTTTTGAGATTAGGAAAAAATTATAGAAAATATAGAAGACAAAATGGAAAAAGAAATAGGGATAAAGGGACTCTCAAAGGAAGAAAGAGAAAAATTTTCAGCCTTTCGTAAGGCACTAAAAGAAGATGAAGAAATTTGGCACCTAAAGTAAATAAGTTTATGGTTAAAGGAAAGTGATATGAATGCCAAATATTTTCAAAATAAATCCATAAAATTACTTTGGAAAAATAATATTAAAGAGATAAGTGTAAGAGGGCAAAAAATCACAAACTTCACAAAACTCAAGGAGGAGGCAGTTCTACATTTCAAGGAGTTGTACAATACAACCAACCCCAACAATCCTAAATCACAACAATCAATGTTAGAAGATATCCTCGGGTCCATATCTAAGGAAGAAAATGAAGTTTTGACAAAACTTACATCAGAAGAGGAAATTTGATAGGTGGTATCCTCCTTCAACCTCGACAAAGCCCCTAGTAAAAATGGATTTTTTGCTAATTTTTACTAGTGTTTTTGGGAAGTCATTAAATTTTATTTTTGTAGAATGGTGGATATACCTTCAAGAATAATTGTATGGGAGGAGGAATCAATTCCTCCTTCTTGGATTTGATCCCAAAGGACATCAATATAACATCATTTTCTAGATTCCGACCAGTCTCCTTATGTAATGTCTCCTATAAAGTGATCTCAAATATTTTGGCTTAGAGGGTTAAGAATATTTTTCCAAGAATAGTATCAAAAAATGAGGGAGGTATTTTTCACCGGAGGCAAATATTGGTCAAGAAGTGATCAAATCTAGCCAAAACAAGGAAGATAAAAGAATGATTATCAAATTGGATATGACAAATGCTTTGGATAGGGTAAGTCATGAATTCCTCTTCAATGTAATGGCCAAATTTAGTTTTGATTCTAAATTCATTAATTGGGTCTCTTTATGTGTTAAGGTTCCATGTATAGCCCCATCAGTAAATGGAAGAGTAATTATGATGCAGGTGAAAGGTATAATCTTCCCATCATCCCAGGACAAAACAATCTCTTCCAAAGTTAAAATGTTAATTGAATTTAATCACCCTCATCCTCTCTTACTCATCTCTGCAAATAAATTATGGATTCTAAGGACTTCTTTTTATCACTCTTTGTCTTAAAGAAGCATGCTCTATTTCATATTTATATCTTTATGATACAACCTTCCTATGTTGGAAATAAATGTTTCCAAATCTCTATTTAGGTTGAAAATCATTTAAAACAAACCAAATTGATGACACAAAAATATACCATACAAGGAATCCACAGGTCTAAAAACCACATCCTAGAGGAAATCATTATTTTTCTTACTGAAATGTCCAACAGGGAGGTTACCAAATTTTTTTTTGAATTGTTAAATTTTACTTTCAATTTGATTATGGAAAGAACCAAGCATATTCCATTTTTCAATGTTGATACGGGTGACGAGTTCCAACCTGGCTGATTTCCAATTCACTGAGACAAGCTAAAGGAAGCAGGGTATTTATTTGCTATAATGTACTCTTGCCTATAGTAAAACTTGTGTCTTAGGGGAGTTCAAATTGAAGTAATGATCAAAAAATGTTTCACCAGTCCTCTAACTATTAATTCAACATCGATCAAAACTTCAATTAAATCGTGGGAACATAAAATGATATTCCTATAGTAACAAAAATTATGTGGCTCCACTAAAGAGTATGCAAAGATTCTGACCATCATCAATGACTAGGCACAAAAAAGATATACTCTACAACATATTTACATGACACTCAAATTATGGGAATTCACATGAAAAATTTATCTCACCAAAATTTTATTAATATTCTCTAAACCTTCACAATTCTTCTCCCCCCTCGACAAGCTTGAGTTGGATTTATTAATTTACAAATACTAGAATTTGAGATCCAAAATAATAGGATCATATTTAGAGTAGAAATCTACCTGGCCCTATTTCTACTGAACTAGTAACTAAAATAGACTCAAAATATCACTTAATAAAGAGATAAAATATCTTATTTTTATTATTTCTAATCTATTACAACATAAATCTAAATTTAGATATTTTCCTCCAGAGAAAACATAAATTTTTTGAATTCTAGAATCTAAGTTCAAAAGTCGCTAAATGTCGCTGCATCAGAATCCCAAGGAATAGAACTATTGATGGACTCCTTTCAATGAGGTATCCGCTATTACTTTTATGTAATGTTTTAACATTCATCCAATTATTTTTTGCTGGATAGTTTGTCCATGTATTTCCTTCAAATAGTTTGTTCCTCCATCTAAGTAAATGTTGAAAAGATTTCCCGCCTCTCATCTTTTCTATATTTTGATTCCATTATGACTCCATCTGTTACTACTGACCTATCCATGTTATAGTATGACATAGTATATTTACAATATTTTCTACCATATCCCTTTGCGATATTGCATGGCTTGGTTGACTAATGTTTTTATTGGCTATTCTATGGAACTTGGATTCTTGAATTCTCCTTGAAAGATCTTTCAAAACTTGTCTTGTTTCAAAATTTTGAAATTCAAATAGATAATATAATTTATTATCATGGTAATTACTTGTGACTGATATACATATTTTTTTTATCATTTACTTTGATTGGTTATGTCATCAAGCAATTACACCTTAACAAAATAGAGAACATAATGCACAAGAGATAAGAGACATAAGAGATTAGGCTAGAGGATAGGGAAAAACCCATAAAGGGAAAACCCATCAATCCTTTCCTTATAACTTCTTCATCAAAAGTCAGAGTAACAATTAATCCCTCAAATTTGAATCCATCCCTCCACGAAAACACTGATTGATGGGTCCCATCAATAGGAATATTTTGAGGCCCATTGTGCTATCCTCCATCCCTTAAACTCTCTTTTTCTCACATTAATTTTCATTTTTATCCATAATGTTATTAGTAGGGAGATTAAAGGGTGCTTGTCATATTTAATAGCCTGATGTGATTAATATGTAGGAAAAATAAGAATTTTTGAAGATATTTACTACGCAGGGGCTTGTCCACTACATTAACTTTCCAACTCGATTTGAGACCAAATATTCCTCACCATTATCTTGTAGTCCATTGGTAGCCGAGGAAATCAAGTGTATGTGAAGATACAAGGGAACGAGATCCACCAATTTCGATATTTTGGAGGGAATCAATCCTTCTCCTAATGTAGTTACCCCTGAACCACTTTTTGTATAAATAAAAAAGCCTAAGGGCTCATTAGGATTTTAAATTTTTTTGGAGATAGGAATAGATATTGAGAGGCAAGAGATTGACATTGTTATTTTCATCTTTGATGTGATCTATGTGACTCTTATTTTTTGTTAATGGAAAGCTTACTTTTGGCCCACATCTGAGTTAACTTTGGAGGGATGAAACACTTGGGTTTGTGCCTAACCCAGAGGATTTAGTCCCTATCCTGTATTCTTTTCTTGTTCTTGTGTAAGTCATTTTATTTATTTCCTTGCTTAAGTAGTGATTATATTGCCGAAATTATAGTTGTAGGTTTAGTCACCACCTCTCTTGTGGGAAGTGTAGTTGAAGGGTCTATAACAACAAGCCAAAAATATGTGTTTATGATTTCTTTGAAATTACTAAGTTTTGGATTGAATTTTTTTTTGCATGCTTAGTTTCTATAACTTAGAAGTTAGTGAAATTGATTTGGAAATTAGATTATATGCATGTTGTAGGACATATTAGATCTTGAAGAAATAAAAATCAACTCATATTTTCCGCCTTGATTTATCTTGCTGGAGTATTGATCAGGAGATGCATGTTCTGATTATTGGTCTGCGGGGGCTGTCGAGTGACTAGCATGGGTTTTCACACTCATCCACATCCACTTAGACATTTCCACCCACCTCATGGACATGTCATACTGCTCTCAATCTCTTCCACCGAGATCATCCTTTCAGGGCCAATGAAGGACACCGTGGGAATTAATGTTTGTACAAGATAGGCCTTTGAGGGGTGATAGGCTTATCAAAATACCTCACACATCCTTCATTCACCTTAATCCACCTTCATCCACCTTTAGGTCACCATCCTTTCCCTTAGAAGTCTCTCAGACCTACTCCTATAGTAAAATAGAGCTTCCTGTAGCATTACCTAAATTTAATAAGATTTTCCCCAGGACCTTGAATCTTGCATTTTGAAGTCGAATAATGGCCCCCAACCTTTGATTTCATGATTAGGGAGACTCCAAGACCACTCCAACCCTATCCTTCCTCCACGACACATAAAACAAAAAGTATATTAGACTTTTTTTTTTTGAATTCCATAGTTGTGTTGTAAATTGAATTCCTCCTTTTCAAGTAGGTTTAATTATATTAATGATTCATACAAGTAGAACATTGATTTTATTAAGCGTGCAAATAGAGTAGAATAGTTTATTTCTGCAACTAGTATAGTTTTTTCTTTTCATGCAATTACAATTAGTCTTTATAGTTGATGAATGGTATTTTAATTTATGTCAATTAGAATCATGTTCATTCCCTTGTAACCATGATATGATTTCATAGAAATTATCTCTGTAGTTAGCTAAAGGAGTGGTACCTATATGCCTTGATATGATCTAATGACTGAGGGTGACATGAGTATAACTTAACCTACTATGCATATAACACTGTCACCTGTAAGTTTGTATGAACCCTAGGTTGATAATTTAAGTTGAGAAGCATTGGGAGTTACAACATCCTTGATGCAATACTTTGGCTCATCACTTTTTTGTGCCGTTTCTGGGGAGGTGTCCAAGTAGGTGTTGTTTATACTTAAAAGTTGGTTGTTTTTTTCTCTATTTTTCATCGGTACTATTGGTTTGAAAGCTTCAAAAAGAGAAAAAGGAAAAATTAAAAAAATAGAGCTAGTTATTTCATGCCTCGTAGGAGTAGGGTAGTCAAGGAAAATTCCTACCAAAAATCCCAACCCCTTCAAGCAACAAACAATCATTCTTCTTTGGTGACTGTGAAATTCCCTTTGTGACTGTAGGAGAGCTAGAAAACCCTCTAGGTGAGGAACCTCAAATTTTTGAGGAACCCATAGGGAAAGAAGAGCCCACATTTCCTACCCACACCATGGCTGAAAATAGACAAAATGAGATTTTTTCCTATCAAACCGATGGGGAGGCCGAAATGAAAAATATAAGTCTTGCCTCCCTTCCACATTTACATGGCCTAACCTCTGGAGACCCTAACACCTTCACGTTTGAATTTTCTGTTGTTTGTAGGACCTATGAATATACTTATGATGAAAATAAGTTGAATTTTTTTCCATATGCCCTTAAATATGCAACCTTGTCCTGGTTTATTCATTTTCCTAGAGGTAACATCACTACCTGGGCCCAAATGCAACAAGTCTTTAATGATGTTGGAACAGGGTCTCCTAACAAGCTGCGAAACTGGTCCATTTTGAATATTTTTTATTATATTTAGTCTAGTGCAGGGGTTTTGGGGTGGGTCAAAGCCCCGGATGCATTGTAATGGGTAAAAGGGTAAACCAGGGGTTCGAAAACCATGGTTTGCAGACCATAGGAAAGTATAGGCTAGATTGTTATAAATAGAGGAGCATTTTGTATTGTAAAGAACAAGAATGATGAGCTATTGATGTGATTTGTGGTTTAAGTTATCTGTTTGGGTTTTTGGGGAAAGGAATCTTGCTGGCTATGTGCGCGTAGATCCAAGTCCAGCTGTGTGCAGACCCTGCTACTGTGTGCGCAGGTTGGGAAGGGAATTGTAAGGAAGAATTGATGAATGAATGAATATTAAAGATTGATAGAGAATTAAATCTGTGAGTACTTTTGTGCGGATTGCTGGTAATTGCTGTATTTTTCATTTTTTGTCTTTAAGCTGCGAATATTTGCATAAGTGTGTTTCTGGATCTAGATCTATTCTGTTCTACTTATGTATTGCTGTGTTACTTTCATAAAAGCATATAATCAGAGATATAGCGCACGTGGATGCGAGTAGAGAATTAATTAACCCTGCACAGAACAAGGTAATCTAGAAATTATAGGACCTAGTGCAGCGTTGTTTGCCTTACCCATCCTTTCTCAAGGTGCAGAAACCTAGTTCTAGCACCCACCCATACTTCTTCGGGTGAGACTTTGACTTGCGCAATCAGGTCACTGCTGAAAGGGCTAGTAGTATAGGGGTTTGTTGGCAAACCTTGCACACCGAACTTGGGTCAGGACCCCTCAAGCCAACAAATGGTTCCATTGCTGGGATCGGAAGAATTCTGAGAAAGGGATCGGGTAATGACATTAGAGATCTAATGCAAAGGTGAATGAGCGCTACTCTAGGTGAAAGCACAACACGGAGCGGTAAGTAATATCAAACTGGTCAAGTGGAGGATTGCTATGCTCATAGCCTGCCGAGAAGAGCGCCTACGCAAGGTCCATCAGTTACCCCAACGTCGAGCCCTCGAGAAATAAACTAGAGGAAAACATGGTAGTACACTTAAAATTACCTACCTTTAAAGGTGCAACCGATGAGGACATGGAGCTGTTTTGGTTCATGGCCGACTCGGTATGGACTACGCAGGGGGTGGTAAGTGATACTTTGAAAAGAGTGCAGCTATCCCTGGCCTTCAAAGAAAGGGCGCTAGACTGGTATATGTGGTACATATCTCACAACAGGAGCGCATCGCTTCAAGATGTTAAGGACACCCTAAAGCAACAATTCCGGAAGCCAAAATCTTACTCTTAGTTGGTAGCAGAAGTGAAATATTTCAGGAAAGGTGCGTCCAAGTCGGTGTGGGAGGCCGATTAGTGGTTAAAGAAAGCAATCAAGGAAGGAGGGTTCAAGTATGATGACAGACAACACACGGAATGGTTCATCACTATGTTGCTACCTCACTTATGCATACCAATGAGTCACTAGACCTTCGAATCGCAGGAAAAGGCCTTCGAAGCTGCCATGAAACTCAAAGCCACGCCTAAAGACAACACGTTGGGGGGAGTGCAACAAATTCAAGAACAACTTGGAGCCATGCATATGGAAATACAGAGCTTGCGGACGGAACGGGGAAAAGGAGTTAGCGCAGACCTCTGGTGCATACGATGTCGGGTGTCTGGCCATACCAAGGAACAGTGTCCTCTATTGGCAGATTACGTACAGGCAGGGGGACCTAGTCCGCTACGGCCCGGGTCTAGCAGATCTGTGCTTTGGTGCGATGACTGCCGGGTAGCGGGACTACATGATACGACCCAGTGCCCTCTGCTAAGTATGGGTGAACTGAAGCAACAATGGTGTAGGTTCTGCTGATCGGTAGAGCACGATGAGTAGAATTGTCGCATGTATGACTTATTGGTAGATCGAGGGAACCTCTATAGGGTACAATCAGGTCCTGCGTCACCAAGATCTCCCATGAATTTTGGTGGCTCCATTGCGAGGGGCAGGAGGGGCCGAGGAGGAAGCGTAGGATGAGGACCAGGCCAACTGATCTGCTATAACTACGGAGAGGTAGGGAACTTCACCAGGGACTGCCCGAACCCCACCAGGAAATATTGTAAATATTTCCGACAGCTAGACCATGAGATCGAAGACTGCCCGATCTTGATAACAAAAATGCAGGACAAACAACCTACCCCTACGCAAAATTTGCAAAGAGTTAAAATCGAATTGAGGAATGCAGACCTGAGTGTAAAATTCATGACACGCAGCGGTACGGTCACTCAGGGAGCAAAGGAAGAGTTTACCTCTTGGAAGGGAACAAATCTCAAGGAACAAGAGCTGTTGGCAGCCCCTGCGCAGCTGCCAACACACCTCCAAAAAGAGGAAGAGGTTGAGCCCTTTCTAAGGGCATGTCTGAAACTACTGCATGACCCACGGGCTGTAGAAAATCTTCAAGTATTACTGCATGACTGCACAGCCTGGCCCAACACCATTGCTAAGATTAAGGAAGTACACAAATTACACATCCATAAGAAATGCACCGGGAGGGCAATGCGGTTGACTGCGCAGATTGGCGACTATGAGATAGATCAAGTTATCCTCGATCTGGGATCGGATGCGAATGTCTTACCAAAGCAGACATGGCAAAAAATGGGGGAACCTATGTTAGACTGGTCCACCATCTAGCTGCGCATGGTGAATCAACAAAAGATCATCCCTCTTGGAAGGTTGCTAAAAGTCATGGTAGATATCGCAGGTGTAAAGGTCTTAGCTGACTTTGAAGTAATAGAAATCGTGGAAGATGCGGATCCCTACCCTGCACTTCTAGGGCTAGATTGGGCTATAGATGTAGGGGGTGTCATCAATATGAAGAAACGCATCATGGTGTTTGAGAAAAATGGTACGCGCATAATAGTACCACTAGATCCCGCCGAGGGTGTGCAGTATACAGAACCAACATATGAGGAGGAGGAACTAGATCACATCTACAAGGTGACGGTGCAGGACGAAGAACAGGGTAACCCTATAACAGGCGGAGTACTCTGTTGGGAGCATTAGGGGAATTTTGAGGTACAAAATGGTCCTCCTAAGGAAATTATAAAATAATAGTGGAAATAATAAAATCATATTTGATTACATCATCAAATGTTAGAGGGAAAAAAGGAAAAATTATTTTTTCAACTCGTATTTTCAACTTATCTCCCTATGGGTTTACTCAAATTTCAATCGGAAACACTCGTTGGATGCATAATTTGATTTCTCATCCAAGGATTACCCATGTTGCATACTTTAGATGGACACTGCTACATGAAAAATGAGAAATACATGAAAAACGTGATTGTAAACACGTTTTTTCATGTATTTCTAATTTTTCATGTAGCAGGGTCCATCGAAAGTATGCAACATGGGTACTCCTTGGAAGAGGAATTAAAATTTTCATCCAACGAGTACCCCCGCTCAAAGTTTGAGTAAAAAATTATAGAGATAAGTTAAAAATACGAGTTGAAAAAGTAGTTTTATTATTTTATTATTTTTTAATATTTTTACTTTTTTACTCCAAAAATGGTCATTCATCCCCCATGGTTGACATCATCATCTTGAATCCTATTGGTTCTTATATATTTTATTTTTGTTGTACATTTCTCTTATGAGGCCCATTTTAGACCTCAAAATTCCCCTAATGAGGGACAAAAAATACTTTTCTGACCCGAATGAAGAATTAGAGAGTTGGTAGACCCGGTTACATGATGTCTCAGCACTACGATGCCCTCAGGCCGCAAGGACCCTCTACTGCATTACTTCAGAGGTAAGAGACCTTCCCCACTTTGATGGGTCTAGTAATTTCAAGGAATACCTAAGAACATTGGAAGCTAGGGTGCCAAAATAACAACGACTTTGGGCCCTCAATCTGGCTCTGCGGGGAACACCTGCATGATGGTGGGATACCCACAAAAAATCATTTCCAGACTGGGAAGCGTGTCAGGATAGGATGATTCTGTGGTTCGCTCCTCCAACTGCTTGGTACTTAGATGTAGAGCTACACCAGCGTACTCGCCACTGGGAAGTGTTAAAATAAGACTTTATTAGAATGTTCGGACTAATTGGGGGAACAGAGACACTCGACGAAGCTCTGCAGGACATCGATGCATTTATATTTAAGAAGCCCCACCCCCATACCACACCAGCAGCCCTGACATGGGAAGCCGATATGAAAGACATTGTCAACTCCCGGAGCTTGGCAATTAATGAAGAAGAATATAACCCACGAAATATCTCTATTTTGGAATATGAAGGAGATCGTACCGTTATTAGACCATTGCTACAGAATATTGATGTAATGTAACCTCTCAGGCTGCGCGAAGTTAATGTTAGGATAGAAGAACAACCTAAGCTGACTAAAATTGGGGACTATTGGGATGAAGGAACCATAGGAAAAATTGTAGAGCTACTTACAGAGTATCAGCACTTATTTCCGACAAAGTTTTCTGAGCTCAAAGGAATCTCTTGGGACCTAGGCATTATGCACATTACTCTGAAACCCGAGGCGCGTCCCATCAAGCAACGACCTCACTGACTAAATCATAAATATAAGCAAAAGGTCAAAGAAGAGCTGGACAAAATTCTTACCGCGGGTATCATTGAACCAGTTGAACAATTAGATTGGGTAAGTCCAATGGTTATCCAGGAGAAGAAGACAAAGGGGGAAATACACATCTGCGTGGATCTACGAAAGTTAAATGATGCCTGCGTCCATGACCCCTTCCCTACTCCCTTCTCCAATGAAATCCTTGATAGCGTGGGTGGCCAGGAGGCCTATTCCTTCACCGATGGGTTCTCAGGATACCACCATATTAGAATTTCACCTGAAGATCGCAGTAAGACTACCTTTGCGACCGAATGGGGTTCCTTCTAGTATACGGTCATGCCCTTTGGTCTCAAGAATGCACCTGCTATCTTTTCAAGGGTCGTGGTGGCTGTATTCAAGGATTTTATTCATAATTTCTTGGAGGTTTACTTTGATGACTGGATGGTCTTTGGCCTAGTAAAAGAGCATGTATCTAACCTATGATTAATGTTGGATGCATGCTGGAAGCACCAGCTCTCCTTGAATATCAAAAAGTGCATATTCTGTGTACCATTCGGAATCTTTCTTGGAAACATAGTCTGTTGGCAAGGATTGATGGTTGATCTTGCGAAGATAGCTGTAATTATCAACCTTGCAGCCCCCACAACGGAAAAATGGCTGCGTTCTATTCTCAACCACACGGGCTATTATAGGAAATTAATTCAAGGGTATGCTCTGATCACAACACCCTTGGAACAACTACTAAGAAAAGATGTCTCTTTTTTCTGGAATAACGAATGTCAGAAGAGCTTCGAACTGCTCAAGGAGAAGATGATCTCTGCACCCACACTAATATTTCCTGACTGGTCAAAGGAATTCCATGTACATGTGGATGCATCAGGCATTGCCCTGGGTGCAGTTCTCACTCAACCTAGAGAAGGAGATATTGATCACCCGGTTGCCTTTGCGAGTCGAAAACTCTCAGGCGCAGAACGAAACTACTCTACCACTGAGCGCGAAGGATTGGCTATGGTATACACATTACAAAAATATTGGCACTATCTGCTGGGTGGCCACTTTAAGATGTTCACCGATCATTCAGATTTGAAATACCTGGTCAACAAGCCTGTGTCGGGGGGGAAGATTTTCCGCTGGCTGTTGCTATTCTAGGAATATGATTTTGAGATCATCGTTAAGCCCGGAAGGTTGAATGCAGGCCCGAATCATCTATCTCGCATAGAAACAGGGGAAGAGCCTACTAACTTGGACGAGGGCTTACCCGATGCACAACTATTCACCATTAAGGTGGTTAATGCTCACTTTGCTGATATCATTGAGTTCCTTACTACGGGCGTGGCCCCTGCAGAATATTCGGTGCAACAGAAGAAGGAGTTGGTTACTCGGGCTGCGGACTTTACTATCATTGCTGGTCAGTTATACAAGCTAGGCGCAGATGAAATACTACGCAGGTATGTATTGGAACATGAACGACCCACTATTTTAGCAGAAGCACACGATGGAGTCGCAGGAGGCCACTATGCAGGATGAGCTACGGCACAAAATATTTTGAGGGCTGGATTATGGTGGCCTACCTTGCATCAGGATTCTTACACCTATTGCAGATCGTGTGATACATGCCAGCGAACTGGACAATCCTCATGCCGAGATGACATGCCATTACAACCTCAAGTGGCCCTACAGGCTTTTGACAAATAGGCCATTGAATTTATAGGACCCATCAATCCGCTAGGGCAAGAAGACAGGTGTGTGCTACAAAATCACTACCATTGACTACATCACTCGATGGGCTGAGGCACAAGCGGTGAAATATTGTACTGCAGATACTGTTGTGCACTTCATCTTTGAGTAGATTTTGACCAGGTTTGGCTGCAAAAATATCCTAATGAGTGACATAGGTATGCACTTTGTTAACCAAACGATTCGAGCTTTGAATGAGGAATTCCGGATTCACCATGCGAAGAGTACACCATATCATCCCTAGGAAAATGGGGTGGTTGAAGCTTTTAACAAAATTTTGGAACAGGCATTAACTAAGGTTTGCAATGCTGATCATAGTGACTGGGATGTTCGCATCCCCTGGGTTCTATGGGCCTACCGAGCGACCTGAAAGAAGCTAACAGGAGGGACTCCCTTCCGAATGGTCTATGGAAAGGAGGCCATTATTCCCATAGAATACGTTGTTCCTAGCCTACGCATCACAAAATTCACAAATATGGCGGACCCAGCTATCATAGAGGAGCGTCTTGCGCAACTGGTGGCTTTGGAGGAAGATCGGTTTCTTGCTAATTTTCAACAATAGGTTTAGAAGGCCCGCAATAAAGCCTAGCATGTTCAACATATTCACCGAAAGACATTCGTTGAAGGTGATCTCATCCTTTTATATGATAGCAAATTTGTGAAACATCCAGGGAAATTCTAGAAGCACTGGCTTGGTCCCTACATAGTTAAGGAGATCACAAATGGTGGAGCAGTCTAGCTAGCTACCCTACGTGGTGACCTCATTCCTGGCTTTGTCAATGGTAGTTGACTCAAGCCATACCAGGCTAAGGACTATATGGGCGCACCACCGCAGTGACTCGGGACGAGTCACAAGATTGTGTTGGGGGACTGTTGGAATAGGGTCTCCTAACAAGCTACGAAACTGGTCCATTTTGAATACTTTTGATTAGATTTAGTCTAGCGTAGGGGTTTTGGGGTGGTTCAAAGCCCCGAACACATTGTAATGGATAAAAGGTTAAACGAAGGGTCCGAAAACCATAGTTTGTGGACCATAGGAAATTATAGGCTAGATTGTTATAAATAGAGGAGCATTTTGTATTATAAAGAACAAGAATGATGAGCTATTGATGCGATTTGTGGTTTAAGCTATCTGTTTGGGTTTTTGGGGAAAGGACTCCTGCTGGCTGTGTGCGTAGAGATCTAAGTCCAGTTGTGTGCGAACCCTGCTGCTGTGTGCGCAGGTTGGGAAGGGAATTGTAAGGAAGAATTGATGAATGAATGAATAAGAAAGATTGATAGAGAATTGAATTTGTGAGTACTTTTGTGCGGATTGCTGGTAATTTCTGTATTGTGCATTTTCTGTCTTTAAGATGTGAATATCTCGTACGTGTGTTTCTGGATCTGGATCTATTCTGTTCTATTTATGTATTGTTGTGTTACTTTCATAAAAGCATATAATTAGAGATCTAGCACATGTGGATGCGAGTAGAGACTTAATTAACCCTACACAGAATAAGGTAATCTGGGAATTACAGGACCTAGTGCAGCATTTCTTGCCTTACCCATCATCTCTCAGGGTGCGGAAACCTGGTTCCAGTACCCACCCTTACTACTTCGGGTGAGACTTTGACCTGTGCAAGTAGGTCACTACCGAAAGGGCCAGTAGTAGAGGGGTTTGTTGGCAAACCTTGCACATCGAACCTAGGTCAGGACCCCTCAAGCCAACAAATGAGAAGTACAATGATTACTGTATGCCCAAGGAAAAAAGGAGGAAATATTTAGGTTGATCCTAGGACCATATGAATCTTTAGAGGACTATGAGGAAATATTCCAACTCAATTATAGGAGGGCTAACTGTACCCTTATCCCTAAGTCACTCAAGATGGTTCTTCTCCGAGGGATCAAGGAAGATGTAATGGAGACCCTCAACATGGTGTCAGTAGGAGAAATCTACCAATTACCTTATGATGACATCAATATTGTGTTTAGGAACCACTCTAGGATTTCTAGGAAAAAGGGTGGGTCTAGCCAAGGCTTGGTTAGTGTCGAGATTCAACAAGATGACGATCCTAGTGAAAATTAAGCACCTACACTAGGTGGGGCCCGCAGGCTATTTTAGGTGATATGTCTATTTTTATAAATTGGATCAAAGTCTATTTTTAGCAGTAATCTATTTATAGATGGTTGAGAAAATTATATGGATGGATGGGCATCTATTTGTGGAATGCATGTGTGAAGTTGTTTCGTGGAATGCATTTCTAAAAATAGAATGCATGCCGATTATTGTTATCTCTTAACAATAATTATAAAATAAATAATAATCTATTCTCTTGAAGCACTTGATTTCAGTTAAATGATGTGGAAAAACAGCTAATTGAAGGAATTTCAAGTTCAAAGGTTGGTTGGTGGGACATGCTAGTGGACTTCATTGTAACTGAGTGATACAAAGTTGTAATAGAGTTGGATGTGTAGTTATGTGAGTTGTAAATTAGTTTAACTCAGTTAAGTGAGTTAAACTTAGTTGTGCTAGTTGTAACTAAAGATACACTAGCAAGAGATCAGTGAATTAAATATTAAATTAATTCACATGGAGTGATCTTACATGCAACTGAATATTTACTACTATTAACTACATGCATGTCAGATCTAGTGGAGACCCAGTTGAGAGATAGGTGAAAGGGATAGTTTGACTATCAGTTGTGACTATAGTGGGTGCACACTTGCAACCAAACACACATTGGAGAGGCCAATGAGGATTGCGTAGTTAAGGCAAGGCAATATCGAACTCATTCAGTTATTGTGATCAACAGGGATTGTGCAGTGGAGGCCGGCTGTCAGGAGGCAATAAATTGGTGCATGTTTATGCCAATTTTTGTATGACAGTGTGAGACGATTGTATATTGTACTGAGAGCTCTTGGAGTAGAGTTTTGTATGATATTGTTTCATGATCCATGATATATACATAATATATGATAGTGGGGTTTTTAGCTTTATGTTTTCCCGGTAAAAACATCTGTGTTATGTGTGATTGATCTTTCTTCATGTGTTTGCAATTGGCAATTAAATTTCCGCAAAGATTTAAGTAGAAGGATTCTGTATTTAACAGTGGCATATAATTTTTAGATAAATATAATCTAGAAATACATAATTGTATTAAAATTTATACATGGTGTCGAAGCAAAGAATATTTCAATATTGAATCATTAGTTAAGTTTGTTGGTGGAAACAATTTGAATTTGCTGCAAGAATTTATTAGTGCAACAATTGAGTAAACATCGAAATGGATTTCAATGGTTTGCAGTTAGAGTTTGAACTCATGGGTAGCTCAAACTAAATTGCATGGAAAGATAGGATGGAGGTGGTGCTTGGAGATAATGGCTTGAAGGAATTCATCGACAATAATGTTCCTAATCCCACTTCGACAGATGCTGCATTACTTGATGCCTGGAAAAAGAAAGTAGCGATGACGAGAAGGATTCTGTTGGAAGGTGTGAGAGACCATATTGTCTCAAGACTTCATGGGAAAGTCACTCCATATTCTATGTGGAAGGCTTTGATGGATCTTTTCCAAAGAAGCAATGACCATAGGAAATTGGCGCTGAAGGATAACTTAGAAAGATCAAGATGGAGAAGGGCAACAATATTCCTAAGTATCTCACAAAGTTTGTCCAATGTTGAGATGAACTGGGGAGTGTGGGAATCATGGTTGTTGATGATGATTTGGTGAGTTTGGCTCTCTTAATACTTCCTAAGAGTTGGCACAGTTATCAAGACTCTGTCAACGGAAGGGAAAACTGTCGGATTGGGAACGACTGTGGTCAGATCTAGTGCAGGAGGAGTTCAGGCAGAACACCAGGAATGGCTCTTCATAAAAGCATGATGATGAAGAGGATTCTGATTTGGATACCAAAGCAAGGAAAGGGAAGGGGAAGAAATCCCATTCAAAATCAGAGGCTAAAGGCAAGAAGCTGGATTTGTCCAAGGTGAAGTGTTTTCATTGTCACGAACAAGGGAATATCGCCACTAACTACCCACAGAAAAAGAAGAAAAAGAAGGCCGTTGGAGCTGCAGCTGGTGAGGCCCTTGCCTCACAATTTGAACATAATTTCTCTTTGATCACATGCTTAGTTTCAAGTGCAATGGGATCAGTGTGGTATCTTGATAGTGGTGCTTCCTTCCACATGACAGGAGATAAGGAGCTTTTCAGTGACTTGGAGGAGAAAGATCTCCAAATGCATATAGAGATGGGAAACGATGGACGATACAGTGCGACTGGCATTGGTACCATTACCTCTAAGAGGGAGTCAGGTAAACCATTTTTGTTGAAAGATGTTATGCATGTTCCAGGTCTAAATAAGAACTTGGTCTCAGTCACGATGTTGGAGGACAGAGGTTATGACGTTGTTTTCAGCGATGGAAAAGATTTCTTGCGACATAAAATAATGGGTCAAACAAAGAGGATAGGGATTCGAGTCAAGAATATCTACAAGCTGGAGGTAGATGGATGTGCTGCAATGGTGGGCAAAGAAGAAGAAGTGGTGAGCCGAGATGAGGCATAATTATGGCACAAGCGATTGGGCCATCTTCACCATTGTGCCCTGAAGATTTTTAACAGATTTCTATTGGACTTCCCAAAGGTACACTTGCGTAGATAGATCAATGTAAGGGATGTAATATGGGTAAGTTTTTGAATACCACCTTTCATGAAAAAGAGAACCATGCTTCGATGATCCTGGAGAGAGTTCACACAGACGTGTGTGGGCCATTCTCGGTTGCTTCAACAACAAAACACAAGTATTATGTTATTATTGTTGATGACTATTCTCGTAGATGATGGATCTTCTTCATGAAGAAGAAAGATCAAACATTCTCAAATTTCTATGAGTTTAAAGCATTGGTGGAGAAAGAGTTGGGGAAGAAAGTGAAGGCTCTGTGAAGCAATAATGGTGGTGAATATATCTCGAATGAATTCAAAGAATTCTGTAGAAAAGAAGGAATTCGAAGATAACTCATAGTGCTTCATAACCCACAACAAAATGTGGTCGTGGAGAGGAAGAACACAATGACCGTGGGTGCTACATGAGCTATGCTGCATGATCAGGGTCTACCAATGCACTTGTGGTCGGAATCATGCAACACTACGATTTATGTGCAAAATCATTGTCCTCATAGAGTACTTGGCATGAGTACACCTGAAGAAGCTTTTACTGGTAAGAAAATAGATGTTCCTCACTTTAATATTTTTGGCTCATCTGTTTATGTGCATGTGACCAAGAACACTAGGAAGAAGCTCGAGCTGATTGTTGAAGTTGGGATATTTGTGGGGTACATAGAAACACCCCATAATTATCATGTGTATTTTCCATACAGTCAAATGACTATGGTGCGACAGGATATAAAATTCAATGAGGAGAAAGCCATGAAGTTGTTGCTTGAGAGGGAGCTAGACTTGCATGTAGAGGAGGAACTCCTTGTTCCCAAAGATGAGTCTCTAGATGTGGATTAGCCACAAGAGGAGGTTCATGGAGTGGAGGAGTACAGTCATGCAGAGCCAAACATCAGAATTGGTAGAAGGCGTACCACATAAGCGGAGAGGCTGAAGCTTGATGCGGCACAGAATGTAGGAGTCCCTACTTCACAACACAGACATAGATAATCTCCTGACCAATTCACTGGATACATGGCTCTCATGAGAAAATGAATTGCAACTGAGCCATCTTCCTTTTGGGAAGTAGTGCAAAAGCCCACATGGGTAGACGCAATGGTGGAGGAATATGACTCCATGGTTAGAAACGGTGCTTGGGAAATTGTTCCAAGGCCATTTGATAAATAAATGGTAGGTTCAAGATGGATCTACAAGGTAAAAAAAGTTGCTGATGGGAGTGTTGAGAAGTATAAGTCAAGATTTGTGGCCCGGGGCTTCTCACAGATCGAGGGGATTGATTATGAAGAAACCTTTGCACCTGTCGCACGATATTCTTCCATAAGGACCATCCTTTCTATCTCATTGCAGATGGGTTGGCACATTCATCAGATGGATGTGAAGACTACGTTCCTTAATGGGATCATTGAGGAAAAAGTGTACATTGAGAAGCCTGAAGGATTTGAGATCTTCAACAGTCGTATGTGTGCAGACTCAAAAGAGCACTGTATAGGATGAAACAAGAACCCCATGCTTGGTACACTCGGATCGACAACTATTTCATTGGACTTGGCTTCACCAAGAGTGAGGCAGATGTAAACCTATAATAGATTGTGGTGGAGGGTAAGATTTTAATCATTGTTCTTTATGCTGATTATTTAATACTGACTGGTGATGAGCAACTGATACACTCATGCAAGGAGGACCTTGCAAAGGAGTTCGAGATGAAGGATATGGGCCTCCTTCACTATTTCCTTGGATTGGAAATATGGCAGCGAGAAGGTGAAATGTTTATGTCTCAAGGCAAGTATGCAAGGGAGATACTCGGTAAGTTTCACATGGAGGACTGCAAACCCATGGATACTCCTCTTCCTGGAAATTGGAGGAAAGAGGACGCTACATCTGGAGAGGTAGTGGATGCTACTGTCTATCAACAATTGGTGGGTTCGCTCATGTACTTAGTTAATACAAGACTAGATGTATGTTATGCAGTGAACCAGCTTAGTCAAGTGATGGTTAAACCTACCAAACTCTTTTGGAAGGCAAAAAAGCATGTTCTGAGATATCTCAGGGGCACATATGAGTTTGAATTATGGTACAAATAGAAAAATGAGGTGAAGTTGCATGGCTTCATGGATGCAGATTGGGAAGGAAGCCCAACGGACAGAAAGAGCACATCAAGAGGGGTTTTTAGTATCGGATGTACAGCTGTTTCTTGGTACAATAGGAAACAGATATCCGTGGTACTCAATTTAGCGGAAGAAGAATACATGGCAGAAAGTCAAGTTGCATGTGAGGCTATCTGGATGAGGAAGATCCTGGCTGGTTTGTTTGGTTCTCATTTAGATCTTACAGTGATTCATTGTGATAATCAGAGTTGCATTAAACTCTCGATTAATCCAGTATTTCATGATATATCTAAGCATATAGATATCTAGTATCATCATATCAAATATTGTGTGCAGTGGAAGATCATGTTGCTTTAGTACATTCCTACAGAAGATCAGGATGTAGATATTCTGACAAAGGCACTCACCAGGAGAAAATTCAAATACCATAGAGACAGGATTGGGGTGAAGGATAATCCCTTTATTGTTGAGAGGGAGTGTTGAGATTCAACAAGATGATGATCCTAGTGAAAATTAAGCACCTACAGTAGGTGGGGCTCGCAGGCTATTTTTAGGTGATATGTCTATTTTTAGAATTTGGATCAAAGTCTATTTTTAGCAGTAATCTATTTATATATGGTCGAGAAAATTATATGGATGGATGGGCGTCTATTTTTGGAATGCATGTGTGAAGTTGTTTCATGGAATGCATGTATAAAAATAGAATGCATGTCGATTATTGTTATCTTTTAACAATAATTAGACAATAATTAATAATCTATTCTCTTGAAGCACTTGATTTCAGTTAACTGATGTGGAAAACTAGTTAACTAAAGGAATTTCAAGTTCAAAGGTTGGTTGGTGGGACATGCTAATGGAATTCATTGTAACTGAGTGATACAAAGTTGTAACAGAGTTGGATGTGTAGTTATGTGACTTGTAAAGTAGTTTAACTTAGTTAAGTGAATTAAACTCAGTTGTGCCATTTGTAACTAGTTATAACTAAAGATACACTAGTGAGAGATCAATGAATTAAATATTAAATTAATTGACATGGAATGATCTCACATGCAACTAAAGATTTACTACTGTTAACTACATGCATGCCAGATCTAGTGGAGACCCAATTGAGAGATAGGTGAAAGGGACATTTTGACTATCAGTTGTGACTACAATGGGTGAAAAATTGCAACCAAACACACGTTGGAGAGGCCAATGAGGATTGAAAAGTTAAGGCAAGGCAAGATAAAATTCATTTAGGGATTGTGATTAGCAGGGATTGCGCAGTGGAGGCAGGCTGTCAGGAGGCAGTAAATTGGTGTCTGTTTTTTCCAATTTTTGTATGACAATGTGAGACGATTGTATATTTTACTGAGAGCTCTTGGAGTATATTTTTGTATGATATTGTTTCATGATCCATGATATATACATAATATATGATAGTGGGGTTTTTAGATTTAACGATTTCTCGGTAAAACATATGTGTTATGTGTGATTGATATTTCTTCATGTGTTTGCAATTGGCGATTAAATTTCCGCAAAGATTTAAGTAGAAGGATTTTGTATTTAACTATGGCATATAATTGTTAGATCAGGAGAATCCAATAATACATAATTGTATTAAATTTTCTACAGTTAGTGAATCTCCCTCTGCATCAACTGTAAAAAATGAGATAGGAAGTATGATGGAGGATTTCAAGAGTGAAATGTTGCACACATTTTCCCTACAAATGGATACTATGAAAATTAGAAGGAATCAAGAGGAAGTATAAAGATCAATAGCTATATTTTTCCTTAGCTACACTAAGAGTCATCCTAGGAATGAATGCCAATTGAATGTCATAGAAGTATACTATGTTTGTGAGGAAAACCATGCAAAAGAAAAATGTCCTTCTCTTCCAAGCCTAGAAGCTATATACCAAGGGGTAGAAGGTGGTTCAGATCAAATTTTCTTCATTAACCGAAGGATGCATTAAGGCCCTGAGCCATATCAACAAGTCATGCAAGGTGCACCTTATCCTCACAATGCAAACCAAAATGCACCTTTCCAACCATGTCCACCTCAACTTCCTAAGTAGGGAAACTCCTCAGAAGGTTAGAGGCCTCAAACAACCAAACCTCTTGCTTGAATGCCTCCACCTCAACCTCAAAAACAACTCCTTCACCATAACCCACCTAAGAAACCTAAATTTCCTACTCAACCCAATTCGAACCCGAACAATAAGCAGGAACAATAGGTGTAAAACAAGGAAACATCCTATCCTACTTATGCTATGGAAATCCAAGAGATAAGCCTTTAGTTTGGGAAGGTACTTCCATATGTTCACCCATCTTCTCCACCTGAATATCTTGAAGGAGAGAAGGAGGAAAGTGCCCCTCAAGCCAATGCACCGCTTACCTTGAGAGGTTGATCCAACCTAAAAAATACACCCCGGAAGAGGTAGAACTTATGGGAGAATTGAAGAACTTGTGTGTCAAAATACCCCTTCTCCAGGCCATAAAATATGTACCCATTTACAAAAATCTTATCAAGGAAGAGTGTTTCAAAAGGCTCGGGAGAAGAAGAATATATACGTCCATTATCAATGTTGTTGGGCAATTGTTTGATCTGATACTTGGGAGGGTAATCTCCCCAAAGTACTTGGATAATGGTAACCTAATGGTGGATGTATACATTGGTGGAATTATGGTCTCTAATACCTTGATTTACCTTGGGGATACAATAAATGTGATGAATAAGGAAACCATGCTCAAGCTCAATCTCCAAGGGGCCTTGAGGAAGACCACTACAGTACTGCAACTTACAGATAGATCCACAATAACTCCTGAGGGATTTATTGAGGATGCAGTGGTCTCCATTGAATACTAGGAGTACTTGAATTATTTTCTTGTCCTCCAAATCAAAACCAAGTTTAATGACTATCCTCTCAACTTATGAAGGCTTTGGTTGACCACTACTGATGCCTACATTAACTGTAGGGTTGGGAAGATGACCATGAATAATTGGCATCTATCAAAACAACTTGCATTATATCCTCCTTCACAACCTTCTAGTGAGCATTAATTTCCCTTGTGTTTAGAATACGAGGAAGAGGAAGAATTTTACTAGGCATCCCTTTACCTAGTCTATACACTAAACAATGCTATAGGGGGGAGGAAACTTGATGGATATGACATTATTGACCATATCTTATAGAATAATCCCCCCACTGCCATGATAATTGATGAATTGATGAGGGAATATGAGAGTAACCCAGAAATTTATTTGTGCATTTTTTATCCTAACTTAGAGCATACCAAGGTTGTAGAGATTAGCCCATCCAAAAATCTAAATATCAACCCCTCCCTCTCATCCGAGCAGGAAGAAAAATTATGCATTGTTCTGAGGTAAAACCTGGATGCTTTTGCTTGGGACTATAAGGAGATGAAAGGTCTGCATCCCTCGGTTTGTACTCATCATATATACATCAAAGAGGGATGAAAGCATATGCAAAAACCTCAGAGAAGTATGAATCTAACTCTTAAGGACAATATGAAAGATTAATTACAAAAGATACTGGATGAAGGTTTCATGTACCCCATTTCAGATAGTGAGTGGGTGTCCAACCTAGTCATAGTCCCGAAGTAAAATGGGAAGTGGAGGATATGTGTTGATTATCGAGAAATTAACAAGGCTACAAAGAAGGGCCACTTCCCTTCACCTTTTATTGAATAGGTCCTTGATGGTCTTGCAGGAAAGAGATTATTTTCCTTTCTAGATGGGTTTAGTGGGTAAAACTAGATACAAATCAACCTCGAGGAACAAGAAAATACCACATTCACATGTATTTGGGGTACCTTTTCCTCTAGGGTCCTTCCATTTGGTTTTTGTAATGCACTTGCTACTTTCTAGAGGGAAGTTTTGAGCATCATTTCTGATATTGTCCATCACACTGTTGAGATATACATGGATGACTTCACCCCTTATGGTTGCGACTTCTAGGAAGCTATTTATAACATGTTCAAAGTATTAAAGAAGTGAATTTATATGAATCTCTCATTAATTCCCGGGTATATGAATATTGGGTATTCACTGAAGGAGGTTCGAATGAATCAGAATGGAGATCTTAAAAATAGTCTCCAGACAAGGATCTCATGGATGATGAATTGTAGAGAATAGTAGCAGTGGAATCCTTCATCTCGATATCAGGAGGAGGAATCATAGTGTGTGGTTCCTATTGTGGTTCAACAGTGGTCCCAAAACCTGTGGGTAAAGAAGTGGTGGGTTTATTACGAGCGATCTCTATTTCACAAAGTGCCTGATGGGTATCATGGAAATATTCAAGACGAGGAAAATGATGAGAGTAGTGGCAAAATTTGTCACACAAATCACAAGGGTTATTCGTGCGTAATGATTTATTTTTCTTGGCTGAATCAGGTAAGGTAACATGGACCTTTGGGATGTTAGAGTTAGGAAACATATTGTAGACCACCTCTTTGAGATGAGGGATTTCATGAAAATTGTTAGTGGCATGCCCAACAACATCACACAAAGCGCACAGAGGTGTCAGATTTGGAGGCTTAGGTGGAGTTGGAGTTGTTTGGGGGGACTTTTCCTTAGGTTCCTATTGAGGTTTTTGTGGAAATGGAGCAAAGGATGGGTCATCGCTACCAGTTGAACTAGTGTTAAAGAAATATATGGTTTGAGTTGATTTGGTGGAGTGTTTGCTGGGGGATCAATGTACCATACTAGGATCCCCAAGGTAAAATTTGGTAAAATCAACGTAGCCATGACAGGAACATAAAAGAATACAGATGGGGGAGCTAAAAATGGTATATGACCTGTAGGATAATGGACTGGCGGAATGGCTCCCAGATGGTTAAGGCTTCAGGGAACTATTCCTGGTTGAAAATGATGATGAGAGACACCATCAAAAGGAGAAGGTCCTTGAGGATTTGATCCTGATGGTTGGGTCGAGTGAACAACAATAGGTTGCAAAGGTGTTGGCTGTTGGACGGATGTACCAGGTTGATTGTGATCAACCCATGACGCTTGCAACATGAAAACACTAGACGGGTTGGGCTCATAAGGGGTAGGTGTTGGACCATAATATGCACTAAGAAATGTGGAATCCTTATAGACCCTTGGAGAGACATTTGTGAGAGGTAAGACAGGTTTATTTTTGGTCATTGACGAGATGGTAGACTGGGGTGATGTCTGAGACTTCAGATCGTAATATGTCAACTAATCTACGATGACGATATTTAAATTATGGGGAAATCACATCGTGCCGTGAACCAAATATGCGATAAGTTACATCGCATAGGTATAGCTACGACCCAAATGAATATTGTAATCCAAGGTGGCATCAATGACTTCTATGTCAATAAAAACAATCTTGCTAGCAATTGTGACAAGACAATTGTGATCCATGCAAAGGGGCTGTGAAGGATGACCATCCCAAGTGCGGAAAGTGATGGTGGATGGTGATATATTAGGTGACCTAAGTTTTTTCCAAATATTGGTAGACATCACACATGTGGATCTGCCTTCATCTATGATACATCACTGAACAAGGGTGTTTCTAATGGTGGTTGGTATTTGAAAAGAAATGAATGAGGGTAGAGGGGGATGTTCTGACTTTTCAATATCAAAGACGATCAAGCAATCATATGAACGGTCCAAAAATCCAAAAGTAGATAATATAGCTTTCCATTAGGATGGGCATGTCTGGAGAACTTCCAATGTTGACATGGAGGAAGGAGACTACGCCAAGTCATCTACTATACTGTATGTGTGGGTGGATTTGGCTAAATCAACATTACAACGTAATGGCCTTTTTGGGTTATTTGGTATGACATCTGCCTTAGGCTGAGGGAAATTTAAGGGACCATTTGGTGTCAAAATAGACTCAGTGGAAACTATGGTTTGGGACTTGGTTGTAGACATAGCGAGTTTCTTGTCATATTGGTGCGACTGGGCCTGAAGGTTGACATAAATGGTATTGACCTCGTTAGAGTTCATCATGAGAATCTGGTAATCAGTGTGACTAGAACGCTGAGGTGGGGGAGCGGCTTGACCTTGTGGAGGTTGGGCAGCGAGATATCCTTGATGAGGGAAAGGATTAGTGAGCACAACTGGTTGATCTGGAGTAGTGTTCGGAGGAAGCGACCCCATGGGTTGTTGTCCTTGAGACGCTGCTTGGGAATCCTACATTTGACGCATATATGGTAAAAGGGTACAATCATGTGTGTAATGGCCATATACACCACAACATGTACAAGGATTATTCGTACAAATTTCCTTGTTCTTCTTGGGCTGATCGCCTTGTTGCGGGGTTGTGGTATTTGGATGGTTCCCCTAGGTTGAATTTAGTTGAATACCTTAGTGACCCTGGTTACCCAGTGTTTTTTGGTTCTAGTTTCCTTTCACCATATTATTTTTCTTGTAATTGGGGGGATTAGTCACGCTCTGCTGAGAATACACTTAACCTTTAGGAGGAGGTGGCTTTTGTGGCAGAGGTTGAGAAGGCGTGGGAGGTGGGGGTGCTAATTCCCAAGGGGTTGGAGAACTCAATGATGCATAAGGATAAAAGTGATATGGGGCAACATTCTGGTAAATATGTTGAGCAACAACTGGGCTTGACATCTAGTGATGTAGTTGGGAAAATGCATAAGATGTTCTTTGACCGAGATACAAGTTTCCTGGAGGGGGATAAGTGTTGGAGGAATTGGTCCCCCCCTGAGGGTGACCATAACTCATATGGGGAGGAGACATAACTTGACTAGGCATAAATCAAGTCATATTTTAATGCTATCTAGAAAGCTTCTTCCTCAGTCTGAGGAAAATGAGATGCATCATATTTACCTATGCAGGCTAAGAGCGTTCTAAGAAACCAATCTATATAGACATGGTCATCGAATGTAGGAGCTCTACACATGATCCTCCTTCTATGCCATTATTGTACATGTTCATAAAGGTGGGTGGCAGATGTTTGAAGGAATGTATTCAAAAACTTGGTACCAGTATCATAACAGAGGGGTAATTGGAAATATGACAGAAACACTTTAGCAAGAGTCACAAAAGTGGAATGAGATGCGGCAAGCTAGTCAATGTACCACTTTGTAGCTTCTCAAGTGAACATCCGTTGGAATAAATGAAGACCAATGGAGTCATCGGTGATGGATTTTGATGAACACCACATGTGGAAGGATCAAACGTGATTGGTGGGGTCCTCTCCACTATTTCCTTCAAACTTAGGGATGTTAGAAGGAAGCTTGGTTGGCATAGTTGGCCAACTAGAAATATGAGAAATGGGATCATTGTTTAACTGGTTAAAATCTAAGAGACTTAGACCAACCATAAATGGGAGAAATGGAGTGGAAACGACCGCAACTGCAATTTTTCCGCTAGTGGAAATGCTCAGATTAGGACTGGGAATACCACCTTGGGGTCCTGAAACTGCATTGGTGATAGAAATGGTGGTGATATTAGGCTGAGAGGATGAACTCGATGAATCAAAATAATCAGATTCATAAGATGGACTCGATGGATTAATGGGAGGATTATTTCGAACTTGATGTGTTAGAGAAATATGTCCTAATGGAAATTGAGGGTGGAGACCTCAGATTATCTACAAAAAATGCCTTTGGGGCACAATGATGTCAAGACATAGATGACACTAAATGCTAAAGAATGATAGAAATAGAAGAGTAACAAACAACAAGAAAACACCTAGTGCAGTGGTGCCAAGTGTAAACTGACTATTTTATGGGCTAATATAATGCAAGAAAGCATGTCCTATCAAAAGAAAAATGACCTCTAGCCTAAAGGTGATCTAAATCATAAAAAAACCTAGATTATATTGTTTTAGATGGCCTTTCATGAAGAAAGGTAGGGTAGAGAACCAACTACTTCCCACAGCCAGTCCTATAAGGATTTTTCCTAAGATTGGTCACTAAGGTTACGTTCGTCCCACAAGGTTGGTCAAGTCTTGAGATTCTTGGTAAATCAGAAAATGCACAGAATTCCATACCACCAGTTGGGTAACCCTGAGGAGAACTGCTCACACGATGTCCTAGCCTAACCCCCTGTGAAACGAGTTTCTGACACACTTTGAATTTTAACGTGAGATGGTGAAGGATTTTAAGCTCCCTATTATCTCAACTTTATATTTCTCAATGTATACGATTTATGGGTGTTATTGGAAGCATATCCCACTGATCCTACAACTAAATACAAATATTGTTTCACCCTAATGCCAAAGTGGGCTTAGTCTATGTGAGTAATATTTATTAAGTGGTGTGTTTAAGTCTTGGCTTGGAGGTATTAACCAATATCTCATTTTATTTAGGTGTGAGTGGGTGAAAATAAGTGTGTATTTTTGGATGAGTTAATTAATCATGTTTTATGATGATGCCAAAGTGCTGCTAAAATAAAATACTTGAAACTGTGAATGAAATTGAAATAATGACACATAGTAAATCAAGCATAAACCCCACCCAAACAAGGCTCTCTAACAACAAAACCAGGAGAGGAAAACAAACAACTCAAAACACACTAAAAGGGTCAAAATATCTAATGTCTATGGGACTGGGATCAAATAACTCTATACTAATGGAAATGGTGCAGAAAACAACAAGAAACCATAGGGGGAAAATGCTGCAAAAGGTAGGGCCAAAGCTTTAAAACCTAGGGAAAACAATGGGACCATAAGGGGGAAGGCCAAAAAAAATCAAGAGGGAGTCTTGGATGTTAAAACAACCTATCTTAAAGGTCTTAGAAAATAATGGATCATACCTTGAAACAATGGATGAAAGAACTTAAAATCTCATACTACCTACCCAGCTAAAATATTCCTAAAAAGGTGGAAGTGTACTGAAACCCTAGGGGGCTTGTTTCTACTTCATAGAGACAAAATGAGCATATATAGGCCTAAGACAGGTTAAAACAAAGGTCAAAAAAACCAAAACAATGCTCTTGATAAACCCTAAACACAAAAAATCCCGAAAAAATTTCTGAATTGCAGGTTCTTACCTGAAACCAGAGGATAGCGTAGTTTTTGCACCAAAAAGTGCGATCGGGAGGAGAAAACACAGGTTTGGGGCTGAAAAGTGTGATCTGACCTACTTGACTCTCGGATAGATAGTTCCATCAGATTTTCCATCTCTTGTGCTGCTGGTACCTATGACCTATGAAAAACATCAGAAAAGTCTCAAAATTTGGAATTTTAATTAAATAAGAGCATAAAATCTGAAAGTAAACATAAAGAGATTGAAAAAAAGTTGAAGAAAAACCCTGATTCCTGAAGCTATTGATCACCCAGGAATCTGAATTACACCACTGGAGTCGCCATTTGTTAGTATAAAATATTTAGACAAGTGTACCAAAAATACCTTACTTAAGCCATGAGTGATTGATGACCCTAGCAACAAATATGGTCGTCCAATCCTTCAGATCTGGAACACAATGTTAGAAGAAACCTGCAAAATAATAGATCTATGTAGCAAAAGACATTAAACAACAAAATATTTAACTAATGTAAAATCCCATAGCATAGACAAAGTATTGTTACACCTAGTGAAGGAGACTCATATGATGGCTATAGGTCCCCCTAAAATGGTATGGGTCCTTTGACTATCCTCTATGCTTCAGTATTTTGGATCTTTCCCTCTCTATGATGCGTGAAACCCAAAACATGTGTTGAACTCAAATGGGGGCTCGAATGCAAAAAAGAAGATAATAATGACGATGATAGTGATAATGGTGAGGAATGGATGGAAAAACCCTCCTATTTATAACAAAATATTGGGTTATTCTCGAAAATGGAAAATAATAAAATATTATTAACCACAATCTAGATCTAACTGCTTGGAATATTTTATTATATGTTTTGGAGGGAAAATATATTTAAATTTGTTAAATACATTTATTTAGAAATAATAAACAAACAAATGATTTATTTATTATTTCAAGGAAGTGGTTAAGGAATAATAAAAAATAATGATTTTTTTAATCACTGATGGGTGATTTAGTCAAATTTGACAAGGAATATTAACTAAATAATGATTTGATTAATCATTCCTAGAGAAAAATAAAATAAAAAGTGATTTATTTAACTATTTCTCGTGATTTGGTCAAATGTGACAAGAAATAATAACTGAACAATGATTTAATTAATTATTCCTAGAAGAAAATAAAAAAAATAATGATTTATTTAATTATTCTTCATGGGGTTTCATGTTTTAATTAGAAAAAACTTAAATATGGGTTATGAAGCTATTTTCTGTAGTGAAATCAATTTTACTATGGTAAAATTGGTCTTAAATGGTGTATTTCAATCCACTTAGTTAGATTTGGCTGCCTATGTGAAGGTGCACAAGTAATACCACTAGGCACACATGGTATATTGTATTCTAACTGTAACATTGATGGCTAGGTAAGCCCTATGGCATGTTAAGAATGTCTCCTTCGAAAATAGGTCATGCATGCATATGAAAGTGATTGGGATTTATGTTTCCTATGATGAAATGGTGCACCTAGTATTGAATATTTTGATCATTATGATCGTCTTGATTCTGCGAGTTTACTTATTGTTGATCTTGGATATAGTGGGACATCTTGATGTTTGGATAACATCTATTTCTTTGAGATCCTGATCATGGCTATAATAAATGGTACTCTTAACTCTTGATATGCATAAGTATTGTTGGATATATTATATAAGGTTACCTCATGGTATTGATAATGCTTGTGTAACATGATGAAATCTCATGGAAAGAGATATTACACTCTGTTGGTTTATCGAATAACCTAACTTGATCCTATTGATCATGATAAGTATGGTATTGATGACCACGATGATAGAGGTATATCAATGAGATTGATGTTGTAGATATCTTACTACATGTGGTTATGGAATATGGTGAAATTAAATGCTCTAACTTGATGTATTATTATTGGGTTCATAAGATTACGTTGTCACATCTGCTTTCTGCCTTAATCGTTCAAGTCCAACCCTTGATGAAATATTGATGACATGATGTTGATCATGATCTAACAAATATACTGTTGCATGACTCTAATAAATAAAATTTGGTTTATGGGTATTTGACATGGTTGATCTACAACAAAGGCCCGAGCCTCACTCACATAAAGGAAGGCCCATATATGTGACTATGCCTGATAGACAAAAAAATGAATTTTTTTACTCAGGGGATCTCTGACATGTCTTGCCATTGTAAACTGGTTTATGAAAATTTCCAGGTTAAAGTAAACACATGATTAGGCATTAAATCAGATGGTCACTTGAAAGATGTCAGTTCTGCATATGTGTTGCAGATAGTTGTAAGATCTGTGAGTAGGAAAATTTTATATGTTTGAATCAAATTTATGTTTGTAGGTGACTGAGACATTCATATGAATGCCATTATGTTTTAAGATTGTGCTACATGTTTTTACTGATTGATACAGATGAGTTGTGTTTATAACTTTGACATGATGTTTTAAAACTTTGAATTGATGATTGAGACATGTCTTTGGATTATAGATCTCTATATTTGGGCTTGATATGTTGATTGTTGTTTTTCCTTGATGACAATGCTATGTGAGCATAGTGACCCTCAGTGTCTTATGTGAGTATTCAAAATTATGTTTATGTATTGGCCTCCTTGTTCCTAACACAATGGTTGTTGTGATTCAATATGAAGATGGAACATGCATGACTTAACCTTGATGTATGCACTTGCATCTAGTGAAGAAAATGGCTTGTAATAGCATGTGAAATGGCAGACTTGATGGCTTGACAATGAATGAAGTCAAGACTTGATATGAGATTTACCTGTCACCTAGTTGAAAGAATTGATACTATGATATCAATGTCTTTGATAATAGTTTTTGGTCTAAATTCTAAACTATGATGATATTATTTTGTTGACTCAACATTGATTTATGTAAGGCTAATTATGTTGAATTGGTAAGGCATTATGCTTGTAGAGAGCGTTACATGATGCAAGCTCTCCGATTCAGATTTTTACATATTTAATAGTTATTGGACGAAGTTAGGATGATAAGTTCCAAGGTATGGCCTTGATTTTGATTACGGATTTGGTTTTACATACTAATAGTATACATGTGATAGGTGATGAGCCTCTGAAAATATAAGTAAGAGGGATATGGCCTCTGAATCTCGTAATGATGTATCATGGCATGATAAATCAATTTATGGAATTTGGGAAAGAAATCCCATGTTGAAAATATGTTGATAAAATGTCTTTGTGTAATGGAAATGTAAATCCTTGGACATTCTGATTTAATGTTCAAATATTGTTGAACGTGACATTGCATCTGATAGTTGATTGAAGCATTGATGTTTAGTTTTGAAAATCCATATGTATATGATGTATATATAACATGATTAAATTCATGATTGAGCTACTTCATTAAAAATTTCCACCAAACATATTTTTGGGATATCTGCATGAAATGTTCTACTTTTAAAGGTTGAGGTATTTCTCCCATGATATGTAGCTACATGGATGAATTTATGATTTTTGGTATTAGTATTGATGAGAAAATTTGGATTCTGCCTTAATATGAGATCTTCCATGATATCTTGGATAATATGTCCATAACACGACCGAGGTCGGGTACAATGATGCTAGCATAACTAGATATGAGGTAGGATGTAGAAGCTCCTTAGAGAGCTACCTGCGCATGATTCAGATAAGACATGGATACATTGTGATGACAAAGATTCCATATACATATATATTCGGGACTCTGATTTCTCCATTCATTGAGAGAGTGCAGCTGTTCGAGACAATATTAGGATTGTGATTGACACCTCCATGAGAGGGAGGATGATTATGGTATCCATGTGTGATTGACACATCCATGAGAGGGAGGATGATTATGGTATCTTGTTGTGATTTACATGATTATGTATGTTATAAAATAATATTTGATTTTATATCCTGTATGAACAGGAATCAACTGTTATTGAGACAAGCAAATACCAGATATGAGTATGATGAGAGCAACGCTGATTGAGGACACTAAGAAAAATATTCCTCTCTATCTGAGCTCCCAGGATGAGGAATTGATATGGAGGGCTCCTAGGGTTGAGGGAACTTTGGAAAATAGGGTATAAACCCTATCTGTTACCCATAGAGTTAGAGATGCTTCTCCCCTATCTTCATAGGGTTGGAGAATGCTACTCCCCTAATTGGTATTTTCAAAGTATACCCCAGTTGGCATCATACCCTCTAGCAAGGCTTGCTGGGAATACCTCTCCTGGTTTGACCAACGAGTTGAGAGTGTACTTGGGGTGTAAAACCCAAGTCGATTATAATGCATGTTTTATACCACATGACTATTCTGGGTCATTGATGGGAAGATCAGTAGGAAATAGGATGGGCTGAGATAACCGTATGCAGTTCTGGGTTGATATTGAGCTCCACAATGTGATACCAGGGTCGATATGGGCTCCCCTACATGGAGGGATATTATATTGCTAGATATGACATTATATAGGTATAGCTCCCCCGTGAGATTTCAGGTCCAGATGTGCTCCCTGATGCATTTACATGTCGATATGTGCTCCCTAATGATATGCTCTCCGATGATGATATTCTGGGTAGTAACCCGTTGGCATATATTCCGAATAATATCCTGATGGATGCAAGGTGGTAGCCTAAGATCCCCTCTGGTGACAATTATTATTCTTATAGATCCGAGGATGCTCAAAACATGGGAAATAACATTCAAGAGATAAGATGGAATAAGCATTATAAGTACATTGATGATTTGTAATGAGAAAGATCCACAACATGAAGATTACATGATAGAGATGACCAATGATGATGCATGAATATAAAAATGGCATATTGATCGAAGAAAAAATATTGGAAAGTAGAATTCTCCCTAGTTGAGAGGGAGTGTTAAAATTATGCAATTGTAGTAAAATTCCATTTTTTACATATCAAATGGTTGAGATCATAATTGCATTATATTCCTCTTTTTGAGAGGACAAAAATCAACCTATATATCACCCCAATCGATTAAGCATAAGTTAAATTATCAATTATTTTATTTATTAAAGTGTAATGGAATGGGTCAGCCTAAGAACATGTGGAATTAGTTAATTTGGCCTCAACCCCAATGCTTACCCTCACGAAAGCTAAATAGAAGCGACCTCAAGCTCATTCTCACACATTTTCTTAAGCGTTTTTTGTATTGCAGTATTTGTATTGGTTCATCTATTCTATTTTGGTTCACATAGGTTCAATGGAAGAAGATCGTGTAGGGTATGGAATCACATGCAAGAGGCGTGCACTAAATTAGGGCTTTTGGGCTATAGCTACAGGTGCAGTACTAGTGAAATCAGGTCAGAGCCATGGGTACAACATGGCAAGGTAGCAGCCAAGTTTCTCTAGCTGCAGGAAGAGCTTGTCAAGCTCGTGACCATGGTCTTGAAGCTAGATCGGGATGATCTGGAGTAGAGCCACAGGTACAATGTGTCATGTCAGTGGCCAAGGGAGCTTTAGCCGTAGACACAACGTGTTGATGTTGCGCCCAATGGTTTTTCTGAGAATATTTGAGTCATTTCATATTTAGTTGCTTGCACAATGCTTCTAGACTTCAGTTTCTTAGTCACATATGTTTGGGATCTGTCTTTGAGAGCGTCCTTGATTCAGATATAGGATTTGGTAGTTGATATCAGTTGGCTTCAGTGATATATTGGATCCGGGTTTCTTGATGTTGTAGATATGCATATATGTAGATATGTTTAATATATTTTCCGCTGCAGATAGGGTCCTCAAAGATGTGTCTTCAATTCTCCAAAGTTTTTGATCAGTGACAATCGTGTTTAACAATATGCTTCAAGTAGTTGCAATGTATTACATATCTCAGAATTAGGTTCCTTCAATAGAGATATGTTTAAGATTATATTATGCATGTGCTAGTTTTTTTAGTGCATTAAAGAGATGGATCAATGTATCATTGTACTCTTGTTTGCTGAATCGTTTTATGACGATCTAAGAAGAAGAATTTGCAAGGGCTTTCCCCATAGTGTGTTTTAACAAAGTTACCGATCAAACGAGAAAATTATCTGGTACTCATTTTTTGAGGTAGCAAAAAAAGCACCTGATTTTGAAAAGTCGTGATACATAATCACCCTTTTTTTTCGAGCATATTTTTGGCACTTTTTTTTTTTTTTAATGTCATGATTTTCATGTCAATTTTGAAAAGTGGTGGTGCATAATCACCCACTTTTTTTAGAGGTTTGATTTTGCACTTTACATTTTATAATGTTTTCTTCTTCCCTGAGATGGTTATTTTTAAGTGTATTTATGTACTTGTTTTTTATTTTTATTTTTTTTGTAATGAAAGCTTTATTTTTTCGCATAGTTAAAAAAATAAAAAAAAGGTCAATATTTTAAAGCTAGGATTTTATATATGTTTATGTATTGTTAAGTAATGTTTCAATGCACATTAAATAATTGTCTCTAAAAAGCCAATATTTGTAACCATATGACAAAAAATACACATTTTCAATATAAATACAATGAAAAAAATACACATTTTGAGACTTGTTGTTGAAAAAAACATGTTAAATACATGATATTTTTGAGAAAATATTAACAAAAAAACTTAAAAAATAGTATTTTTTATGAATTTTATGTCAAAAATTAATAGTAATCACAATTGTTTTGCAAAAGATAAGTATTCTCCTCATAAAATATCAAAGTCTAAACATTATAAGTAAAACTGATTAATAGCTCTCTAAATTGAGCATTATTTGCAAGCATAACTTAAATCTAATCCATAATATCAACTAATCCGTGTTCAAAATCTTCTAAAAAATCATTAATTTCTTCTTCCATAACATTTTTTACTTCATTTTGGTCATTGCCCTCTTCTAATGGATCCTTCATGTTTGCAAATCTTCGAAAGTGTTTTTTTCCAATCATTCCATTTAACAGTAGTTGAGGTTCCTTTCCTTTTTTTCCACACGCGATTCATTAAAATCCCCTTTCCTCAAACCAACTTCTTGCATTTCTTCTAGAAGAAATTGAAGAGCATTAATTCTTTGTTGAATAAATTTGTATTGCACTGAGTCTTTCTCAATGGAAATGCAATTTCTTCCTTTTTTTAGGCAACATTTAAGTGTTGTACCTGATCATCAAGAATAAAAGAAATAATTAAGAAATTAGTATAAACACATAAAAACTAAAAAACAAAATATTTAAATTCAATTTTATATAATCGAACTTACCTAAACCTGAGAATAAATCCAAAACCCAATGTCCTTCAATTGAATATAGATCTATATAATAATTAATCAATGCATGCAGTTTTTTATAAATGTTAACTATATCTCTTTTTTCATCTTTATCCTCATATGTTAGTTTTATTAAAACACCATCATGAACCAATACTTGACTATGAATCTTCCCATCTACTCGATTCGGAAGAATAAGCTTATAACTATCCTCTTTTTTCCAACGTTCAAAATGGATGAACTCCAAATCATTTATATTAGGCTGAACTTCGGAAGAAACAATATTTGACTTTTTCTTGTAACATAACATAGTAAAATTTCAATTAAATTATATATAAATAAAATAATTTAACATTAATCGAACATAAAATTTCAATGTCTTATCATGTAAGTTGTATCCTTGAGTTTGTTTTTCCATTAAATCTTGTTAATAACATTGCAAATTGTGTGTCTGAATGAAATGTCACACATCTCCAAAGTGGTGATGTTGTAACTCCTTGAAAGCTCATAACCACTTTACTAAAAACTTAATAAGTATATGGTTCACTATCATACTTAATGTCTGGGAAATTGAAACCATGAGGAATATTTGCAATAACTAGGGAATATTCCCTTTTAGGTATGAGTTTTGCAATGTCTTCAAAATCACCTTGTATTATTTGATATTGGATAATGTCGAGCCCATTCCAAATGAAATGATTAAGAGTAGGATCAAGTTCAACATTCATAAGACATTTATTTCTCATCTTTTCCAACTTAATTTTTTCAGTAAAGCTTTTGAAAGTATCTAGTACTCCATCTGCATCCTTCTTCGACATCTTTAATGACACCAAAAAAAAAATGTATAAGTAATAAAATAAAAATAGTTTACTTATGAATAAAATTAATGTATAAATCAACATAAATTATTGAATGAAATATACAAATATTTAAGTGTTGATGTAGAACTTGATTCTGGGTAGTGGCGCACAACATCATCCCAATTGTCTTCATTCAACATTTTAACCATATGTTCTTGTATTTTCATATAAATCTTCTGACTGAATAAGTAAAGTTAAGAATGTTAATATAGTGATATGTATAAAAAATTCTACCAACAACAATATGTTTTATTTAAAATAAAATTATAATAAAAGGAAACGTACAAATAATTCAACAAACTTACCTTTTAAATTCTGCGCACATTTCATCCATTGATAATTCCCCTGACTTCACATGGGATAATACTGATTTGAATAATTTGTCATCCTTCACTCCTTGAATTGTTCTATAAGAAGTTTCTTCATTTCAAGACTTGTCTTACTGTTGAAATTTGTCTCTATTCAAAACATTGTGTCTTGTCAAATTCCTATTTGTTGGGAACTGCCATGGATCAACACGAACCACATAATCCACCACATGTGCATATGGATTGAACCTAAACAATGTTTTCAGATTATGTATGTGTAGGTGATGTGCCTTTCTAATTTGATATTGAGATTGTCCTTCATCTGTCCTATATAATTAGGTGAAATTAAGCTCAAATGTTTGGCTCTAAGAAGTTTCTTCATTTCAAGACTTGTCTTCTCTAAGAAGTTTATTCATTTGACTAGTTTCTCATATCCTCTAGAAGTTGCTTCATTTCAAGACTTGTCTTACTGTTGGCACATATTATGGGTTTACACTTTTTAACCTTCTGATTTTTTATGGAAATATTCTTCCACCGCTCAAAAATCTCATCAATAAATTCCCATATCTACCCATTTCTAAATGCCAACTGAAAAATGTTATCTATGCTTTTGAATATATTTGAATACATTTTTCCACCTTTTGATTTTATTTTATCCTCAATTTTAATAACCTGTTTCCATTAAACATTCCTTCCGAAAGGTTAGATTGATTTTTTCCTTATCCCCACCACATTTTCTATGAATTAAATATGAATAAATCTGACCCTTTTGATGAAAGTCATTTTCATTCTGTACTCATTATCTGAATTATGATCCCATGCTAATAAATTTCCTTTTGTTTATGTTAAACCAACGTAAATGATGCATTTCAATATTTCAAAAAGATAGTTATTGGGATATTCCTCAGTCAATTGTATTTTAGCCTATACTGAATGGTTCCTTCCAATTACATAATATTTATATTCAAAACATTGTGGCTTGTCAAATTCCTATTTGTTGGGAACCTACCATGGATCAACAAGAACCACATAATCCACCACATGTGCATATGGATTGAACCTGAAAAATGTTTTCAGATTATGTACGTGTAGGTGGTGTGTCTTTCTAATTTGATATTGATATTGTACTTCATCTGTCCTATATAATTGGATGACATTAAGCTCAAATTTTTGGCCACCATAAATCAATTTATTCTTCCTCAACTGGTATCGAATGGAATTTTGTTTTGATTTGATAATGCCATCCTCTAACTGAGCACCTAGTGTTATGATTTCTCTACTTCCTTTAGATATTTCAGTTTTTTCTTCACTGTTGCTCATGATTTTTATAGATTGACCAACATTTAATTTCTTCTTCTTACCGGTTAACATATCATATTTTTGATAAACAACCTCTTCATCATCAGCTAGAAGAGAGACGTCTTTGGCCATTTTTATTTTTGGTGTTTGATTTTTTTTCTCCTTTTCAACAACAGTTCTAATATCCTCCTCACTAATGCTAACATAATTTTCAGCTTCATCTTCAGAAGAAATATGTTTAGATTTACTAGATTGACCCACCTTAGTGAGTCTTTGTTGATCCCCTCTTTGTATTATTGCAGTGTCATGAGCTATTGATCTTTGCTTCCTTCTCCTTTATTCTTTTGTCTCTATGTGGAAAGTCTTGATCACAGCCATAACATTTTTCTCGAGATAATAAATACCCTCAAACATGTTTGAAAGACTCTTAACAAAATCCTATGAAACAAAATAAAATATGTCAATGATCAATAATTTATAAAAAATTAAATGATCCTTACAATAATGCATAACACAAATATAAATAAGCATACTTACAATGTTATTTGCAATGTTGCTTGCGATTTATGTACACAACTTTGTATATTCTTCATTTTTGTCATAATTGACCTTTGATAGACGATATCTAACCTTTTCACACGTATTAGCCATTATTGTAAGAACATAAATAGTGTTTGTATTAGGCACCAAACATATGTCTTGTACTTTTCCCATCACCTCATATGATCACCTAAGTTAATCATACCATAATACATATAGATATGTATATTATCATCAGTTTATTTATCTTGAAGATACCATAAAAAAATCTATTTTATTTATTTCCTCTGCGTTCCTCCATTCAAAAATAAACTTGAATGTACTTGATGGGCCACTTGCTTGACTTTTATTACGTTTCTCAATTTTTTTTTGCGTTCAACAGTATTCATAGTGTGTCCAACAATATCCTTAGTGTGTCCAACAATATCCATAATGCGTCTAACAATATCCATAGTGCATCAAGCTACAACTTTAGATTTGGCAATTGCTGCCCTTAATCTATAAACATTCACAAAGATCTTCTTTGACGTCATCTTCCTGATAAAAATAAATACATATATAAATTAGTTAATGAAAAAACACATATCTTAATTAAACAGTTTTTTGTTTTAAAATTTTACTAATATAAATTTAAAATTAATCGAAAATTGATTTCTATAAAATAAATTTAAAAAAATACAATTTATACTATCATCAGTTTCTTTGTCTTAAAGATACCATAAAAAAATCTATTTTATTTATTTCCTCTGCGTTCCTCCATTAAAAAATAAACTTGAATGTACTTGATGGGCCACTTGCTTGAATTTTATTACGTTTCTCAATTTTGTTTGTGTTCAAAAGTATTTATAGTATGTCCAACAATATCCATAGTGTGTCCAACAATATCCATAGTGCATCAAGCTACAACTTTAGATTTGGCAATTGCTGCCCTTAGTCCATAAACATTCATAGATATCTTCTTTGATATCATCTTCCTGATAAAAATAAATACATATATAGATTAGTTAATAAAAAAGCACATATCTTAATTAAACGGTTTTTTGTTTTAAAAGTTTACCAATATAAATTTAAAATTAATCGAAAATTGATTTCTATAAAACAAATTTAAAAAAATACAATTGATTTGTAAGACCATATAAATTTAAATTAAAAAAATTAACTATATAACTTTTCCAAATATAACTATATATTTTTAAAATTATAAGAACATATATATTTTTTTCATTTAAAAGCAAACAATTTTAATATATATATATATATATATATATATATATATATATATATATATATATGAAATATTTTTTATATTTAAAAACAAAAAATACATTTTTAAAAGAACCATAATATTAAAAAAAAAATTAAATTAAAAAAAAAAGTACATAACTTTAAAATTTTAACTTTGAACCCACCTGTAGTGATTTTGGAGCACTTATTTCCTTTCTCTTTGACCATAGAAACAAGATTTTGAAGAATCAAACTTAGATTCTTTCTCCTCTCTTAAGCTCCGATAGACCACATTGGTCTTAACGGATGATAACCATCATCATATATTAATTTGGGGGGATATTTTAGAGGGAAAATTTCGATCTTTAAGCTATATATTGTCATTGGGAGAGTGTGAATTTGTATCATTCAACATCTTCTTGTTGAAAGTCATGGGTTCTTCTGATAGTGAAGTTTTTCTTTCCGCAACATCAAAATCTTCATCACGCAACAACTCTATTCAGATTGATGAATATAACAGGAGTTAGTTCACCATGAATAGAGAGTCAAATTTTTGACTTGGTCGTAATCCTAAGGATAATGAATACATAATTGATGAAGGACACCAAAAATAAATTTCTGTAAATCAAGAGTCAATTATTCCACTCAGTCTTAATCCTAAGGATTATGAGAGCACTAGTGATGAAGGGCATGATGAATAATTTCCACTTCGTCCTAATCTTAAGGATTATGAGGGCACCATTGATGAAGGGGGGATGCAGAATTTGAAGAGTCAAAATATCCACTTCATCCTAATCCTAAGGATTATGTGAGCACCATTGATGAAGGGGGGAATGAAGAATTTCCAGAGTCAAAATATCCACTTCGTCTTAATCCTAAGGATTATGCGAGCACCACTGATGAAGAGGGGAATGAAGAATTTCCAGAGTCAAAATATTCATTTCATCCTAATCCTAAGGATTATGCTAGCACCACTGATGAAGGGGGGAATCAAGAATTTATAGAGTCAAAATATCCACTTTGTCATAATCCTAAGGATTATGCGAGCACCACTGATGAATATGGGAATGAAGAATTTATAGAGTTAAAATATCCACTTCGTCCTAATCCTAAGGATTATGCGAGCACCATTGATGAAGGGGGGGATGAATAATTTCCAATAAATAGAGATTTAAAGCATCAACTTATTCCTAATCCTAAGGATTATGAGAGCACCATTGATGAAGGGGAGGGGGGGGGGGATGGAGAATTTCTAGTGACTAGAGATTCAAAGCTTCCACTTAGGAGTAATCCTAAGGATTATGAGAGAACCACTGAGGAAGAGGAGGATGAAGAGTTTCTTGCAAATGATAATTTTAGAGGCACATATCTGAATAATGCATTTTATCTAAGGAAGTGTTTCAAAGGCACTCATGGTGATGATGAATTGAATCCTACAAGGGAAGATTTTGAAAGCATGGATGAAGATGGTGAATAATTTCATCTGAGTCAGGGTTTCAAAAGTGCAGATGATTTTTGTGAAATTTTTTCTTCAAGTGAGGATGGTAATGAATATTTTCCAAGAAATGATGCTGATGAATTTATTAACTATCTTCAAAATGATGATAGTGGGGATAATATTCCTCCTAATGGTGATGAAACTACTTCTACAAAGGATAATAGAATGATGAAGCCATTGCAAGAAAATATTGTAACTAGGAGTAGGAGTAGACCTTTTCATATAAACTCAAAATATTCCAGTTATACAAGGGTTAGGAAAACATATCTCAAAAGTAGAATTTTTGTCATTCATCTTATTTCAAGTGAATGTTGTAGAAAGGATTGATTGAAACATATGAATTTCAACTTTTCTTTGGATAAAAGGAAAATATATTTGTCAATGAATAAAAACATGACAAATTTATATTTAGTGGGTTTCATGCAACACACACTAGCACGCTATGATTATCATATTATGAATGTATTTCTCTGGAGAAAGGCTTTCAAAATGTTGCATTCAATTGGTAATTTTCATTTCTCAAGAATCTAATAAAGACTAGAAAAGGATCCCACATATTATTCAGAAGTACGTTACAAACGGGAGGTTAGGCCATTAGAAATAATGTAATGTCATGGATGAAATACTTCTTTTCAAAGCATGGAGAGTGTATGCCAAATAAATACATAATACATATTCCAGATAATTTCTTGAGGCGAGAAATATACAACTTATACAAAGAATATGTAGAAGGTGCTGAAGGAGGTGGTAATTTTATTACATATTCATATTTTACAAGGGTATGGAAGAACATATTCAACAATGTTCGTATTCCTAAGAAGACAGGGATGGGGGTTTGTATTACATGTGCTTGTCTTAAAAAATAAAGAGATAAATGTCAAGGGGTAGAAAAAGGTATACGTTCATAACATTATTTTTAAAAATTGGATAGTTATCAACTATGAAAATATGTTTATTAATGTGTTTCTTTTATTTTATATGCATATTCTGTTGTTAAAGCACTTCAAGGGCATCATAATAAACAAACAAGTGAACAAAAAATTTGTATAAACATAGAAAGAAGTGTTATGATAATCCAAATAAATATTTGGGTTTGATAATTGATGGTTTGGAACAAAAGAAAACACTTCTGCCACATTTTGTCCGCACATCAAAAAAATTACAGGAGGAAAATTTTATTTAGTTTCACTTGGTTGGTTGTATGGTATTTAATGAGAAGATGTTGCCAAGGGTTTACTTCACAGATCCAAATATTCATAATGATGAAAATTTGACCATAACTATAATCCATGATGTGGTTACTCATTGGTCTGGTATTCTTCCTAAGGTTTTGTATGTAAAATTAGATAACACAAACTGTGAAAACAAAAACCATGTTCTTTTTGGGTATCTAAATGTGCACGTTGAATTGGGAATTTTAAAAAATATAAAGGTTGGTTTCCTTATTGTTGGGCATACTCATGACCATATTGATCAAATGTTTAGTTGTTTTTCAGTAACATTAAGGAGGAAAGGTGTTGGGAACGTGCCATCATTAATTGAATGTATTAATAAATCATACATTCTGGAGCCTGTTTTCATGTGTTGGAAGAAACTATTAACATGCGAACGTTTATTCTGAGATCGCATGGTGAGGAGAAATGCATTGAACAACTTAATGAAATTAGCTTTTAGCATCAATTTTGTATCAAAAAAATTGATGGGATAACACTTATATGTGGCAAAAAGTATTCAACTGTTGAAGAATGGGTGCCATCATCAGGTTTATCATTTTTTAAGTTCATTCTAAGGCATCCAATATTTGCATCAAATGTATTGTTATTACAATCAGTTGTTTAACTCCATAATGCACAAAAAATAAGAGAGATATAAATTATTCTGAATTTTTGGAGGAAATTAAAATATGTATTAGAGATACATATGAGTACTTTGATGTTGTTGATTCAGTTTGGTGAGAGTCTTTTTTCAATAATCAAAGTGATACGATTTCAAGTTCAATAAATTAGGATACACTTTTGAAGTCTCCAATTATTTGGCCACAAAATATGCCAAATGAACACGAGGAAAGACACATTGCTGAACAAAAACAGTCTCAATGTATTATTAATTCTCCACAGGTAGAGGAAAGAGAAATCTATATTGGTTCTAGAAGATCACGTGCACACCGTTAGCCATGGAAGACCTTTACAGGGGTTCTGTGTAGGATGTTAAGGAGGGTTGCATGATAGAAGTGTTAGCAGATGAAGATCCACTTGGATATCCATTCTGGGTTACCAAGGTTATAAAGGTCAATAAGGAAAATGAAGATATTACAGATGTTGAAGTACATTGGTATGCCACGAATACCCACCCATTCAATGGTGTGTACAAGCCAGAGATGTTAGTTGAACAAAAAATGGCAGAAAGAGAAAAAGAAAGGGAACAAATATAAATCGTCGCCATATAGACATCTTAAAATTAAAGGATGTTGACATACTTGTGTATGAATTCAATTTGATAAAGAGAGGAACTCTTCGCTTGAAGACCATATATATTTTGAAGAAATTTATACCAAAAGAAATAGCCTTGATATGGGACTCTGTTGAATGTAGTCGTATATCTAGAAGAATTTTGAAACCTGAAATGGTGGGCACGCATGTTGATTCAGATGGAGCACTAGTTGATGAAAGAGAAGAATATGAATCATATTCATCTGCATCTAGTCATTCATTTGAATATGTAGGTTTTGATGGTGTGCCAAAACCTATGACTGAATTTGAATAAATGTCTAAGACATTTTTATGTAATTGATGTTTGTAAGGTAACTTGAAATAAATATTTTGACTTCCGTATGATCTTACATGAAGTTATAAGTCATGTCTATGTTTGTTGGATTATATGTTTTAATTATGAAGAATTCATCTCTTTAGAATATCCACAGTGCAATAATGAATTACAAAAGTAATTTATGTTATATTCAATATACCAAAGTTGATATTTTGATTAAAAGTAAAAAAATATTAGAAATTAATGTTGAATTTTTAAATTATGTAGTGATATTGCCATGATATTATTTATTGTTAACATTTGGTATAAGGTAATTTTAAATTTTTTAAAAATGTTATGCCTCATTGAAAGGGGACACTTCATTTTTATGTTTGATTTTTAAGTTTTGGTTGCAATTAGATAAGTTGTCTTAGGCAAAGATTTGAAAAGAGATATGTTTTTAGCCTTTAAAATAAAAATTACTATTGGAATAATAAATATTTCATTTACTTGTTCATTTTTAAAAATTGTTTTAGTCATATAATTTGTCCATAATTTCATGGTTCAAATATGTTAAAAACTTAATATTTAAAACTTGTCAAAATATTAAGGTTTTTTTTGTGCTATGATATTTTATCTTTAATGCTATGGTTGAAAACAATTACAATTTTAAGGCTTTTCAGAGTCAAGATATTTTATATTTAACAAGATGGATGAAATTTTTTGGAAATTATAAGGCTTCAAAACATGATATTTTTATCTTTAGCATCATGTATCAAAATTTTTAGAATTTTATGATTTTTTTTTTTTTGTAATAGTGTCGGTTGCTATTTTGTATTTCAAAAAAGAGAAGGATAAGGTTCTTTGCTTACAAATCAGATTTTTGCAGAGCAACTGAGAAGGTAATTACAACAAAATGTTAAATCTTCTTTGCTTCTACAATTTACAAAGTACTGAAAAGTAGATAATGCATATATGCAAACAAACTGGGAGAGCAGAAAGATAAACTTAAAAGACACATTTTAAGAGGATCAGAAATCAGTCGATGCTTATATGGTGCCTATTTGAGGCATCCGCATTATACTCATTGCCTAATTTTCTAGCATTATTAGAACTGGAGCTGGGATCTGAGCGTTTCTCGATCATGTATTTGAGGATCTGAATTGATTCTTCAACATGTGAACATCGGTTGGAGATGGTGTCAAGCTGTTGCTGTAGAGAAGTTACTCTATGGAGGAAAAATTTCACATCTGCTTGCTGCCTTTCATCCAAGATTTTCACATCTATTTGGTGCTTTTCATCAAGAATATTCTGGTGAGCACAGATCTACTCCAGCTCGGCCTGGAAGTCCGCACAGGGGAAACAATCCTCACTGCGAGCCATGATGAGGGGAGGGAGGGTAGAGAGGTGAGGGGAACAAAGGGGAGGGGAGGAACAACGCAAGAAGCAGAGCAGGGGGAGGGGGAGAGTGATAAGGCAGGAAATGGCAGGAGTAGTGAGGGGAATGGGGGCCGGAGTGCAAACACAAGAGGGGAAGGGTAAAGCGCTTCTCTATGGGCGCTGCAGGAATGCGACGACAGTGCAGCAGAGGGGGAAAACAACAAAAAATGTAGAAGCGAGAGCAGGACGAGGGCGCGATAGGATAGGGAGGGTGAGAAGATAAATATGATAGCGTAGGGAGGGAGGACCAGGAGGGAGGGAGGCCCAAGGGAAAAAAATCATGAGGAGGGTGTGGGAGGGAATATGAAGCCTGCAAAATTCAGATTGGTCAGGGGAGGGAATCCAAAGTTGCTTGAAAATCAGATTTGTCCAGATCATGGTAGAGGAACGAGCACAAGCATTATTTGCGAGAGCGTCTGCATACTTGTTGTTCTTTCGAAGAATGTGGTAAAAGGTGACTCCTTCCATGTCTCTAGAGAGGCTGCGACATCTACTAATGATTCGGTGAAGATCCATATTGCTTATGGGATGGTCAAGAATCATCATATTGATGATGATGGAAGAGTCTCCAAAAACCATTGCGTTGGAGATGTTGAGAGCCTTTAACTGATAAAGGCCTTGGAGGAGGGTGTAGGCTTCCGCTTTATTGTTGGAGAGGGAGTTGAGACCGCATTCAAATGAGATAGAACTCCTGCCATTTTCATGTTTGATGATGCCTCCAACACCAGCTATACTCATATTTGATTTGGATGCACTGTCAAAGAATTGGGTGGGTCTTGCACTTCTTTCCATCCATTCTACAAATTCTTTATCACTAAGCCGGATTTTCCAATTAGGAACAATTCGAAGGGGCTGTTGAGAGGGAGGCTTATGGGTGCTGAGACTGATAAGGAGGTTGCTTAGGAAGTCCCTTTCCTCTACACAAATATTGCTGATGTCGATTTTGCTGTTGTTCTTGGAGTTTATCATTTCAAATGTTAAGCTCCAAGATTTGCTACAGACCTTTCTTAAGAAAGGTTCTTTGTTGCTGAAGATCCTTCTGTTCCTTGAGAGCCAGATATTCCATATGAGGACATAGGGCAAGGTGTCCCAAACTCTTCTTGCAAGGTTTCTCTCCCCCCCCCCCCATGGATAGTTGCTCTTCCAGGTTTGAAATGCTTCCAATATAGAATTGTTCTGGTCCCAATGAGGTTGAAAGGAAGGGTTTAGATTACTCCAATAGTGAGCTACAAATGGGCACACTAGGAAGAGATGAGGTGCTTTCTCCTCAGCCCTGAGGCAGTTGGGACATCTTGCAGGGCCAAGCACACCTCTTTTTTTAAGATTCTCAATAGTGAGGATTTTACCTTTAAGAAGAGTCCAAATGAAGATCTTGATCTTGGGAATGGCTTCCGATTTCCATAGTTTTCCAAATGGGCCAGATAAGTGAAGGGTATTTTTCATTGCAAATATGAGTGTAGGTAGCTTTGATGGTGTATGTAGCTCCAGAGGGGTCCCATCTAAAGCAATATATTCCATCTTTTTTCAAAAGTGCAGCACCATGAAGAATATTTTTGAGATTACTGAGATCAGCCTCTAAGTGAGTGGGGACAGAGGGGAAGAGCTAACCAGTCCAGAATTGGGAATGGCTGTCCCAATTATAGATGTGGCTGAAAAGAGTTAGAACCCGGTTGTTGAGATAAGAGAGGATGCAGTGGGTATCAGGTCTGTCAAGAAGAGGGGGATGACCCATGATTTTGTCTTTTCCAATGTTGATGCTAATACCCCCAATTGGAGCTTTGGAAAGGTTTTGGGCTAAGATAGTAATGGCTTTCTTGCAGAGTGCCCAAATTTTAGAGCAGGGTCTATTAGGGATGTCTTGCTCAAAAAGATGCTGCCGGGAAGAGATGAGATACTTGGATTCCAAGACTCTCTTCCACCAAGCATGCTGCCCACTAACTAACCTCCATACTATCTTCCCACCGAAATCATTGTTCAAGAGCTTGGGAGAGCAGATTCCAATCCCTCCGTGAGTGTAATATTGCATAACTTGTCTCCATTTGATAAGGTTAAATTTTTTCTTCTCATTTTTTCCTCCCTGCCAGAGAAAGTGCCTGAGGATAACTTCGAACTTGTGGTGAATGTTGGCAGGTGCTTGAAGGAGGGTGAATTGATACAGGGGTAGAGAAGAGAGGCCAACTTTGAGGAGAACAATGTGCCTTGCAAGTTTTAGCCAAGAAGAGACCCATTTCTGTACTTTTATCTTCATTTTTTCTATGAGGATGTCCCAAAATTCAGACTTTAAAGGGTCAACATTAACAGACATTCCCAAATAAGTGAAGTGGTCCAAATTTAATTTGTAGGGAACCCCAAAAATTTTACAATGTTGTGAATAGTTTGAGCAGTGACATTCCAACTATAAATGCGGCTTTTTTGGAAGTTAAACAAAACTTTTGAGTATAGCATGAATTTTTCTAGGATGGATTTGAATCTTTGAGCTATTATGTTGGATGCACCTCCCATTAAGAGGGTGTCGTCAACAAATTGAGAGTGATTTATATTTTTGACACCATTGCCAAATTTGATACCAGTGATAAGTCTAGCACGTTGCATATGGTCCAAGGCCCTGCTAAAGGATTCCGCCATGAGGATGAAGATGTAAGGAGAGAGAGGGAAGCCCTGTCTTAGACCACGAGAAGATTGAAAGGATGGAGCAGGTCTTCCATTAATGATGGGGAAGACCCAAGGGTTGGATATGCAAGCATTAACAAGGGAGATAAAATTGAGGTTAAAGCCCATTTTCAAGAGGACGAACATAAGGTAGGAATGCCTGACTCTATCAAAGGCATTTGCCAAGTCAAGCTTAAGAATAAAGCCTTTTTCCTTGCGAGTGGTACTAGAGTGAATAGCTTCTTGAACAAGGAAAATCGAATCAGAGATTTTTCTTTGAGAAATAAATCCTCCTTGATTTTCAGAGATGAGGCTATGGAGAAAAGGCTTGAGGCGCATGGAAAGGACTTTGGTGATGAGCTTGTAGGAGGAGTTGCAGAGAAAGATGGGTCTAAAATGGGAGGAGGAGGGGCAATTTTATTTGGGGATAAGGGCAAGGAAAGTAGAGTTGGTATATCCCCAAATTTTCTTCTTTATTTGTACCCATTGCATCATTTTGACCAAATCCTTTTTTATAATATCCCAATGGTTTATGTAAAAACTGATAGAGAACCCATCTGGCCCGGGCGCCGTATCTGGGTGCAAGGACCAAATTGAGTGCTTGATTTCCTCCTCATCAATCTCTTTGTTGAGGGCATTATTCATCTCCTCTGTTATCATAACTAGAAGGTGCTGCAATAGATCTGAGTAGTCTTTCGGCTCTTTAGACTCCATTAGCAGGGCTTTGTAGTGCCTGGTGGCCACAACTTTAATGTGATCTTGGTCTATGTGAATTTTCCCATCTATGTCTATGATTGAAGAGATGTTGTTTCGAGACTTGCGGGCAATGGCTTGCTTGTGAAAAAATGAGGTGTTCTTGTCACCTTCTTGAAGCCACAAATTATTTGATTTGATTCACCACTTCTCTTCTTCTTTCTTGTTGATTATATAGAGTTTCCAGTCAAGGTTTTTTTTCCTAATTGGATTTTTCTTGATTGAGGCCTTGGTTTTCAATGCTGCTGTGGATAGCATCCAACTTGGTTTTAACTTCAATATTGGCTTTCTTAGGTTCTTGGTAATGTAGTTTGGCCTATTCCTTCAGGGCCATTTTGGTTCTCTTTAATTTTTTTTCCCAGATGAAGGCGGGGGGCCCTTCTATATGTTGTAGCCAAGAGTTGCGAATCAATTTCCTAGCCTCAGGGATATCATTCTAGAGGGGACTGTATTTGAAAGGAATGGGGCCGAGAGAGTGAAGGTCTCCAAGATTGAGGGCGATGGGATAATGATTGGAGGTTGAGAAGGGAAGAACATTGGAGGAAGCGATGGAGAAGTGTGAGAGGAGAGGGACAACAATTATAAATCTGTCAAGGTGCTCCATAATATTTCCTTTGCCAATCCTTATATTTCTCCAAGTGTATCTGCGGTTTTTTGGAGCAATGTTGACCAAATCATGGTCATTCATGATGGTTTCTAGCTTATCTCTAGAAGGGTTTGGGGAAAAGGAGTCTCCCCTTTTTTAATTTTCATGGAGGATTAGATTGAGGTCTCCCTCAATGATAATATTGCTACTATCTGCACTGTCTATATTTTCTTTGAGATTGTTCTAGTAGAGCTCTTTGTCTCTATAGTGATTAGGGCCATAAACATTGTAAAGGGTGATTTCATTATGATCTTTTTGGTTTTTCAGTACTACTTTAATCCAGTTCTGAGTTGCTGTCAAATTATTTTTTGTCCAATTGTTGTAGTTCCAAAAGGTGGCCAGCCCACTTGAGTCACCCCTAGATTCATATTAGGTACCCTCATGATCCTTGAATTTCCCTATTATAGAATTCATCTCAGAGTCTCCCTGATTAGTTTCTTGTAGGAGAATTATGTCAGGCTTTTACAGATTTAAAAGGTCTCTCAGGGCTGCTATTTTAGAGGGGTGCCCCAAACCCCTACAGTTCCATGAGAGGGATTTCATCATTTTAGAAAAATAGAGTGGGAACCTGCCTTTCCTCCTTGATTATTTTGTCCCGAGTCTTTGCTATTTTTCCCTAGAATATATGTTTCAAAGGGGTTTTGTGTTCCTAGAGCTAAGTCCTTTTGGGCATTTTCTTCTCGTTGCTACTTTGTAGATTTCCTGCCTGCTATTTTTTTTGTGTTTTCTAGGTTTGCATTGTGTTCTTTCACCGAGTTCCTTATGATTCAGACAGAGGAGGGGTCAGAAGAAGAGGAAGGGGGGTCAGGTTTTGAAGGGGAGGGGCGTGGAGAGGAGGGCTGAAAGGGGTGACAAGGGGGGGGGTCATCTTCAGTGGGGACAAGGAGGGAAAAGGGGTTGGAGGAGTCTAGATTGGGGGGAGGAGAGGGAAGATTAGCAAGCTGCTAAGAAGATTCTAGGAGCTTTGGAAAGGAGGAGGAGGGGGGATCAGATTGAGGAGGGGGGGCTGAGGTGTTGCTCTTGGAGGTTGAAGCAGTTTTATTTTTCTTGACAGTTTCCCATTGCTGATCAACATCAGGGCTTTCAATTTCAATAACCTTAGAGAATCTATTTGCAAAGTGGCCATATTCGTGACATACCTTGCATTTAAAAGGGATTTTTTCGTATTCGAGCTACTGGATGTGCGTCCAATCCTCGAATTTTAACTTGATCACTTCTGGGAGGCCTTTACTAAGGTCCACTTCAACACATATCCTAGCTTATGCTTGCATATTGTCTTTTGGCTTGCTTCGATCAATGAATTTTCCAACTACGTTCCTGATAGCTCAAATAGAGTCATCTCCCCAGCAGTGCAAGGGGAGATGAGGAAGGTGCACCCACACCGGGACAACATTTGGTACATCTAGTTTGGGGTCAAAGTCTGGTGTCCATTTGTTAGATACAATCCTTTGGTATCCATAAAATACGGCCCATTCTTGAATATCAGGTCCTTGTCTTCTTTGGATTCAAAATGATAACTGAAGTAGCCTCTGCCGCAGAACCAAATAGAGATTTTGCCATTGATTTTATCAGACCAGTTGCGCTCGACCCATCTCTGAATAGTCTTTGGGGAGGGCCAGAGACTGGTAAATTGGCCAATGAGGCCCTTTTCAGTGTGAGAGAGAGTAGCCATGCGCGAAAAAGAGGGAGGGATGGTCACCTCTTGGATTCCATCAAGCTTCTTAACAAATTTGGAGATAGCCGGCCTAGGCCTGGGTGGAGTCAGCGATTTTATGAGAGCAGAGAAAGCGAGGGCCTGGTCAGGAGGAGAGGCTGCCTCCGGCGTAGACTCCAGAGGGACCATGCATAGGAGAGAATGGAAGCGTAGCAGGCTAGGGCACCAGCAGCATAGCGCGGACTAGCAACAATGCGATTAGAAATTGTATCAACGCATCAAAAGTATTTCTTTCTTACTGGTGACAGAATTTTACGATTTTTCAATGTCCTAATTTCTTATCTTTAATTCCATTGTTAAAAAGTGTCAACATTGTGACACAATTTTTTTTTTTTGGTTATTCCACCATCAACACTTTTTGTTTAGAGGGTGTTTTTCAATCCTTTTTTCAAGAAAAAAAATTAGTTTTTAGCATAATTTAAAAAAATTGTTGAAATTTGACCCTAAAAAAAGTTCTTTTTGGAGTACACACTTTTCATTTTTTGGGTTTTTTTTCATGTTTTTTGAGTTTTTTTGGGCTAGAGTTATCGTTTTAAGGTAATAGTTCTCATTTGATTTGTAACTTTGTTTTTTTCCCTAGTCTTGGAACAATCTTGGTGTCCATGTGTGCATTATTTTATTCCAATTGTTTCTTTATGTTTCGCTGCAGAGATGATGATGTTATGGTTCTTTCTACATAGTTTCATACCTTGATGGTTAATAATGTAGATATGAATAATGATATAATGATATGGGGTGAAATTATAATGTTATTGAAGAAATGAAACTATCAAATAAAGGAAAAATGTAGCCCTATGAAAATTAACACCATCAGGCTTTGATAAAATGTATGCACCCTTAAGGAGGAAATGTTTGAAAATGTAAGGACCCTTCCATAATGTCTCAAACTTCCCTAGTCCTAAAGATTCTTGTGCGAAATCATAGTGTAGGACTAGTTCTCTGTCGGTAAATAACCAAGGGGTGACATTGTGATTGAACAATTCTTTGACCCTCTTCTTGTGGGCTTTGTTATGCTAGAGAGACTCTCGCCGACTTTTGTCAAGGAGTTCTGATTGCACCAACCATTTCTCTAAGGGTTTAGTATCATTGAGAGTTTTAATGGCTGAATGCAAGGTGGGGATTTCACATTCGATGGGAAGCATGAACTCCACCCCGTAGAATAAATAGAAGGGTGTGAATCCTGGTGATGCTTTGACCACTCTACCGTATGCACATAGGGCTAAGAACACCATGTGGCACCAATTAGTTTTGTGTCTGTTCACCATACGTTGCAACATTGTTTGAAGGACTTTGTTGGAAACTTCTACCTAACCAGTAGACTGGGGGTAGTATGGTGATTCAAACTCATGCGAAAAACCAAGGTGTTGGGATAATTCCTAGAATATTTCATTTTCAAAATGCTTCCAATGATCTCACACCAATATTCTTGGGGACACCGACCTGTTTGATGACATGATTGAAGAAAAAGCATGCAATAGTTTCCACAACATTGTTGTATGTGGGCATGGATTCTCCCCATTTGGTGAAATAATCGACAACCACAACTATGTATTTGTGTTTGTTAGATGATGTGTGGTTACATGTCATATAGTCTATGCACCATTTACAAAAGGGGCGTGCTACGATGACAAGGTGTAGGGGAGCTGGAGGGGCTTGTGCCTTCTGAGCGTAGTGTTGGTGTCGCATGCATCTTTTGACTACTTGGATGTAGTCATAGAAAAAGGTGGGCCAGAAGTAACTGACATGTAGGACCTTTTGGGTGGTGGTCATCCCTGAGAGGTGGCTACCGCAAGCCCCATTGTGACATTCATTCAGGACCTGCTTGACTTGGTCGTGAGCGAGGCATCGATGCAAGATGGTGTCAATTCCTCGTCGGTAAATGAATTCCCCTAAAAGAAGGTATCGAGGGGCCTAATGGCGTATGCGCCTTTGGTCATATTGAGTGAGCTAAGGATTGAACTTCTGAGTTTGTAAGAAAATTAGGATATATCCATACCAAGGGTCCTCCGTTGTCACTAAGAAAAAATGCTCATCAAGTAGTGCATCATTAACGGGTGATCCTTGGGTCCCTATTGGGAGATCTGTGATGAATTCTGCGAGGGTGAACACCTTTTTTCTTTTAGGGGAGCTAAATTTCAGATCAAATTCCTACAATATAATTACCCATTGGGCATATTTATGATTCATCATACGGTGAGTGAGAAAATATCACATGGGGTTGATAGCTGCTACGATAGTGGTGGTTCAAAGGATGATATAGTGTCGAAGCTTTTATATTGCATGTACTAGGGCTAAGGCTATTTTATCTTCTGGCTCATACTTCAATTCAGGCCTAACTATTTTTTACTTATGTAATAAATTATGTGTTCCCTGTTGTCTAGTCTGTCCCAGACTAACACCCCCGAAATGGCTACATCTGACGTAGATATATATAGGGTGTAATATTTATTGTCATCCAGTGGGCTGATTAAAAGAGATGAAGACAAGGTGTGTTTTAATGCTTCAAATGATTTTTGGGCCTGTTTATCTCATTGGAAAGGGATGTATTGACGAAGGAGACACAGGAAGCCCTAGGCACAAGTTGCATAGTCGGGGAAAAAGCGTTGTAAGAAGTTGGAATTACCCTTCAGGATTTGTAACTGCTTCAATGTTTTTGGAGGTGGTACTTCTTTGATAGCCTGGAATTTGAGAGGGTTGACTATAATACCTTTTTGGGAAACAATGAATCCTAGAAATACTTCAGTGTTAACGCATAAGACACACTTTAGAGGGTTAAAAAATAGGTGAAGATATTCCAAATGGTTAGAACGAATATTGGATCATACAGTGAGGTCATCCAAATAGGCGAGGATGAGATGAGCCAAGTCATGAAAGATGTAGTTCATGGATCGCTGGAGGGTAGGGCTAACATTTTTAAGACCAAATGGAAAAAATTGGTATGCAAAGTTACCCCAAGTGGTGGTGAATATAGTTTTGTATCGATTCGTGTGTCAAATTTGGATCTAATTATACCTAGAGAACACATCCATAAAAGATAAGGCCTTATGACCTGCACATGCATCTATGACTTGGTTGATGAATGGTGTGGGGAAATTTTCCTTGGGACAAGATTTTTTCAGATCTCAAAAATAGATACAAACGAGGATGGTGCCCTATTTTTTCATGACGGATACAAGGTTAGAAACCAAAGATGTGTAAGCGATCAGGTAGATAAACCCAACTTTGTGGAGTTTATCTATTTCCTGTTTGATTTCTTCTACCTTATAAGGGTGTAATTGACGTTGTTTCTGCCAGACAGGAGGGGCCTCAGGCCATGTTTCAATATGGTGGGACAAATGCCTGGTATCTCCGAGTAATCCCATGCAAAAATATTGCTATATTATTTTAATAGGGAGGTGTACGAGGCTACTTCTTCTGGAGAGCATGCTGCCCCCAAGGAGATTTCTTCGACCTTGCGAGGTTTTTTCAAAATATTTACCTTAATGGTAGGTGAAATATTTGACATGTTTCCTTCCTCAAACATGTCGGGCATTGGGATAGGATTTTTGAACCAATCTACTTTTCCCGATGGTATGAAATATTTATATTCAATGGCTCAAACATCATGGGTTGGTGTGTTGCTAGGTACAAATGATTTTTCAGGTAGAAAAAAAGAACAGTGATGCATGGCGTCTCATGAAATTAAGGTTTCATCATGGACTCTAGGATATCTTTGTCTGAGTGAAAAATACTATCTAAGGGGGAACTGGTTTGTGCGAGGTCGTGAGGAGGGAATTCAAGCCTAGCAACACTGGTCTAAAAGCAAGAATATGATTTGGTGGTTGATTTTGTAGAACCAAGCAAGGTTGAAAAAGTGAAAATAGTGTGGATCTACACTGTCGATGGTACAACTACTGGTATGGTAGTTGTAGAGGTCTCGACACCAAAAAATTATGAGCAGACAACATAAATCATGGTTCCCACGGATGATGAGATGAATCATATGTGACGTTGCGTATTGTCAGCATTAATTTGCAGAAGAATTTTTGTGATGATTGGTTTGTATTGGGTGAGGGGGGGTTCGTATGACCTTGTTGATGTACAAGGGGAAAATGTATCCTCCTCAATAGGAAACTGATGCTGAATCCTAAGATGATGAAATTGTTGTAACATAGGGCATGCTTCTATACTCTGGGAGTGACTAGTGAAACTGTCACACACAGGGAAGGTAATTACTAAGTAAATGGTATGCAAGCGAGTACTAATCATAATGTAAGATGACGATTCTTGGTTGGGGTTGTGAGATGGGGAATTTCTGTGTGCTTTCCATCTCCAGGTCTTAGTTTTAGCGTGATGTGGCTTCTTTGGGTGGTTTTTGTTTAACGCTTCTCTGGATGCTCGCAATCATGGAATATATTGACAGTTATTCGTATGATGAAATTGGGAGCATATGAAACAATAGAAGCAAGTGATTTTCTCTTGGTTAGAGAGAAATTTTTGGGGGATAGGGGTTACTATGAAAAATATATTAGAAAACCTGGCCAACTCCCAACATTGGTTGACCAGGTGGCTAGGTTTATCAGATAAGTAACATGAGAGGTTTGGTTTAGACCATGATTTATTGGGGCGTTTGGTCTTCCTCCCATATCTAGGTCAGTGATGGTGAAAAGAGGTCATCAGGATTTCTGTTGGTTTTCTCTCTTCCAACATGCACAAGATGGACCTAGATGCTTCATTCCCTTGAGTTGTGGTATTGTCTGAAATTTTTTAGTCCAAACTGATTAAGTTGTATTTTTCAGCGATGAAACGTCACATGAAGTTTAAAATAGATTCGAATAAGGAGAGGTGGGGACAATTATGCACATGATGGTTACTTTTATATATCTGACAAGTATGCCATTTGTTCCTAGATAAGTTTCTTTGGGAAACATGGGTGACTGGGTATTAGCGATTAAATGCCCTTACTTTGGGGCATTGAGTGATCAAGTGATCAGGTTCATTATACAAAGCACAAACTAAGACATGAGGTCTAGCCTCTGTTTTCCTTCTTGGTGCTTGAGGGGTTGGCCTTTTTGGGTATGAGTATGATGCTAGTTCTTCTCATATGTATAAGATGGTTTTGGATCCATCCTCTCCTATCGACATCGGTGTTACAAATGGATCCTGGGAATTGGATTGCACCAGTGCGTGTAATGCATCTCTATATCGAGGGATTTCGAGGAAATGATGGGTATAATGCATGTACTCTATGCATATGGTGTTGGGCCGTGAATACAACCACTTTGTAACACTTATTTCATCCATTTTTACTCTTCTCTATTATATCATTTGTTATAATTTATCATTTAAATCCATTTTATAAATGATTTATGCTCTTATGGATGAAAATTATTTATCTTCCTTTATTTCTAATAAATTGATGATTATGAATTATTTTATCAATGAGAGTTTTAATAAGTTGGTTATAACATTATTCACCATTTTTAGCCTCCAAGATAATTTCCAGATTGAAGATTTGATCATTAAAAGTGCCAACTCAGAAATGCGCTGGAATAAGGAGTGACAGTTTTGCGGTTGAGATTCTGAGCAAATGAAAACGAATCTGGAAAATCCGGAACATGGGTTTTGTCCAGAACGGACCCAATTAACTTTAATAAAGAACGGTTTGCCCAAATTCAGCCTGTGTTGAGAGATTCGCAGAGTTCTTTAAGCACGATTTTCTCAGTTCTGTTGTTGCGGCCGTCCTCCAAATCTCAGCTAAAAAGCCAAATTCGACTTGCTGTTATTGAAAGATGGATGTAAATCTATTTTCTTGTTGATCAATTGGTTGGAAGAAATCCAATATTGTTATGGGAAGATTGTATTTACTATTCAATTTCTCCTCCTTCTGATTATAAAAGGAGAAGCACGTATTGTGTAGAGAGATGATTTGAAGGATACGTTTCATGTAATTTCTGTAAAACATCAGCTTTGATTATTAAGTTTTGTTGAAGACTGGTTCAATGTATTTTTGACCGATGCATTAATGAAAGTTTGGTGATTATTTCGTCCCTGCTACTAGATTAACTTCAAGCGGTGTATCCTTGGAGGCTAAGGGCCCGGCCCCGAAGGACACTCGCTTCTGTATCACTACGATTTGATTTCTGCGTGGTTTGTTTATCAGTGTTATTTGGTAATTTGTTATGTTTCATGAGTTGATATTACATGCTCTGTTAAGATTAAATCATTGAAGTTTTTACAGACAGAATCGTGGATTGACTCTGCATTATGTCATTGATTCGTTCAGAGTTCATTACATGTTATCAGCCTTAATTAAATACTCTTACTGTTCTATTACAGAGCTGTTATATTAACATTCGTTTCATATATTCGTTTGAGGTAGTGTTCTTCATAATCGTTGGATTTATAAATAATAGTGTTCTGTTGGAAGCACAGTTGTATTCCTGTTGGTTCAGGTTGATCAGATTACTATTAATGTGTGTCGTGTGTTAAGTCATTGTGTATTTGTATTTGGATTTCCAGCGTTGTTTTATATCCTCTCATTAATCAATGTTGTTATATTTCCTTGTGCTGTTCGATTTATTCTTAGAGTAAAGATTGCTATTAATTTGGCTTTGCTGTTGTTCATTTCCATTAATTAGAGTTTGCTGTCTAGATTCTTTTAATTACAGTTTGCTGCCCATTTACTTTGTTGTTCTATTTTGCTATATGCCGTTCCATTTACTCGCATTTGTTGTTTTGGTGTGAGAGACGATCTAAGGCTGTAGTGAGCTTTGGCATTCACTGTATAGCTCCCAGACCCGTGGTCTATGCTCTAATTTCCTTTCCATCAGTTTCCAAAGGGATGGGCTATTGTTGTCAAACCCTTGACTGATACATTGCTTATTTTTCCAAATGAATGATTTAGTTTAGAACATTTCAGTTTCTTGCTGTTCCAATTAGATTTTGTTTCTAGCTTTCATTTACTTTTGGATTTTGAGCACTATACTGCAAAACATTACTCTTGAGTAAATAGCCGCCTCAGACTGAGTACACTCTTGAGATAAAAAGTCGTCCCTGGGTTGATAATTAATGTGAAGGTAATTAGAGGTGAAAGAGACCCTTTTTATCCCTCCACATTTTGGCGCCGTTGCCGGGGAGAGTGTAGCCATTTCTAAAGAGTAGTGTGAATCTGATGAGTGCCTTCTAGGGAAGAGTTGGATCTTAAAAACGGAAGGTAAGAACCTACGTGCGGAGCATGTAAATGCCCTGCTCCACTGTCCGCTTTCCTAACAGATTTGCTGTTGCTTTAGATGTTTGAATTTTTGTGTGAATGACTAGAAAAAAAATAGAAATTTTGGAAAATGAATCACATGATTTCATTGAAGTGGTGATGTAAGCACCACCCATTTCACTAACTAATTGACAGGAACATTGGAAGAAGGAGCTTTGAAGGAACACATGAAGGACATCTTCTGTTATGGTAAGAAACTGCCCAACATCTTTTTGAATTTCTTGCTCAACTAATTCCATCCCTCACCGCAATAAACCGGTACAACATACTTACAGTGTTGAACTGCCAAATTTACCCACCCTTCCCACCCATTCTATCTCACATGTGCCATTATAGAAAACTTACAATGAGATTCAGAATGTTTTAAATTCAAAAATTGTAGAAGTTATGGAGGAAAATGAGCTTACTTCTAGTTTGCATCAACAAACCATTTTAACAGCTCAAGAACTTAATGATATGATGGATATGGGAAATCAAGATAATAACGAATATATTGAAGATTGGTTTCACTCCATCACTTGTTCGCAACATTGCTCCACACTTCAATAATTTTTGACTCCATCTTTTCAAGGGAAGTTGGCTTCTCATACCCTGATTTTCATTAATATGCATTTTTCAAATTTGGGTATGTGTATACGTGAAGCCTTATTTCGAAAATGGCTCCACTGGAAGTACTCATATACGTAGTCATATTCATTTTTTTCAAATTAAAATAGGTTAGTGTAGAAAATAAAATAAATAAGGGAATAAATAAATGCATTTTGTTTTTTATGTAAAACTAGTTGTTTTTTTGTTGCAACATGCTATGCAAATCAACATTGGTGATAATTTTTTTTTTTTTTTTAATTCATTTGTGTTTGTAGATGACTCATAATGGAAATAATAGTTCTACAAACACTCATATTCACTTTTATCACCAATTTGAAAAAATGCTTGAATATCATTTTTTTTTTTGGCTTGCGGGCTTGATGAATTTTCTGGAAAAACAGTCGGGACAGTCATGTTTTGAGGGACCAAAAATGAATATTTTTAAAACCTGTTTCTACCCTAGATAGCCCTTGATGTCTACTTTCTAACCCAATTTGAATAAGTCAATTTGGATTTGAAACGAAAAAGTTAGAACCAAAACATTGACCGGATGTCTAGCGGGCAGCTCAGGAACAGAGTTGGGACAGTCAGTTTTTGGAGGCCTAAATGACCATATTTTTAAAACCTGTTTCTACCCTAGGTAGCCCTTGATGTATACTTTCTAACCCAATTTGAATCAGTCAATTTGGATTTGAAACGAAAAAGTTAGAACCAAAACATTGACCGGCTGTCTAGTGGGCAGCTCAGGAACAGAGTTGGGACAGTCAGTTTTTGGAGGCCTAAATGAATGAATTTTTAAAACCTGTTTCTATGGTAGATTCTCCTATGAATCTAGTTTACAATGCAATTGGAATCACTCATTTTCGATATCGTATGGGGAATTTATGATCAAAATACTGACTGTCTATCGTAAATCAGCACCCTTAAAACTCTGTTTTTCCGGATGTTCCTTACAGTGTTTGACTTATCAATTCTTCTTTTCTTCAAAACCTGTTTCTATTGGAGATAAATAAATGAATCTACTTTCATTTTCAATTTGAATCATTTGAATCCGACATCAAACGAAGAATCTATGCTTGAAATATCAATCGTTGGTCTAGATTGGGTAATTGAAAATGACTATGTTATGCAGGCTGTTCTAACTCAAATTGACATATCATATCATTGAATTTCTAAAACCTGTTGCTACTGGAGATAAAACTTTGAATTAGCTCTCATTTGGCTTTGGAATCACTCAATTTCGACGAAAAACAAAGAAGTTGTGATTAAAACACTGCAGGTTAGTATGGTCGACCACTGCTCTCCCGCAGGTGACAAATAAATTTTACTTTGTTATTTTCTCAATGGATTTGTTATATAGAGTAACTACTTGTTATTTTTTTGCATCATTCTTGGATTAGGAGAGCCCGATCACCTCTCTTTCTCCATGATTTAATGTTTTATTGCAGGTAGACACTCGCTTTTTTGCAGGTCTTGGGAAAATAAAGAAGGTCAATTTATGGACGAGTGATTCTTGAAAAAATTTTAACGAAACAAAGGAATTTCATCCAACTCATTACCCAACGGATTCATAATAGAACAAATGAAGAATTGATTTCAATTAGAAGATTCATGTCTTATCACTGCTGCCAAAACATTTTTCAAAGAGATCATTTTTTTTACATAACATCATAGCTGTTGTAACTTAATTTAGTTATTTACATATTGTTTTTAAATAAAACATTGTTTCTTTTCTGATATTTTTTATATTTTGTGTTTCAGGTGTTGCTTCATTCAAACTGTGACCCATCTTCAGCATCAATATAGTGAACAACTAATTCATTCTTTGCGTGCTTGCATTTCATGCTTGTGTATTTTTGCTGTTCTTTTTCTGAAGGGACATCGTTTGTGTGCATTTTTGTCGTTTTTGCTGTTCCTTTTTCAAAGGGACAACAATTTCGTTTTCTTATTTCTTTTCCAAAGGAACAACACCTTTTTGGTCAGCAATTCATTCTGTTGTTCCTTTGTCACGGGTCATTTTTCCATTCCTTTTCCACGACTCTTTTTGCTGTTCCTTTTTCACGTTTTGCTGTTCCTTTCCGAATGGAACATCACTTCTGCTCTTCCACTTTTTGTTGTTCCTTTCCGAATGGAACAACACTTCTACATTTTCACGTTTTGCTATTCCTTTCCAAATGGAATAGCACTTCTGCATTTCCACTTTTTGCTGTTCCTTTTCGAATGAAACACCATTTTTGCACTTTTACGTTTTGTTGTTCATTTCCAAATGGAACAACACTTCTGCACTTTCACGATTTGTTATTCCTTTCCGAATGGAATATCACTTTTGCACTTTTCATTTTTGTTGTTCCTTTTTCAAAGGAACGGCACGTGTGTTTTTGCTGTTCCTTTTCCAAAGGAACAGCACTTGCGTTTTTGCTGTTCCTTTTCTAAAGGAACGGCACTTGCGTTTTTGCTGTTCCTTTTCTAAAGGAACGAAACTTTTAGTTTTTGCTGTTCCTTTCTTCAAAGGAACGACATTTGCATTTTCACACTTTTTTGTGTGTATTTTTGCTTTTTGTGTGCATTTCCTTTGTTGTTCCCTACAAGGAACAACACTTTTTTTGCGTGTTTTTGCTGTTCATTCAAAAAAAAAAAGCAACACTTTGGGAGTATTTTCGAAAGCAACCCTTCCTTCCTCTTATGGAATTGTTCTTAGTTCATCTCAACCACATGTTACTGATTCCCCTTCATGGCATGCAATACACTATTTTTATAAGGACAAGAATTATGGATTCTATTGAAGCGAGTTAATATCATTCACGTTATGATCTTTAACAGGACAACTCCTTGATGATAGACTATTTTCAAAAGGGACACAATTATTTATATACTACTTTACTGCATTGTTTTCTGTTGAACATGATATTGATTGATCATCTTAATACCATGCTGGTTCCACCCATCTGGATTATAATCTTCTCTGTCTGTAATAAATGAGATTATGGGTATATTTTTCTATTGACATGTTCAACTTCTTCCACCATCCCTGCTTTTAAGGAGTATTGAGTCTCCCTCTTTTTATCATAAAAATGTGTAATAATAACAAAATTTTGTTCGCAGATGGAGGATAGGGGGTCTCAGTACGAGCCAGCCTACCATGTTCATAAGGCTGTAACAAAGTGACATTCCCATTATGGCCACCACACCAGGGTTATGATCCATTGGATAATCAAATTATCCTTGGAACAGGAGGTCTCATCACGAGCCGGCCTGATCACTTTTGCTACATCCCAGTGAATGGCAGTGTGGTTATCTGGTTACCACGCCAGCACACTGATCTCTTCTGTAGAACAGCACTGTAACTCTCCATTTATAAATTGAGGATCCTGGCTCATATGGGTTAAAAAGCAACCCTGCCGAGGCTATGGACGTCTGCTGGCAGCAGCGGCTCTGCTTATGGTATTGAAGTTATATCTTATCGTCAATTATTATTACAATACCCTTTTCTTATTTTTATTTTTTTCTTTTTATCAGAGAAGTTATTTCCTTAGCTTTTTCCCTGTTTTGAACCTTTATGTATGAGAAATTGTTTTATGATCAATCACATCATTTTCAGCTAGAATGCTGTCAGTTAAGCATCTTTTTAGCATATTGTTGTCCTTTTTCGTTTTGCATAAACTATCATCAATCCAAAGCGTCCTATCTCTTATTCATAACTATCCTTACACACTCTGCTTTCATTATAACCATAACTCTCGTTGTCCTATCATTGATTTGTGTACTCTACTGTTGTATTGTTCATTCCCTTGCCTTGCCATCAGCACAACACCTTTCATATGATTTATGGTCATGGAATTCCTTTTCCAATTGGAGGGGGGAATGTATGCATTATGGGATTGCATGCGATATGATTACTGCACTCTGCCATAACTTGTTGATTTGACAAAAGATTTTCTGATTGAAAGTTTTGCATGCATCTTATCTGTTGCTATTCAAACCTAACACTATGGATTCAAGAACATTGTATGCCAAATAGTGCTTTGTTTGCAGGAAAACAACAAGTATGGGCAGAATTCTATTCACGGCATGACTACAGTATTGCAACTAACAGAAGAGGCTCGAGCAACTCGCATACGTGAACAATTCTTCAGACATGATGTGCTTACCTGGATTCCACCTTTTGCATCACTTTCAGCACCAACTCTGCCTACATCAGCTTCAACAACTGCCAGTCCATATATGTCATTCCACATTTCTCATTTGTGGAGGTAAAACTTGAGGTAAAATAGCATAATTTTCTGATTTATTACGAATTTAGGAGAATTTCATGAAAATCCATTTTGAGCATTATTTATCATCCTTCATTCCACATCTTTACCACTTTCCCTTTTTCAGCAGCATATCATTTTCGAGTATGGGGGAGTGTTCCTTTCATTCATTTCTTTCCTATGACCATGCCATTCATATTCTTTATCATCCATTGTTATTCTTATTCATTCTCAACACCTCCATTATTCCATGTTGTTTTACACCAAGCATAGAATTCAACAGCTGGTAGCAACCACCTCAATTTTTTCTAGCATCGCATGAGGGCATGCTAATTTTTCAGAGAGAGGGAGGAATTGCTACGCATGATGGATGTTTTCAATCTTCTTTCTCATTTAAGGCATACAATTTCATTTTTACACAATGCAGAAATTGATTTCCATAATATTTTTAAAACTATGAACTCAATTCTTGTGATCTCTGGAAAACACAGACGTATTGTTAAAATACACATACCCAGATAATTTCAAGATAAATTGGTTCATAAAATTTCGGAAATCATGCACTCTCACCTACAGCCATTTTTGTTTATATCTCATGATCCGTGCATCAAAACGATCTGATTCTTGGATCATAAAGGCATTCATATATTACAAATTTACTTGCAATGTTTCAACAAAAGCTGGTTTGTAATTTTTTGGGAAAATGGTTAATGAAGGTTGCTGTCACTTATATCATATTTTGCTGCAACTTCATATGCACATAACTTGAATGTCAATATAAAAATTGTTATGCCTTCATCAAGATTGCTAAAATTGAATATTCATTAATTAAGGAAGCATTCATTTGTTCTCAAATTTTTATTGCTTGGTTAACACATGGGTTTTGTCTTGGGGTTGCATGAAGACATGCACTATATTCAGGTTTTCGTTGCATGAGGACATGCAACATATTGAGTGTGGGGGTGTGTTGGGCCGTGAATACAACCACTTTGTAACACTTATTTCATCCATTTTTACTCTTTTCTATTATATCATTTGTTATAATTTATCATTTAAATCCATTTTATAAATGATTTATGCTCTTATGGATGAAAATTATTTATCTTCCTTTATTTCTAATAAATTGATGATTATGAATTATTTTATCAATGATAGTTTTAATAAGTTGGTTATAACATTATTCACCATTTTTAGCCTCCAAGATAATTTCCAGATTGAAGATTTGATCATTAAAAGTACCAACTCAGAAATGCGCTGGAATAAGGAGTGACAGTTTTGCGGTTGAGATTCTGAGCAAATGAAGACGAATCTGGAAAATCCGAAACATGGGTTTTGTCCAGAACGGACCCAATTAAATTTATCAAAGAACGGTTTGCCCAAATTCGGCCTGTGTTGAGAGATTCGCAGAGTTCTTTAAGCATGATTTTCTCAGTTCTGTTGTTGCGGCCGTCCTCCAAATCTCAGCTAAAAAGCCAAATTCGACTTGCTGTTATTGAAAGATGGATGTAAATCTATTTTCTTGTTGATCAATTGGTTGGAAGAAATCCAATATTGTTATGGGAAGATTGTATTTACTATTCAATTTCTCCTCCTTCTGATTATAAAAGGAGAAGCACGTATTGTGTAGGGGGAGGATTTGGAGAGAATACGCTTTTATGTAATTTTCTGAAGACATCAGCTTTGATTATTAAGTTTTGTTGAGAACTGGTTCAATGTATTTTTGATCGATGCATTAATAGAAGCTTGGTGAATATTTCATCTCTGCGTCTGGATTAACTTCAAGCGGTGTATCCTTGGAGGCTAAGGGCCCGGCCCCGGAGGACACCCGCTTCTGTACCATTACGGCTTGATTTCTGTGTGGTTTGTTTATCAGTGTTATTTGGTAATTTGTTATGTTTCATGAGTTGATATTACATGCTCTGTTAAGATTAAATCATTGAAGTTTTTACAGACAGAATCGTGGATTGACTCTGCATTATGTTATTGATTCGTTCAGAGTTCATTACATGTTATCAGCCTTAATTAAATACTCTTACTGTTCTATTACAGAGTTGTTATATTAACGTTCGTTTCATATATTCGTTTGAGGTAGTGTTCTTCATAATCGTTGGATTTATAAATAATAGTGTTCTGTTGGAAGCACAGTTGTATTCCTGTTGGTTCAGGTTGATCAGATTACTATTAATGTGTGTCGTGTGTTAAGTCATTGTGTATTTGTATTTGGATTTCCAGCGTTGTTTTATATCCTCTCATTAATCAATGTTGTTATATTTCCTTGTGCTGTTCGATTTATTCTTAGAGTAAAGATTGCTATTAATTTGGCTTTGCTGTTGTTCATTTCCATTAATTAGAGTTTGCTGTCTAGATTCTTTTAATTACAGTTTGCTGCCCATTTACTTTGTTGTTCTATTTTGCTATCTGCCGTTCCATTTACTCGCATTTGTTGTTTTGGTGTGAGAGACGATCTAAGGCTGTAGTGAGCTTTGGCATTCACTGTATAGCTCCCAGACCCGTGGTCTATGCTCTAATTTCCTTTCCATCAGTTTCCAAAGGGATGGGCTATTGTTGTCAAACCCTTGACTGATACATTGCTTATTTTTCCGAATGCATGATTTAAGTCTTAAAGTGCTTTGTTGTAAGTAGATTTTATTTCCAGCTTTTATTTACTTTTGGATTTTAAGCACTATACTGCAAAACATTACTCTTGAGCAAATAGCCGCCTCAGACTGAGTACACTCTTGAGATAAAAAGTCGTCCCTGGGTTGATAATTAATGTGAAGGTAATTAGAGGTGAAAGAGACCCTTTTTATCGCTCCACATATGGCACATGTATGGTTGGTACATAATTAATCACTTTTGACATTTGTGACATTTTCTCATTTATGTGGAGTTAGGGTTATAGTCATTTTTTCAGCACGTAGAAGAGCTTTCAACTCCTATAATTCTGGGCAAGTGTTGGTAGTATGGCCAACTACATTGCATAATGCACAAGGTGGAGACATCCTAGGAAATTTAAGAGAGTCCACCTTCTTTGATTTTCTCTTCTCCTTTTTATTGGCACCGACTATTGTTGCTATGGGTGCTTCCTGAGTTATGATGGCCTCCTTGGAGGTGATAGGAAGGACACATGTAGAGGTGATACCTAAGTTTCCCAATGTTGTAGCTCATTTTATTTTCCTCATGTGTTAAAAAAGAAAACAAAAACATATATATATGTAAAAAAAAAAATCAAAATCAAAGTCAGGTTAGGATTTTGATTTATTTCCTAATGGTGGATTAAGTGTCACTAATCAGGATTAAGTGTCACTAATCAAGTTTAGTGCATATGGTGAAGTCTAGAAAATACTTTTAAACCTCGTTGGATTGTTGAGCGTGATGAAATAAAGGTGGGGGGCCCATCTGATAGTGGAAACCTAATGGCACAACATGCCCGACAGTTATTGCACTCGGTGCCTTCATAAATGTTTTTCAAACTTGGGTTGACCGATATATCAACGGTGGAGATTTATTACGGGGGGACTCCATCGGAACTCCACCGCAATGGAGTCTACCCCCGTAGAACATCAACAAGCAAGCGTATATATGTGTTGTCATTGCTTTGTCATCACCTAATCACCACCATATTACCATTTCTTCCCTACCACTTCATCTTCCACGCCACCTTTGTCATTTCGACTCGTCTTGTCACCACATCATGAAATGGTACACCCCCACGTGTTCATTAATTTCCATTTTTCCTCCCATTTTCATGTTTTTCCGTAAATCCCATTACCCTTCCCCATTATATTTCACCATTCTCTTTGCGCTCAGCCTCCGTGGATTTGAATTGTACACTTTAGAGTTCCATTCATCATAAACCTCCAGTAACTAGGTAATTTACACATCAAATCCTCTATCTTAGTTGTCATAATGTCCAAGAAATCTATGTTAACTGGTTCTTCCTCGCATATTCCTTTGATGGAAACTAAAAGATATTTTTTTGACCCAATTTTCTCATTGATTCTCATCCAATTACACCAACATGTCCTCCTTAATCAAGAAGACTCCCCATTGTATGTTGTGGCTATCAGGTCTAGCATTTTAGCTACAATGGTCCCCCAAACATATGTTTCCCCAAAATTTATTTATTGGCTTGTTTCTTCTCTGTACCCACAAAAATGTTTTGTCATGAAAAAATTTGGGGAGAATATATTCCAAGTCCCCTCCATTCTAATCCATCAATCCTTGTGTTTTCCTTATTCAGAGTCTTACACCTCTTTCTCAGAGGAAACCCTGTTGTCAACTTTCCAAAGATTATTTGAACCAAGTTATGCCCAATTGAATTTATTTTTGATGCCCATTAGGAAACACTTGCCTTTGGAACCCACTCATTTTCCTCTGGACACTTTTTCTGAGGAGGTCAGACCCATCCTTCAAGTCATGGCTAAGATTTTGGGAAGAGAAGACACTACTGTCATTGATAAAGCTATCCTAGCAATGTTTAATTTAATGATGAATCTAGACACAGTTTTTGATATACCTTCCTTTTGGGAGAGGATGCTCAATTCATAGTAAACATACCTTTCCCTCACTAGATGCTTCATAATTCCTTCTTTTGTCACATATCTCTTTTATATACTCATGTTGAAAGGTTTATGCACCTGGGTCTAAATATCATGGATGCTCATAAAAACAAAAAATCATTGATTTTCTGGACATATGTTATAAGAAGTAATCCAAATTATGAAGGATTCATGAATTTCACCAATTCCTTTATGTCAATTTACTATTCAATTATCAACAGTTCCCCTTCATCATGCATTTTACCAAAAGCACAATATCTTCTTCAACTCAGTAAAGATATAAAGGTGGGCGATTGGTTTTTATTTGAAGAATATGTAGAAATAAGATTAATGGAGCAGAGGTTTCCCCTTATAGACTCCCTACATTTGTGCCAATGAGAATATTTTACTTGGATTTTGTCAGACAAAGTTTGAATGTAGATCAGGTACATTTTGTCTCAGCAAAGAAGGGGCATTTTTTTGAATTTCTTAGGACAATTAGGCCATTCATTGTGAATACTAGGTAGGCTATGGGAGAAGTGAAGAAGATCTTGGAAAACATGAAGTTGCAATTGGGTGAGAAATAGCCTTATGAGCCTCCCCATATCATCTCAAACAAGAAAGTGGAGAATGTTTATGCCCCTTATGTTCATGAGTGTCAACCAGATGTCGAGAAATTAGAAAATGGATGAAAAACTACTACATCAAGAGGGATGGAGATTGAGACTCCTCATCCTAGTGAAAAAAAATTGAAAAGAGCCAGTGGGGAGATTATTGACCTAGAAGAGGAAGTAGATAAAGGCTCCAAAAGGGTTAAATTGTCTGAGGGGGAAAGTTTTTCAGTAGAAGGAGGTTTTCAGTTACAGCCGAGGGAATTCATTTGCACACATTATTCCCTTGTTCCAGAGGAGGCCACTCAGAGTTCTATTCCAAACATAAAATAATTGTATTAAAAAATAGAATAAAGCAACATAAGGGTAAAATAAATCATGGAATCCAAATTGGAAGCACAATAAATTTATGATGATCAAAATAGACTAGAGAAATTTTGCAAAGAAATGAGAAAAATGCTAAGCTAAAGGAGATTAATTTTGTTTTACAACAAAAAATAGAATCTCATGTTTGTTCTATTCTAGTGCAACCAGTCTCTAAAGATCCAACAAGAAAATTAACCAGAGTCGTGACTAGATTGAAAATTTCTGAAAATTAAATGAAGAAAATTCAAAGAAATTATGATGATGCATTGAAAATAATAAAGGTAACTAAAAGGGAATTTTCCATGTCGCAAGAAAATGTCACAAAATATAGAAATGATTTCCGGATAGCCTCTCAAGAAATCAAAGAACTCAAAGAGATGGCACAGTGAAATATGTCCCTTATCCAAGCAAGGGAGATAATCTGGAATGACGCCATTCATACTGTGAAGAATATATGGGAGTCTGTGTGAATAGTAGTAGAGGATAATTCCATAGTGATGTATTTGGAAAGTTTGATTGCTGCTAGTAAGCAGAAACTTCAATAGCATGCCAAATTTGCCAAAAAATGATTGAATTTATTAGTTCAAGCTTATAACAGGAGATGAAAGAATTAAAGGTTGAATACAAGAAAAAATATGTCCTAGATATTAACAAAATTATTTTGAAGAATTTGTACAGGATTTTTTTTTTCTTTTCTTTCTGAAGTCAATGAAGCTGTAATGAAATTCAACAATGACTTTGATCAGAGGACCAGAGTAGGTCTACCTTATTACTAGGATCAATAGGGAAACTTATTACCATGGGAAACATATGAGACCTTGCTGGTGGAGGCTAAGAGAAAAATTTATTCCACAAATGAGAAGACAATATTTCTAAAGGGAGAAAACATTTTAAACTATTTGCATAGATATTTTCAGTTACTATGGCTGATTAGAACCATTTTTGTTGAGAAACCAACATACAACAAAATCACAAATTTTAGGATGGCACATACTAGATTTGTGAAGAGGCCAAATGCATATATGAACATCTAGAAAATTTGCACAGAATGGATGTCACCAACAATGACAAGTGAAAAAGATGGACCCTCAACTATAGTAGAGTCCCAACTCACTCAGTGACTTAATGCCACCTTCCTTTTCAACAACCTTTTTGGAAAAGTTTTGAAAATGATGTAATAATGTAGTTTGGTTTTATTTATCATCAGGAATGTAATCCTTGAAAGGACAAGTATTTTTAAGAGTATTTTGGTTAATTGACAGTTGACAGTTTCATAACTTTCCCCTTTTTAAATTTTGTATAAATGGATTTTTGAAAGAGAAATGAGGTTTCAAATTTTGGACTTCCAGGAGTAGAAAGTCCTTTGTATTTTCAAATCTTCTTGGGATATGAATAAATATTTCAGAGTGATTCCAGACACTAGTTGAGTATGATATGTATTCCTGTTCTTTTTCCATTTAATTTTTTTCTTCAATAGAAAGGAGTAATGAAGCTGCCGACCTCTTAAAATTTACAGTTTCAAATTTTTATTTCTGTGAGTTAAATAAAAGAGAACCTTAATGATTCACTCCTATTTTTTTTTTATCATTTCACAATAATTCCATTTTTCTTCTAAAGCTAAAAACAAGAGATTCTATATTAAACAAAATATTGTTTAAAAAGGTTTCCATCATCCTTTTCTCACTGCACTTCCATTTAAATTCATACTCAACATTAGAGGCCACTTTAAAAGATTGTTTTTCTCACAAGAAGACTTGGAAACATTGTTCATATAATTAAAATTTCTAGGGTTTTAAAATATAGGACAACAAATGGTTTTCTTCATAGTTTTATTTAAATGTCTTGGGCACTAACCTCTCCTCAGCCAAAGGTTTTATTTCAAGGTAAAACACCTGACATGGCCGGTGGGGCCAAATACCAGACCGACATCACGAGAGCCATGTTTGGAAATGTAAGGGTTGCCATGACTTGGTGCTAGAAAAAACCAGGTGGGGGATATAAGAAGGGGATTTGGGTGACGAAATATGGAAGAAATTTCGGGTTGGAGGCGACAACACTTGTGATTTCAGGCTTTGTTACCTGACTCGGTTCGGTGTTTGATGAAATCATCATGCACACTATAGCTCTTGTAGTTGTTGGAGCTTCTTCTGGTAATATAGGAGGTTCTACAAGGTATGTTTTGAGGAGAGTGAATGGTTTGAATTGACTAGTGGAAAACTATGTGTATGTTGTGACCAACTCCACATAAGAATATACATATGGTTGCACATCGTCAATGGAGGTTACATGTTTCTTCTCATAATATGTGAGTTGGTAAATAGTAGATAATTTCCCTTCATGTGGAAACATCAACACTCTAAATACAGAGGATTATACCACAGTCATTGTGTACATATAACTCCATCCAAGAAGGATGTTATAATCCAGCTTTGCATCTAAGAATTCAATGTCAATGAGAAAAATCTTTCCAGTGAGATGCACTGGTGCATCTTGAAATAAACCTATAGGGGAGGAAGGGTGCCCATCATATGATATAAGCATGATTTCGGATGGTTTTAGTTCCAATGATCCTAACTTCTTCCAAACCATTTTTGACATGATACATGTGTACGCTCCTTCATCCATGATGAAATGATGAATGGTGATGTTTTGGATTGAAACCGGGATTTGAAAGGTGACTAGAGAAGGGAGTCATGGGATTGCTTTATCTAGGTCAAAAACCATTATATGGGAATCAAAAGGGTCGATTGTGCCTAATGCAGAAAGCATGGATTTCTATTGGGCCGGGAAAGATTGAATGACTTCTAATGTTGACATAGCTAATGGGGATTGAGCTAATTTTTCCACTATGCTGCAGCTATGAGTAACCTTTGAATTATGTCTTGTGCGCCTCGAGGGACCTTTTATCATTTTTGGCATGGGTTTTATAGGTACCCTAGGAATCATTAATGGTGAGATGGGCATGTTCGTGCTTGAGGAAGATTGGTTGGTCTGTGCAGGAGCCTCATAATTTATATTTCACATTTATAAGAGAATTTCTTCTCCTTCCATGTAAGTATCACGGTGAGAGTTATTCTGAGTGTTCCCTCAAGGATTTTTTTTTTGGGGTTGTTGATGTTGTTGAGTATTAACCAATCCTTGATGGGGTAAAGGTTCTTGAATTACTACAGGTTGTTAGTTCTGACCCCCTTGTCTCCTATTTCCCTAGATTATTTTTAACTTAGGGAGCTCAAGATAATGGTGGGTGTAATGATCGTATTCCCCACATAAGTCACAAGAATGATTGGTCCTTATATTGGTAGTCTTGTTTTTCCTTTGAGAGTTGTTGTTGATTTGTTCCTAGTTATGATTTTGATTGGGGTTGCCCCCAACATGTGTTCATAGGGGGCGTTGTTGATTGTTGTCCCCCTGTCTAAGATATCCTTTTGGTTTTCTCTTTAGTTTTTTCTTAGAAAAATTAGGGGGATTATTGGTATTCTCCTAGTCAAATGATGGCTTCTGTTGAGCTTGGGAGGGTTTCACTAAATTAACCTCTGCGTTATTTTGTGCCGATGGTATATTTTTTTTGTTATGTGGGGAAAGGAGAGTACTGGTTCCCATGTCCGTGATTGGCATACACATTTTGGGACGACTCTCTTATGTCAGTATTCCTAGATGAGTATTGATTTCCCTGAGGGGGAGGGTATGGTCCTCCCTGTGGGGTCTGATATTAGTTAACTATGTTAACCTCATTTTTCAACAGTGGAGGTTGAATGGGGTAGAACCATGGTTGCGATACATTCAGAGTAGTATAAAATGTTTGACTATCAAATGAATATCTGAGATATTGGTAGCTGTTATTAGGTTGAGTTTGGGTTAAGGAACCTATCAACCCATCAAAAATATTGGATATATTTATAATTTTGTTGGCATGGGGTGTCTAGAAGAACAAGAAAGAACATGATAGATATATCGGGCGGAATGTATATGAGCTCTAGCTGCTATGATTTACTAATGGCTTATTCCTCGTTATGCGGGGTTGAATTTGCCACATATTTTGAAATTTCTGATGTGAGGGATCTAAAAAACAAGTCTAGGAAAACTCAACCGTCAAACCGTGCTTTGCACAAACTTGAATTTTTTTGCCATTCATGGATATGGTATGATATGTGAAAAACGAGTGTTTGTTTGAAGTGGGTGAGGAGTTCTAGTGTTGAGTCGTGTCGAATAGGGAGCTGGAAGAATGTAATGAATGTTTTAGCTATGGATTTAAAGCTTCCATGTGATGCAGTACAATGGTCAACATACCATTTTGTTGCAGGTCCTATAAGGGTGCATTGAAATAGTCGCAGCTGAATGGTATCATCTATGATATTATTCGATAAACATCACATGTGAAAATTCATGACATGGTTTCCTGGGTCTTCACCTTGATTTCCTTCAAATTTTGGAATATCTAAAGGGAGCTTGGTGGGCATGGACAACCAATTAAGGCCATGTGTAATTGGGTCATTTGTTAGCTTAATTATATCTAGTAGATTTAAATATGCTAAGAAAGGTATTTGTGAGTTATCTGCCATCTCGAAATGATTCTGGATATCTATATGCAAAGGGACCCTCTATGGGGAGGATGGAGGAAGACTACCCTGATGGTTGCTCATGGGGCTATCCGGAGGAACGGTACGTGGGCTCTGCAAAGGCATAGCAATTAGTGACCCTTGTGGGGTCGTGAAAGGTGTATTTTGTCGGGGAGGGGTCCTAAGAAAATTTTCCCTGATAAAGGAAGATCCTATAATGGTGGTTGCGTGATGTCCTCTACGCCTAAATGGCAGGAGGTCTGTCACACTTCCCAGTAATGGTGGGAGGTTTAAGAAATGCCTAGATCGATTGGGTGCCATGGGGTCCCCTATGGTGTCGATTATTTTGACTCACTTTTTAATTTTTGAGGAAAGAAAATCACTATCAATGCAATATAATCACATACATAAAACAAAACGAAAAATTGAAAGGTAGAAGAGTGATTTGGATTATCCACAATGTTAACAAAACTTTGTTGATGTTTCAAATCCCAACGGGGATTCATTCACAATCTTTCCTGAAGATGGATCCCCACTGGGATTCAAAAATTCGACAAAGTTATGTTAACACCATGGATAATACAAATCACTCTTCTTCAATTAACAACCATAAAATCTTAAAAACCAACATCAATAGAAAGGTAATTTTCCTTTTGATTAAGCTATGTGATTAATCAAGAAAACAATTGTTTTTGTTCATTTGCGTATGATAAAAATCCTATGTAGAACTGATAGTCCTTGCCAATCTCAATGTAACTAGACTTTGCAGATATATCTTCTGATGGGTCCTGGGGCAGCGTCCTGAAATAACTGGTGACGCCTTCCAACAGTCGAAGAATCAACCAAGGTAATGGAAATGAGGATTGAGTGTTGCCTGCACCATCACCTATAGGGAAAGCATGCCCTAGAATTTAGCTACTAAAGTACCTTTGTCCCACGTGAGAATTTGAGTCTTTCACTTATTGGTAGTCAGTTACCAATGTTGAGCATTAGATGGGTGGGGTAGCCCTAAAGAGTATTGCATGCACTGGACCTAAGACGAACCCCCTCTAAATCGTGTCTCTCTTATGCTTGGGTATTCTTTTTCGTGGGATGCTTGAAGGATTTTAATCACCTTAGAAGTCAACTTATATGTTTCATAGATGTAAAATGACCATGGTGGCTTATGTGATGCCTACCCCCAATGGTCTTAACCTAAACTATTATTTATTTTATGACCCCTCATTTGGGAAGTTTTGAGTTATAAAATAGGCCTCCTAAGGAAATTATAAAATAATAGTGAAAATAGTAAAATATGATTAGATTACATCATCAAATTTTAGAGGGAAAAAGGGAAAAACTACTTTTTTCAACTCGTATTTTCAACTTATCTACAAAACGTTTTACTCAAATTTCGAGTAGGAGTACTCGTTGGACGAAAATTTAATTCCTCGTCCAACGAGTACCCATGTTGCATACTTTCGATGGATCCTTCTACAAGAAAAATGAGAAATACATGAAAAAAATCATTGCAATCACATATTTTCATGTATTTCTCATTTTTCATGTAGCAGGGTCCATCAAAAGTATGCAACATGGGTACTCCTTGGATCAGGAATTAAATTTTTCATCCAACGAGTACTCCCGCTCGAAATTTGAGTAAAAACTTTGGGAGATAAGTTGAAAATATGAGTCGAAAAGTAGTTTTGTTATTTTATTATTTTTTAATTTTTTTACCTTTTTACCCCAAAAATGGTGAGCCATCTCCCATGGTTGACATCATCGTATTGAATCTTATTGGTTCTTATAAAGTTTATTTTGGCTGTACATTTTTCTTAGGAGGCCCATTTTAGACCTCAAAATTTCTCTAATGGTGGGGAGAGTTAGTTGGTTCAAGTTATAGTTGTTTTTAAATGTCTTGAATATTCTTAAGGTGTGAATGGGTATGCAAAGGTAAGCTAAGCGCAAAAATCTTTGAGTATCAGATGCATTCTTATGCAAAGCAAAAAATTCTTAGTGTGTGGCGAAGTGAACATACAAAGTGTGATAAGATACAGATATGCGATGATCCTTTACTATATCCCTCTAATTACACAAAGTGCTTGATTGTTCCTTACATGAAATAGAAATGATGTGCGGATAATGGGCCACTTAAAATTCTCATATGTGGAAATAAAGGGATATGGGGAATCCAAATGCTTTGAGAAAGCATTCATATGCAAGCCCATTTTCACCCAAAGGCGCAAGGGAATTAGAGACTACTTGCTTTCTATACTAACATCTGGCCCTAGTCCCAAAATTAAAAAAATAAAAATAACACAGAGAAGAAGAAAGAAGAAAAGGAAGATATATGCTCCTACTCTGATGAAGAAGAGGCCAAATTTATCAGAAAATTGGATAAAGGCTTAGGTAAATATAAAGGTAAACTTCCATTTAAATGTTTCAATTGTGGAAAGAGTTGGACACTATGCTTCTAAGTGTCACCACTGAAAAACAAAGAAGAGGAATTAGACTCGGGATTTAGAAAAAACCATATCAAAGAAGCGGCGAAAAGGGAAGATTCAATGAAAATACATTGTGTTAGAGAGCGGGAGCAGCCTTTAGAAGTGAAGAAAGAAAAGGAAGATATATGCTCCTACTCTGATGAAGAAGAGGCCAAATTTATCAGAAAATTGGATAAAGGCTTAGGTAAATATAAAGGTAAACTTCCATTTAAATGTTTCAATTGTGGAAGAGTTGGACACTATGCTTCTAAGTGTCCTTATAAGAAAACAAAGAATTAGACTCAGGATTTAGAAAAAACCATATCAAAGAACTGGCAGAAAGGGAAGAGATTCAATAGAAAATATTTCTATGCTCAGCAAGGCAGCAGTGTATCTAAAGACACAGCTGAATTCTTAAGTCAAAGGGCCACTTACTCCTTTACTAATTAAACTATGCGATGTGCATAAATTTCAGAAAAATAGTTTGAAAAACATGTATGTAATTTTCCTACTTACTCTTCACCCTAATTATACTATGTTTGTTTTTTGCAAATATAAAAAATAAGAAAAAACTCTAATTTCCCCACTAGTTAGTGTTAGTACAGCTGTTACACTAAAAATTGTCACCATGAAATTTCACTATCTATATGGTTTCATAATTACCTATATTATGCTTCCTTAGAGGTCCAAAACCCCAAAGTTCCTAAACCAAGTCTTGGAATTGGAGAAAAGCTCATTAAAACCCTGAAAAGCCTAACTCCGCACTTTTCCTAGTCCTTACCTACAGTATCACGGTTTCTTGCTCTATAAACTGCGGCACATCCCTCACGTTATACTTATTAAAACTATGGACCCTCGTAAAAGGTAAAATAAAAGAAAAAATAAGTTCTAGAAGCCCAACTGTTTGAATATTCTCCCAGATGGAGGCTTCTAGAAGCGTAATAAGGTCGAGCTTCATCCTTTCATTCATGAACCTTTATCCCTTCATTAATGGAGATTATCCCTTGGTATTTGGAGCTAAAATCCCTTCATGAGAGGAATTTATCCCCCTCTTTATATAAATTAAACCTCCTTCATTCTCCTATAAATTAAATTCATGTTTCAGTCTCAAGGGTGGACTTAGGTGGATTAGAAAATTGCTGAAGAAATCATACTCTCTATACTTGGAATCATTGGTATGAGAATGATCACATACTCATATCCATATTTTTAGGCTATTTCAGAGAGGGGAAGGCTTGTCAAACGAATGAAAACGACTATTCAGGACCCCAGAAGAACTTGTATGACATCAAAGCGACAAGGTTGTAAGGTTACTTCTTATTATACAAGTTAATACAAATGAATTCTATTTTCTCATTAAGTTGTTCATGTATCTCTTTGAGTAATTTAATTCTTGGATTCCTTGATCACTGAGATAGATTAGTGTTTCTAGATTATTATATCTTGCAGGTGCTTTTAATCCTTTTTCTTGTCTTTGATTGTAGGTCTTACATGCTGAATTGAACTCTTTTGGAGTGACTGGATTGAAGATTACAGCAAGCGTTGGACTTTAGGTAGGAGCATCTCCTCTTACTTAGTTAATTAATAATTTTGAATCATAATGGTCTAGATAAAATGGTTTACATTTGGTTGTTTGTTTCTAGATATCCTTAGGATACTAGGGAGATCATTCTTGTCCGCAAGAAGGATTTACCCCTGTAACAAAATGGCAACTCCGCTAGGGAATAAAGCTTAGTTTTTTTTTAAATTTTAGTTTGAATTTTAAGAGTTTTCTGATTTTATATGTCTGCGACTGGGTTGGGTAGATAAATTTTAAGAATCCCTGAAAATAAAATCTAAATATTTGTTTTTTTCTCGATTTTTCCTTGCCTCTGCGGTTTTCATTTGAAAGCAGTGCGGTAGCCTCCGCAACTTTTAGTTCAAAACAATGCGGTACCACTATGTTCTCCATTAGAAACTGCGAACCCTCGGAAAATATTTGAAAAAAATAAAATTATCTTTTTAGGAGCCAGATCACATGATTCTTTGTGTTTTCCCCAATTTGTCTTAACTGTCACAATCTTATGTGTGAATTTATTTTCAGCAACTTTTACAGTCTCATCAGTCTCCATTAAGTTAATTGGGTGTTTTGAGTTTCTTTTTTGAGAAATTCTTAATTTGATTTCCTTTGGTCATTACTTCGAGGTTTATCTTAGTCTCTTAACAATTTTTCATCTTTTTTCTTTTGTTTTTGCAAAAACATTTCCCCCTCATTTGCCCGCGGGGGTGGGGGCGCTAAATTGTGTCTGAGTGTTAATCGCCTTTGAGTGCTTTATTTTTTGACCTTTGGAATTCTCACCCAATTTTTTTTACTTACAATTGATTGGTTCTTTAGATAAAATTAGAATCATCTTGTGTCTGAGAATTCTCTTGCATAGATCACATTTGCATAATTAAAATTCTCATTTTCAAAATATGAACGAAAAATGTTCATAGATTACATTTGCATAGTTTTCAAGTGAATTGTGCATAGATTACAACTGCATAATTTACATTTTGAAAAAATTAATCGTAGATTTAGATCATTTTATTTGATTTTAATTTACATGTTTTATGCTTGTTTTAAAAACATAAAAATAAAAATTGTTTTGAATTGATTTTCATTAGTTTTTCTTGCTGAAATTAGTGCAAATTTAGAGAATTTCTTATATTTTCTCTTATTTATCAATTTTTGCATTGTTGGAAGTTAATGGAACCTCTCTCCTTACTTTAGTTATGATTCATCGAATTGAAAAGATTACATTATCATATTCGATTGAATTCAGTTTTGGGTTATGTCATAACACCACTAGTTTCATATCCATTTACCCTTTGAGTAATAACAGCCCAAATAACACAACGCTTAATAAAATTCATCTAGAAATTTTTATATTTTCTAGGGCTCTTTCCACCAATCTAGATTAGGCTAGTGCTTTGGAATAGGTTGTAGTTAAATTTCCAAATAAACTAAACAAAAAAGTAGCAATCTTGCGGTAGGAAAAATTCCAATTGTTGCAATTGTGCTTTGGGAAGCTCTTCTTAAAAGAGTCAAGCACAAGATCATGTCGGAACCAGTGAGGTAAGCATAACTATCTCATTGGAAAAGATAGCAGATGTGCATGTATTAAAAATGGAAATCCTCAGATATACCATTGTCGAGGAGCCTCGGGTCACTTGTTGGTAAAACTTGGATTATATCAAGGAGCCTTCAAGGGGATTGAGCTTGATACTCTACCCTTGCGTGTATATCGGATCGTACACGGTTCCCCAGGAGCATTTGTCTCAGTTGGTGACCTTAGTGGCAATAATCTTTAGGTTTTTTCCCAAGGTGACGATGGAGGGAAGGTCCCACTGTACCTGGAGTAGATGTTGACTAAACTCACTTGGACTTTCCGGAGGGTGCACTTCAATTCGAGATGGCATAGTGGAGGTACTTGCACCAGACTGTTTCATTAAGTAGGTTGTCAGGGTAACTATTTCGACCTATAGTTTTTCACATTGATCTTTGCGACATTGGATTTCATCACCAACTAGTGATTTCGCTGTGAAAACAAATTGTTTGTGTGTGGTTTGAATCCTAGATTTGTTAGCACGTGTTCATTTGTTTGTTTTTACTTTTTAGAGACCTTAGGTGTGAATTGTGAATATTTTTATATTGTTAATAAAATTCACTGAAGTTGAATCTAATGGCAACTGTTCCGAAATTTACCAACCAAGGAACCCCTCTTAACGAGAATCATATTACTTTTCCTTGCTTTTGAAACGTTGGTCCTCCTTATATGGCTACATTGTAATTACCTGGATTTACAATAGGTTTACCAGTATGGTTATTTTTAACTTTGTTGGCCTCGAATACTCAAATTTTTCAACCTCAACCGGATTCTTCACCTCAATAGAGTTCACCATCTTAACATCACCAACCTCATGTTGACCCTTTACCTTCTTCCCCCAACATGTCTTCCTACCTTTCTTCCTCTTTGCTTGGTAAAATCCGTGACACTAGTAACCAGGTGGCTAAGAAGAAGAAGAAAGGGAAGAAGAAGAAGAAGCAAGATAAGAAAGAAGTCAACCAACCAACCATGGTTGTAAGTATAGGTAGTGTTGAGGAAACCTCGAACATACATCGTAAACCCAAATTCCCTTGCAAAATTTGTAAGGGTGACCACTTCCTTATCAATTGTCCTGGTATTCCAAAGGTCTTGGAAGCATGGTCAGAAAAATCTCATCAACTTACTACTGATCCATCAACCAGTGATTGTCAAGTTCCTGGGAAAAAGGGTAAAGTTAGGTTTCCTTGTAGGTTATGCAAAGGGATTCATCAAAATCACATTTTCCCTCACATGGATGAAGCCTCAAAATTGTTGGAAAACATTAATGTTCCACATCAAAAAATTCCAACTGGTTACCGTAAAATTTCTCCCAACCTACCGTCAACTAATGAAGTGATTGATCTAAATCTAAGTACAGTCAATCCCACTCTTCCATTGGAGAGTGAAACTCATATCACTCAGGTTGACGATCCATTAGTTCATCAAGTGGTCGACTTGGTTTCACATCCGGTCGATCCCACTCTCCCTATAGAGAGTGAAATTCATATCGCTTAGGTTCTTCTTGTTACATCAGATTCTTCTACACTAGGGGGCACTTCACTTGTTTCTATAGAACCCCCTCCAAGTACTGAGGTCTTTTCCTTTGATTGGAATATACTTATAGAACCTCGTCTTCCTTCCTCCATCCATTTCCAAATCATTGTAAAGGTTTGTGGTAAGAATGTGCGTTGCACAAATGTAGATGAAGGTGCTTCTGTTAGTATTTTATCCTCAACTGCTTGGCAAGCTTTGGGTTCCCCTCAGTTTGTGCTTACTACGCAGAATCTGTCAGCTTTTAACAGAACCATTAGGGATCCTTCCCAAGTTTCCTATTACCTTGGAAGGTAAAACTATCTGTATTGATATTATGGTAGTCCAAGGTCCCTTGGATTTCAATTTGCTCCTTGGGTGAGATTATGTCTATGAAATGAAAGTTGTCATATCGACACTCTTTTTCATGATGTATTTCCCTCATAATGGAAACATTGTGACTATTGACCAAATTTCATTTGTTAGTCTTGATTCGACTACCAATAATATGACATCGCTGAATTTTACTTATATGGAAGTGGTATCTACTCCACCATGGGTTTATTATGTGGCAACCAGTCCCATGTTTTCAGTTACCGATGCAAGCGAGCCTCTCACTGTTTTCTCAACTTCCTTTGAATTAGATCCGACAATTTACATGGAAAACTCCATGGGATTATTTGAACGTGATTTCATTATTCATATTGAGTCCCTTGACATGTGTTCCTTCCAAAGAGCTGTTCTTCCATCTGATGAAGACCTCTTGGAAGCCATGATCGAGGTGTGTCCCTTGACATGTGTTTCTTCCAGTTGGAAGCCATGACAAGGTTCCCATGAGGAGAGTTCTTGTTCCTTTGTCAACCTCTTTAAAAAATGAAATAGGATCCCATGAGGAAAGTTCCTGTTACTGTGTCAACCGCGTTAAAAAATGAAATAGGTTTCCACGAGGATAGTTCTTTTCCTGTGCCAACCTTGTTAAAAAATGAAACAAGTCACCATGAGGAGACTTCCTTTTACTGTGTCAACCTCGATAAAAAATGAAACATGTCTTTGAGCATAGTTCCTTTTCTTGTGTCAAGCTTGTTAAAAAATGAAACAAGTTTCCATGAGCATAGTTCTTTTCCTGTGTTAAGCTCATTAAAAAATTAAACAAATCCTCTACTAGTTGAGTCGAGTCTTTGATTAGATCTCGTAAGTGTCAAGTCGAGTCTTTCATCTGATCTCGTAAATGAACCTTCATTCCATCCACCTATTAGTAACCAGTAGTCCACTTAGTTGAATGAAATGAAGCTTGGGGGGCATATGCTCTAGAAAGTTACGCTTGGGGGGCATTGAAACTTATATCAAGCATGATTTTTCCTTTGTTTCAAACTTGTGTAAAAGTGAAACCACTCTCAAGCATAGTTTTCCTATGTTTCAAGCTTGTGTAAAAATGAAACCACTCTCAAGCATAATTTTTCCTATGTTTCAAGCTTGCATAAAAATGAAACCTATCTTGAGTCCATTTTGGTTATTATTTTCAAGACTCATTAAACCCATGAAAATCCAGAGATTCTTTTGCTATCTTTCATTCTCGTAAAACACAAGAAAATGCTAAGTTATTTCCGTCTTTTCCTGCTCGTTAATTAAATTGAAATTCAGAAATATGAGTACAATTTTTATCACTTTTCGAACTCGTTAAAACTTATGAAAAAGTGAAACCATCTTGAGTACACTTTTATTACTTTTTTAGGCTCTTGAAAAAATACGAAAAAACGGAACCTGGAGTTCTCTTTTAAGCCATTTTCAGACTCTATAAACATGAAAATATTGTCGAGTACTTGACTATTGGAACTCGTTAAAGGAAATGAACAGTCGTCCTTTCAGTATAAGTTTACCCCTTTTTAGAACTGAAATAGAATATTTACGAAAAAGATATACGTTGACTAATCATGGTCAATAGAGTTCTCTCCTGCATTATTTTATCCTTTTTCAGGCTTGAGAGACTAAATTTACGAAAAAGTACACCCACAGAGTTTTCTTAAGTTTTTCTTCTGACTCCCTAAAACTGAAAAACACCAAGTTTCTCCTCTACTGGACTCATTAAAACTTAACAATAAAGGACCTGTCGATTACAAATAGGAACAAACCACTCCTTCTTAGGGTTCGATTTTAATACTAATTTGGACTCATCCGAAGGATGAGCTTATACAACAAGCAAATGTTATCCTCCTCAAGATTGTCAAAAATAAAGAGGTACTTGCCAGAAATGGTGGGGTAAAAAGAGAGAAAATGAATCCAGTTGTCACACTTTTTTCCAAAAGGTAGTATACCACTCTTGAACACGACACTTTTGTCACACTTTTTTCCAAAAGGTAGTATACCACTCTTGAACACGACACTTTTGTCACACTTATACCTGGGTTGGGAAAATCCTTTGTCTAACAGTTAATCAAACCAAATTGAAAGTCTTCAACCGATTTCTGGGTATTAGCTTTAAGTCAATTTTCACCAAACCATCTTCAGTGTCATTATGTGTTCAAGAGACAGTTTAAATAAACCATTCATTGCAAACATTTGTTTCCATTCACGTTGACCATCCCTGAGTCAGTCCTTGCTAAAATTTCTTCAAAAATCGATCTAATGGTTTCGTGTCGTGGGATTTCCTACGACGGGTCACTTTCTATCGACAACAGCACATCATCTAGAAAGTTGATCTAGAACCTTATCAGTACCTTGGGATCTACATTCCCTAATGGCAGGTTTCTTGCCTTCGATGACAGGTTGCATAATTGACCTTCAATCGAATGATTCTGTGAAGTGTTCAACTTCAAATTATTCATTCACACTTCATGGATTGTATTGAGTACTTTTAGAGCCATTGTCATTACTGGTGGTTTCTCTTACACTTGTTAATAGTTCACATCATTGACTGGTAATCAAGTGGGTTCGACCATGTTCGACTTCGACACAATCAATTTCATGAATAGAATCATACTAGTTCGGGAAGTGGAAATCAAGACCCTGGATCTAGTTTCTACCATCCAGGCTGGGAGGAGTTTTATTATTCATGATATAGTAGACTACTTATGACAGATGGCTGCATCCATGTTGTGTCTATTTTTGATGTAATTCTAAAATCATTTCTGTATCAAAACATGTATTTAGTTTTAATCTGAGTATGGAAATGCCTACCTCAGTGATGATATACATATATATGTTTGCACTGCATGTTTTTATAGGTTTTGACCGGTATGTCCGCAACCCTATCCTCGGAATGATAAAGCACTTCACTCTTCAAAACTACTTCAGACTTCACACTTTAAGGGGCAATCTGTTACACTAAAAAATGTCACCATGACATTTAAATATCTATATGGGTTCATCATTACCTATATTATGCTCCCTTAGAGGTCCAAAACCCTAAAGTTCCTAAACCAAGTCTTAGAATTGGAGAAAAGCTCATTAAAACCCTAAAAAGCCTAACTCTGCACTTTTCCTAGTCCTTACTTGTGGCACCACGGTTTCTTGCTCTATAAACTATAGTAAATCCCGCACGTTATACTTATTAAAACTGCGGACCCCCGTAAAAGATAAAATAAAAGAAAAAGTAAGTTCTAGAAGCCCAGTTGTTCGAATATTCTCCTAGTTGGAGGCTTCTAGAAGCGTAATCAGGTCGAGCTTCATCCTTTCATTCATGAACCTTTATCCCTTCATTAATGGATATTATCCCTTGGTATTTGGAGCTAAAATCCCTTCATGAGAGGAATTTGTCCCCTTATTTATGGAACTGAAACCTCCTTAATTCGCTTATAAATTGAACTCATGTTTCAGTCTCAAGGGTGGACTTGGGTGGATTAGAAAATTGCTGAAGAAATCATACTCTCTATACTTGGCATCATTGGTATGATAATGATCACATACTCATATCCATAGTTTTATGCTAGTTCAGAGAGGAGAAGGCTTGTCAAACCGAAGGAAAATGACTGTTCAGGACCCTGGAATAACCTGTATGACATCAAGGCGACAAGGTTGTAAGGTTACTTATTATTATACAAGTTAATACAAATGAATTCTATTTTCTCATTAAGTTGTTCATGTATCTCTTTGAGTAATTTAATTCTTGGATTCCTTGATCACTGAGATTGATTAGTGTTTTTGGATTATTATATCTTGCAGGTGCTTTTGATCCTTTTTCATGTCTTTGATTGCAGGTCTTACATGCTGAGTTGACCTCTTTTGGAGCGACTGGATTGAATATTACAACAAGCATTGGAATTTAGGTAGGAGCATCTCCTCTTACTTAGTTAATTAATAATTCTGAATCATAATGGTCTAGAGAAAATGGTTTACATTTGGTTGTTTGTTTCTATATATCCTTAGGATACTAGGAAAATCATTCTTGTCCGCAAGAAGGATTTATTCGTGTAACAACAACAACTAGGAAAACTGAAAAACATAATAACACAGTGCAGTGGTGAAGGAAATTCATTAAAGGTTGATAATCACCTGAAAAAATGAAAAATACAAAGATTTTCTTTCTTTCTGGATATCACGCATATTTTTTCAATACAAATGCAGAGTGACACGTATGTCAGAGAAAAATGTGCGTGGGAGAGAACACAAAATAAAATTTCTCTGTTTGAAACTCAGAACAGGTCCAAAAGGTCTTCAAAATTTTACCAAAGAGGTAGTGAGCACCTTGTAGTTGTTTATGATTAGAGGAAGTCCTTCAAAAAAACCTTTAGAACAAAGAAAACAAACCAGTGGAGTTTCCAATTCAGTGTTAGTGTTTTTGTGGCAATGGAATACCAAATAAGACCTCCTTAACAATTGGTTTTTCCTTGCAAAGGATCATAGAGATAGTTGGTGCTATTAGTGAAAAAACTTAAACAAAAAAAACCATGATTAGTATTGGATGTAATGAATGAAGAAACATAAGCCTAAACAATAGAGACAAATAAAACAAAATAGTCAATGGAGAAAACATGTCAATGTATCAATGGAGAAAGACTCCCTTTATTGATTGTTGGTGGTAGAAGAATGCAATAGAATGCTAAAACACTTGAAGAGAATCCTTTGAGATATGGAGCTCAAATATGCTCAACAAGGAGGACCATTTCCTCAGTCTCTTTGCAAGCTTCTTCTCACTCTAAAAAGAAGTGTGAAGACTCTCTGATGGTGGAATCTTCTACTCTCACTAAGATGCTAGATTACCTACAATAAATATGACCAACATGCTAGTGCTCTCACTTCATTTGCTTCAATAATGAAAAGTGGTGTTCATTTGATAAAAATTTGACCAACATAAAAAAGTGTCATGTTTTTCTCTTCCCATGGATTGTTTATATAGAAAATTTTGAACCCATCTTCTCTCCCTTGGCCCAAGAGTGATCGTGACCCAAGAGTAGGACAAGATGATTCCATTGAGGGTTGAATATCTTCATGGTAGCCTCAAGTCAATTGTCCTTGACTAGCCATGCCAGGGAATAAACTCCCCAAGTGTGGGAAGTGGTTCTGGAAAACGACATTTCTCCCTTCCCTGGACCATGTGACTTTCGAAGAAAAAGACACGCGGTCTACACAAACCTTCTTTTGTCTCTCATGAAAAGTCTAATATTTTCTCAAATAACCTTAGGAAAAGTTAAGTTTTTATCTTTCCATGATGTTCTCTGCTGGAAAATCTTGATTTGAACCTTTTGTTGCAAAATTTCTAATGTCTCTTGCAGTGTACAATTTTCTAGTACTAACTGAGGCTTTGAATGAAATAACTTTTACTGAGTTTTGGAAGAAAACTTCTACCACTAAAAACAGGTTGCTGCTTTCAACACTTGATAATGAAAAAGTCCAGGGAAAATTTTAGGGGCTAATATTCGCAAGTGGGCTAATTTTCTGTTCTTTTTCCAAAAAAAATATTCGCCAATTTACATTTTTTCTAAAAATAATTTGCCCAAATTTTATAGTATGAAATTATTCTACCTTTAAAATCGCCAAGGTATTATATAGACTAATATGATATTATCATAATTTTAGATATTTTTACAAAAATATCATCAAACATTTTATATTTTTTCTATTATAGATTACTACGATTCGCCAAGGTTTATAAACTTTCAAATAGATATCCATCCTTAAAATTTTCCCTGAAAAAGGTGAATTTAAGTTAGCATTTCTTGAACCTAAATTTTCTTCTCCTAAAGCTATTCAAGATTATAATAATTTTTTTTTATCTTTCAATAATAAACAGATCCATCCTATAGGTAAAATTGATATGCATAGAAAAACTGGTGAGATGATATATTCCTCTCTCACTAGTTCTACTTCAAATGTATCAAAATTACGGAATTATTTGAATTATACTCTTAACAAAATTAAAATGGAAAATAATTATTCTCTAGTGAAGGATGTTAGGATCAAATCACTAGAATACCTTGTAATTAAATCAAGTTTGGATCTCGAAAATGTGGATGCAGCTCAATAAATTGTTAAGAAGAAAAATGAAGATATTCAAGAACTTAGAAGATAGTTGAAGCTGCCCATAACAAAGCATCCCAAAACGCAAGAATAGAGAAGGATAAGTAAACTCTATTATCCTTTATAATTGAACAAAACCCGCAAACTCATAAAATGAAAGAAAGGATGGAAGAGTTGTTAAAATAGAAGGACCAAACTGATGGTGTAGCAATTCCAGCAATAGAAACATATTACACAGAAGATATTACTATAGAAAAATGATCAAATGCATTATCTTCTCTTAACCTAAATGATGTTGATATTGACATATTAAAAGAAAAATTGGACAAAGTTGAGATGAAAAAAATTAAATCAAACAATTCCTTACTCGAGGAACTAAGGAAAAATGCAAATTTACAAAATCAAGTAGAACAATATTTGAGTAGTTCTAACAATATTCAATGTTTATCACAGGCAAAAGAAAAAATTTGGATAGAAATTATGTCATATATTTATGATATTTGGCAGTCTATGGAGATTATTGTATAACATGAGGAGTTGATTGAAAGAACCCAAAAATGTATTAATGACATCAAAATACAATTGGGAAATATAACTAGACAAGCAAGTCAGATAATAAAACCTCTAAACACAAGGTCCAAAGAAGAACTTGAATAATTAGGAATTGAAGATAGAACATCAATTATTCAGACTATAAAAGTTATCATGAAGAAAACCTTGATGCCAAAGGCAAAGGAAAAGTATGAAATTATTCAAGTGCAAATCAATAAATTCTTCAGAAAATTTTCTATTATGCAAGAGAGAGGTCTTCCATATTTTAAGAATTCATATGGCTAGATGGTGTTAGATGAGTAATATGAAAGATTGTTGAACAAAGAGGCAGGGGACATGCCAAAGTTTGCTAGAATCAAGGGAAAAATTAGTGGTAAGAATATTCTTCAAATGTTAGTTAATGACCTTTTTATCCACTATGAAATCAAACAAATTTTCATAGTAAAACCTTCTTTTGAGAAGTATACTGATGAGTGTGAATCATACAGATATATGATTGATCTTATTTACCCAACAAATGAAGAATGGATGGTCAAATTTTTTCAATAATTTCATCTTATCAATGCAACATATTAACAACAAATAAAAAATATTTAGCATTTCGAGCAACAAAAATAGAGAATTTTCAAATACATTGAACCTAAATGCATAAATAAAGTGCAATTGCAAAATTTTTTGTAGCAATTTTCTGAGCAATTTTCTATTTTTAGTTAAAATTCGTTTAAACATTATTCAAAGCTTTAGAAAAATAATACTTTGAGTGTAAATATTTTAAGAGATAGGATATTTTTTAAAACACTCTATATATACCTTATTTTTAAATAATAAAGGGTTGATACAAGGAGCAAGTTTTTGTTATATTGTTGTAATAATACTTTCAACTTGGATAAAATAGAAGGCTTTTGGTTTTCATTCATGACAACAATTGTGTACTTGTGATTTATTCTTGTAATTTCATAGTCTATTTCAGCGTATATTTGAGAATAGTATAGGAAATTGGAAAGGGGTAGATTGAGTATCAATCTCCCTCATGCCCCTCTACAAATTTATGTTCACAAATGAGTAAGAAATTGAACAATATATTTTTTTTAATACCCATAAATATTTAGATTGTTGCTTCTATTTTATAGTTGGATATATTTATCTTGACTATAGAGGTTCATCTATATGTCTCAACTATTATTAGTTGATTAAATGTTCAAGGATAATTTTTAACCTTCTAAATTCCTCTATCAAAAGATCGATAAAAATTGTATGATGTTATAATGAAACACCATCAATTTGTTTAGTATTAAGTGAAAAAGAATTATAGGCATAAATAAATTCTTGTATATTTGGGGTCCTCCACTCCATAAAAATCCCTCACATTGATGATTTGGCATAGTTCTTAATTCGAGGATTGTCTACAAAGATACAACATTGGGGATAAAGAAAAAAAATGAGAAGCACAACATAAGTAATAACATATTGACAAGCACATGTTGTAACAAAAAATGCCATAACAACATGTCAATGTTAAATATACTGAAAATTTTGTAACAAATGATGTTGTAATACTCATTACTGTTAAAAATTCTGAAACTGCTATAAAATATTATGTTATAACAAATGCTACTATTGAAACTACTAAAAAAATGACCATTACAGCGGACCTTGTAACAACAGATGTTGTAATAGTAGATGCTATAACAATTGAGGGGTTAGAAATCCATTTCATCTTGCTTGTCAAATATTGGAAGTGTGCAGCCAAAGAGGTGTTTCTGCCACCCAAAACTATAGGAGCACTTGGGAGATCAATAAAACAAATTGAGAAGCACAAACATACGTAAAAACATATTGATAAGCAGATGATGTAACAACAAATGTTGTAACAATAGATGATGTAACAAGAGATTCCATAATGTAATTTTCCCAAATGGGAAAAGTAGGAATATAGTGAAAAATGATGGAACAATAATGCAAATCATCATATAAGAACAAGAGGCCAATATGGAGACCTTTCATATGTTATAACAACAGAAAAATATATATAAATAATGGGCCATAAGATGTACAATAAGAAAGAACAAACCTCCAATGGAAAAAATCCCTCAAAAAAGGTGTTGCTACTATATATAAAGACTAGAAGACTATTACAACGCTATTTTAAATCCAATGCTATGTCAAATGAGTATAAAACATATTTAGGGCTGATATGTGCCTCAAAAGATAGATCCAATACAAATCTGAGCACTATACAACCTCCTTTAAAGAACCCCTTAAGGGTTTTCAGGAAAACACCATATACAAGATGGGCATCTAGGCCCTAGGGCTGAAGATCCACTACAAAATATAGATTTGGAAAGTGTGGCTGATCTGATATGATCAATAGAATAGCCTCCTCCATTAGATCCTCTAAATGAAGGGAAGATCCCTTTCACTAGAAAAACAACTCTCCAAATGGTGTGCCAATCCACCCTGCAACTCCTCCTATAGAAATAACATAGATCTGTAAGTAAAATGCGTTGTAGGGATAAATAAATGGTTGGCCTGATGTCGAGATCTAAAAATAAGCACAAGGGCCTTCCTTACTATACTCCCAATGGAAAGGAAGCCTCCTCCACTGAAAAATGAGCAATGAAATGACCCAGATCTAGTCTCCACTGCTGCAACCTGCAAAACAACTCAACCCTCAATAGGATTTGTGCTATAAATGAAAGATGAAGCTTGGCCTTAAGCCTGATAGTGGAAAATGTAGTATAAGACTCCTCCAAGAGCTTCTCAATGGAAGAGGTGGGATTCCCAATTAGGAACACCCAGTGCTAAACAACACTCAATCTCAGCTAAAAAACAAGAGAAATATATATGTCTAAATAGAACATATATTCAGAAATATCAAACACATAAAAATGATGAATATGGATGCCATCCTCTTCCTTAAATAAGATATGAGCTTGCAAACCCTAATCCCCATCCAATAATATCACTACTTCCATGAAAATCATCTCCATATAAAACTATGTTGTCTTTCATTTATGACCACTCCTCCATGACATCGCTTTTTATTTGGTCAATGTTGACCCAGTCAAGGTGTTCCTGTAATATCCCAAAAGGGACTGCTCAACAAAACAGGCCTGAAAAACACATTTTTCAGGGATGTGTGCTTAAAAAAAAAAACATCATCCCTTGGATTCCTTAGATATGGTAATCTAAGACCCAATTACAAGAGTATATCAGAAACAAAACAAACTAGGTGAGGCAAACAAGCCTCCCACACCTAGTATGGCTTGTTAAATGTCCAATGAGGGATTGCAGCAATATAAAAACACTGTATTGGAGTAGAAATAGGCTAATAAAACATGGGAGGTGTTAATAAAACTTCTACTAATATTAATATATATAGCAGCAAGGAAATTGATCTATCCCTTCAACCCAAAGTGGGGAAAAGCATTGATTTAAGCCCTAAAATGGTTATTTTCAGAAATATACGTAGAAAAAGAAGAAAGTGACAGTTGGATCTGTTATCTTAGGTCATGAGGGACTCCCATACCAAATTTCAGCATAAAAAAATCACTCTAGCTAAGTTAAACAGTTCCCCCACTCCCGAAATGGCTTAAAAATGCTGATTTCCCATGACCTAGAGTATGCAGAAATTACTGAAGCACAAACAGTGTGATTTTATGAATGTGTTAGCTTTAATAGGGTCTGAAAATCAGTAAATTGGGTCAAGGATATGGATCAAACAATATACAAGAGAAAAACAGAGGTTTAACATGAATAAACCCTCAAAATAGAGGTGCTGCACCATGTATGAAGACTGAAGAACTTGACAACGTAATTTTATGAGGGCTAAAGTAGTGTTTTATTATATTTAAGATCTAGGACATATCCTTACATAAAAATATAGATCTATTACATATCTTTATGCCAAAGAGGCTCTTCTTTACACTCCCCTTGGGGATATTAGCAAAAGATGGATATCAATGAATAGATCTGAGATCTAAACCACAGATCTACAGTAATATTCAGAAATTTTTGAATCATATGATACACATCATATCATATCTGAAATTAACATGGATTGGTTGGCCAATCCATGGATCACCACAGTGAAGGGAAGGGTCCTTTTCACCAGTGATCTTTCCTCTAAACTGAAACACAAAACCCCACTGCAACTCTGCCTGTAGAAAGGACACATTATCTTCAAGGAAATATGCTGATGGTGGTGAAAATTAATTTTTCTTGATGCCAATATCAAAAACTGAAGCTCCAACAATGGATGCACTCTTCCAGGAGGTTAAAAGACACACTCACTGAGAAGAGGCTCATATACAAGCTAGATCTGAACATATCTAGTTCTCCACTTGCTGTAGCTTACAAAAGCAATCAAACCCTCTCTGGATCTACATTGCATTTGGAAGTAGAAGATTGGTCTTCAACCAAATAGTGGACAAGCAATACAAGAATTCCCAAGAGCTCCTCAATGGGAAGAGATGGAACTCCTAAACAAGAAATTCCAATGCAATCTAGGCTAAGTGGCTAAGAAAGTTGTTTGTCTAAATCATGAACCCCCTCAATATGTTTCCCTCCTCTTCCTTTTATAATATTAAGATATTGTAAAACCCTAAACCACCTTCAATGATTTAGCCCCATTCACATGTGTAGCCTCCAACTTGACTGCGCTGTCCTTCTAGGAGATTCATTATATCTGGACAACATGGTTGATTTGGTCCTGGTTGACTTGGTCAATAGATTCAGTCTCTTTCACACTCAAGAGTGTTTTTACAAGTGGCCCAGATTTAGCCTTGTTCACATTGGGAATTGATTTATTCTTTTATTAGGATTTTTATGAACCTCCTTTACATATTTATTATTTAAACAAAGAAATCAAAACAAAATGAATATTCTTATTAGCTTAGGACTAATTAGGAATATTACAGTCCTCCCCTTCAAAATGTTTCTTGTCCTCAAGCAACTCACAAGGACTTTGTAGAATCTCCAATGGAATTGTCTCCTCCCAAGAATACAAGTTTGCCTTTGGTGGATGAACCAAATAGATTTCATCATGAAATAGTGGGAGATACATGAAAAGAATCATATGCTATCCACGGGCTTTCTCAAGGCATGAGAGATGGTAAATATTGGGTACTTCAACCCCCATGAGACACTTCAATCTCCATGCTATCAACCAAACAAAGTGAGCCATCCTTGATAGCTCAAAGAAATAGTCTCCAATCCCCACCATATGCAATGTGTAGGGGCTCCATGGATGGAAATGAGAGATACGAATTCTCAATTCACACTATCTCTCCCTCCATTTATGATAAATATGGAGCTGATGATCCTGGGCTGCATTAATATAGTCCTCATGAAGCCAAAAGAGACTTGTAACTTCATGATTCCCTTCATGGATTCTAGTGAGCCTCCTTGCCCAATATTCCATGAAGATAGTGAATAGAGGATATTCACCATATGTGCTCCAAAAGAAACATGGACTAAGTGTCATATGACATATTGGATGGTGACAATAGTCCCTCCCTTGAGACTAGTGTTGTCCTTCATCTTGCTGCCTCAAATCATAGTACAATAAGTGGCCATCCCACCAACTTCTTGCTGCAAAAAGCTTCTTCAAAGCTTGGAAATAGTAGAGGATAATAGGTGTTGGCTGAATATGATTCAAGAAACACATGTCTTGCTACAAATTCCCCCAAGTGAGAGGCTTATTCCAATGACATAAGCCCAACATATGGCTCCTTGCATAAGAAAACAAAGGATATGATGTAGCAGCCATACAATGTGTTATCCTCCTCTTGAAGAATGAATGAATATGGGAGATTTCATTCCCAAAGGATACACTCAACCAATGTGTCATCCCTCCTCTCATGTTCCCAAAAAATATCAGAGCATCGTCATCATGATGATATAAACAAGCTCCCTCATACCAACTCATGAGAAGGTCACATTATCCCCCAACCCAAGGTGCATACATGATTATGATATTCATTATAAACAGAAATACATGTACATACATCATAGGTATAAGAAAATGTATGGACATGGAATTCATCATGGGGTGCCCATACTTTCTTCTTGTCAACCCAAGCAACCATGCCTCCTTATTATGCATCCCTTTCTCGAAATACAAGGCATGGGACAAGAAAATCAAAAAATATGGGTGGTATCCACACTCACCCAATAGAAACCAGCGCAGGTCATCTCCTCCCTGCTTCAGATCTAGATGTGGTAAGTGGTTTACATGCCACTTACTTGCTGCCCTCATCATTCCACCAAGGCTGAAGGTGAAATGTATATTTGGTGCTTTAGGGAAGCACCCATCATGCTGGAAGACCTCCCTTAGCCCAACAAGGGAGTGGCCATACTTGAGAATAGTTCTGGCCCATATTTGGCCATGAAGTTTATAAGTTAGGACACTCCTCTTAGGAGTCGTGGCCTGCACATGAAAATTAAAAGAATGCATGCAATCATAAAATAGAATGTGATTGACATAAGCATGCTTCTTACCCAAAGTCTCTAGCACTGTAATCATCTCTCCCTAATGTATCATCACTATGCAAGGTTGAGAGAACACTTTCCTCTTTCCATCAAGGAGTTTCCCTAGAGGGATTCTTCCAAGTAAGGAGACATCAAGGCATAGATCATAATAGAAATATGTATGGACTGATGTGTCCTGGCTTGTCTTGCATATATCTCCATGCCTTCTTAGTACATCAATATTTTGAAATAAAGAGGGGTAAATGTTTCTTACCCAATGAAGCTTACCCTTCTCCTCATCTTCTGCAATATTTAGGATCCCTCCATTTGGTATTGATGGCACATGCTGCTCATGGATTGTGCCATAATTTCTATATGTGAGACTCCTTGAAACTCCTTGGAAGAATGCAAGAGCTTCTCTTCTTGGAGCAACTTCTTCTTCACCTTCTACATGAAATGCTAGAGATGCCTCTGTCATGACTGCGTTGTCACCCCTAGCCTTTTCTTCAAAGGTAGAAAATTCCTCATCCTCAATAGGACACCTTAGATCTTGGTCTACCTCTGAAAGATGAATCTTCATGTCTTTCTTTTGAGAAGAAGACTCTTCATCCAAAGGTGGATGCCTCCAATCATTTCCTCCTTTGGTATCTCCCCAAAAAAGACTACCAATCACCCAAAGAAAGTATTCCTCCTTACACCTCATGGGAAGTTGAGATGTAACCCATTGGAAATATTTCAAAAAATATCTCTCATCAATGATCCTCTTGGATCCAAAAGAATCAAAATGTGCTGAAGGCAAAACACCAACAGAAAGTGGCACAACACTCATCATGCCTCCCACCATTTTGCACCCTAACTCCTCATGCTGCATACAACTCAAATAACGTGCAAAGGAATGAATGTTCATCCCCTCTTGGACCAATCCAAAACTGCTCAGTGCTGTTCCAAATTGTTGTTCTTGGTGAGCCTTGGGAACCTCTTGTATGGCTGCAAGGGTTCCTCTCTTCAATGTGTTGGCTGATCCAACTACTGCTACAGATGGCCGCCCCTCCATGAATGTGACAACACTGGTACAAGGCTCCTCAAATGGAGAAGAGGACTCCTCCTCCTCCTCTGAACTTCTACTGCCAAATCTTCTAATTATTTGATGAGTGAAATTAGCAAAATTAGGTACTTTTGCATGACTTCAATGGCCGAACCACCAAGAGCTTGCTTTGCCCTCCAAATGCAGCGCTGAGATCTCCACAACCTCTTTCTCCACTACAGGATGTAGTAGAAAAATTTCTTCTAGCTTCATTACCCAAGTATTTGCTGCACACTTGAGTGATCCATCAAATGTAGACAACAAAAATCTGTTTCCTCTTATCATTCTCTCACTGCATGGTCTTCTTTCTTCTCTCAGTTGAATAAACAGAGGAAAATCTAGGGTCTCTTTGAAAGCCCTAGGTTGGAACTTGTATTTTGCCAAATACCCACTCAGGATCTCATGTTCTAAGTGGTCTTATTTCTCTCCACTTCCTCTATGATAATATAAAGTGCATGGATCTTCTCCTTCCTCTTGAGACCTTCTAGAGGTCTCATTGTAACTTTCTTCTTCTTGAAACCCTCTAGGAGTTTCATTGCTTTCTTCTTCTTCTTTCTTATTAGATATGAAAATAGATGAGAGCAATATCATCCTATCCATAGTTTTGTTCTTTGATCTTTTATTTATAGCACTTTGTCTTGAAGGCCACAGGCTGAGCCAAATATCTTGCTTTGATACCACTGTAATATCCTAAAAGGGACTGCTCAGCAAAACAGCCCTGAAAAATGCATTTTTCAGGGATGTGTGCTTCAGAATCAAATATAAGCCCTTGTATTCCTTATATATGGTAATATAATACCAAATTCCAAGAGGATATCAGAAACAAAACAAACTAGGTGAGGCAAACAAGCCTCCCACACCTAGTATGGCTTGTTAAATGTCCAATGAGGGACTGCAGCAATATAAAAACATTGTATTGGAGTAGCAGCAGGATAATAACACATGGGAGGTGTTAATAAACCTTATAATAATGGTAATATATATATCAGAAAGGAAATTTATCTATCCCTTCAACCCAAAGTGGGGAAAAGCAGTGATTTAAGCCCTAAAATGGTTATTTTCAGAACTATGTGTAAAAAAAGAGGAAATTTAAGGTTGTATCTGTTATCTTAGGTCATGAGGGAATCCCATACAAAATTTCAGCTTAAAAAAATCACTCTAGCTAAGTTAAACAGTTCCCCCACTCCCGAAATGGCTTAAAAATGTTGATTTCCCATGACCTAGAGTATGCAGAAATTACTGAAGCACAAAAAACATGATTTTCTGAATGTGTTAGCTGTAATAGGGTCTATAAATCAGTAAATTGGGTCAAGGATATTTATCAAACAATATACAAGAGAAAAACAGAGGTTTAACATTAATAAACCCTCAAAATAGAGGTGCTGCACCATGTATGAATACTGAAGAACTTGAAAGTATAATTTTGAGAGGGTTGAAGTAGTGTTCTATTATATTTAATATCTAGGACAGATCCTTACATAAAAATATAGATCTATTGCAGATCTATATGCCAAAGAGGCTCTTCTTTACACTCCCCTTGGGGATCTCAGCAAAAGATGGATATCAATGAATAGATTTGAGATCTAAACCACAGATCTGCAGTAATCTTCAGAAATTTTTGAATCATATGATACAAAGCAGATCAGATCTGAAATTAACATGGATTGGTTGGCCAATCCATGGATCACCACAGTGAAGGGAAGGGTCCCTTTCACCAGAGATGTTTCCTCCAAACTGAAACACAAAACCCCATTGCAACTCTGCCTGTAGAAAGGACGCAGTATCTTCAAGGAACTGTGCTGATGGTGGTGCAAATTACTTTTTCCTGATTCCAAGATTAAAAACTAAAGCTCCAACAATGGATGCACTCTTCCAGGAGGTTAAAATACACACTCAGTAAGAAGAGGCTCCTATACAAGCTAGATCTAAACAGATCTAGTTCTCCACTTGCTGCAACTTACAAAAGAAAGAAAACCATCTCTGGATCTATGTTGTAGTTGGAAGTATAATCTTGGTCTTCAACCAGATAGTGGAAAAGCAATACAAGCTCTCCCAAGATCTCCTCAATGGGAAGAGATGGAACTCCTAAACAGGAAATTCCAATGCAATCTAGGCTAAGCAGCTAAGAAAGCTGTTTGTCTAAACAGAAAACAATTCAAAAATAAAATCATGAACCCCCTCAATATGCTTCCCTCCTCTTCCTTTTATAAGATCAAGAGATTGTAAAACCCTAAACCACCTTCAATGATTTAGCCCCATTCACAAGTGTAGCCTCCAACTTGACTGCGTTGTCCTTCTAGGAGATTCATTGTATCTGGACAGTGTGATTGATTTTCTCCTAGTTGACTTGGTCAATAGATTCAGTCTCTTTCACACTCAAGTGTGTTTTTACAAGTGGCCCAGATTTAGCCTTGTTCACATTGGGCATTGATTTATTCTTTTATTAGGAGTTTTATGAACCTCCTTTACATATTTATTCTTTAAACAAAGAAATAAAAACAAAATGAATATTCCTATTAGCTTAGGACTAATTAGGAATATTATAGTTCCAACCCCTTTTCACACCTAAGGGTGCTCAATTAAGCTGACAAGATCTATCCTTTTCACATTTTCATTTATTTATTCATTATTAAGGAGAATTATAGACCTCCATTGTCCTCTTATTTATAAAACAAAGAAGAAAAACAAAATTTAATATTCCAACTAGCTCATGGATAATTAGGAATATTAGAGTCCTGCCTTCCAAAATGTTGCTTGTCCTCAAGAAACTGACATGGTTAGTGATGCAACTCTCCATCATTGGTGACACCATCATGTGATAAGATTCCCTCATAAGCTAAGTGTATACCAATCCATCCATCCATGAATTGCTCCTCCAAAGTTCTTATGAGATGCAAATAGTTCATCCCATAAGGAGACAATAGTTCCAATGAAACAAAAGTGGTTTTCCCAAGGTTCTCCCTGAAGCATGTAGCATAATGAACACAGAGAATCTCTCTCCCATAGGGCACATACATTCCTCCCATCCACCCTCCAATCATTCCCATAAAAATTATAAGTACATCATCAATGTATGGGATCAAAACTAGGTACATGCAAACATAAATTTGTACAAATGGAGGTGGGTCATAGTCCCACATGTGGAACCAACACAATATATCTCCTGACTACATCAGATAATGATATGGTAAATGGTTTCCCCACCACTTAATTTCTTGCCAAGTCTTATCACCATGGCTGAAAGTGTGAGATATATTTGGTGCTTTTGGAGTGCACCCACAATGATACATAATCTCCCTATGTCCTCCAAGGGAGTGGCCATGTTCATAAATTTTTGTGGCCCAAATTTGGCCATGAATTTTATATGGAATAATGCTCCTCCTTGGAGCTATGGCCTGCATATACGTGGTAAAGGAATGAAAGTAATCATCAAATGAAACATCATGTACATAAGCATGTTCCTTACCAAAAATTCTCCTAATACAAATGGAGTGGTATATAGATATATCCCCTCTCATCCCAAAAGAGGAAAGAGGTGGTTGAATTAACTCCTTCCTTGAGTTATTTCTCTCTCCCCACTCCACATGGTTCATGCATCTTTGAAAATTATGATATAGTTCCTCTTCAAAGAATTCCCAAGTGTAGCTTTCCATGATAGTTTTGTATGACCTCATGGAATAAGTATGGCTAAAAAAGAACCCTTCATAAGATCTTTGTAGCAAATTATCCTTGAGATTGGAAGATATAAATAAGAATATCCTATCATGATAGTAGATGAATTCTTCTTGGACTGAATAGCCCTCTTCATGTAGATGGTCATCAAGTATCATGCATGTGAAAATATCCTTGGAATAATCCACCAACAGTTGGGATTTCCAATATGGATCAATCTTCCATAGTGATAGCGCTAATGATCTTTCACAAAGAACATCTTTCATATGGCTGTTCTCCTCCTTCACATCTCCTATGCCAAAAGTATATTTTGGAAGGTTTCTATTCCTCCCATGCTTCTCCTCCCATAACGCAGAATCTGAAATGAGAGTGGCTATTGATGATTTTAGGAGAATGTCTCCCTCCTGGATCTATGCTTGGAGCATCATGTTGTGAGATATCTCTCACCAAATCTGAATCAGGGGGCCTCCCAGGTGGTTTACCACAAGATAATAATGTCCCATGAAGTAATCTCATAAGCATAATAGATGGGACTGTTAGGTCCTTGCTTCCACTGTGCAAATCCATCGCTATTTTTTGTGTGGAAGTTGTAGGTGAGGGATATGTGTGCATGTCCTTAATAATTTTATTTTTTCCACTCTTTCTATCCACCCATTCCATCTGCAAAGTCTCCCAATCAGTGGTGACTTTCCCCAAAGTAATCAACCATTACACACCCAATATCACATTGGTGTTAGGTATGTCAACCACAAAGAAGTGATCAGTCAATGTATATGTTCCCATGGTGACTGATAAGGATGGAAAATAATGCATGCATTGCATAGTTCTATCTCTTGGGACCAAAAGAGAAAATCCCTCAAAAGCATTAGTGGGTATTGCCCTCCTTTGCACTAGTTGGACATCAATAAAATTGTGGGTAGCCCCACTATCAACCAAAATATAAACCCTCTGATTTAAGATGGAACCTTGGACCCTCAAGGTAAAGTACTTAGGTACTCTTCTCAATGACGCAAGAGCCCCTCCAATTGGAGAAAATTCCCCATTCCCATCCCCTGATGGTGTTGATTCATCTCCTGTTGTGTTAGCACTATGACCTCTCCTTGGTTCATCTTCTTCTTCATCCTCATCATATGAGAAGACCACTATGTAGTGTGCCTTTCTTGTTGCACATCTATCTCCGGGTGCCCAAGATTCTTGGCATGTGAAGAAAAGCTTCCTCCTCCTCAAATAATTTTGGACATCATCATCAAGAGGTTTTTTATTTTGACTCTCCTTTGAAAGAGGAGCCTTCCTTTCTTTTTCCTTTGATGGAAAATAGGGCTTATGCTGAAATGTTGCCTTTGATTTTGGCAAGGCATCTTAAAGATATCTAGCCCTTTCAATGGAATATTGAAGGGTAGTGGGTTTGGTAGACTTAACCAACCCATGAAGAGGTTCATCTAACCTATAAATGAACATATACACCCTTATTTCCGTAGATAAATCAGGAACCATAATGGAAAGTCTCAAAAATTCAGAAATGTAAGTTTCTGGATTACCTGATTGTTTTAACTTTGCAAGGCCTATGAATGGTGCTTCAGGATCTCTTCTATCAAACCTCTCCACCAGCCTCCTTGTGAACTATGAATATGTAGTCACATTGGCATGACCCAATGTAGACAAGCCATGGAACCACCAATCATGTGATTCACCCTCAAGGTGCAGCGCTGCTATCTTAATGGCCTCCATTTCTAGAACTTTGTTCAACTGGAAATAGATGTCAAGATTCTCTACCCATGATTTGGCAGTGCATTTAGATGACCCATCAAAGTTGGGTAAGAAAAATATGCCCATAGTGAGGTGTAGATCATGATTCCGAATGAATCCACTACTTCTATTATGATATCTGAGTCTCCTATTGTCCTTGATTTGAAAAAATTATTGAAAACTCAAGTTGTCATTGAATCTCTGAGTTTGAGACTCATACTCCATAAAATAGTCTTCAAGGGATTCTTTCTCTTGAAACCCTTCATTTCCCATAGCCAAGAATGTAGGCATTGTAGAGTGTTGGGAAACTTTTTGTTGCTGCATTGGTTGATCACTCTAGTGATGAGAAATGCCAGATCCTTCACCATGATGAAATCCTTTAGGGGATTACTTGTATCTATCCATCCTCATCTCCTTGATTTCTCTAGCAATATCTTGCATGGCTCTAAGAAGGATCTTGGGAAATTCCTTCTCTTCATCTTCTCCTCCAGATAAAGGGGTTTTACCCCTGTCTTCTTTGTCATTTGTATAATCAAAATTTTGGTGTCTTCTTCTTTGATACCTCTTCTTTCTATTAGTAAGAGGATATCCTTATTCAAATGACATATTGGCTTTTCAAGATGCACAGGCTGTGCCAAGATTATGCTATGATACCACCGTAATATTCCCAAATGGGAAAAGAAGGAATATAGTGCAAAATGTTGGAACAATCATGCAAATCATCATATAAGAACAATAGACTAATATGGAGACCTTTCATATGTTATAACAGCAACAAATTATACATAAATTATGGGCCATAAGATGTACAATAAGAAATAACAAGCCTCCAATGGAAAAAATCCCTCAAAAGAGGTGCTGCTACTATATATAAAGACTGGAAGAATGTTACAGTGCTGTTTTATAGCCACTGCTACAAAAAATGACTATAAAAAAGAACTAGGGCTGCTATGTGCCTCAAAATATAGATCCAATACATATCTGAGCACTATATAACCTCCTTTAAAGAACCCCTTAAGGGTTTTCATCAAAACACCATATACAAGATGGGGATATAGGCCCTAGGGATGAAGATCCACTGCAAAATATAGATCTAGAAAGTGTGGCTGATATGATATGATCAATAGAATAGCCTCCTCCAATAGATCCTCTAAATGAAAGGCAGATCCCTTTCACTAGAAAACCAACTCTCCAAATGGTGTGCCAATCCACCCTGCAATTCCTCCTACATAAATATAACATAGATCTGGAAGTAAACTGCACTATAGGGATAAATAAATGGTTGGTCTGATGCCAAGATATGAAAATACTCACAAGGGCCTTCCTTACTGTCCTCCCAATGGAAAGGAAGCCTCCTCCACTAAAAAATGAGCAATGAAATGACACGGACCTAGCCTCCACTGCTGCAACCTGCAAAACAACTCAACCCTCAATAGGATCTATGCTGTAAATGAAAGATGAAGCTTGGCCTTAAGCCTGATAGTGGAAATTTTAGTACAAGACTCCTCCAAGAGCTTCTCAATGGAAGAGGTGTGATTCCCGATCAGGAACACCTAGTGCTAAACAACACTCAATCTCAGCTAAACAACAAGAGAAAGATATATGTCCAAACAAAGCATATATTCAGAAATATCAAATACATAAACATGATGAATATGGCTGCCATCCTCTTCCTTAAATAATATATGAGCTTTAAATCCCTAATCCCCATCCAATAATATCACTACTTCCATGCAAAGCATCTCCATCTAAAAATGCGCTGTCTTTCATTGATGATCACTCCTCCATGACAACGCTGTTAATTTGGTCAAAGTTGACCCAGTCAAGGTGTTCTAGCCCCTTTTCACACCTAAGGGTGCTCAATTAAGCTACCAATATCTATCCTTTTCACACTGGCATTGATTTATTCATTATGAAGGAGAATTATGGACCTCCATTGTCCTTCTATTCATAAAAAAAAGCAGCAAAACACAATTTAATATTCCAAATAGCTCATGGCTAATTGGTAATATTACACATAACAACATGTAAATGTTAATTCTATTGAAAATTATGTAACAAATTATGATTTAACATCCATTACTATTGAAAATGCTATAAATTTTGATTCTATAACAAATTATACTATTGAAACTACTAAAACAATGACCATTATAGTGGATGCTTTAACAATATATGTTGCAACGATTGAGGAGATATAAATCCCTTTCATCTTGTTTTTCATAGTTTGAAAGTGGGAACCCAAATAGGTGTTTATACCACCCAAACATATGTACATATGTAACAATGAATTGAGAAAAAAATGATGTAACAACGAATGTTGTAACAATAGATGTCGTAACAACAGATGCCATAACAAATGTTGCAACAACGAATGTTATAAATAAAATCCATTTCATCTTTCTTATCAAATATTGAAAGTGGGAAATTATTGACACCACGATAAACACCCTCCAAAATTTTTCATACAATCAAATTTTGGAGCCTTCTGTGGATCTTGCGATCATTCGTTCCATAGTCACTTCTTGGTCAGCTGATGGTTTTTGAGATCCCTTCTTGGATTGGAAGTGTTGAATTCACTTGCTCAAACATGCTCAGTCTATAACATGTGCATGAGTGCATTATTTTATGCAAGCTTAGACAAGAATAGAAATTTCCTATCAATATTGTGCCTGTGTGATGCCAAATCCATGTGACATTCAGTGCGCATTGAAAATGACAATTTCTCACATTATAGCTATGTTTGTACTTCTATTTCGGGGAGTTTTGAAAACTACGCTTCTGTACACCTTTTATTTCACAAGTCTTGTTTTCATGTTTATGACTTTCACTTTCACTTGATTTCCCTTTAATTAGTGTCATTTTAATGTTATCTTTGCCATGACATGTGTTGTTTTCACTGTTGTTCGCATATCACAAGTGTCGTTCTCTTTTATCTTCATATAGCAAGTATCGTATTGTGGCATGGGAATTACCACTTATCATGAAACGTGGAGTTTTGGCTGGTTTCAAGGGGAAATATTTGTGATAATGAGTTTTTCTTATCATGTAGCCATGTTTCACACTCATTTAAAAAGTTTCACGCACTGTCACGTAAGTGTCGTCATTATCATTACAAATTCTATATTCAGTGTCGCACTTGTCGTAAGTTGTCACGCTAAGGGAAGTATGTGTTCATATGTTATGGATGATCTATTTTGTGTCACCGAGTGTCTAAGTGTGTGCTCACAGTTAATTTCTATCACTATTCACATCAGTCTCACTGATCCCACACTTAGAAAAATTTCAGAAAATTCCTAACAACCCAACCTCATCTAGCCCTCCTAAATTGTGCATTGCATAGTCTTAGCCCTCAAGTAAAAATATTTCCTCTTGGAGCTACACAATATGCAGTCTCTGCCTCCCAGAACTATGCATTTTTCAACCTCATTTCTCAAGCCCAAGCCTTGACTATGAGAACTGCACAATCTTTCTCTCCAACCCAACCATAACTGCACATTACATAGTCTCAAGGATAAATCCTCAACCTTGAGCCCCTGAAATTCATAATTATGCAATCACCCAGTCTCCTCTGTCTACAGAACTGCGTATTTTGTTGAACCAGTGCCCAACCCCTCAGCCAAGATCACTTAGCTTCCAAACTGCACAGTCTTCTTCCTTATTCTAGGTTGAACTGCACATTGCGCAGTCTCAAAGATCAAGATTTTCTCCTGAATACCTTAGCTTTACAACTGCACAATCAGTGAGATTTTCCCTTGGAAAACCACAAGTTCCAGCTTAGTCAATGGATCATCGTTCAACATATTAGACTAGGGGTTTATCTAATTGATGTCATCTTGTCACGAGTGGATTGTAGATATAGGAAATCTACCATGCTATGGAAATATGAAAAAGAAGGATATGGAGAAGGAGGAAATTCTAGATGACACCTAAGGAGTCAAGGAGAAAGGATAATCATCAGATAAGAAGACAAAGGAACACTTGAGTATGAAAAAATAAAAAATGTCAGGACCGTATGAAGATTCCATCTGATATAAAACTCTTTGGAATATAGATCTGAAGAACGAAGCACATCTCTCATGAAGTTGAAGCATTGAATACATCCCTTATTGAAGGCACAAGTAATGAAGCAGTAATAAGGAAATATTACACTTCCACATCATTATGTCTTCAATTTCATGTATTGTCGCAAACACTAAAAACCATTCCATGTGTTTTTATCTAAGTGTTTTTCTCCCTTTGGAAAGATATGAAAGATGTTGTCTTTTTTCATGTTGGCAGTTACATAATGAGTATAAGCCTATTTTAGTGATTTAAAGAATCCATGTTTGTGCATATGAGTTATTATAACCATGTAAACATCTGTTGCAATCATTCCCAAAGTTTTAAGCACTATCACACAAGTGTCTTCACGATCGTCGTAAAGTGTATGTTAGGTGTCACACTTTTTGTAATTTGTCGTAAAGTTGTTGCACAAAGGAAAATTATTGTTCATGTGTCATGGATGATATATGTTTTTTTGAAGTCAAGTATTCTAAGTGTGTGATCACATTTGAAGTATTATCACTGTTCACATCAATCTCACCGATCCCAAACTTAGCCATTTCTAAAAAGGATCCCTAACTAAGAAACCTAGCTTCACCCAACCTCCCTGAATTGTGAACTGCATAGTTTTAGTCCTATAGTTGTGACCTTGCCTCTTGGGACTATGCAATGCACAATTACTAACTCCCAGGACTGCTACATTGCATAGTTTATGTGCTTAAGCCCTAACCTTGACCCCCAGAATTTTGCAATTCCTTCTCCCAACCTAGCCTCAAATTTGCACTTAAAATATATAGCCTAAAAGTCATCCCTTGAGTTGCTGATCTATGTAATTGCGTAGTGTCCCAACCTCTCGTTCCTCCCAAAAATATGCAATATGTTGATCTGGTTCCCATCCCCTCAACCTATCTCATTGGATATCAAAACTGCACATTTTTCTCCCTCAGCCAAGTCTGAACTATGCACTGCGTAGTCTCTGGGCTTAAGCCTCACCCATGACTGCTTGAACTGCACAACTGCGCAATCACTAAGCCCCTTTTCCTAGCCTGTCACCTAGTTCCAACTTAGTTAGTGGATCAAAATGAACTATCTTAGAATAGGGGCTTTTCAGACTGATGTCATCTCCTCATGAGTGAATTATAGATGCATGTAATATCTCACACCATGACAAGATGATGAAGAAGGAGATACATAAGGGAAGCATGCTAAAATACATCTTTGTAGCTAAATATGCAAGCTGATTGATCAAGGAAAAGCAAAAGGACACCATTTTGTGACCAAAACTCAAGACTTGAGATCATCGAAGATTATTTATCACCAAGCCATCAAGAGGTGGAAAAGAAAAGCATTCTCAAGCAAACATCAAACACACAACAAAAACAATGGCTTTGACATCACAACATCATCAAGAAATCCATGTCAACAATGAAATGTCATGTCATGTCATAAATTTTCATATGCCACATCATTATTGTGGATAATGTAAGTTTTTATTCAAAATGTATTGTAAAGTGGAAGTCCAAAGGACACACATGGAATATGAAGAGTGATGTCAGTAAAAAAGTCATAGGAAGTAAAACAATAATTAGGGTAGTCAAAGAGTCACAATGAGGGCGAAGCATCACCCCTTGATTATTTATACACCCTCATTGTATGAGAAAAGGAATTTTCACCTTGTCTCCTCCCGCAAGGCATTAGAGAGATAGGCTAGTTCTTTTAAGGAGCAAGGAGTGGCTCCAATGATCCACTACTGGAGCTAGTGGTGTTCATTGTATACATGTGTCTTGGAACTTTTACTTAATATTAGAAGCCCTATGGGCCAACATGTTCTTCATGCATGGATTATGGATATTTGTAAGACTATTATCTGAATGTTTGTAATTCATGTTTTCTTTCATCTGTTCTAAAGTAGTTTAACTATTTCAGTTATTTTAGACTTATGATATTGAGAATGTGTTGTAATTTATATTATCGTTGTCGCATCCTTTTTTACTATTCCACTGGATATTAGACATATTTTCCTTGTCATATTGGTTTCAATGGCCTTCACATCTTTATGGAATATGCCACTTGATGTTGTACATACCCTTCTTGCTCATGTGTGTCTCTACTAGGGTGGTACTACTACCTCTCTCTTAGAGGCTCACTTTTCCCCCCCTCTGTAGTGAAATAGATTTGAAACACATGTGATAAAACACTCACTAGGCACACCCCCCTTGCTTTTTGAAGGCACATTTTCACTCCTCTCTCTTGTTGAAAGTTAGAGAAAAGGTATATATTTAAGGATGCATGGCAACTGAGATGATATTCTAGATGGGGCTCTTTCTCAAAACAATATGAAGGCTAATTGGGAGTTCACATCGGGGAGACCCCTTGGTAGATGGATTTCCAGCACCATCAACAACAACCAAAGAGGATTTTCTTAGTAACTTTTCATTTGCATTATTATTGTTCTAAGACCTTATATGTAATAAAGCTGTTGGTTTCTTTCATTAACAAATTTATCAATGTTGTGTGAATAATTTATATACTTGTGAATTTTATCAAGAAACCTTAATGAAGGGATCCACAATATTTGAATCTTATTATCTTTCATTTCATGCTCTCTCTTGTAGATCTAATGCATAGCATTTTGATTTTCCCTAAGATTTAAACCTCAAATTTTTTTATGTTCTTCGCTCCATAATACAACATAATTTTAAAGGTTGCAATCAAATATAAGTAGGCCAGTTGAATTTATTCATTTATTTCTCCAAAAACTAGTTCACATTGTATATAAAAGTCTATCATCACCTTCCCCACTTGTTTGATTGTTTTAGTATTAATAAGGGTATGATAGAGATGGAATAGTGAGCATACTTGTGATGTAGTCTAGAATGTAGGAATAATTTTGTTTTGAAAAATCATCAAGTTGTGTGCTAACCATACTCCCCATATGAATAGAAAGGGAAGTGTCCTATAGAGTTTCAAGTCCTTTCTTTTAGACCAAGCCTTCAAAGTTCAAACAGGATCTAACACAAACCTACAATGTAAATTTTAATATTCTAATAGCCATGTCCCTACATATCTTCTTAATTCATTCAATATATATATCACTACCAAAAAAATGTTTTAGACCTCAATACACCCTTCATCCTACCATATGGAAAATCATTGCTAAGAAAAGTGCTAAGACTCAAGATCATCCCTAGTGATATCATTCATCTTAATTTATTCGATAGGACATCAAAAACTATAGGTCCTCCTCTATTGCATCACACATGCACTGAGAACTCTCCATGAAAATTATATAGATGGAAAAATGAGTACAATGTAGACAAAGAAATTCTCTTCCCTGTGTATGAAGTAGGCGAGGGAGGCCAACATTAGTAAAGTGTACTAATTACACAAGAAATTTAATATAATGTACAAGATAAGGTCTCCAAGTGAAGCTCTCTCTCTCCAAGGTATACACATCAAGAGACCAATTCTCAGGTGGTGCACTGTCTAAGTATGGGTTGCAAGTGTCAAGTGCTCTTCATCACAAGAATTATTTCTTTCCAATAAAATCATCCCAGGCTCCTCAACATATGCATCTTATAAATACCATGTTGATGCAGAACCAACCCTGCATTACCCCAGAATCTTTACATCCATGCATATGAACATGCATCTCAGCATCTGCCCAATCAATGACCTCAATGTCTAGCAAATTTCTACCACTGGCAATCTCAATTAATATGAGGAAACTTACCTTTCAATTCCTGGAAAATTCACATTTATCATTTCACGCGGAAGCTTTTTAACATATCATAACTCACAATCTTCATACAATTAACCAAAATTGGATACAACCCAAATTCCCAAAGATTTAAATTCACATTAGAAAATATTTGTTTGGTTTTATTATTTATAATGCCCCCTTGCCTTTATTTAATCAAGCTTGCCATTGACAAACCAACTTAATGAAATTTTCATATTCCAACATTTACCAATCTTCACGCATTGACTTAAATGCCACCATCCATTAATATTCCAGTTCCTTTAATCGTTCAATGCATATCAATACAATCATTCAAATATCATTTGACTCGTAGTTTATGAATACCTCCAGCGTATAATACAAACTGAAATCCTGCATAAATTTTATAACGCAGCATCAAACTGACCTTCCACAACTTACCATTCATACGCACCTCCACAGTCGATCCTTTCACTCCATGAACGCCTTATCGATCTGCGATAGAACTTCTTTGCAATTGAATTCTCTACAATTAAAAAATTATACAACCAATTTCCTGAACATGGAATCAACCTGGTTCAAATCAACCGGTCACACATTCATTAGACTTCGACTAATCCACATAGAAATATTCCATTCACAATTCGATTTCATGCACATGCTCAACACACTGATTTTATTCCTTCAAAACACCATTCCGACATTCATTAACACTGTAATTCGACTTTGCCAGATTATAATCTTTCAGCGCCTTCGTTCAATAACTTTGCCAGGCTCATTGACTTGTGGTATTTCTCTGTAATTTCAAATGTTAATTGTCTAATGGCTCACAGGCAGAAATCGAATAGTGTTACCAACGCTTTCAGCATTCCACAATTCCGATTTCATGTATCAGACTCAAGCTGCTTGGTTTAATGCCAGCGCCCTTGATTTATACCATCTACCATCTGCTCAGGAATTCGATAGAACAAATTGTGCCAATGTTCTGCCTTTACACTTTACAACCTCAACCAGTTGAAAAATGACCCCAGCAACAACGTTCTGCAATTTATAAAACTGATGCCGCTATTCACAATTCGTTTTCCTTTGCATTAAGTCTCATGGTTCGATTACAATACTGAAATGGAAGTCCTTCTTCTTGGCCCGATTTCCCAATTATTGGCCCTTTACAAACTGCCCGAAGTCTCCCAAGCAAATCCTTCTAACTACTCACACTCTCAATCTATTCAAGTGTCTATTTTCCTCACAAAGCCCACTCATATTTATACATAAAAATGCATTTAATTCACTCCAAAAATCACTCCACCTAATCCTCAACAAAGTCCCATACATAGAAATCCTAATCCCAAATTTTTCTCCTAATCTATTTCTCTCATATCCTTTTAATTAATAAAAGGATATTTACAAAATCCTCACTTTATCTCCTATTTTATTAAAAATGACAAATTAATTAATAAAATAATAAAAATGTCACACCCCCCTTTTATCACATATTTACAAATGAAAAATGGTCTTGATGCTCCTGCATCAGACTCCCAACGTTGAAATTAATCATGATCACCTGATCATGTGTTTGGATCTGTGTATGCCTGGATCCCATATCTTGTGTTGTAACTTTCCACTTGTCGCTGCTTCTATCTGTTGTTCTCCTCCAGGTTTCCACACTTTATGCTGCATCGCTCCACTGGCTGTGCTCTCGCAATCTTTTGTTGTCTTTCTTTTGCTGCTTCTCCTTTTTTTTACTGCTGCTGGCCTCTTCCGGGATACTTTCATCATCATCCGCCTCATCAGTTCAATTTCTTTGTCTAATAGATTTTCTCCAGCGTCTGCAATAAAACCTGTACTCACAAAACAACTGTTAGAATAAAAACCATAAGGCTTCAGCGCCCCCATAGATGTTACTGCTGTCAATGTTGTCTCAGCTACCACCATAGATGTTGCTTCAGCTGCCATCATAAATGTTGCTAACATTGGTTTTACTCCCGCGGGTGCTACCCCACACGTTGCTGCCTCCCAAACTTTCTGTCCTTCTGCAACATTCTTTTTCTCATCACCTGCAATTTCATCTACAACTTCTTTCTCTGGTTCAAATGTCTCCAACAAACATTTCAGCATTTCATCAACATGCTGCAATTTAACTCCAGCATAACCTTCATCTTCCCCTTCGACAATCTTCAGTAATTGTCCAGCATCATCTTGATTGATTCTGACAATCAAATCAATTTCTTCAAACACTGTAGCCTCATCCTCTAACACTGTAGCAGTTCCAAAAAATTTTCCACCAGTCTTTTCTTGGCTATACAGACAAGCCAACTCTTTTTTGTCACCCATGGTAACAAGCTTCTGCATATGAGACATTACGGTCTCATCTTTTACCTGCAACAATTCTTCTTCTTCCAAGACAATTCCAAATGATGGACTGTCCTATGTATCACCTGTAAACACAATCAAATTGTCAGCATCAAAATCACAAAACCCAATGGTCTCACTTGTTGATTCAGTCATCCGCAGCTCTAAGTCTTCTTCAGGACTCAGAAAATCTTTACTGACTTTCTCCTCAGATTTCTCTGGAAACACTTCAGTATGCTGCTCTGAGTTTCTTTCCAACTCTTCTGTCAGCACATCAGTATGCTGATTTGCATTTACCATGAGACTGTCAACTAGTCTCTCCTTGTTTCCATCCTCTGCTCCAGGACTGTCATTCATGAAAACTTTCTTCTTCAGCAAATTATCCTGCACATAAGTCCTCTGTCTCTCCAATTCTCTTCTCTGAAGATCTAGTTTCCTATACAATTCAACAACTTCATTAGGAGTAGAACTTGGAAACTCCACACAATTTTCCATACCTTCACCAGCTCTTGACCAATCATCAGCTGGTCCTTTTCTCTCTGTACCAATATTCTGATTAGACTCCTTTGTCTTCATTCCCTCCTGAGATCTTGCTATCTCATCATTTATCTGAACAACCTTCAGATTCAATTCTCTCTTCTGAACAAACTCTAAAGCTTTCTCATCTCCCTGTACCGTACATGCAAACATACACAACTCATTAGTTTTAAAACCACAAGATTTTTCAGTCTCGACTGCTTCCTCTAGCACTTCCCTTTGATCAGATCTATGTGTGGAATCTTCAAATTCCATCTCTGGCTCAAGAACTCTAAGTCCTTTCTTTAATAAGGCAATCACACTTTGCCTCAACTTCATCTGCAATGGTTGCCAAATCACTCTCTTTCCCTTCAGTGGAAAGATCCATCCTCTATTCTGGTTTTCCTGCTCTTGCAACCATTCTTCTAATACCTACAATTGTACCTTCATTACTGCAATTTCTCTTTCTCGAACTTCTACAGTCATCTCACCTCTTTGGCATTCCTCTGAACCTCTTCTCTGATCCTCCATGATCATCTTCTCCATGAGTTTCTCACTCACCATGAGTTGCACTAGCCTCTATGACAGCAATCTCTTCTGCTGCCACTTACCTCACCAAGCTCTCCTCACTCAGTCTTTTGGTAAGTACTGGTTCACTGCCTCTAGAAACTCTTGAGCATTATATTCTGCTCTCTCTCTAGGCTATCTCTTCAACTCACTTCCTCTTCAGGACACTGCAATTTTCCTCCCTATCCAGCCTTTAGCTGAATGTTAGGTTTACTGCCATCATCTTGTCTGCAACCATAAACTTCAATCATAAATTTTAAATCAGAAAATTATCTCACCTTTAAGATCCTGCATGATCTTGTCCTCCCTTCGTTTCTGCAATCATGTTCACGGCAATTGTGTAGCTTGCACATCAGATTTAAAAATCTGATCTTCCTTTCAGTCATACATTTCAGTTCTCAACAAAACCTTCTGTCCTCATTCAGAAAAAAAAAAAAAAAAAACAAATATCTTCTATTTCAACAGAGCCAAGCTCTGATACCAAAAATGATGCAGAGCCAACCCTGCATTACCCCATAATCTTTACATCTATGCATATGAACATGCATCTCAGCATCTTCCCAATCAATGACCTCAATGTCTAGCAAATTTCTACCACTGGAAATCTCAATTAATATGAGGAAACTTACCTTTCAATTCTTGGCAAATTCACATTTATCATTTCACGCGGAAGATTTTTAACATATCATAACTCACAATCTTCATACAATTAACCCAACTTGGATACAACCCAAATTCCCAAAGATTTAAATTCACATTAGAAAATATTTTTTTGGTTTTATTATTTATAATGCCCCCTTGCCTTTCTTTAATCAAGCTTGACATTGACAAACCAACTTAATGAAATTTTCATATTCCAACATTTACCAATCTTCACACATTGACTTAAATGCCACCATCCATTAATATGCCAGTTCCTTTAATCGTTCAATGCATATCAATACAATCATTCAAATATCATTTGACTCGTAGTTTATGAATACCTCCAGCGTATAATACAAACTGAAATCCTGCATAAATTTTATAACGCAGCATCAAACTGACCTTCCACAACTTACCATTCATACGCACCTCCACAGTCGATCCTTTCACTCCATGAACGCCTTATCGATCTGCGATAGAAATTCTTTGCAATTGAATTCTCTGCAATTAAACAATTATACAACCAATTTCCTGAACATGGAATCAACCTGGTTCAAATCAATCGGTCACACATTCATTAGACTTCGACTAATCCACATAGAAATATTCCATTCACAATTCGATTTCATGCACAGGCTCAACACGCTGATTTTAGTCCTTCAAAACACCATTCCGGCATTCATTAACACTGTAATTCGACTTTGCCAGATTATAATCTTTCAGCGCCTTCGTTCAATAACTTTTCCAGGCTCGTTGACTTGTGGTCTTTCTCTGTAATTTCAAATGTTAATTGTCTAATGGCTCGCAGGCAGAAATCGAATAGTGTTACCAACGCTTTCAGCATTCCACGATTCCGATTTCATGTATCAGACTCAAACTGCTTGGTTTAATGCCAGCGCCCTTGATTTATACCATCTACCATCTGCTCAGGAATTCGATAGAACAAATTGTGCAAATGTTCTGCCTTTACACTTTACAACCTCAACCAGTTGAAAAACGACCCCAGCAACAACGTTCTGCAATTTATAAAACTGATGCCGCTATTCAAAATTCATTTTCCTTTGCATTAAGTCTCATGGTTCAATTACAATACTGAAATGGAAGTCCTTCTTCTTGGCCTGATTTCCCAATTATTGGCCCTTTACAAACTGCCCGAAGTCTCCCAAGCAGATCCTTCTCACTACTCACACTCTCAATCTATTCAAGTGTCTATTTTCCTCACAAAGCCCACTCATATTTATACATAAAAATGCATTTAATTCACTCCAAAAATCACTCCACCTAATCCTCAACAAAGTCCCATACATAGAAATCCTAATCCCAAATTTTGCTCCTAATCTATTTCTCTCATATCCTTTTAATTAATAAAAGGATATTTACAAAATCCTCACTTTATCTCCTATTTTATTAAAAATGACAAATTAATTAATAAAATAATAAAAATGTCATAGCCCCCCCTTTTATCACATATTTACAAATGAAAAATGGTCTTGATGCTCCTGCATCACATGTAATGTGGTCCCCACCCAAATATCTATAATCAATCCCATGTAATCTGGTTTGTTGTCTACGGGTTATGTATTACATGGTCTTGCATATATCCTTTAGCCTAGGTTTTTTGGCAAAGGACTTGATAAAGCCATGATTGGATATTTATTTCCAAGCACTTGAGCATACTAAAATTTTGGTGATTTATAAGGGTGTTATGATCGACGGGAGCACCAAATAAATCAAGCTAAACATAAATAAACAACTCAAAACAAGAAATGCATATTTACATATTAACATAACAATATCAAACTAAGTTATTGAAAGTCAACTAATGATACCTTATTCTTCATCTAGATAACAAATTCATACCACTTTTGTCTTGTATCATATCGAATTCCAAATGTGATGGATAACAACCATATTATTTCTCCTGTAAAAACATGGCAGTTGGACTAGTTAAAGTAATTAATATCCAACCGTTTACTTTTTTGTAAAAAATTAAAAGAGAATATAATTTTAGATATTAGATATACTTACAAATTTACATATTAAGGCTTCTAAACCTACTTTTCCACTGTAATGTGTGACAAAATATTTCAAAAGCCTCACCTTCAAGGCCTTGTCTGAAAACATGCACTAATTCAATTTAATTATGCACCAGTAAAATATACAAATTGTTTAATGAATTTGAAATAAGGTTATGAAAAAATTTAAATGCCTGTGTTCTCTCCTCTTCATACTTCCTCCATGCATTTTCTCTATCACGTGATTTCACGAGATCTTTCCATACTTTCACACTTACATCAACTGAACATCTTTTGGTCGATAGATCGAGAAGAATTTGTTTTATATTTTTCATTTGGTTGCAATAGAATCTCTTGTAGTTTTGAGTCATTTGTTTTTTTACTTTCTTTATTGACCAACCTATCCCATATTTAGTCTGCATGTCATGGATGAATTCCTTTTGAAGGTGCATGGGTATCTTCAACAATGGAAGATTTATATTCTCTTTGAAGAGTTGAAGACATGATTTCTTCAATCTAGGATTGAACACTTTACCAAAATTTATCATTCTGATATTCCCAGAGAAAACATCATATTCTACCTCAGTTTTATATGTACTAATATAGGATTCTAACATGTACTCGTGGTGGAAGAAATTTGTTTCCTAGGAGTGGCTGGGACATTGGACGTCTTTGTTCCATGTTCCACATTCTTATAGGTTATTATGATTGATCTTTTCCTAGATCTTTTGCTCGATCCAAGAGTTGATGGGGAATCAATTGATTCCCTTTGACATGGCTGCTTTGGTTGGATTGTTTCAGTGCCTTTGGTAGATCATTCTTCGATAAATTTGGAAAGCATGGTCAAGTCCATACCTTCTAGTTTTTTCACTGCTTCTACCCCCAATATAGAATCAATTTCATCTTTCATATTTTCACTGTCATGTCCCTATATATGTATAATGATATTTTTATTTTAAATTTAGAAATAAAAAAATTAAACCGTAATTTATTCTTTTATAATTTTGAAATTTAAAACTAAAAAATATAATTCAAACAAGCAATGGAAACATGTACAAATTTATAAATTGAGAATGAAATACCTCATTCTAGAAAGAATAATATCCCTTTGCTCATTTCCCTCTACTTATTGATATTTTTTGGCTTCCTAGGGGGAATATTTTTCCTCTAGACTATGGAAAATCCCCTCTATTTTCTCCCTACATTTTTCTCCCTTCCCTCTAATTTTTTTAAACAAAAATTAGGGAAAAATGGATGGAAAAGGGTTTGATTTTGATGTCAGGTAGGAGGTAAATGAGATGCGCAAACTAATTTCATGATTGCTAGAGGTTGAATCACACCCACAAATATTTTTTTTTTATTGAAATCCACAATAGGGGACAAGAGGCCCATCAATATATCTTCCCACCATAAAAAAATATCTAATAAATTAGTTATTTTCTTTCATATCCTCAACTCATTGCTCCAACTCCACGTATAACTTCAAATCCCCCTCGATTTGTAATTGGTGAGTATATGAATGGAAATATGGTGGATGTATTACATTTTTATGGTTGAATAGTTGGGATACATAATAGGTTTATCTATTACTTATGCAAATTATATACTGGCGGGTTTTTTTTTCTGGATTTGGTTGAATAATTGGAGCTAAATTGGGTGCCATTAGCACCAAATTTTAGAGTCAACTATTGGATAAAAAATGTAGTCAATTTTGGGAACCAAATGGGGTGCTAATTGTGCCTATAATATTGCATATTTTCAATTTGTCTATTTTGTATTCATTGTCATATTTTCACTTTGCAATGTTAATGTGGGATGCTTCCATGTTATTGTCATTTTTTATGAGGTTTGAATACCAATATTGGATTTGGAATGTCCATAGGCACATGGGATAAGTTGAAATGTTGGTTGATGTAAAACCCTATAAATGGTATTTTAACCCAATGAAGGGTGTTTTATGTCATATTTTCCTAGCCCACTAATGAATTTGGTGTGATTTTAAACTTTCTAATTTTATTTTAATATCCAATGACTCATAATGTAACAATCCACTATTTATAGTCACATACACACATCTTAACCTTTAAAGGTTGTGTTGCTTAGTGATTATGTATACATGTGAGACGATCCCTTCACTCACTCTTTACTTCTTTATAGGGAGGATGGTGGTGTTTAAAATATATCTCATCCAAAAGTTAACTTATACTAATTATTATATTATATATTGAGATCATTGAGAATAATTAAAAATCAAAATTTGAAAATAGTATATTATCTAACATATAGGGTCAAATGATTTTTTTTAAAATATCCAAAAATACAAATATTTGGAAATTTAAAATTATGGATGAAGGGTTTGAATTAAGTTAAATGAAAATATGAAAAAAATAAAAACTATTCCATTAGTTTTCATAATCCTTATCAAATATTTATTGAAGATTTGTGTCATGTCACCATATTGGGAGTAGAAATTAATAAAAAGGGTATATATTGAAAATAGGGGCATTTTAGCTAGAAAGATTTAGTGAAAACCAAATGAGCTTAAATATATTGTGTTTTTATCCAATTGTACGAAGCAACAACAAAGTGCATAGATGTTATGTGACTAATGTCATTGTTGTGTATGATAGGATCTAGAGGAGGCCATGGACAAAGGTCATCGACGATTTAGACCTACTAAATCAATGAGTGGAAAGTGGGTGGCCATAGAATTAGATACAAAATCTGTAGATACAATAAAGGTAAGAAGAAAAATAAACCTCAACCAAAGGAGGACGGTGTTTATGAATTTACAAATGCTACAACATAGACGAGACAAAGTTATATAAAATGTGTTTTTTTTTTTCAAATCCAAAGCATGATATCCATATGTCAAATACATGAGTAATGTTAGGTTTTGTGTTGGATAGCATATTGGTTGAAATGATATAATTGGTGTACTAAACATCATTGATTATTTTATGTGTTATAGGGAAAAGATGAGGCCATGGAAATAATTCATGTCACATCAAATAAGGACATAAAGGATGTGACAAAAAATCAGGTAATCAAAATTTGACTTAACTTAGAAAGCATTTTGTGATACATCCATCCTTTTTCATAGTATTATTATAATTTATAGTGTATTATCCAATATTGAAATAATTTAAAGCATGTTGTTGATATTTCAGATGGATATTGGAGCAAGTGCACAAGCTAAGTGTTCAACTAGAAAAAGAAAAGAAACATATGGACATGGGCATGTACCTAAAACTATTAAACTGCAAAGAACATAGTGGGTGGAAGAGGATATGAAAATGGAATCTCTAGACAAAATAAATAACTGCAATGAAGAAGAGGTTGATCAATACCATAGTACATGGGATGGGATTTGTTAAGAAACATTTGATTATATTTATTTGAAATTGATATATTTATGATTTATCCAATTAATTCCTAACATTAAATAATGGTTGTGTTTGTTGAAACGTATAACATGATAATTAAAGAATTCCTACTAATACCCAAGATAATCCAACTGAGCTATTAAGATTTGGACGGGATGATCCAAACCATCCTTTAAACCATACCAAGGTGAAAGGAGCATATTTAAAGAAAACTATACCACCTCAGAAATTTGAAAAATTGAAGAGATTAACATACATTGATGACATGCCACCTACCGTTAATGATGATGATCATGATAATGAAAATGCAGTGCATAAAGAAGGATTGAATGAAATTATTATAGGCTTCTTTGGGGATGGAAACAATGATGAAAATAATGATCATATGGTTGACAATAAAAATGATAGAAGAGGTATATACCAACAATGTAATGTTGATGATAACAACCTAAAAGACTCCATCAAGAAAGAAACAAAGACACCCGTGTTCAAATTGGGTGCAAGTAGAACCTAAAAAATAGCATGCACATTAACATTATTAGAAACAAAGTCAATATTTGGTTGGTCAGACAAAGGATTCAACACCCTACTGAAGTGAGTTGAAATTTATTTCTTACAATGCATTTCCAATTGGTGTACGTAATTCGTAAACATTCATCAACATTGTTTATATTTATTTAAGGGGATTTTAAAACCATATATTGTATATGAATAGTCATAATATAGATTGACATATCAAACACATTTATCACAAGTCAAAAATTCAATTAATCTAATCTTTGGAAATCTTACAGGGCATTGAAAAATAAAATATTTCCTGAAGATGATGTGTTGCCATCAACTTGCAGAGAGGCACACCAGTTGTTGGTTGAGTTGGAGATTCAATATAAGAAAATTCATTCATGTAAAAATGATTTCAATTTATAAATAGATGAATATTAGGACAAGGTATAATTCCATGCATGAAAAGAGAAGAGATATCATACAGATGTACAAGGTCCTATAATTACAAAGAAGGTTTTACTACACATGCCAATTATACCTATACTTCAATGAATGTTTCATTATAAGTAATTTGCATAATTGATGGACTGGCATGTTGTTACACAACATTTTTTCACTGTCCCTACAATCCCCATCTTGCACATTGGAGGGTCATTTCTGTGACTAATAAGAAGTGTCATGCCTTGCAAAGACCATCATTGCATCCCTTTAAATGAGAGAAATATTCCTTCTGTTGGAAATTCCCTGAGCAGAGCTTTAGGAACCCATGTTTTTGCCTTGGCGCGAGTTGCTAGTTCTTCCCTCGCACCAATGAAGAAGATTAACACTGGACCTCGCGCTAGTGGGTGCTCTGTCCCAGTTAGCCACCCGCACCAAGATTTTTATGATTTTTTTTTTTTAAATGGAGGCGGAGATTCCACTCTAACAAATCCAAGGATAAGTCATTGGGAGTGGTTGGACCGAATAACCATGAACTCCCTCCTTTAGTTTATGGTTTCCACCTTTTATGGGAACCTCATAAAGGATAGGCCACCCTTCCATCTTTGTAGGGATCCAAACCTCCTCCTTTTCCTCTATAAAAAGAATCTATCTCTCTTTGCATAAGCTAGATGAACATGGAGAATTGAGTATACTATAGCTGAACTATTGAAGAGATAGAACAAGAAGGAACTTCGTTGAGAGAGCTTAAGTCCATGCCCTCATCCAGTCTGAATCCCATGATGAGCATCTGAGACGCACTTCGGCTGAACCCCGCTGGAGGAGACTGCGACGTCAAAGCATTTGGTTGTAACTCTTCCTTCTATCAATACATATATGTGACTACTGTTTGGTTCCCATTTTATGTATGTTATGTGTTTAATGCAAAATGCTTAGCCCTCTTTAACTGGTTAGTATTTATGAATGAAGTTATTATGTCGCATGATGTTCTTGTTCACTGATCTATGTGCAGGTATCCGAGCATGACTGCAGAAGGATTGTGACTTGCCGAGGTAGGAGTGAGAGGCCACTACCACCACAAGCCACGACGACAACATTGGATTCCAGGTAGGTCGATCTACCGTGTCCTCTTTTCATTTAGTAATTAGGAATCAACACTCTAGCATGTCTCTTTGTTTCTAGACCCACTCTAGGGCTAGAGGGATTGTCTCTGTCCGCAGAGAGGATTTACCTACTTAACAAATTGGCGACTCTGCTAGGGAACAATGTGAGTTTGGCGTTTCATCTTGTTGGGTCAACTTCGATCATTGATTTGCTTATCTATATTTTTCTGGTTTTCTTGCTTATTATATATCCTCTATTTAGCTCCAAAGTGTCAAGATTGACCTCTTCTCATTGATTTTTGGTTTTTCCTTTTTTCCCATAGTTATCCGTCTTGGCGCACTTTTCACTTGAGCAGTCGCCCCAATTGGCACAGGTTGCTTTTGTTGCAGTCATGCCAACCCTTGTTTGGCACGGATTACCACCTTACAGTCGCATCGAATCTTATAGGATTTGGTTTGACCTCCTTGATGAGTCTTTTGGTTAGTGGTGCTTGACTCTAGGTTGTTGTTTGTGTGTAATTGAGCCTTTGGGACTGTTTTGAGTGCTGTAGGTTTGTTTTTCTCAGTTGTTTGTCTATCATCTTATCAGTGTAGTTTAAGGACTTAGGGTTTCTGAGTATCTTGGTGCACTGAGTCTTCTGTTTGGAAATGAAGTCTTTTTTATTGTTGTCAGTCTCATTCCTGGGTTGATTGCGCTAAGTTTTCTTGATTCTTTTGAGTGTTTTCTTTGGTTGAATGATCATTTCGTTTTTTGTTTGATTCTTCTCCTTGTTCCTCCGAGCATAGATTACATTGCTTGTTTGGGTCACTTTGAAATCTTCTTTTGATTTGGAAGATTGCAGCATTAGTTTGAGTGCTTTCTTGTGTTTGTTTTGCGTTGATTGAGTCATTCAATTTTGATTCCTACATTCGAAATACTCAAGCTAATACCCATTTTTTTTCATGTAATTAGTGCATTGTGTGCTTTATTTCATTGGAAAAAAAAAAATTCTTTGCATTCTTTCCTTTGTATCGAAAGTGAAACATTATTTTGCATAACTAGCATTTGATAGTCTAGGAAAGAGTTTTTTCATTTTCGTTTGACTACATTAGATGTATGAGTGGATTTATTTGCATATTCTCATTGTTTGCATTGTTTTAAAGATCTCTATCCCTCTCGTAATTAGCATTCATTGAATGAAAGATGGTGTTCTTTTGCATATAGCTTGCATTTAGGAAATTTGAGATCCCAATTCGGCAGGGCCTTGAAACTACAAGATAATCCAAGATCAACTTTAAAATTCATTCAATTAACCTAAGGAAGCATTGGAAATTAATGCAACATCTTTAGTGGTCTAGGCTAGAGACGTGTTCTGGCATCTTAAAACCTAATATCTGTCATTCACCACTTGGCTTTAGACAACGCTACTATGGACTTGTGTTCCCTGTACTGTCGAGTATATAAAGGGAGACCCCTCTAGGTTGCAATCATTTTATCAATAGGAAGCTGAGTCTGCCACCTTGTAACCGTGATACACCAAACACAACATTCGGGGAGACTACCTGCATGTACGTTAAGTCCTTGGTAATTTCTCTTTCATTTGATCACCAAGGTGTATATGGAAGTTCACAAAAAATTGGTACAACCTCTTGCTTAGAGTACCTATGTAGTCATTTTGATCTTTTCGTGACCCTTTAAAAATACAAGAGATCGTCAAGCACTTTTCCTTTCACACTCGTTTAAAATTGAAAGTGACTAGAGTCATCTTTTTCCTGTTTCTCGACTCTTAAAATATGAAACAATGAAGTATGGTTTCAATGTCATAAAATTAATTGCCCATGATCACATGCTTGTTAAAAGTTTGATCACTTGGCCTGTTTTTATTTTTCGTAGTTTTTTTATCTTCGAGCCTTCGATTGGTTATATTTTTTCCTTCCTATTTTGAAATATAGTCACAGTGGCAGAACCACTAGTTTTTTCATCCTCACTGCCTCCTAGTGGTGGTTCTTTTTCGGACGTTTATTTTGAAACCCCTTAGTCCACTAGGTCTGTTGAGTTTTCACAACCTATTCTCCTATCCTTCTTGCCTCTTGCTACCCGATCTCCCCCTAAAGAGTTAGTTGAGTTCAGTTGGCCTCTTTCAGGTGCTTGGTATGGTTTTGGGGAAGAAGGAGAATTTCCTCATCTTACGTCGGGATCAGTGTTTTTAGCTGCTGATGTACCTCCTAGTCCCCGTAGTATTTTCGAAGATATTACAACAAAGTCAGACATGGATTCATCCAGTCCCGTTGGCAGTGAAGGAATGCCTATTTCTACAGGAGAATATCAAATTTTTCCTGAAGATATTCCTCATGTTTCTACTCAGTCTTCTCCATCATCAGTGTCACTTCCGCTTGGATATAGGTCCTTGAGTTAGATAATGTCTGGGGTTGCATCCATAGCAAAATCCAGTACATCAACTCCTCCTCAGAGTTTGATCCTCCCTTCGTTTGGACTATCACCTTCGACACCTGATTCATCGGTTACTATTACATCTATCCCAGTCCAACTGAATTTCTGTGTGGCTTCATCCACACCAGTTGTTACGACTCATTCGTCAAGATCTTTTCACACTCGCAGGTCTATTTTTCTCAATCCTATGTGGCCTATCAATGATGGTCCTGGTAGATCACAATCTAGTGGTGCGAAGGCCCCACCTGTTTCTAGTGTAGTTTCCACTGCCCTAGTGATTCTTGGCGGCCTTACTTTTGAAAAGTATTTGTTGGCTATTCAACAGCAGAGCTCTCAGGGTTCTCAACAGCTCCAAGTTCCTGGAAATCCTTGATTCCATCACTATGATGTTGTTGGTAATCCTGTTTATTCCTTACCGCATTATTATGATGTATATGGTAATCCTGTATATTTTCCTCCTATTGATCCTCATCAGGCTGTTTATGATCCTTATCATATAGTTTCTCATCTTGGACCCACCTTATCTATGCAACCTTCTAGTTTTCTAGGACAACCCTCATCGGGACAACCTTTGGCTCAGCAGGGCTCTGCCTCTGGTCCACAGGGACAACCTTACGGTCCACAAGGCCAACCTTAATAAGGTAAACCTTTGGTCCAACAAATTTAACCCTATGGTCCTTCTGGTCAACCTCAAAATCAACTAGGACCATCTCATGCTCATGGGGGGAAAATCTATCAGCCACAAGGAAAAAATTTTGCACCACAACTGCCGCCACACGTTCAGTATGGCCAAAAATTTGTGCAACAAGGACAACCCTACGCTCCTTCTCCGGGTCAACCTGTTTATTGAGGAAAACCTGGACCATCGCAACCATCGGGCCAACCTTTCCCACAAGGGCAACTCGGTGGCCCTCCATACTAGGCTCAACTAGCTCAACAACCAATTTAACTTGCTCCTTAGCCAGTTCTATCTGTTTATCCAATTCAGTCAGGTCTACCCGCTAAAAAACCTGCTCAACCTTCTTAGCAGGGTCCACCTGCTCAACCTCAAGGTGATTATTACCCTCAAGGTCAATATCAACTGGTATATAGTGCGCCCCAAGTTGTTTACCCTCAAAATAAACCTTCATTGGTGTATTATCAACCTCAAAGCCATGCTTAAATTCCACAACAAACTGCATACGTTGCTCAGCAGGGACCTCAATCGTCTACTCAGACTCAGTATCCTAGTCCTCAACCCTAGTGTCAACTGAATTTTCTGCTTCTAACCCCTATGGTCACAATCCTCCAAGACAAAATATATGGGGGCAGAATTCCTCTCGAACTGGGTGGAATGTGAACATGGGTCCTTATCAAAGACCTCCCATGACTTTTAATACTCAATTACCATTTCTTACTACATTGAAATTATCCGATGTGTCAAAATTAACGAACGATCCCATTCTTCACAACCCATATTGGCCTCTGGTTCCAACCAAGATTCTTGGCGATTGTCCTAAGTTTGAGGGAAAGTCTGGCAAAGACCCCCAAGCACATGTTATGAATTACTACTTGTGGTGTTCCTATAACTCTTGGGTTGACGATTCTATTCAACTCTGTCTTTTCCAACGAACTGTCACTGGTGCTGCTACAAAGTGGCACATTGAGCTGTCTCGTGGCATCTTCCAAGACTTCAATTCTTTAGCCATGGCATTCCTTACGCATTTTCAGTTACCGATCCGCTATGAGACTGGGACGCACCTCCTCACTTCATTGAAACAAGACCGAGCTACTCATATCTCAGATCATATTCATGAGTGGCGACATCATCGTTGTATGATCAAATTTGAGATTCCTGATAAGCTTCTGACTCATTGGTTCACTACCTCCTTTGTCAATAAGATTGCAAAAGACATAGATATGGGGGCATGTGTAACCGAGGGACAAGCCATTTCTCACGCCCAGTATGTTACACTGAAATTTGTCACCATGACATTTTAGTCTCCCTTAGAAGTCTACAATATCAAAGTTCCTAAAATTCAAGCCTTGAAATTAAGAGAAAAGCTCATAAAAGTCTTAAAAACTCTGGTACTGCACTTTCTCTTAGATTTTCTTGCGGTGCTGCACCTTTTGGCTATAAATCCTGCGGAGCCAAATGCACTGTTTATTCATTAAGGGTGTAGACCCCTGTAAAAGATTAAAAAGGTGCAAGTAAAATCTAGAAGCTCAGTTTGAGTCATTTTTGGAAGCTTCTAGAAACATTCCTACGGTGGAAAGTCCGCTCTTTTCAGGTTCATGTATCCCATCCATTAAGGAGCTAACCCCTTGATGTAAGGAACTAATCCCTTTGAAGGAGGATTCTATCCCTTCTTGTATGGAGCTGTAACTTCCTCTCTTTAACTATAAAAAGAGGCATAGGGCAGCCTAAAAGGGTTACAATTGATAGGTGGAAGCTTTGGTATTATTTGAGGTGAAGTGCTGTTGAAACTTAGACCCTTTTAGCTGAGATTCCATGTGGGAAAGATTACATACCTGTATGTATCTTGGTTGGAAGAGTGCAAGGCTGGTCAGAGTAAAGGAAACACCTGTTCCGGACCTCAGGAAGGCCTGTATGACATCAAGGCGAACACAGTTGTAAGGCTCTTCCTTATTTAAGTTAATACAAATAAATCCGTTTTTCTCAATAAGCTGTCAATTGATTGGTTTATTTTATGGATTCCTTGATCACCATAATAGATATGATTTATGAATATATGCTATGCAGGTGCTATTTGATGTTTCCTTGTTTGTGATTGCAGATCTTTGAAGGAAACTCTTTCGGGCGATTGAAGGACTACTACTACAAACAAGCGTTGGATCAAAGGTAAGATCGTTAAGCCTTTATAGCATTTAATTATGAATCGCAATATATCTAGAGAAAGATAGTTTTGTTTGTCCATTTGTTGCTAGTTGTCCATAGGACACAGGTCTGTCTTGTCTGTAAGAACGACTTATCCATCCAAGAAAATGGCGACTCCACTGGGGATGAATTTTGATTTTTGGTTTTCCTTTTGTTTTGACTTGAGAAAATGATTTTTATGGTTCTTGATTGATGTATACTGGTTTGGGTGGCTTAGTTTAATTTTTCTGTACTTTGAAAAGTTTTGAAAAATTTTGTTTTCTTGAAGTTTTCTGATCTCCGCACTTTGCATTCACGCACAGTGCGGTCATCTCCGCAATTTTCTTGAGTAACCAGTGCGGTACCGCACCTTTTTACTCTGGAGCCTGTGGACCCTAAGAAAATTTTATGAAAACTTAAAATTTCCTTTTCAGGCTTAGTCTAGATTTAATTTAGGATTCTTAGCATCTACCCAGATCTGTATTTTTCTGTCAAAAATCCTTGTTTATGAGTTTCTTTCAAAAAAAATTTCATCTTATCAATCTATGTTAAGTTAATTGGGTTTTTTGATTCTCTTTTTGAGAAATTCTTAATTTGATTTCCTTTGGTCATTACTTGGAGGTTTGTCGCAGTCTTTTCACAATTTTGCATCTTTTTGCTTTTGTTTTTGCTAAATTGTGTATGAGTGTTAATCGCCTTTGAGTGTTTTTATTTTTTGATCTTTGGAACTCTCACCCAATTGTCTTTACTTACACTTGATTGGTTCTTAGATTACATTAGAATCATCTTGTGTTTGAGAATTCTCTTGCATAGATCACATTTGCATAATCAGAATTCTCATTTTCAGAATATGAATGAAAAATGTGCATAGATTACATTTGCATACTTTTCAAGTGAATTGTGCATAGATTACAACTACATAGTTTACATTCTGAAAAATCAATCGTAGATTTAGATCAATTTATTTAATTTGAATTTATATGTTTTTATGCTTGTTTTAAAAACACAAAAATAAAAAAATATGGAATTGATTAGCATTAGTTTTTCTTGATGAAATTAGTGCATTAGAGAATTTTTTATATTTTCTCTTATTGATCATTTTTTTGCATTGTTGGAAGTGAATGGAAAATCTCTCCCTAATTTAGTTAGGATTCATCGAATTGAAAAGATTACATTATCATATTCGATCGCATTCAGTTTTGGGTTGGGTCATAACACCATTGGTTTCATATCCATTTACCCTTTGAGTAATAACAACCCAAATAACACAACGCTTAATTAAAATTCATCTAGTAATTTTTACATTTTTAGGGCTCTTTCCACCAACATATCTCATGTTAGTGTCTTGGAATAGGTTTTAGTTAACTCTCCAAGACAGTATAAAACAAACAAGTAGTCGATCTTGCAGTAGGAAAAATTCCAATTGTTGCATGTATGCTCTGGGAAGCTCCTCTTAAAGGAGTCATGCACGAGATCATATTCGAACCAGTGAGGTAATCAATCCTTCATCATTGGGAACAATAGAAGATATACACGTATTAACAATGGTAAACCTCGGATTGACCATTGTCGAGGAGCTTGGGGTCACTTGTAGGTAAACCTTGGATTATTTCAAGGAGCCTTCAAGGGGATTGAGCTTTGTTACTCTGCCCTTGCGCGTGTGTCAAATCATAGACTGTTCCCCCTGGTATATTTGTTTCTGTTGGTAACCTTAGTGGCCATAATCTATAGGTTTCTTTCCTAAGGTGACGGTGGAGGAAATATCCCACTGTACCTAGAGCAGACGTTGGCTAGACCCACTTGGACTCTCCGGAGGGTTATCTTCACTCGAGATGGTATAGTGGAGAAACTTGCACTGGTCTATTTCATTAAGAAGGTTGTAGGGGTAATTGTTCCAACCGCCATTTCTGCATTAAAATTCTACGATGTTGGATTTCATCACCAACTAGTGTTTTTAGTGCAGGAATCTATTGTTTGTGTGTGGTTTGACTCCTAGATTTGATAGCACGTGTTCATTTGTTTGTTTTTACTTTTAGAGACCATAGGTGTGTTTTGTGAATTTTAATTGTTAGGTGTGAATTGTGAATTGTTAATTTTAGTTTTAAAATTGTTAATAAAATTCACTAAAGTTGAATATAATGGAAACTATTCCGAAATTTACCAACCAAGGAACCCCTCTTAACGAGAATCCTAGTACTTTTTCTTACTTTGGAAATGTTGGTCCTCCTTATATGGTTACATTGTCATTACCTGGATTTACAATAAGTTTACTGGTATGGTTATTTTCAACTTCGTTGGCCCCAAATACTCCAATTATTCCACCTCAACCGATTGCTTCACCTCAACAGAGTTCACCATCTCAACATCACCAACCTTCTGTTGACCCTTTACCTTCTTTGCGTAATATATCTTCCTCCCTTTCTTCCTCTTCGATTGGTAAAAGCCTTGACGCTAGTAACCAGGTGGCTAAGAAGAAGAAGAAAGGGAAGAAGAAGAAGAAGAAGCAAGATAAGAAAGAAGTCAACCAACCAACCATGGCTGCAAGTGTTAGTAATGTTGAAGAAACCTCCAACATGCATTGTAAACCCAAATTACCTTGAAAGCTTTGTAAGGGTGACCACTTCCTTATCAATTGTCTTGGTATTCCAAAGGTCTTGGAAGTATGGTAAGGAAAATCTTATCAACTTACCGTTGATCCATCAACTAGTGATAGTCAGGTTCCTGGGAAAAAGGGTAAAGTTAGGTTTCCTTGTAAGTTATGCAAAGGGAGTCATCAAACTCACATTTTCCCTCACATGGATGAAGCCTCAAAATTGTTGGAAAACCTTACTATTCCACAACAAGAACTTCCAACTGGTTACCGTCAACTTTCTCACAACCTACCATCAACTGATGGAGGGATTGATCTAATTCCAAGTACAATCAATCCCACTCTTCCATTGAAGAGTGAAACTCATATCACTCAGGTTGATGATCCATTAGTTGATCAAGTGGTCGATTCAATTTCACATTCGGTCGATCACACTCTCCCTATAGAGAGTGAACTTCATACCGCTCAGGTTCTTCTTATTACATCAGATTCTTCTATGCCAGGGGGCATTTCACCTGTTCCTACTGAACCCCCTCCAAGTACTGAGGTCTTTTCCTTTGATTGGAATAGACTGTTAGAATTGCGTATTACTTCCTCTATCCCTTTCCAAATCATTGTGAAGATTGGTGGTACAAACATACACCACACACATGTCAATGAAGGTGCTTCTGTTAGTATTTTATCCCCAATGGCTTGGAAAGCTTTGGGTTCCCCTCAACTTGTGCCTGTTATGCAGAATCTGGAAGCTTTTAACAGAACCATTAGTGAACCTTTAGGGATCCTTCCTAATTTTTCTATTACTTTGGAAGGTAAAAATGTCTGTATTGATCTTATGGTAGTTTTAGGCCCCATTGGATTTCAATTTACTCCTTGGGCGAGACTATGTCTATGCAATGAAAGATGTCGTATCGATACTCTTTCGCGTGATGTATTTCCCTCACAATGGAAACATTGTGATTGTTGACCAACTTTCATTCCCTTGTCTTGATTCAACTACCAATAATCCGACACCCATAAAAGTTCCTTCTACTCAAGTGGTATCTACCCCGCCATGGGTTAATTATGTGGCAACCAGTCCCATGTTTTTAGTTACCGATGTAAGCAAGCCTCTCACTGTTTGCTCGACTTCATTTGACTTAGATCTGGTAATTGACATGGAAAAATATATGGGATTATTTGAATGCGATGTTCTTATCCCTTTTGAGTCCCTTGACATGTGTTCCTTCCAGAGAATTTTTCTTCCATCTGATGAAGACCTCTTGAAGGCCATGATTGGGGTGTCTCCCTTGACATGTGTTTCTTCCAGTTGAAAGCCATGATCAAGGTTTTTGAGGATAGTTCCTGTTAATGTGTCAGCCTCGTTAAAAAATGAATCAGTAGTCTGCGAGGATAGTTCCTTTTCCTATGCCAACCTCGTTAAAAAATGAAACAGGTATCCATGAGGAGAGTTCCTGTTACTATGTCAACCTCGTTAAAAAATGACACATGTTGTGGTAAGGACAATTCTTTTCCTGTGTCAACCTCGTTAAAAAAAGAAATAGCTTCTATGAGGATAATTCCTTTTACTGTATCAACCTCATTAAAAAATGAATCAGTGATTATTGAGGACAGTTCTTTTCCTATGTCAACCTCATTAAAAAATGAATCAGTAGGTTATGTAGGTAGATTATAGAGAGTAGATATGAGAACAATTATTTTACTGTGTCAACCTCGTTAAAAAATGAAACAGACCCATGAGGAAAATTCTTTTCCCGTTTCAACCTCATTAAAAAATGAATCAATAGGTTATGTAGGTAGATTATAAATAGTACTTTATGAGGATAGTTCCTTATACTGTGTCAACCTCGTTAAAAAATGAAACAGGTCACTATGATCATAGTTCTTTTCTCGTGTCAAGCTCATTAAAAAATGAAACAAATCCTCCCCTAGTCAAAGTCGAGTCTTTCATCTGATCTCGTAAATGAACCTTCATTCCATCCACCTATTAGTAACCAATAGTCTACTTAGTTGAATGAAATGAAGCTTGGGGGGCATGTGCTCTAGAAAATTACTCTTGGGGGGCATTATGCGCTCTAGCAAGTTATGCTTGGGGGGCATTCAAACTTATCTCAAGCACAGTTTTATTTGTTTCAAGCTTGTGTAAAAATGAAACCACTTTCAAGCAAAGTTTTCTTTGTTTCAAGCTTGTGTAAAAATGAAACCTATCTTGAGTCGATTTTGGTTATTGTTTTCAAGACTCGTTAAACTCATGAAAATCTCAAGATTATTTTGCTATATTTCATTCTCGTAGAACACATGAAAATGCTGAGTTCTTTCCATCTTTTCCTGCTCGTAAATTAAATTGAAAGTCGGCCATATGAGCACATTTTTATCACTTTTTCAAACTCGTTAAAACTTACAAAAAAGCGAAACAAGATGAGTATACTTTTATCACTTTTTCGGACTCTTGAAAATTATGAAAAAGCGAAACCCTGGAGTTCTCTTTTTTTCCCTTTTTCAGACTCTCTAAAAATGAAAATATTGCTGAGTACTTAACTATTTGAACTCGTTAAAGGAAATGAACAGTCGTCCCTTCAGTATAAGTTTACCCCTTTTCCAGACTGAAATGGACTATTTACGAAAAAGGTATTATTGACTAATCATGGTCAATAGAGTTCTCTCTTGCATTATTTTATCCTTTTTCAGGCCTGAGAGACTAAATTTACGAAAAAGAACACCCATGGAGTTTTCTTAAGTTTTTTCTTCTGACTCCCTAAAAATGAAAAACGTCGAGTTTCTCCTATATTGGACTCGTTAAAATTTAATAGTAAATGACCTGTCAATTACAAACAGGAACGGACCACTCCTTCTTAGGGTTCGATTTTAAACTAAGTTGGACTCATCCAAAGGATGAGCTTATAAAAAAGAAAATGCTATCCTCCTCAAGCTTGTCAAAAATAAAGAGGTACTTGCCAGAAATGGTGGGGGAAAAGAGAGAAAAATAGATTCGTTTGTTACACTTTGATTTGTAAAAATAATAACACCACTCTTGAACACGACACTTTTTGTCGCACTTCTACCTGGGTTGGGAAATCCTTTTCCTATCAGTTAATCAAACCACATTGAAAGTATTCAACCAGTTTCTGGGTATTAGCTTAGGGCAACTGTCACCAAACCATCTACAATGTCGTTATGTGTTCAAGAGGTTAGTCAAATAAACCATTCATCTGCAAACATTTGTCTCCATTCATGTTGACCATCCCTGAGTCAGTTCTTGCAAAAAAATTCTTCAAAACTTGATCTATGGTTTCGTGTCGTGAGCTTGCTTACGAAGGATCACTTTCTATCAACGACAACTAATCATCTAGTAATTTGATCTAGAATCCGTCAGTACCTTGGAATCTTCATGCCTTAATGGCAGGTTTCCTGCCTTCAACGACAGGTTGCATCATTGACCTTCGATTAAACGATTCCGTGAAGTGTTCGACTTCAGATCACTTATTCACATTTCATGGACTGTACTGATTACTTTGAGAGCAATTGTCATTATTGGTGGTTTCTCTCACACTTGTTAACAGTTCACATCATTGATTGGTAATAAAGTGGTTTCTACCATGTTCAACTTCAACACATTTAATCGCATGGATAGAATCGTACTAGTTCGAGAAGCAGAAATCAAGACCCTGGATCTAGTTTCCACCATCCAGGCTGTGAGGAGTTTTATTATTCATTATGCAGTAGACTATTCATTATAGATGGCTGCGACCATGCTGTGTCTACACTATTGATGTAATATTAAAATCATTTCTATATCAGAATAAGTTTAGTTAGTTTTGATATGAGTATGGGAATGCATACCTCAGCGATGATATATATATATATATATATATATATATATATATATATATATATATATATATATATATATATATATATATATATATATATATATATATATATATATATATATATATCTGTGTGTGTGTATGTGTGTGTGTGTGTGTGTGTTGAATTGAATGTTTTTACAGGGTTTCGACTGGGGTGTCCACAGGCCGATCCTTGAAATGATAAAGCACATCACTTTTCGAATATTCTCAGACTTCACACTTTAGGGGGAAATTTGTTACACTGAAATTTGTCACCATGACATTTTAGTCTCCCTTAGAAGTCTACAATATCAAAGTTCCTAAAATTCAAGCCTTGAAATTAAGAGAAAAGCTCATAAAAGTCCTAAAAACTTTGGTACCGCACTTTCTCTTAGTTTTGCCTGCGGTGCCGCACCTTTTGGCTATAAATCCTACGGAGCCAAACACACTATTTATTCATTAAGGGTGCAGACCCCTATAAAAGATTAAAAATGCGCAAGTAAAATCTAGAAGCTCAGTTTGAGTCATTTTTGGAAGCTTCTAGAAACATTCCTGCAGTGGAAAGTCCACTCTTTTTAGGTTCATGTATCCCATCCATTAAGGAGATAACCCCTTGATGTAAGGAACTAATCCCTTTGAAGGAGGATTCTATTCCTTCTTGTATGGAGCTGTAACTTCCTCTATTTCACTATAAAAAGAGGCATAGGGCAGCCTAAAAGGGTTAAAATTGATAGGTGGAAGCTTTGGTATTATTTGAGGTGAAGTGCTGTTGAAACTTAGACTCTTTTAGCTGAGATTCCATGTGGGAAATATTACATACCTGTATGTATCTTGGTTGGAAGAGTGCAAGGATGGTTAGAGTAAAGGAAACGCCTGTTCCAAACCCCAGGAAGGCCTGTATGACATCAAGGCGGACACGGTTGTAAGGCTCTTCCTTATTTAAGTTAATACAAATAAATAAGTTTTTCTCAATAAGCTGTCAATTGATTGGTTTATTTTATGGATTCCTTGATCACCATAATAGATATGATTTATGAATATATGATATGCAGGTGCTATTTGATGTTTTCTTGTTTGTGATTGCAGATCTTTGAAGGAAACTCTTTCGGGCGACTGAAGGAATACTAATACAAACAAGCATTGGATCAAAGGTAAGATCATTAAGCCTTTATAGCATTTAATTATGAATCGCAATATATCTAGAGAAAGATAGTTTTGTTTGTCTGTTTGTTGCTAACTGTCCGTAGGACACTTGGGAGGTCTGTCTTGTCCGCAAGAACGACTTATCCGTCCAACAAAGTACCTTGATCTTGTGTATTCTTAGTCTGGCGCATTGTATGATATCTTGCCTAATGCTCCTCGACCTGAAACTTCTAAACCACTAGTAGCTCCATCCGTCGGTGGTATTATTGGTTTTGTAGCTTAGACTTCTCAGAAGTCTTCTTCTTCAAAATCTGGGAAGCCGAAGTCTACTTCTTCCAACAATGTTGTTTCTCAGTCCACCTTGAATTCTGGTAAACCCACAGAAGTTAATTTCATTTAGGCCAATCCAGCGGATAACACTTCTAAAGTTAAAAATAAGGGTAAAGGTAAGGTCAAAGCTGATACCCTGAAATAGGATTCTCAGAAACCTCGTGTTGGCGATGGTTCTCAAAGCAAGCTAAAGTACCCTTGTTTGATTTTTGATGAAGAGCACTTCACCAAAGACTATCCTCGACAGTCTGAAGTGAGCCAGTTGTTCAAAGGAACCCAGGGAACTATGACCATTCTTAAAGAACCTTTCCCATCTCAGTAGACCCATATGGTAGAACAAACTCAGTCCTCTGCCCCTTTTGGCTCTCAGGTGTTCATGATGAATGGTTTTGCAGCCATTTCTATTGCTACTCGATCGAAAGATTATATTGGATCACAAAAGGCAAAGGGGAAGGAGATCACTGATGGTCCTCCTCCTCTGCCTGTTTCTGGCCCTCTTGAGATTGAAAGACCCAGTTTTGAATCCGTTGTACAACCACTGTCCAAGGGTGTACTCTGCAAGTCTTCTTACAATCCCAACGCCCGTGCCACTCACCATTACAATATTGTTGAGGATTTGGCTCAGGCACCGTCTGCGATGTCCGCATTGGAAGTACTTAAGAGTTGTCCATCTCAACGGAAGGCTTTGTTGTTTGCGATTGGCGGAATTGATCCTACTGATACTAGCCTTATCTCTTTCGATTTAGAGAATTTTGTTCCTTGACTTCTGCATCAAATTGCGCTAATTATCCAAGTTGTTATTAATGGTCTTGACATCCATCGAGTAGTTGTGGATGAGGGTGCATCAACCTGTGTCATGTCATCTTCTTGCTGGAAAGATATTGGTTCTCCAGCCCTGAATTCATCGCCAAATGCCCTTGAAGCATTTGATGGAAGGAAATCAAAGCCTTTAGGTGTTCTCTCTAGTTTACCGATTACTTTGAAAGGGAAGACAGTGAATGTCGAGGCAGAGGTAGTTGATGCTAAACTAAATTATAATCTTATCCTCAGTCGTAGTTGGACTCACGCCATGTTATGTGTTCCATCCACTCTCTTTCGTGTTCTGAAATTCATGCATGAAGGAAAGATTGTTACTGTTGATCAATTTTCCTTCTTCACCTCTTCTTCCAAGAACAACATTCTGTATGCGGATCAGATTCCTACTCCCTACGAGAGCATAGGGTCAGGTATTTTCAAGGATCCTTCCCTCATGGGTATTTTTCCTCTTCCTCCACCAAACACTGTTCATATTAATATGATCTCTCGGTCTGATGACCCATGGATTATTCCTTCGCTTGAACAGATTGATTCCTTTGGAGATTCGATGCCGTTGAGTCCAATTTAGATTGCTTATTGTGAACTTGTTGTGGCTTCGGAAACTCCATCCTCTGATCATGCTCCTTTGAGTATGTCTCTTGACGTTTATTCTCAATCCCCTTGGCTTGGCGATTCAGATTCGCCTGATCCTTTGAAATAAGTGTTTCCCTCCGATGAAGCCATCGTGGAAACTATGTCTCTCGAAGATCTACCATGGGACGATGGTCGTCATCGTTCCTCGTTCATGCCTGGCCTCAGGGCCATGTCTACTTGTCTTGAGTGATTTGCATCTCAGGTTCCTTCTCCTTCGCTTCAAATGCATGTTCTGACACATGACATCTTTACGAAAGGTAACTTGAGTAATATTACACAGACGATGCCTATTGAAATTTCCATTAAACCGGGAATCGTCGAGAACATCCATATCAGGGTCACTTTTTCTTCAGACGAAGTACAAGTTTACACTAGCCTTTTCCGCGAGTTCCGTGATGTCTTTGTATGGTCCTACAAAGAAATGCCCAACATTGATCCTAGTATAGTGGTGCATGAAATTCCTACTTACCCTGGTTCAAAACTCGTTCGCCAGCGTCTTCGTCCTGTGCACCCTAGAAAAGCTGCTGCCATTAAAGGTGAAGTCGAAAAGATTCTTAGAGCTAGTTTCATTTATCTGATTCCTTTGACAGAATGGGTCTCTAATATTGTCCCTATAGATAAGAAATAGGGAACCATTCGAGTCTGTGTTGATTATCGTGATATTGATCGGGCTTGTCCCAAGGATAATTATCCTACTCCCTTTAACGATCAAATCATTGACGACTGTGTCAGGAGTGAGATTTTTTCCCTCATGGACAATTTTTCTGGTTATAATCAGATTAAAATTCTCCTGACTAATCAACATAAGACTACCTTCATATGTCCTTGGGGTACTTTCTCATATAATAATCTCCCTTTTGGCTTAAAGAATGCTGGGGCCACATTTTAGCGAGCGATGTCATATGATTTTCACGATATTCGTCACATTGTTCAGCCTTATCTGGATGACCTTTTGGCTCATTCATCTAAGCGTATGGACCATCCTGACCATCTTTGTCAGATTTTTCTTCATTTTCGACATTACAACATTCGGCTTAATCCACACAAGTGCATTTTCTGCGTTGATTCTGGTAGACTCTTAGGGTTTATCGTGTCCAAAGATGGAATTCGCCTCGATCCACTCAAGGTTGAGGCTATTATCAATCTCCCCTCTCCCTCCTCATTGCATCAATTGCAGAGTTTGCAAGAGAAGGATAATTTTCTATGCTATTTCATACCTAACTATGCAGAAGTGGCTAAAGGATTCACACGATTATTAAAGCAGGGCGTCCCATTCTATCGGGATGAGATTGCTCAGAAGTCCTTTGAGGTGCTAAAGATGTTGCTTGTCAATGCTCCTCTGCTGCATCCTCCAAACTATCATCATGATTTTTCCCTCTGTTTAGCCCCCAATTTCAGCACGATTTCCATGGTTCTGGCACAAGACGATGATGACGGTAATGAGCATGTTATCTATTACTTATCTCGTAACCTTCTCGATCCTAAGACATGATATACACATTTTGAGAAGTTAGTGTTAGCTGCGGTTCAAGAAGTTCAGTGTTTTTGTCATTATATTCTTTTGCATACTATGGCCGTGATTTCTGATTGCAACCCTATGACCTATATATTATCTCGAAAATTGCTGGGGGGAAAATAATTGAAGTGGATTTTCATCCTCCAAGAGTTCAATTTGGAATTCACTGCTGCTAAGTCAAAGAAATCATTAGTCTTTGCTGACTTGATCTATTCCCTCCCTTCAGATTCTGCTCCGTCTTGTTCTGAGGAATACATTCCAGATGATACACTTTTCTTGATTAGCACCCTCGATCCTTGGTATGGTGATATCATCTTTTATCTCCAAACTTCTACTTTCAGATCTGAGTTTATGAAAGATTCTCGCCAACGCATCCGACAACAATCGCAACCTTATCGTATAGTCGGAGATATGCTCTATCACATCAGAGTGGATTCCGTACTCCACCGATGTTTGACTCTCGAGGAAGTTGAGAAAGCCCTAAATGATTGTCACAGTGGCACCTGTGGTGGTCGCATGTCTGGTTATTCCATTTCACAAAACATTCTTCGTGCTGGTTATTTCTGGCTTTCTATCTTCGAAGACTGCATTGTCGCGGTTTGTAAATGTCATGATTGCCAGATCTGTTAGCACAAGATGCGTGTGCCACCTGTACCTCTTCATCTTGTCATTATTGTTGATCCCTTTGTGAAGTGGGGCATCTATTTTATGACGTGTAACCCTCACTCAGTTGGGGGGCATGCTTATATTATCATATTCATTGAATAATTTATGAAATGGGCTGAAGTAATGCCTACACTTGCCGCCGATGGTAAGACAACTGATAAATTCATATTAAATCATATCATTGCTAGGTTTGGCATCCTTCAAGCCATCATTACCAATCATGGTTCCCATTTTCCACATTACATGGTGGCGGAGTTGACTTCTAAGTTGGGTCTACGTCATGACAGCTCAACGCCATACTATCCTCAGGCCAATGGCGAGGTTGAAGCTGTAAACAAAGTTCTTGTCACCATGATTCAATGTATGATTGGCATCCACAAATCCAATTGGCATCTCATTATATTTTCAGCTCTTTGGGCATACCAAACTTCAGTTAAGAATACGACTGGATTCACTCCTTTTTAATTGGTTTATGGTTTGGAAGCTACTATTCCGATTGAGTTTGAAATACATTCCCTCAAATTGGCTGTTGAATTATTTCCGAACACTTCGCCAAAAGAAGAGCATCTTCTCTACTTAGAAAGGTTGTATGAAACTTGCCACTTTGTTGCTTTGGTTATCGAAGCACATAAGAAGCAGGTCAAAGCTCATTTTGATCAATCGGTTTCCCCTCATTCCTTAATTGAAGGAGACCTTGTCCTCCTGTACGACCAAGATCATGATAAGCTGGGGGCAGGAAAATTTCAACCCATGTGGCATGGGACCTACATTATTAAATGTGTGTTTCAGAATGGGGCTTATGAGCTCATTGATTATGAGGGTCATCCTCTAGAACAACCCAGGAATGGGTTGTATCTCAAAAAATATTATGCATGAGTCATTCATGCATAGCTTATGTACATATGTGTTGTTTTTATTTTTTACATGTTTTGGTTTGGTATGCTTTGCGAGCATGTTTTCCTGCTTATTGGGTCTTTCTTATTGTGTAGATATCTATTACCCTCTATGTCAGTTTCACGGATGGTGCTTCCCGCAGTACCAGGAATTTGTCTTCAACAGCCTGGGTAATTTATGATCCTACTAGTGAGTTGATATATATGCAAGGTATTTTTCTAGGATGGACTACAAACAATGTCACTGAGTATAGTGTTTTCCTTGAACTATTAACTGAGGAAATCAACCTCGACATACATGCATTGCTTGTAAATCTAGATTCACAGTTTGTCGTTCTTCAACTCAATGGTCATTATTTTGTCACAAACCCGTACATTCTATGATTGTATTTACGTGTTCGTTTTATAGAAATAAATTTTGATTTTATTACATATCAACATATTCCCAGGAAAATGAATGCATTAACTGATACAGTGGCTAACATTGTATTAGATAAACATTTGCGTAATCTGTAAAATCATCATCATATGTAAAAAATCCATGTAGGAAAATAGATTTATATATCTATATCAAATGTTTTCATCAGTGTGCATCATAAACTCAAAAAATATGTGTGTTTCTGTTACATCCTGAGACATAATGTATCTTAAAATATGCAGATATAAAAACTAGGTGTCTAATCGACGTGATGCTCATGGTAGCATGTCATTGCCCATACGAGCCGCCTCAGCAAGCGGTGAATTCTGTTTGGCACCCCTATGGTATGTCTCTGGTAGGAACGAGGAACATTGTCGAATCATGCATAGTCCAGGACTCCGCATGTGATTCCCTCCAAGTTGCGCATGATCTCTTCCTCCTCGCCTCCCTTGCCATGAAGGTCAAAGTCACGAAGGATTCGCCTCGCTATCGGAGACATGCCTATGGGTCTCTCTGGGCCAACATATGCAAGAACATGGGTTTAATGTCAGAATATACATACTTAAAATAATCATAACACTCATGAAAATTAAAAATGATTCTTACCCAAATATTCATCCCAATCCTCTCCCTCTGGGAGTAGGAGATCCGGATCACTAGTAAAATTTGTACCAGAGTAGGGCCAGTCCTCCACGATAATCAATTTTTGGTGGAGCTAATCAAAGAACTCAGGTCTCCAGGACATCTGTTGACCACCTCCTTCCCTTGGCATCAGAGCCGCCCATTAAGCCATATGTGGTTCCCTCATTGGTGGTTTCGGGACTATGACCTCCTAACGTTGAAAGATTGGTAATCGTTCTAGGAAGAACGATACTAGGATAGACCCATAACCAAATTTATTTAACTTGGTCTTCTTGCATTTTTTAGCTAGAGTTTCATATTGATTGTCATAGCCTCTACCTAGTTGTAGATGGTCGGTGTCAAGTAGTCTACAACAAGAAGTAGCCGTGTCTTTGTGGCTTCGTATGGTGCTTGCGATCCCACAGCTCATGTGACGGTATGTAGCACTACTTTTAGTGCTAAGTCTGGGATAGTCTGGATATCTACTTTCCCACTTCCCGATCCCTTCCGTGCCCCTAGACATACCCTGTCAATCACCATAGACATGTTCTCCATGGAAGGCCGGGCGACGGTTAGGATTGGTGCTACTCCCCTCCGTGATAGTCTTGTTATGAAGTAGACATCAATCTCAAGTTCCTGATCTCGAAGGATGAACCTTTCCTAATCCTCATCCCATATGATGATCAAATACTGTAGCAGCTTTGGTTGAGCACAGAGACATGGTGTCAAGAATAAATTTTTCTATCCACAGTCTCTGAGAGCTTCCATGCATCTCTCATTTTCCATGGCAAGCTCATCTTCTTCGTTGTGTTCCCGTTCTTTCCATTCGATCAACATTCCGCCGCTTTATAACTACAAACATGTTCATATGAACGATATTAGCTGATTTAAAAGCTTTAATTTGTGAAAAATTGGGCCCTTAATGTGCATTCTCAAAATCTCACATGGTCTGCGCAGTTGGCGCGACTGTTTCTAAAATAGTTGTGCCAATGGGTGCACCCTAGTTCAGAAAAATGGGCAATTGGCGCGAGTCCGTTCCCGAAACTCACGCCAACCACCGTGACCTCAAATTTTCATTTTCTCCCTCAGCAATCAAAATTGAGGGTTGCAAGCAATAAAACAGGACTTAAATTGAAGGGAAGGATGTTGGCTCTTACCTGGAACTGACAGATTCGAGATTGGTTTGTCATATCATCCGCTATCGTCACTGCAAAATCACAATGTAAAATGGGTAACTATTGCTCCACAAGAGGTAAAAAGTGAAAGTAATTATTTTTACCATTTTTGTTATTTTATAACTTTTCAAAACCATATTTAGGGTTTAAGACATATTTTTTCGATTAATTTATTATATTATTTCTAGAAATGGGTTTTACACGTATCTCTTGTGTAACAACAGATTTTCACGCAGTAGTGATGAAGTAACGAGTTGTATTTTATACTTTTTCGGACTCGGTAAAAACACGAAAAAGTCACTACTGGAGTCATCTTTCAGCTCTTTTCTGACTCTCTAAAGTTGAAAAGATTTCCAAGATGTAATTTTGAACTCATTAAATGGTTGCGAAATGATATCTACCCAGTATACGTTTACCCCTTTTTCGGGCTAGGATGGATTATTTACGAAAAAGGAATACCTTAGCCTATTGCGACTAAGAGGTTCTTTCAGATATTATTTTCTACCTTTTCAGAACTGAGAGACTGTTTACGAAAAAGGCCATGCTGGAGTATTCTTTTTTTTCTTCTTTTCAAACTCTCTAAACATGAAAAGGTGTTGAGTTCTCCTTTTGTCAGATTCGTTAAACCCTGATGACATCAGACTTCGTCTCCATGACATTACTCGAGTTCCTCCTTCCTAGGGCTCCTAAAATGTACTAGGTTGGATTTTTCCGAAGGAAAAACTTACATTAAAAGCATATGCTATCCCCTTCAAGCTTGTTTAAAAAAAATAATAATTGGGGTACTCGCCAGAAATGGTGGGGGAAAATTGAACCAAATTTTAGTTGTGTCGGCAGTATGTCTGTCTTGAACATGACACTCGCTTGCATTTTTGTCGGGTTGGGATATCTCATTTCATCATTTTTTCCTTCATGGGTTTGGGTAATCTGTTTTTACCTCTCATCTGCTCTTTTCCACGTCATCATGACCTTAGATCTCTTGATGTCAAATATTGCCAAATCCAGTGTCGTGTCGCTGATATGTCCAAGAGAAGTTTGCCTCTGCATTTTTCAACCTCCCTCTGATTCTCTATTGGTCCTGATTCACTATCATCATGTTCCTCTGTCTCGTGTCGATGATGTGGGAAAAATTATGGCCCTCCTTCGACCAGGTCACTTCCTGCCGACTTCAGCTCATTATCTAGGAATCTGATCTAGATACTCCCTTTCAAAACCTTGGAGCCTGCATGCCTCAATGGCAGGTACTTCGCATTCGAAGCAAGGTCTACATCATTGAACTTCGATCAGATGATTATGTGGCTATTCGACACCAAATCACTGCTCACATTCCATGGATTGTACCTATTTTACCTTGAGAGCCATTTTCATTATTGGTGGTTTCTCTCGTGCTTGTTAACAAATTTCATCATTGGCTGGTAATCAGGGGATTTTATTGCATGTTTAACTTCAACTCATATATTCACATGCTTGAATTTGTACTTGTTCAGGTCGAGATGGAGCGAAAAACCCTGGGTTTTGTCTGATAAAATTCAGGCTGTAGGTTCTTGTGTATTATCATGACTTATTGCATGACTATTTTGATTGGATGGCAGTGACCATACCTATGTCTATTTATTTATCCTTACTGCTGGATGGCTGTGTCCATACCATGGATCTCAGTTTTTATATACTCTATTATGGATGGCTGCGCCCATACCACATGTTCATGTATCAGATATATCAGTTGTATTTGTAATTGCAGGTTTTCCAACAACGGTGTTTAGTTCGAACGCGTTCTCATAAATAATTTCGCCCCTCCCTCTCCCTCGGACCTCATGCTTTAGGGGGCATCTGTTACACAACATTTTGTCACTGTACCTGCAATCCCCATCTCGCACATTGGAGGGTAATTTCTGTGACTAATAAGAAGTGTCATGCCTTGCAAAGACCATCATTGCATCCCTTTACATGAGAGAAATATTCCTTCTGTTGGAAATTCCCTGAGCAGAGCTTGAGAAACCCCTATTTTTTCCTTGGCGCGAGTAGCCAGTTTCGGCCTCACACCAATGAAGAAGATTAACACTGGACGCCACACCAGTGGGTGCTCTGTCCCTGCTAGCCACCCATGCCAAGCTGTTTGTGGAATATTTTTTAAAAATAGAGGTGGAGATTCCACTCTAACAACTCCGAGGATGATTCATTGGGAGTGGTTGGACCGAATAACCACAGACTCCCTCCTTTAGTTTATGGTTTCCTCCTCTTATGGGAACCTTCTAAAGGATAGGCCTCCCTTCCACCTTTGTAGGGATCCCAACCTCCTCCTTTTCCTCTATAAAAAGAAGCTATCTCTCTTTACATAAGCTACCTAAACATGGAGAATTGAGTATACTATAGCTGAACTATTGAAGAGATAGAACAAGAAGGAACTTCATTGAAAGAGCTTAAGTCCATGCCCTCATCCCGTCTGAATCCCCTAATGAGCATCTGAGATGTGCTTCGGCTAAACCTCGCCGGAGGAGACTGCGATGTCAAAGCATTTGGTTGTAACTCTTCCTTATATCAATACATATACGTGACTATTGTTTGGTTCCCATTTTGTGTTATGTTATGTGTTTAATGCAAATTGCTTAGCCCTCTTTGAGTGTCTAGTAGTTATGAATGAAGTTATTATGTCATATGTTATTCTTGTTCACTGATCTATGTGCAGGTATCTGAGCATGACTGCATAAGGATTGTGACTTTTCGAGGTAGGAGCGAGAGGCCACCACCACCACAAGTCGTGACGATAGCATTGGATTCTAGGTAGGTCGATCTACTTGTCCTCTTTTCATTCAGTATTTAGGAATCAACACTCTATCATGTCTCTTTATTTCTAGACCCACTCTAGGGCTAGAGGGATTGTCTCTGTCTGTAGAGAGGATTTACCTGCTTAACACATGCAAAGAATAGGAGGAAATATGGATTCATGTGAATTTTGGCCAACTCCAAAGTATTGAAACACATAGAGGAAAAATGGCCAAGAAAATTCAAAGATGAACCCTGTAGTATTAGATTTGGTCTTGAAATTGATGGAGTGTGCCCATTATATTTCATGAGCTCAAATTATAGTGTTTTTACGGTCGGATTGATAGTATACAATATTCCCCTATGGATTAGTGTTAGAAAGGAGCACCTTATGATGACTCTCATTGTTTGAGGAAAACATCAAGTTAAAAACATGGATGTTTATCCTGTGCCTTTTATTGATGAGAAGCAACTACCATGGAAAGACATAAGAATGTATGGCATATTATGTCCTCCGTCAAATAGGTCCTTCATGTTGTATGGTGTGTTATGTTCGACTATTCATGATTTCCCAAGACTTGGTTTTTGTTCCGGTAGGATAATTTTTTTTATGTATTTAGGCTTATAATTTATTGTCATCCCAACTTTCATACTTAGTATTATACTATTATTTTGATGTTTTTTTCTTTCCAAGGAAAAAATCATAATTTTATATTAAAACAAAATTACATGTTACATGTGCTGGTAATTGTCAATCAAGACAGACTATGAGGTTGCAAGTAATAATATATAATACATGGGGATAAAAAATGAATTTTTTCTCCCTTTCTTCTTTTCGACCTTCCACCAAGAACCTTGCGTTGGCGTGGCAGTGATAAGGGTGAGATTATTTTCTTTAGTGTTTGTACCATTGTCCTTATCTAAATCTAAATTGTCTGAGATGTGATGTCTTTTGTTCCCTCCTGAAACTGTTGCCTCATGGTCTTTTTCCAACTGGACCAAGGGGGTAATGTCGAAGGGGTCTTGCATCTCCTGTTATTTTAGCTCTATATCAGTGGTTTTCTGATGATGTTCATTTGGTTTGAGAACATATTCTTCTTCTTTTGTCTCCTCTTCTAGCTCGCTTGAGGGAAATTTCCACCGTTTTGGAGTTTTCACTGTCTTTTTTTTTTCTTGTTATCTCTTTTTGCTTTCGGACATGTATTTTGAAAATGACCAATGTTTCTGCATATTTGGCATCTAAATGCAGTATTTTCGAAATCAAGATGTTGTGTCCATTTCTGCTTTTTGTGTATCATATATATGCATTCTGGTAGCCCTTTACTGAGGTCCACTTCCACACATATTCGTGCAAAAGTGTAAACTCGCTCCGATAAGTGCTAAGTGTCTGTTTTGATATATCGCCCAAGTATGTTCCCAATGCAAGCAAGAACACTTTCATTCCAGAAATGCAAGGGAAGGTTGTAAATCTGGACCCACACTGGCATTCTGGTCACTTCCATGGTGTTTTCTTCAAAATATGAGAACCAAGGTGTGATGAGGAGCCCAGTGGATCCCTAGAACCATGGTCCCTCCCTGAGGATGATGTCTCTAGCTTCCGAGGATGTGAACTTGACGATGAAAACCCCCTTTGAACAGAAGTGGATTTCATAGTCCATTGTCCATTTTGTGAATATTCAATGGAAAATCTCCATTTGTTTTGGCTAGAAGCTGTTAAATCTGCAAATTATCGCTTGAGATTCAAAAGAAGTTCGGTTTTCATCTATTTCTGGAATCTCTATGTTCACTTCTGGTATGAAATTCGTTTGCTCAACAATGTAAGGTTTGGGATCATTTTTAGTTGTTTTTGCTGGAATAACAACTTTGTTTTTTCCCTGTAGAATATTCCTGTAAGAGGACCCTTTCAAGTGTTCAGGTATTGGGGTGCAGGTTCCCCTTAAAATTCCTGAAGTTCTGTGCTGTTCAGTGGCCCCCCCCTCTCATTGTCGATTGAGAATGATAGTTGAACCAGAACAGATGGAGTAATATTGTAATGTGTAGAGGTCTTGGAGGGATCACCCCCTATGGATCAATGATTGTAGATGGCTAGGATAACCGGTATTTTGATAGATTTTGAGTTTCAGGTCTGCAACCCTATTTTTATTCTGAGCCGAAATCAATATACTGTTACCCTTAGGGGGTTTGATAAAAATATGAAAGAAATCAATGCTGACCTCTTTGTATATGATGGCTGTGAGGTCGTCCTTGAGATTCAGCATAGGTTGCAGAGTTCGCAGGGGGCCAGGAATCCAAGTGCAAGAGAAGGAGTAAGTGGGAGACATGACGTTTCCGCCCTGCGATAAAGGCAGTGAAATGCCAACATCAAAAATTTTCGGTGTATACTGAAGCCTCGAGAAGAGGCGCAGAGCCCCCCCCATAGCATAGCGGAAGCAAACCCCATCAAATCACAGGGTACTGGTCTATTGCGTCGGTTGGATAGATATTTACCCCAGTTCCTATCTAAAATTGCACTCCAGATGTTGCAGATCCTGTGAGCCATTGGTGTGGAGTGAGCAGGGGGAAGCAACTTTGTGGAAGGAATGAGAGGCGTGAGTAGATGATGAAAATCAGCCATGGTGGGTGCCGAGGAGTCGCAGTACCATATCTAAGACAACGGTTGTTCGAGGGGGTGCTGCCTGTTCCACCATTTAGCCTTTTTGTAGGCGTAAGAGGTCGCCTCCATGTCTCCCTGGTGTCCAAACCCATAAACCCTAGTTTCCATTTTTTTTTCTATTATTTTGATGTTATTAACCTTACTCATTGAATTGCAGGGCTTCAAACAAAGGGGATATTTGCATGTTCAAGACGTGAAAAATAATTTTAAGGGTGTTATTGATCTAGATTTATGCAAGAACACAACATAATATACATATAAATAGAAATACAAATATGCAACAGAAATAACACTTCATTTCATTAATAGCAAAGAACTAAAATTTGTTTACATACAGAAGGGAAATAAACTAGCTAGGGCGCTGGTAGTTTATCTCTAAGAATCGATGTGGTGGCTATAGGCCTTTGAAATATGTTACAATGAGGCTCGAGGGCCTATTTATTATTGAGAAGCAATGGAAAACCATAAACATCCAAAAAATTAACCCTAGGAGATGAAGCGCCAAAACTATGTGCCTCGTTTGGGTAAATTGGTACATCAATCTTCCTAGGGACATAACTTTAGCATACGATCTCTGTTTGACGTGCGCAATACCTTGTTAGAAATATCTATCCAAGGAATAAAAATTTTAATGTGAGAAACAGTAGAGTAACTCCCATGTTGCTCCCGATTTTTCCAAAAAACATCGTTTAGAGCATCAAAACGACTCTGGAAGTTCAGGACCTTAAAAAACTACACAAAATAGTAAATTGTTCTACAATTAGGGAAACTAAAAAACTGAAAGAAATAATGGTGGGCCCCAAGTGGAATAGCTGGGTGGCCACTAATATCCACCTAGATCATTCCTCCCCCCTTAGGAATAAATGGTCCCCATTGTGTTGAGTTCCTCCATGAGATGAGGAAAATTCTACCGAACTTGGTCCCTGGTGAAGCACTTACTTTCATGCAGGAGTTGGCCATCTTTGAAAACACGATACAATTGGATCTTCTTCTGGCAAGTGTTCTTGATTTGCATGTCCATGATACAATCCGTGGTGGCCTACTCCATGCAATTTGGGTTTAACTCTGTTGGCGTGAGTTATTCTGCAATGTCAGAGGTGTTTAGTAGAGGTGGGAAGTAGGGCTGAAGGCTGTCCACATTGAATACTGGGTGTAGACCAAGGAATGGAGGAATAATTAGCTCGAAGGCATTGGCCCCTACAATGTTGATGATGGTGTACGACCTATATCAGAGCGGTCGCAACTTGTGATGGATTCCAGTGAGGCACTCCTTCTACAAATGTAGCCACACTTTGTTGCCCACCTGGTAGTTGTTTAGCACCCGATGTTGATCATGTCATTGCTTGTACTTAGAATTGGCTCTGTCCAATATGTCATGAAACTGTTGGAGGATGTGCTAAATGTGCTCAATGAAACTGTTCTCTTCGTCAGCTTTAGACTGGACATGACCCGAATCAGCCTGAGTAGCTGCAAATGGCATGGCTACATCAATGGGACATATTTTCTAGAATCCCAAGCCCACCTGAAAGGTACTATGGCTAGTGGAGCTCTAGAGAGCTTGGTTATAACTATGTTATACATAGGGAAGGCTCTCATCCCATGTGCGTGGATGATTTGAATTTTACATTGACAGAATGTGTACGATCAACTTGTTGATGACCTATGTCTAGCCATGAGTTTGGGGATGGAAAGCTGTGGAATTTGTGAGCTTGGTGTCTAGCATTGACTAGAGGCTGGACCAAAATGTGTTGAGGAACCTGATGTCCTGATATGAGATGATAGATTGTGGGATCCCAAAGTGAACCCACACTCATTCAAAGAAGAGTTTAGCGGTGGCTTCTACTGTGATATTCTTCTTGCAGGCTGCCATAATGTCCATCTTCAAGAATCTGTCGATGACCACAAAAACACAGTCGTTTCCATGCTTATTATAAGGAATGCCTGACATGTAATCCATGGATATGGATTCCCAAGGTCGACTAGGGATAGGTAGTGGATTATAGAGGCATTTATTCTTGATGGTCGGTTTGGAAATGGTGTAAGCAGTGCAGGATTTGATGTACTTCCCGAGATCCTATCGAAGGTTTGACCAACAGAAATACTTCTGCAGTACTGCCACTGTTTTCTCGACCCTGAAATGCCCAGAATCTTGGCTGTAGTGCATCATCTTGGCATGCTTGCTTGAAGAAACATAAAGGTGTCCTAGGTGACATAGCAATGCATCATGGAGGTGAAATTTTGGAACTTGTGTACCCTTCAGGAGTGTCTTGTATGTGTGGCTGAATTTCAGATCGATCTTATAGAGAATAAGCCAATCAAAATTCTCATGCCCACAAGAGTTGAGAATGGTGGTTAGTGCCACGATCGGTGGTCGGCTGAGGCAGTCTGCAACATTATTGGTTCTACCCTTCTTGTACTTGATGTTCAAATGAAACTGTTGCAGATATGTGGACCACTTCTGATGGTGATTGTTCTGCAACTTCCCTTTTGTCTTTATGAACTGCATGGGTCGGTTGTTTGTGTGGATGACTATTTCCTTCCCCAAAATGTAATGCTTCCATTTTCGGCAAGCCTGCACAATGGAATACATTTCTTTGTCATAAGTGGGATACTTGTGGACTGTGTCAGACCGTGTCTCACTGTGATATGCCACTGGATGCCCCTGTTGAGTAAGAACTACCCCAACAACATAGTCTGAGGCATTTGTCTCGATCTCAAATGGTTGCTGCAATTCTGGTAATGTGAGCACTGGGGTAGAGCAGAGGTGATGTTTCAATTCTACGAATGCCTTCTATTGATATTTTGACCAAAATAATTTTTCTTCACTCCTCACTTGGTGACTTGACTCAAGCGCCGAGTGATATGAGATAATCCAAACACGAACTTGTGGTAGAAATTTGGAAGACCCAAAAAGATGCGAAGCTCTGTTAGAGTGGTTGGGGTTGGCTAATCCTGAATGACTTGGATCTTGGTTGGATCCACATGCACCCCCCATTCATCAATAATGTATCCAAGATAATGAACTTGGGTCATGCCAAAAGTGCACTTCTCCAAATTGGCACACAAATTTTGTTGCCGCAATGTTTGGAGGACTTGTCGAATGTGGTGGAGGTTCTCTTCCCAAGTCTGGTTGAAGATCAGGATGTCCTCCAAGAACAATACTACAAATGAGTTGGTGAATTGCTACAATATGTCGTCCAACAGCCTCATGAAGGTTGTGGGAGCATTCATCAACCCCAAAGGAATGACCTTACCATTCAAAAAGGCCCTCCTTGTCTTTGAAGGTAGTCTTCCACACATTAGAGGGTTCAATTGGTACTTGGTGATACCCTAACTTCAAGTCGATCTTGATAAAATATTTTGCCCCTTTGAGTTGGTACATAAGGTCATCAATCCATGGGATCAAGTACCTATTCTAGACAGTGATCTTTTTCAGTGCCTGATAGTGAATACAGAGTCTCCAAGTCCCATCCTTCATTTGTACCAACATGATCGAGATCCTATAGGGCGATGAACTCGGCTGGATGTGACCTTTGTGTAGCAGCTCCTGAATCTACCTCTTGATTTCATCATTATCCAGAACATAGTGTTGATATATAGGTCCATTGGGTAGTGACGTGCCTGGGGTTAGATCGATGGGGTGCTTGACCTGATAGTGCAGAGGCACCCCAGTGGGTGAGGTGAAGATGTTCCCGTACTCCTCCACGACCTTGTCCATTTGTCGTTGTCATGTGGAGGAGCCTTGTATGGAGGTCGTGGCCACAATATTTTTCTTTCTTTGAGGGTGGATCATCAGGAAAACAAATTTCCTGGTTTTGGAAATGAGCTTACTGCATTGTTTTGCAGTAACCAAAGAGATAGTAGAAGGTCGTGGTACCTCTATTATCTTGTACAAATTATTTCCCAAAGTAACAATAATAGCATGAGGCCAAGACTCATACACAACATGTATCTTCTAGAAGTATGGTTTTCCTAATAATACATCACAAACATCAAGAAGAGTAATGTCACATAATACCTCATCCGTGAAGGGCTTGATGTTGTAGGGAATGCGACACTCCTGGTTGACGTGGAGATCCCGTCCTCGGTGAATCCACCCAATGGTGTACGACTATGGGTGTGGTGTGGTTGGAAAGACCAACTAATCCACAAAATTCTTTGAAATGAGGTTCTTTTGGCTCCCACCATCGATAATAAACTGTAGCGGGGAGCCCTTTACCCACATATGGGAGTGGAGGGGATACTCCTCCTCCTATGGATCTTCTAGTTCCTCATTTTGTATCTTCGTGGTGGCAACATTGGCATTGGGATTTGCATCAATAATCTGCTTCCCTTTTTCATTCCCCTTGTCAGGTTCTGATTCAGAGTCAGAGCATACATTTGATTCAGAAGCCCTCAGCTTAGCCACTAGTGACTGCTTGGCCTGACACTCACTTGTGTTGTGAGTGGAGCTCTTATGGAACTCACAACACTTTCCCGTGTCCTTCTTTGGCTTCGGGGTGTTGTTCTTTTCTTGTGGCTTTGGTAGGTTGTCTTGGGTCGCCATGCCTTGGATTTTTCCTTTGTTCTGTGATTTGGGGGCACCTTTTCCCCTGATTTTGATTCACAGGTCCAAAGTCTCGCTTCTTCTCTTTGAATTTCTGCTCAATCTTGGGAGCATACCAATATGTTGTACCAAGCGAGGAGATGTCCAGGAAATCCATTTACTCTTCAATGTATTTTTGTAGGAAACTGCGGTACTTCAACACGAAATGTTTCTCCGAATATTTGATACCCAAGTTTTTCCGTAGGGTATGGAAAAGATTTGTTAGATCATGCACATCTTGATCCCTTTGCTGCCTCAGCGTAGTCCATTGTATGTACTTGTACTCATATCTCCCCACAGGATAATAATGTTCGTTTATGGCATCTCAAAAATATTTCCAAGTGGGTAAGACCGAGAACAGAGAGGGTTTCCCCTCATCCTTTTTCTCACAGTAGGTTTCCCACCAATCCTTGAGATGGGGGGTAGCTTTGAGGAGTGAAAAAATAATCTTCTCCCGGTCAGAAAAGTCATGAACCAAGAAATATCATTCTAATAGATTTAAAAATCTATCTACGACATCTCCATCTATTTGGCCCTCAAATATGGGAATGTTAATTTTTACTTGTACCTTAAAATGAGTTTCACCTCCAAAGTGGCTTCTGGATGCAGATGCACCGCTAGTGGGTAGTCGTTGAAGGATCTTGGCAAATTTATCCATCATCGCATTCCTTTTTTTTTCGAGTGCCTCCTCAAGCAGTATTTTGATAGGATCTCCTGCTCCCTCATATTTCTTTTCGTCCCCCATGGGCGGCCATCGAAGTTTGTGTAATATTACCAATTTTCCATTATTTAATTAGAATATTAGAGTCCTTACTTTTCTTACTTAGTTAAATAAATAAAAGGGTGGAGGGACCATAAACCCCATAGATAAATAAAATCCCAAAATCCACTTTTTTTGTGTGAATGTGGGTTAGTAGATAGTAGATCAACATCATGGAGTAGTGGAGAACTTCATTAATTAAGGAAGAGTGGATATTATGGAGAATAATGAGGATGATGATGGAGATAGTGGAGGAATAAGAGAAATATCATAGAGCATTAATGATGCAGTGATCAAGGAAGTGGTGCATTAAATTCACACATGATGGAGGAGTGGAAAGTAAATGCAGAGATCATGGAGATCATGGATAGAGAGCATAGTCTTCATGGAGACTAGTGGCCACATGTGCAGTGCAATTATGAGGTGGGCCAAGGCTAGGGAAGGCTCACAACCATATAGGGAAGATGAGGGTAGCAAAGCAAAGGTTTCTAGAATTTGATTTTGTATTGTCATTTGAAATTTATTTGTATGCTTTAGTTTTTTAGCTAAGTCTGTTGTGTTGTTTAGCACATGGGTGTTCCCAAGCGGGAATCCGAACCTTACCTATGGGGGAATTCGAGTGCCTACTATGGGAAGGTTATTTTGAGTAGCTATTCATCATCCGACATTGGTTCCACATTCATCCCCTCTCTTCTGCATATACAACTTCAGGAATTATGCATTCCTTTCTTAGGGTTTGAGAGGAGGAAGGTAGTTCTTAGCATTTCAACTACGAAACCGGTGGAGGGTTCATCCTTTCATATTTTTCTTCCATTTCAATCTTCCAGGAGTGGAATTGTGATATTTGGCATCATGCCATCATATTACACCTCCATGCAGCAGCAGTTCCTTCAGGAATTGCACAGTCCAACCAGGCAGATCTAAGGGAGGAAGGAAGTTCCAAGTATTTCATCTTGGAATCCCGTGAGGGGTATTTCCCTCACTTTGGAGAGATCATTCACATGAGATGTGAGAATTATTTCATCGTCCAGTAGTAGGCTACAACTCCAGCCTCCTTGACAACGCAGTCTAGTCTAGCAGTTGTGTTGTTTGCAACTGCAACTTGAGCAGAGAAAGGAGGAGCTAGAACTCAAGCTTCTAGCTTGGATATCAGGAGAATGGATCAACCCTTCAGTTAGTGTGCTGAGTGGGTGCTATTGTGGCTGATAGATCATCCTTTCAGCCCCATATAAGTAGTTGTCTCCAGGAATTTCGTAATTCAGCCAACAGGGCTGCAGTGTGCCACCCAAAAAGGGCCGAAAATCCAAAGTTAAAATATGGCCAAACCATTTCTGAGTTTTTAATGGTTTTGTGAGTAGAGTCCATGGTTAAAATCCTAGATATTTCTGAGCACTCCAACAGCCTCCCACACATGGTTCTTCTTCATAGTAGCAGCACTTTCCAGCAGCAACAACAGTAGCAACACAACATTTCCAGTGCTAGTTTCGTTTAGTGTATTTCAACCATGTTGTGGATTGAGTGCATTTCTTTTGGAGAATTGTGTACTTACCTTGCTGTTGATCCTTAATGATATGGTTCAACTATTTTCTGCCCATATGTATGATGTTTTGATGTATTCCAAAAATTTTCCAGTTCTACATGTTTAATTCTTATTTACGGTATTTGGAATTGTGCATATGTTCGATATTTCCCATCTTTTCCATTTTCGAATATTATAGTGGGATTAGAGCATGATATTTGGCTCAGCTTTTGGGAAATTCATGACATCATAAGAATAAAAATAAGAAGTAGAAAATGAGTAAGTCTTTAATGGCGGAAGGAGTAAGTTTTGCCACACTTCTCTTTATATCTATGCAGGATATCTCCACGGAGATTAAAGAAATGAGAAGGGGAAGGCAAAGAGAAACCTCAAGAGGGTTTCAGAATGAGTAAGGTCCAAGCACTTCCTATCAGCAACAGGAAAAACCGGCAAAGCATAGAGCTCCACAACTATTTACTATGTCCACTTTCTTTGAGGAGGAAGGTGAATGGAATGGAGATGGAGGAAACTTGGAGCATGAGACTCTAAGTAAATATATTGCAGAGTACAAATCATAGTATAGAGCATTCAAGGAGAATTTGACTCTCCAATAGTTTTAACAACTCAAAGAAGAAAGGATATCCCGCAGCATCAATAGAAGAAAAAGGCATAGTAGATTCTTCTTGCCTACATTTGATGGATCATCCACCAGCACAACAAAGGCTTGGAGGAAGAAGTTAGATGTATTATTCCTCCTACATCTAGTAGTAAAAAGAGAGGCTATTGAGATTTAAGTGCTGCACCTTCAGGGTGAAGAAAAGGATTGGTGTTTCAGCCATATGAAACATGCAAGAGTGACTGCTTATGCAGATTTCACTCAAAGGGTGACAAAGAAGTTTTGTAGAAGAAAACTAGAGACAATTTCCATAGAGACATTTTCCCACATTGAGAAGAAAACGCATGAAGAACAAAGGGAGGATGTTAGCACTATCACTATAAAAGAGGAGAAACTTCCACCACCATGAGCTATAGAAGTAATTGCATCATGAGAAAGAGCACCTGCATCCTTGCAGGGTGGTCTTGAGCTCTTGAAATTGGGAGTCCCAAGCATTATTTAGGATATGCATGAGAAGGAGGAGGCAGATACCAGTGTTGGTGTAGAAGTAGAGGAGCAGCCATCACCTCCCCTAATAGTTGGAGAATCCATTTCATAGGTTGGAGTAACTCTTGTAGCCTTACAAGATGTCCCCAAGTATCAGCTTATCCAAGGTTTGAAAAAATTTCCATCCCATATTATTTTAGCACCTTAGTTTAAGATTTGTGGGGTCATGCCATCAGGGAGATTGCATAACCAATGGTTAGAGCACCTTGCTGATTTGGAGCAGAAAAATATCACTGCGCAGAGGACCCTTGAATTTCTCAAGGAGGAGATGTATAACCATCCTAGTTGTTCAGTGTTGAGCTACACACAACACTTTGTGTTGAAGTGTGGAGTTTTGAAAGATATGATGAGCATAGTCCTAATAGGTACAATGTCAGACTATGAGTTCAAAATTGTGTGTGGTCATGAGACAACAGATGCACCATCCTGGAGATCATCAGTGCTATCACTGAGGAGAAGTGATGAGTTGGGGGCCCAAATATTCTTGGAGCATTTCGGTGACAACTTCACTCATGAAACATTGGATGGGCATATGGTAGATGATATACATCTTTTGATGGATAACATCTCCCATTATTATGTCATATCTTTCTTGATGAGCACCTCACAACTAAAAGAGAAGTTTTTTCCTCCAACATGTTAGGCCTTTGTAATTTAGTAGAGTGGCAAGAATAAATGTTGCAGAGACTACATCAAAAACCACTTTGGGATTCTAGGATCTAGCCCTCCTGAATCCAGAGAGGGATCTCTCTATAAGTGCAAAGATTGATTTATGTTTTAAGGTTTTAGTATGATATTAGGCTAGTTATTAAGAACAAGGGTTTTTGTTTGTTTGGTTGGTCAGGAATGATCTTTAATTGAGTGGAAAGTCTTAAAAATGAAAGAGTTGGTGAAGATGTGAATAATCAAAAACAAGGTTTAGCTGATAGGATAGGTATGAAACATCACTTAATCCATTGGGCTATGGAGTCACAAAAGGTTTTAATTGCACAACAATTTTCAAGAGTGGTCCATGGGGAAAGTCATCTATAACAAAGGATTTCTTTAGATTAAATGATGGGATGGAACATTAAAGTGTTGAGAACAAAGTAAAGCTAACAACTCAATCAATAATTAATTAACTCTGCTGAACAAAATGTAGCTTAAGATCAAGTAATATATCATTAAAATCTAGGCTTTCTTTCAGCATACTCTTAGGGAAACTTTCAAACAACCTTTGGAGAAAGAACTAGGAGACAGGGAAAACCATAAACTTTCCTATTCCAACTCTACTTAGCATGTAATGAAAAAAGCATTTAAGAACAATGTTTAAAGTTTAGACAGTAAGACATGGGCTCACCAACATTCCTTGACTATTTAGACTGTATTAAATCATTCTTAAATACACAATTGGAGGAAAACATGAAGATAAAGCTTATCAGTGAGAGTAGGGTACTTTTAAGAGTAAATCCTAGCTCTATATTTGCTGTTATTTATCAGAGAAAAATGGACAATTTTATGGAAAACATAAGAAGGAAAACAAGTACAATGAGAGGTACATCACCAATGGTATAGACCAGGATCCCATGAATCAGCTTATATATTGATGTCAATCCAGTTACATACTTCAAGTCCAATGTTTCAGTACAGAAACAACTTCTCTTCTCAGCCTAACTTCTTTGATTACAAACAGAGCTTCAACAGCTTCTGAAAACTATTTACATACAGAAAGTTTCGATTAACAAGTATTACATCAACAGTCCAACAAACAACCCTTTACAATGTGCTCCTCAAGGAAATTTTATAAGAAAATGAGGAGGTGGAAGAGTTTCTAGGGTCGAGTATCATTAATTCTATACTTAATACAATTCATAGCCTTGAAAACCATGCAAGGCATAAGGAAGGAAAGCATCCAATTTATTTTTAGGCTTAGTGGGTGGAAAAATTGACTTTAAGGCTCTTTTTATCTTTTAAAATAACTTCACTGATAGTTTAAAATATGTTATTTAGTTTGAAATAACTGTTCAGCTCTTTTTAGGCAAATATCTTCTGACTGGGCAATAACTATGCCTTCATTTGATTTACTGAGGCTGCAGGTGGCACTTTTTATAGTAGGGGGTTCAATTAGCCCCTTTGATGTGGCATTCGAGGTGTCCTTCGTTGTTTCTGTCTTCTTTCACTTAAACACTGATTTACTTTTAATATTGTGTTAATGCTTGATTCGGGATTTGATATTTTATCTTTAATCATCCTCGAACTACTGAATGTGATCATCTGATTTATTTGTGGATTAGGCCTTTGATTCCTGAGTTTGTGCCTTAATCCCTTTAAACTCTGATTAAAATATTTAATTCTTCACTTATGCTCTGATCTTCACCTTTGACACTGATATTATTTTATTAATTTTTCTCACTGTGTTTTCTGTTTGCAGGTGCGTAGAGGGTTTGTATAGGTGAAGGTTTTTTTTTTAATGAATCGATGATCATGACTCATCGATCGAGATTGTCAAATCAAAAACTCCTTAGTTCCATTCTTGTACTGAAGGTTTGGAATCGTCATTCCCGGCCTTCGCGTTATTTTTTTTAAAACTGCGGGAAAACCCCATATAACCTACACAAAACAAACGAAAATTATATAAATCCTGCGAAGATAGGTTTAAAAATGCTTGGGAGGTTTGGGCATGATGGTGAATAGGAGCCGTTGGATTAGGAAAATCAACGCTCGAGATTACTTGGTGAACTATTTTAGGAGAAATTTAGGTGAAAAATGAATGGGGGCGAGATTAAATCAGGATCGTCCGATCTCAGAGATCGACGGCTAGGATTAAAAAATGAAAGGCAACGTTGGCAAGGGCAGCGGTATGGCAGAAAAATGGCAGCGATTTTCACATTGCGTTTGGGGGGTAGGCGGTATTTCCTGAAAAAATGCGATTCCATACATCACTTGACACCTGTCCTTCCTAATACCGCCTATTTCGCAATTTTTTGTGTGTTAAACTTTAGGTGCAAAAGTTTTGCGATATCCAACGTAAACCATTGGATCGGAGGCTCCAGATCCAATGGTGTGGAATGAATGCGATGAGAAAGTTGTGTGATGAGGAATGTAGTGGGGGCCAGGTGTCATAATCAGATTGGGCGGGCTTTTTGTATATGATGGATGGTAGGCCTGGCGGAATTGGGTTATCGGGTTTAATTCTGATCCTTGGATATTTTTTGATGGGATGGTTAGGATTAAAATATGGATCGGAGGTTTTGAAAGTGAAAGGAAGGTGAATGGGCGGAGGAAAGGAGGCCCGATGGCCATTGATATTTTTGGATCAACGGTCCAGATTCATTTAAAATCGAAATGTCGGGATGGGAAAATAACGAAGAATAAAGGTTTGGAAAAGGGTTTTTAGGCACTTACGCGCCCGATTGCAGCACTTCGGCCATATGAGGTGGAGGGTTTAAAAGTAATAAGCCCTCGGGGGCTAAATAACCTATAGTGAAAAAGGGTGTTTTAGGGCCAAAAACAAGGATTTTTAAGGCCAAGTAAGGGTTCCGATAGGTTAGAGGGAGGATTTTTAAACAAAATAAAGGGATATATAAGGTTTAAAAAGGATTTTGGTGATTTTGAAGGTTAAGATGGAGGTTTATAGAGAAAATTTGGAAATGGTTTAAGGGTGAAAATGGAGAATGAAGTGGAGAGGTGAAATGAGGGAAAATGGAGTTTCTTAAGCAATTTTTTCTCTTGGTAATCAGCAGGTACTTTAGGATTAATAGTGAAACAACAGCGAAGATTAACTCAAAAGGTAACTACCATCATAAGACTTCAAAAGATGATAATTTTTGAAAGGAAACTATCTCTTGAAGGCTAAAAAAGATTTAGCCACCATTTGGTATGAAATGTTTTTATAGGTGGCTAGCAGTGGCTCCACATGGGGATGGCATCTTCTTGAAGGTGTCAAGAATCTCAGAAAATTTTCTCTGGAAGCTGATCAGTGCCTTGCACTTTGATAATATTTTACTTGTAATCATCTACTTTAAAAAAAATGACTTAAAACTTGATATATCAGCAGAAAAGCATTTCCCAAACAACTACCTACACAACCTACTTCCTAACATTTTTTCTTCAGCAGGTGCATTTGGACTTGCAAAATATCTTCACCAACATTTTATTCTTTTATTGAAAACATAAAACTAGTCTAAGTCTAATCTTATTTCTCCATGAGTTTAGATTAAGCTGTTGAACTCATAAGTTTCTCTACCTAACTACTATCTATCAGGATTAGACTGTCTGATAGACTTCATTCTCTATTTTCTAAAATAGAAAATTTTAAAGCAGCCAAGCCATGATTAAGAAATCTGACTTGTTGTAGATCTATGGCATAAAAACAAGCTGCACATAGATTTTATTTGCAGAAAAGTAAAACAAAATTGTGAAGGCTTAAGATCTGAAAGTCAAAAACATCCTTCATTATTCTTCAGCTTTGGTTTTGATTTTGTTTGAGCTGTCTTCTTTTTCTTTTTTGGTTCAAGTTTTGAGCTTTTTAGAACCAGTTCTTCATCAATCTCATAGGTTCAATATTTGAGCTTGTTTGAACCTTTTTTTTTCTATCCTAATCTACCTTACTGATAAGCCAAGATTGAGTTGTTTGGCTGATCTAATTCACTAACCTATCAGCAGTAAATTGAAAAGCTAATTATTCATGATTAGGCTGTATGACTATCTAGAAGTGTGTTTTTAGGAGTGGCATTTGAGCTTGCACACTTTCAGATTTTGTCTCTCTTTTTTGGTATGGGGATGTACCTTTCTTGTTTTCATTCTGCCCTCTTTTCTCTTTTCTATTGTTTTTGTCTTTTTTCCTTTTCTAACTTTGAAAGCAGTGATAGATATGATATTTACAATGAGGGAAAATAAAAGAAAAGCTTCAAACTGGTATAGTTAAGAAAAATAATGTTTGAGCATCATGCCATTGACAGGACCCCCAAGAAGTTCAGTTCCATTCACTTCCTGCAAGAAATAAGCATTGTTACCAGTAGTAGAATGAATGAGATAAGGGCCTAGCCATAAGTTATCAAATTTTCCATGTTTTCCCTTATCTTCTCTCTTGGAATCCCACTTTAAAACTTTGTCACCAATGCTGAAATCACTGGCCTTTGTCCTTTTATCAAACAACTTCTTGATGTTTTCTTGCTTGTGTAGTGCTTTGTTGTAGACTTCCTCTCTGGTTTGTTGAAGATGTATAGTCTGATGTATTCTCCTTGTCATATCATTATCCTCAGACTGTACTTCTTGGAATAGCTTCATGACTAACACTCCTAGACTAGTTGGAAAAATTGCATCTACTCCATAAAATAGCTGGTAGTGAGACATTCCAATTGATTTCTTAAGTGTTACTCTGTCAGCCCATAGTGCATGTACTAGCTTTGTGTGCCATGATTTCTTATTGTCTTCCAGCAACGTTTTGAATATATTCACCAAACTTTTGTTTGAGGATCCTGCCAACCCATTACCTTGAGGGTAATAAGCAGTAGAATGGCCCAATGTAATATGATATTTATGATATAATTCAACCATCTTTTTTGATCCAAATGCAGAAGGATTGTCAGTGATAATCTTTCCAGGACAACCAAATCTAGATAGGATGTTATTTTCAAGGAATTTTATGATGACAGAGTCAGTGGCTTTCCTAGAAGGGATGGCTTCTATCCATTTAGTAAAATAATCTGTTGCAGTGAGGATCCATCTATGTTGGGAAGATGAGGGACGATGGATTTCCCTAGTGAAGTCTAGACCCCACTGTTGAAAATAAGCTTCAACAGTGATTGGTTGCAGAGGTAAGGGAAGCAATTTTCTTTTGCCTTCAAAGAGTTGGCATTTATGACAGGAAATAATCATTTTGTGGACATCTTGAAAGAGGGTGGGCCAATAGTAACCAACTCTAAGGATTTTATTGGCAGTTTCCTTCCAATAGAGGTGGCCTCCACATTCTCCTTCATGTAATTCATGCTTCATCTTATCTGCATCATTCTCAGGCAAACATTTAAGCAATAATCCACTAGCATTTTTCCAATATATACATTTATCTAAAATGCAGTAATTAACAGCTCTCAACTTTAAAAATCTTGCCTTCATTTTAGACAAACTAGGAGGTGTATTTAAATTGAGAAAAAACATATAAAATATCAGCATACCAAGATGAAAATAGAAAATGATCTTCAATAATGGGAGTTGATAACTCCTCCTGTTCATCTAATGCATCTATCATGTTTATATCAAGAGCTTCAAAGTTAGATTCAACCATTAATATTGCTAGTCCTTGGCCGTTTATGAGCTTAGTGGGCTTGATTTCTAAATCATATTCAAGTATCACAACAATCCACTTTCCTCTTTTTCCATCTAGATCCTGGGTTAAAATGTCTTTTACAACTGAAATTGGCACGAATGCAATTATATGGGAATGTAAAATGTAAAATCTGAAGTCTTTTAAGGCTTTGACTAAGGCAAAGGCTTGTTTTTCCATGATGTTTTACTTCATTGGTGCATATCTTAATGCCTTACTAAAGAATTCAATTAGCTTCTCTTGTCCCTTCAAGTTTTTCTGTAATAGGACAACAACCACTGTGTGTTCTGATGCAAATGAAAAAATGGAGAAATCCTTTGTAAAATCAGGACTAATGAGAACTGGTGTTTTGGTTAATGCTTGCTTTATGATTTCAAATGATTTCTTTGCTTCTAAGGTCCACTTAACTCCTTCTTATTTTTTAAGCATATTGGTCATGTTTCTAAGGAGTTCAGCTAGATTGGGTATGAAAATTCTCAAGAAATTAATCTTCCCAATGAAAGCTTGAAGTTCCTTGATGTTTATAGGATGGTTGATTTGCAATATACCCTCAATCCTCTTTGGGTCTATCTTTATCCCTTCTTATGATATGATGTGTCCAAGTAGTTTTCCTTCTTGGAGACCAAACATTGGTTTCTTTGGATTTAAAGATAATCCATATTTTATGCATTTCTCAAAGACTTTTCTCAAGTGTTCTAGGTTTTCTTCATCTGTTTTGGAAAAAACAGTGATGTCATCAAGGTAAATAATGATGAAAGATCCTAATTCTTCTGAGAATGCAATATCCATGGCTCTCTGAAATGTAGCACCAGCATTCATCAAACTAAAGGGAATTTTCACATACATGAAAGTACCCCAAGGTGTGGTAAAGGCTGTTTTGAGTTGATCATGAGGAAGTACTAAAATTTGATTATAACTTGAGAAGCCATCTAGCAAAGAAATTCTTCTAGAACCAACTACCTTTTGTAAAATGTGATCCATCTTGGGTAAATGTTAGTTGTCCTTTAATGAGGCTCTGTTTAAGTTCCTAAAATCAATACAAAGCCTTATTTCTCTTGTCTTCTTCCTAGCTGACACAAGATTAGATACCCAATCTGAATATATAACAGGGACTATAATACCAACATCATACATTTTCTTAATTTCTTTCTCAACCAGGGGTAATTGAACAGGGTTGATTCTGCGCAATTTTTGTCTATAAGGCTTCTGGTTTTATTTGAGGGGTATCTTATGCTGAATTATCTCTATGTCATATGATTTTAGATCTTCATAATTCCATGCAAATACATCAGAAAATTATCTAAACAACTCAATATATTTCGGTTTGATGTGAGCTGGAAATGTTTTAGACAGTTTGATCATTTTTGGCTTTTTTTCACTGCCTATGTTACATTCTTCTACTTTAGTTTCAACAAGTTCCAGTTTTGGTTTTTTGGCAATATCATTGAAATCAAACAATTCTTCTAATGGGACCAGTCCTTTTGGAAAGCTTTGAGTGTTAGATTGTAGCATTTCTAAGCCTTCTTTTTCTAAATCTGCACTAATTTTTGTGGTACATTCAAGTTTATTAGATAACAGATTTATATCAGCAATCTCGGGAGACTTTGCTTCTTCATCAAGTGGGTTTTCTTCAATAAGACAGTCTTGGTCATACTCTGAATCTAAACTTGGTGGCTCAAATTCATTTCTAGACTGTAGGAAGTCTTCTATTTGTTTATCTCCCTCAAATACTTGCCAGTATTTTTCATTGTCTCGGACAGCTGGTCTAAATTTGACTTGGGTAGTAATTGCTTGGTTTCATAAGGTGTTAGACTAGTTCAAGCAACAAAGGCTAAACCATTTGCAAGGATGTTTTGGTTTCTTGGGACAAAGATAAGTTGGAATTCATAAAATGTTTTTAATAATTCCATGACATCATTTATATAGGCTCTAAGTCTGGGGTGTTTGGCACTATATTCCCCATTCACTTTTCTAATAATCGACTCTGAATCCCCATGAAATTTTATCCTTTTGGCCCCTAATTTCTTCAATAAGTGTAGGCCTAAAAGGAGGGCTTCGTACTCAGCTATGTTATTTGTACATTGAAAACTTAACCTATAGGAATGCCCTTCAACATGATTGTTTTCTGTGTTATGTATCCATATTCCTGCTCCGACATCATTCTTAGTGCAAGACGCATCAAAATTCATACTCCAAAGAGGACTAGTTTCAGATTTACTAGTTTTTCTACTATCCTCTTTATCTATTGTGCTTTTAGATTGTTTTTGTAAGTCAGCACTATGTTGAAATTGATTTAGTTCCTCATGTTCTTCAAGATGTTGAGGATCCTTCTCTTGACTCCCAAAGTTGAAAACCAATGGATGATTGTTTTGTAGCCCTAAACCTGTGATTTGTTTGCTGTGATTTTCTGATTTGGCAAACTGTTTTGATACTTTTGTCTTAGATTCCTCTTTTTCTGTATCTGCCACTATGTTACAGTGAGGGGTGGCCTCTAGGTCAGTTAAGGTTTCTTGCTCATTGAATGTTTCATGATTGAAGAGAATAAATGAGTCAAGGCCTGTATGCACAAAATAAAGAGGAGAGTTTTTAGGTCTCTCTTGGCTACTGACCATGTATTGCATGTGAGATTCCCTGTAAAGTCTTCGAGTTTGATTAAAAACAGGGATTGTAGCATATGTTATATCCATTTGCATTGTTCCTTGTAACTTATCTCCCCATGATCTTGATAACAGCATACCATATTTGGGGGGTACATCAGCCACTACAATATCCATCACTAAACACTTGGCTAGAATTTGTGCTAAGTTTACACAAAGGTCTTTGAGCAAACCTAAAAATTTCACTCTACTGGAGTCAAAGGAATATAGATATTTGTATGGTATGGTGATTTCAAGGCCTAGACTCTCCATTACTGCTTTGGGCATTAAGTTGTGAGAGGCCCCTAAATCATGCATAACATTGTGTAGAATTTTGTCATGAATTTTCAAACTAACATAAAATGGAGGAGTTGGTCCTTCTTGGTATCTTCCTTCAATCTTAGGACCAAATAAGAGTTCTAGTTGGTCATCATTGAGGTTTACAGTGTCATTATTTTCTGCTATGTTGAAATCTTTCAAAATTTGTGATCTATATACATCTTGGGTGACTAATTCAGTGAGGGGAACAGAGATTTTAATCTTGGTAATTTCCTGTTCCAAACTGAAAGGCATCTGATTTTTTACAATGTGTGTTTTAGCCTTGTTAATCACCACTTTATTAGCAAAATCAGCTTGCTGATTTCCTCTATTTTCATTGGTTAAATTTTTTTAATAGGAGCATTAGCTGAGGTGCTAACGCTGCTAAAGTCTACACTCTGTTTTTCATTCATTTGAGTGCCTTTCTCTTTGTTTTGATCAGATTTTACATCCACTGTTTTGTCTTTTTGTTTAATGTTTTTGAGTTTGTTTACAGGGCTATTTTTTGTGGAATTGTCAGAGGTTTTAGTTTTGGGAGTTTCCTGATTCTTTTTACTCCTAAGGTCATATTCTTTTGGAGTTTCTATGATGACATTTTCTAGTTCTTGATAATAATGTTCATCCTCTGTTCTTTTATCATCATAGGGTGTGTATAGACCTTGTTTTCTATTAATAGGAACATCAAAGTGGTCACTACCTACTCCCAACATATTTATGTCATCTTCCTCTGTTTTTTCAATTGTTTCTTTAACCTCACTTACATAGTTTTCTTGGAAAGGAGGACTGATCTGTTGATCATCCTCTCTTTGTCTGTTTTGAGGTTGATTTCTCCTAAAATTATGATTTTGATTTAGAGATTGATTTCTACTTTGGGTAACTGACTGGTTTTCTTTAGCTTGTATTCTCTCAATTATGCTCATCTTTTTCATCATCTCTTCCATTATCCTTTCCATTTTTGAGCTAGATGTGGAGGGTGAACTTTCTTCCCTAAATGATACTTTCTTCTCATTCCTCATTCTAGCTATTTTCTCAATCAGATTTACTTCCACAACAAGAGCTCCTTTCTGCATGTCTTCTAAAGTCAAGGGATCTCTTTCTCTTAGTTGATATGCCATTTCAGGATCAAATCCTTCAGGAAATTTGGCCAATGCTGATCGTTGTGGAGGTTTCAATTCTGGGGGTAGTGCATTATAAACACTATTGAACCTAGTGCAATAATTTTGAAAACTTTCCCCAGTGTTTCTTTTGAGGTTGTTGTAATCTGAAAGTATTTGGAGAGGGTTTTTTCTAACTTCCCATTTGTTTAAGAATAACTGATGAAGGGCTTTGAGATCATTAATACTATTACGGTTTAAGCCTTTGAACCATTTTCTTGCTTCTCCCCCTAGGCTTTGAGCAAACAGTCTGAGCTTGACAGTTTCATCATCAATCTCATTTTTGTCAAAATAGTCATTCATTTTGTCCACATGTTTTGAAGCAGTAGTAACACCACTGGCATCATATAATGGTATCTTGGACTAATAGTCCTGTGGTAGATTGACTAGAGGTAAAGGAAGGACTAGAGGGGCATACCATGTTGCCATGATAGGAGGTTGTGGAAAAAGGTGGGAAAAAGTGGGGGGTTTACAGGTGGGGGATGTAGGATAGGAGGGGGTTGATGGAATGGGGTGGTTTGAATAGTAGGTGTGTGAAGAACAGATGTGGGTGTACCAACAAGAGGTTGTTGAGCAGATCTCGGATGAGAAAAACCAAAATCATGAAGGAAATGTAAATCAGGTGGAGTAGTTTCTCTGCTACCAGGATGTTCACCTCTATCTTGGGATGAAGGTGGAGAATCAAAATATATATGATCTATATCATCAAGTGACCTAGTTCTAAATGGGTTTCTTAAGTCAACTTGTGAATCTTGTAGAGCTATAAGGTTCACAGGAACAAAATTAGCTCTTTGGACTGGTCTGACAATAGTTGAAGCTTGAGCCTTAGGAGACTTCCTAAGTATACTTTCAGGATTATCAACTATATCAGGAGGATTAGGGTCAGGATGGATCCTAGTATGAATTATTTTTGAAGCCGCAGTGTTGTGTGTTTTAGATCCACTATTCAGAAAATTTTAGCCAAATATGACAATCTTTAAGAGGTAAACAAGTCCATTGATAAAGAAAACTTAATTCTCAAAGTTTCTTTATTGATTTTAAATGATGTTATGATAAAAGGTTTCCCAGTGGAGTCTTTGGAAAACCAAGGAAAATTAACAGGCCTACTGATGTTCAGTGGAGTCACCAGGTGAAGGATTTTTTCTTGATATCAAGGCTTGAAAGTTGTTCACCATCAACAATCAAAACCACTCTAGGCAGACATTTGATTCATTTATTTAAAAAATGGGATTATTTGAGTTATGAAGTTATCTATTACTTCAAAAATTCCCTAGCATGGTTGCTAGAAAATGTTAGGCCTCTGTAATTTAGTAGAGTGGCAAGACTAAATGCTGCAGAGACTACATCAAAAACCACTTTGGGATTCTAGGATCTAGCCCTCCTGAATCCAGAGAGGGATCTCTCTATAAGTGAAAAGATTGATTTATCTTTTAAGGTTTTAGTATGATATTAGGCTAGTTATTAAGAACAAGGGTTTTTTGTTTGTTTGGTTGGTTGGGTATGATATTTAATTGAGTGGAAAGTCCTAAAAATGAAAGAGTTTCAGAGGGGTGGAGATGTGAATAATAAAAAAAAAGGTTCAGCTGATAGGATAGGTATGAAACAACACTTAATCCATTGGACTATGGAGTCACAAAAGGTTTTAATTGCACAACAGTTTTCAAGAGTGGCCCATGGGACAAGTCATCTATAACAAAGGATTTCTTTAGATTAAATGATGGGATGGAACATTAAAGTGTTCAGAACAAAGTAAAGCTAACAACTCAATCAAGAATTAATTAACTGTGCTAAAGAAGAAAAATCCTTTAAGTAACTGTTTTGAAGTAAACCAAAGGACAGGGCTAACCATAGAATTCTTTGTATAAACTTGTACTAAAGCCAACTTATCAGACAAAAAATCCAGTAATCCCCATGACTCCTTTCAGAAAGGATGAAAACATATAAGAAAACAAAGTGTAGCTTAAGATCAAGTAAGATATCATTAAAATCTAGGCTTTCTTTCAACATACTATAGGGAAACTTTCAAACAACCTTTGGAGAAAGAACTAGGAGACAGGGCAAACCATAAAATTTCCTATTCCAACTCTACTTAGCATGTAATGAAAAAATCATTTAAGAACAATGTTTAAAGTTTAGATAGTAAGACATGGGCTCACCAACATTCCTTGACTGTTTGGACTATATTAAATCATTCTTAAATACACAATTGGAGGAAAACAGGTAACGGTATGGCGGAAAACCGGCAGCGGTATGGCGGAAAACTGGCAGCGGTTTTCGCATTGCGTTTGGGGGGTAGGCGGTATTGCCTGAAAAAATGTGATCCCATACATCACTTGACACCTTTCCTTCCTAATACCGCCTATTTCACAATTTTTTTTTGCGTTAAACTTTAGGCGCAAAATTTTTGCGATATGCAACATCAACCATTGGATCGTAGGCTCCAGATCCAATGGTGTGGAATGAATTCGAAGGGAAAGTTGCATGATGAGGAATGTAGTGGGGGCCAGGTGTCATAATCAGATTGGGCGGGCTTTTTGTATATGATGGATGGTAGGCCTGGTGGAATTGGGTTATCGGGTTTAATTCCAATTGTTGGATCTTTTTTGATGGATGGTTAGGATTAAAAGATGGATCAGAGGTTTTGAAAGTGAAAGGCAGGTGAATGGAAGGAGGAAAGGAGGCCTGATGGCCATTGATCCTTTTGGATCAACGGTCCAGATTCATTTAAAATTGAAATGTCGGGGATGGGAAAATAACGAAGAATAAAGGTTTGGAAAAGGGTTTTTAGGCACTTAAGCGCCTGATTGTGGGGCTTCGGCCATATGAGGTGGAGGGTTTAAAAGTAATAAGCCCTCAGGGGCTAAATAACCTATAGTGCAAAAGGGTGTTTTTAGGCCAAAAACAAGGATTTTTAAGGCCAATTAAGGGTTCCGATAGGTTAGAGGGAGGTTTTTTAAACCAAATAAAGGGAGATATAAGGTTTAAAAAGGATTTTGGTGATTTTGAAGGTTAATATAGAGGTTTATAGAGGAAATTTGGAAATGGTTTAAGGGTGAAAATGGAGAATGAAGTGGAGAGGTGAAATGAGGGAAAATGAATTTTCTTAAGCAGTTTTTTCTCTTGGTAATCAGCAAGTACTTTAGGATTAATAGTGAAACAACAGTGAATATTAACTCAAAGGGTAATTATCATCATAAGACTTCAAAATATGATAAGTTTTGAAAGGAAAATATCTCTTGAAGGCTAAAAAATATTTAGCCACCATTTGGTATGACAAATTTTTATAGGTGGCTAACACAACATATTCATAATCTTATGGATTCTACCTGGTCATCGATGACAGGTTCTCATTGACAAACCTCAAGGAGGATGCACTTAAACATATCATGGAGTGCAAAGATTATCAGATTAAGGAGGATGGTATTCTCCATTGGTTAGATACCAAGTTGGAGCATGATAGGAGTCATCACCCACAGTTGGATGGATGGGAGATGATGATGAAAAAGTGGTTGAAAGGCTACTTGTAGATCTATGATATGGGGCAACAAGAAGCATGGCTACGCTGGTTGCTTTTGGGTGAGTATGGTTACTACCCAATATCTCAAATTTGTATGATCCATGCCTTGCATAGTATGAGGCATGGTTGCGTTGTTTACTCTTGAGAGAGTTTGGCCATCACATGAAATAAAATATGTCAATGGGTGTGTTATTTTTTGGGACATTGCATGGCACCCACATGATGTGGCAGCAGGGAGTTTGGTTATGTTGGGATGATATGAGATTCTACATGTCAATCAGTATGTTGTTGCTCCATCTCTTGCATGATGGTGATGTGAGGTGGCAGCAAGAGTCATTGCTACTTTGGTTACTCTTGGGAGAGTATGGGCTGAATTTATGCCGTACCTTGCTTGATGAGGAGGGAGGATGGAAACAGGAGGCCTTACTGTGTTGGCTTCTATTTGGAGAGTATGGCCACCATACTTGGTATGATGATGGGGTGGTATGGCAACAAGAGGCATTTATGTGGTGGTTGTTATTGAGAGAGTATGGTTCGACATTTCACATGTCAACCCATATGTCTCTGTTTCCTATTTTTAACAGTGTTGAGATGATGCTTGGAGCATGCTGGTCCAACAGGGCCAATGATGGGAGCATGAAGAGGTACATCTTACTCCATGTAGCATGGGTTGGAGAGATAGTTCATAAGTTGGGACTTTCCTTTGGGGGGAGGAACCACTTCAATTCATATGTCTCATGCATAGAAGAGGCTCTGAAACAGTGGATGGTTACCACTTGGAGGTTCAGTGATGAGGAAAGGCATCTAGCTATATAGTTGGAAGCCATTCTAGACATTATAGAGAGGCATCTTTGGAGCTAGGAATTCATTACACGTTGGAACAGATGGGGAGACCTTCCATATGAGGATTCCATTTGGAGGGAGGAGGATTTCTATAGCATTCACTTTTGTAGTTGCTTGAGGACAAGAAAAATTTTGGCAGGGAGGACTGTAATATTCCCAATTTTCCATCAGTTAATTGGAATATTATAGTTCTTACTTTTCTTACTTAGTTAGGTAGATAAAAAGGGTGGAGGGACCCATAAACCCCATAGATAAATAAAATCCACTTTTTTTGTGTGAATGTGGGTTCGTAGATAGTAGATCAACATCACGGAGTAGTGGAGAAACTCATTAATGAAGGAAGAGTGGATATTATGGATAATAATGAGGAAGATAATGGAGATAATGGAGGAATAAAAGTAAGATCATAGAGCATTAGTGATGCAGTGATGGAGGAAGTGGTGCATTAAATGCACACATGATGGAGGGGTGGAAAGTAAATTCAGAGATCATGGAGATCATGGAGAGACAACGCAGTCTTCATGGAGACTAGTGGGCACATGTGCAACATAGTTATCAGGTGGACCAAGGCTAGGGAAGGCTCACAACCATATAAGGAAGACGAGGGTAGAAAAGCAAAGGAGTCTGGAATTTGATATTGTATTTCGTTTGACATTTCTTTGCATGCTTCCGTTGTTTATCTAAGTCTATTGTGTTGTTTAGCACATGGGTGTTCCCGAGCGGGAATCCCACCCTTACCCACGGGGGACTTCGAGTGCCTACTTTGGGAAGGTTATTTTGAGAAGCTATTCATCATCCGACATTGGTGCCATAGTCATCCCCTCTCTTCTGCATATACAACTTCAAGAATTATGCAATCCTGACTTAGGGTTTGAGAGGAGGAAGATATTTCTTATCATTTCAGCTAAGAAATCAGTGGAGGGTTCATCCTTTCATATTTTTCTTCCATTTCAGTCTTCTAGGAGCAACATTGTGATATCCAACATCAAGCCATCATATTACACCTCCATGCAGCAGCAGTTCCTTCAGGAATTACATAGTCCAGCCAGGAAGATCTAAGGGATAGATCATTTACATGAGCTGTGAGCATTATTTCATCATCCAACAATAGACTACAACCCCAGCCTCCTTAACAGCAGAGTCTAGTCCAACAGTTGTGCAGTTTGCAGCTACAACTTGAGCAGAGAAAGGACGAGATAGATCTTAAGCTTCTAGCTTGTAGATCAGGAGAAGGTATCAACCCTTCAGTTAGTGAGCTGAGTCGGTGCTATTGTAGCTGATAGATCATTCTTTCAACCCCATATCCATATTTGTCTCCAGGGAGTGCGTAACTCAGCTAGCAGGGGTCTAGTGCATTAGGGGAATTTTCAGGTCTAAAATGGGCATCCTAAGAAAAATTTACAACAAAAATAAACTTTATAAGAGCTAATAGGATTCAAGATGATGATTTAAACCATGGGGGATGATTCACCATTTTTTAAGTAAAAGGGTAAAAAGATAAAAAAAATAAAAAAATAATAAAACTACTTTTTCAACTTATCTCCCAAAGTTTTTACTCAAATTTTGAGTGGGAGTACTCGTTGGATGAAAAATTTAATTCCTCATCTAAGGAGCACCCATGTTTCATACTTTTGATGGACCCTGCTTCACGAAAAATGAAAAATACATGAAAAAATGTGATTGCAATCACGTTTTTCATGTATTTCTCATTTTCTGTGTAGCATGATCCATCAAAAGTATGCAACATGGGTAATATTTGGATGAGGAATTAAATTTTGCATCCAATGAGTACTCCCGCTCGAAATTCGAGTAAAACCTTTGGGAGATAAGTTGAAATATGAGTTGAAAAAGTAGTTTTTTCATTTTTCCCTCTAAAATTTGATGATGTAATCAAGTATTGTTTTATTATTTCCACTATTATTTTATAATTTCATTAGGAGGCCCATTTTAGACCTAAAAATTCTTGTAATGGTGCCACCCAAAAAGGGCTGAAAATCCAAAGTTAAAATTTGGCCAAGCTATTTCAAAGTTTTTCTGGGTTTTTTGAGTGGAGTCCGTGGTTAAAATCCCGGATCATTCTGAGCACTCTAGCAGCCTCCCGCACATGGTTTTTCTTCAAAGTAGCAGCAGTTTCCAACAACAACAATAGTAGCATCATACCATTTCTAGTGCTAGTTTTCTTTTGTGTATTTAAGATATCTTGTGGCTTGAGTGAATTCCTTTTGGAGCACTGTGTACTTACCTTGCTGTTGATCCTTAATGATATGGTTCAGTTTTTTTCTACCCATATGTATGATGTTTTGATGTATTGTGGCATTTTTCCAGTTCTACATGTTTAACTCTTATTTTACCGTATTTGGAATTGTGCATATGTTCTATATTCTTGTCTTTTCCATTTTGGAATATTACAGTTTGTGAGGCTGATCTTGCAAAGGTTCAACCAGATCGAGCCCTAACTCCTTATACCCCGACCTCATTGGGGACATGCAAAGAAGGATCAAGAAAGAGCAGTCTTCTCTGATACCACTAATCCGGATTTATAAAGGAACACAACAGAATACACATATAACTAGAAATACAAAGATTCAATGGAAATAACACTTCATTTCATAACAGCAAAGAACTAAAACTTATTTACATAAAAAATGGAAATAAACTAGCTAAGGTGCTCGTAGCTTATATCTGAGAAGAGATGTGGTGGCTATAGGCCTTTGAATTGTGTTACAATGAAGCTCGAGGGCCTATTTATTATTGATAAATAATGGAAAACCCTAAACATCTAAAAACCTAACACTAAGAGTTGAAGTGCCAAAACTATGGGCCCCGTTTGGGTAAAATTGGTACATCAATCTTCAGGGGGACGTAACTTTGGCATACGATATTCGTTTGACACACAATACCTTGTTAGAAAGATCTATCCAAGGACTACAACTTTTGATGTGAACACCATCAAAGGAAATTTCATGTTGTTACCAATATTTCCAAAAAAATGTCGTTTAGGGCCTCAAAACTGCGAAGGACCCAAAAAAATGTTAAAAATAGTAAACTGTGCTACAATTAAGGAAACTGAAAAACTAAAAGAAACAATGGTGGGGCCCCAAGTGGGATAGGTGGGTGACCACCAATATCCACATGGATGAGTTATTCTAATATCTTGTTAAATTTATTTATGTAAACAACATGGTTTTTCTACCACCAGATCATAGGTTTAGAAACCACCATAAGAATCAATTTGATGGAAAAGCTAAAAATAGAGGCCCTCCCATGATTATGGGTCCAGCTAATTGGCTTAATAAGTATGAAGATGTTGAATTGAAATATTGACAAGATTTTTTAGATGGGTGTGTCTCTATTGAAGATCCAGAACACATTGTAATTAAGATTTCAGAAAGGATGAAAAGGAAATCCCTATTTTATGAGCTCCCATATTGGAAGGGTATATTAATATTTTACCTATTAGATCCTATGCACATCTTCGAAATTTTTCCAGATTCAAATTTTCGACATATAGTAGGAAAAGAGAAGGACACCTTGTCTTCAAGGAGAGATATTTCTCTTTCGCGTACCAAATTTGATAGAAAACAATTATGGCCAAACATGGAAAATGAAAAATATGCAAAATCTCCATCAATTTTGAAAAAGAAAGATCTAGACCAACTAGAAAATGGCATACATTTAATAAGGACACGTATTAGCTATGGGTCATCATTAGATAAAGATTTTACAATCAATGGACATATAATAGGATTTAAAACACACGATTTTCATAATTTTATGAAGGCATTATATATCATCATTTAACATTTATTGGTAAAATTGATTAGGTACTAGATATATTTTGATATTCTATTGTGTGACAAAATTAACTAATAATGACCTTTGATAAATGTGTTTGATAGCATATCATGCCATTGGAAATTGGGGTGATCCATGCCTTACCATTGACTTGAGGAATTCCATAAGTTGATTGTCAACATTTGCATGGTATGTGGTATGGAATGTTAATGTGTGAGAGACATATAGATAATGTATTACATTTTATTTTTTCCCTAAAGGTTCATACTAATCTAATATTCTTATATTAGGTGGGTGACATCTAAGGAGATCCACGAATGTGAAGTGATAAAATGGAAGAAGGAATTTGCAGAAATTGTATGTATATTTGAGAAGGAGGCCCTAAAATTTTCATGGATCTATAAGTCCATTTACTTATACACATAGTCGATGAAATTGAATTTGCAAGTGTTGTATCGACGAGGTAGATGTTTTTCTCTGAGATTTATATGAAACTATAAAAAGATATGTCCGATAAAAGGAACTTCGAAAGGGTTGCATGACTGAAGGGTATGTATTGAATGAAGCATTTTTATTCCTATGTGAATTCATTTGTAAGGAAATCGAAGATGGGCCATGATTTTTGGATGAAGAACGAGCATTAGATAGTATGGATGGAGAAAAACCACAATATAATGGTGTTCAAGTAGAAATTAGTAAGTAAACTCATGATCATTGTGGTTGTTTTTATTGTAATGATCTATGTGGACATTGGTGGCCACCCGCCTATTCCACTTGGGGCCCCACCATTGTTTCTTTCAGTTTCCTTAATTGTATCACAATTTACTATTTTTGGGAGTTTTTGGGTCATGAACTTCCAGAGCCATTTTGAGGCCCTAAACCACAATTTTTTGGAAAACCAGAACACCATGGTTTCTTTACTAATGTTGGTTGCTCTAAAGTTTTAGTCCTTAGATACATATTTTTAACAAGGTATTGCGCGCAGAAAATGAAGATCATATGCCAAAGTTAAGACCCCAGAAAGTTGATGTACCAATTTACCCAAACAAGGTCAATAATTTTGGCGCTTCATCTCCTAGGGTTAGGTTTTTGGATTTTTAGGGTTTTCCATTATTTCTAAATAATAAATAGGCCTTTGAGCCTCATTCTAATGCATTTCATAGGCATGTAGCTGCCACATCTCTTCTCATAGATAAGCTACCATCACCCGAGCTAATTTATTTCCAATATGTCTGTAAGCTTATTTCAGTTATTTGATATTAATGAAATGAAGTATATTTTCTATTGCATATTTGCATTTATGTTTATTTTTGTATTTTATTGCATTCGTGCATAAATCTAGATCATGAAATCATTAATTTACTCTCTAATTTATTTTTAAAATTAAATACATGGACTTTGGATTTTGAAATAAGCATGTTGAAATGTAATGGGTGCAGACAGAATTTTTATACTCGACAAGTTCATTATGTACCACATGGATTTTATGAACTAATGGATTTATTTGTATGATAAAAAGAGAGAAAAAGTGTTAGAAGCAAGGAGACAATTTAAGAGATATAACCCAAGGACCACCTCTTTTCCTATTGATATGAAATGGGAATGGGGCGAAGATTTCACACTATAATGGGTTACTGAAAAAATTAAAAATAAAATAGAAGATGCAAGTATAGGTTCAAAGATAGAAAAAGATGAAATAAACATGTCTATAGGATGTGAAAGAAAGGTACAGTTGAAATTTTATAGAATATTGTTTCCTTACAATTTTGACACTATTAACTATTTTAATATTTGTCATCATATTTTTTAACTGAAATAAATGGCCTTTCATAGGCAAGGAAATATCCAACAATGTGGGTATATGGTCAAAATTATTGTGTATAATGTGTATATGTAAAGAGACGATCCTTCGATTGTGGTATCATGGTTGACTTCATGCAATCCAGTCGATCAAGCTCAAAATATAAGAATATTATTGAAGGGAATCTACAATATGTTGGGAAAATACAAGAAAATATTGAGTTGGATTACCACTATTTTAAATGTTGTATTTTTAACTGTAGATGGTATAAAGCATTTGAGAGGACATGAAGACATGATACCCATAGTTTATTGTTTTCTATAGATTCCTCAAAGATACTACTGGAGGATAAGGAGCTTTATGTTCTACTAATTCATTGTGAGCATGTATTTCTTTAACATAAAGAAGTGGTATTGATCAATAATATATTAATACATTGTTTATTGTGAATAAATACATGTGCTTATTAATCAATAAAAATATTACAACATACGTCTAATATATGCATGTACTCGTTCATGTGTATGTATTTTTCTATGAAAATATTCTCGACCTGAAATTGATATTTGTCATACATCATGATCTTACATTAAGGCATGTATTTTATGATGCATTAGTGGATATTAAGAAAAACAATGTTGGCCAACAAAATGACACAGAGGAATTAAATAACATCAAATAAATTGACATCCATGATGATTCTGAAGATGGTTATGTTTAGGCACAAGAAGACAACAATAAAAAGTTAGATGATGTTATGGAAGCAACCATGATAATTGTTCTTCTTTCGAAAGTCCCTGAATATTTTTTTGCTCTATATGCATACAATGGTCCTCGTCCTTTGGGTTCTTGTCCTCTGCGACAGAGCAGTCCTTGTCCTCTGCCACATAACGGTCCTCATCCTCTGGGTCCTCATCCTCTGCCATAGAGAGGTCCTCGTCCTCTACCACAGAATGGTCCTCGTCATCTGGGTCCTCATCCTCTACCACATAATGATCCTCATCCTCTGGGTCCTCGTCCTCTGCCACAGAATGGTCTTAGCATCTATCATTCTGGCACAGATATTTTTGGTCCTTAAGAAGAAAAAATTTGAAAAAGTTCAATTGGCCGAGATGAATCTTTAGGTCCATATATTTTTGAACATGAAGTTTACTGATTGATTAAAAAATGAATACCCCTTCAGAGATGGAGAGCCTTTTATCCTTCTTCTCCCTTATATATAATTAATAAAATTTTCATGTAGATATATCTAAATTTGAAATAGGGAGTGACTACATAAGCTCTATTGATGCTCCTCATATCTGACTATGTAGAAATGTGCTTTGATCATGTTCTTAAACACTTACCAATCGGTCACTGGCGGCTCATTCTCTAGTGCTTTGCATGCTGCATCGCTCTCCCACCATGCTAAAGCATGCCCTTCTAGCTTCAACTTATCAAATGCAATCCTTTGCTTCCTGGTGACTTCGTGTATGTTGAAGTACACCTCCATCTGTTGTAGCCATTGGTTCAGTTTGATGGCATCCACTTCTCCTACATAAGGCTTTATATCCACCTTGGCTTCTACATGGAAAGGCACTTCCATTTTGTTATAGTTAAATTATCCCATCTCTGTCTTTGTTTTGCGCTCTAGCTCGGGCTCCCTTTATTTTTTATTTAGGTCTTCTGAACCAACCTTATGTTATGAGGTTTACTCTATGCCCTTGGCTGCCAATAACTGTGCTACCATAGATGTGAGGGTGGTGAAACTCTTCTCTAGCCATTCCAACCTAAACCTGGGGTCTTCTTCTTCATCCTCTTAATGATGACCTTGTTATTAGGAATTTACCCATAGACCACCATGGATAAATGTCCCAGTTAGCTAAACATTTACTGACATACATCCCTACCTCAAATCCCCAAATAATCCACACACATAAAAATAGAGTAAATTTATGGAACTCACCTTTCCTTATGATGATTGTCCTTGCTTGGTTGTTGTCCTTACATGAACGATATCCAGATCCACAGGTTCCAGTTAAGGCCTACACATCAAAAAAAAAACACAACCTTTCTCATTCCATTATGACCCATAAATAAAGATATAAATCTAAAACAGATAGTGACATGCTGAAGAAAATTGTTATCACCCAAAGGAAGTTGTTTATCTATGGTAATAAAGAAAACAAAGAGAGTTTATCTTGTTATGAATTCAAACTGATTGCTAGCAGGAAATAAATGACCTTACTTGCCCAAGTTTGCTATAGTTCCCAACCAACCCGAACTGTAGCACTTGGGCCTAATAGGTTACCAGTGAAATGGGGACTCATGTACCAAAGAATTTACCTAATGAATTCGTTGAAGAGGCTAAAAATAGTAATGTCAATTTATAAGGATTCTATATCCCTGTCAGTTGACTTATAAATAGTTTATTTATTTTCGTAGAAAATTATTGACTCGTATCATTTCGGTAACTAGAGATAGAATAAAGCTAGATAAAATTGACGAAGGCATAATGACATAGATGATAGCCACATTGTTAAAGGAAAGGGCAAGAAGAATGACCCCCTCTTGGCAACGCGTGCTCACTCATGAAAATTAGGATGCATGGGTATTACGCATAGCAAGTCAAGTGTTGAACGGGTGCATGACACATGGGAATCTGCCGAATGAACAGTTCACTCCAAAAGTAGATAGAATGGATTTGGATCCCCCAATATTGATTTGATTTGGGCTAGTCCATGCATGGAATATCATGAGCCAAAAATCTCAGATCTTGTCAAGTATAGAAAAATCCCTTACATGTGGACTTTGAATTGAAGGAAGGAAGAAACGAATTAACTCATAAATAAGTTCTCAGGTAATGAACAAGCCAACATAAAGAGGTAAACCTCATTCGTTATCGGGATGACTTCTCACAGGATCATATCAAACAACCACTTCGTCCCTCAAACATGCCTTATATCACACGCCTTATCGGTTGATGATAGAGACCACAAGGAGATAGATGATGGATTCGAGCCGGATGGATATCATATCCTTGTCTGTCAAGGTTATACCATAATTTGTCCCTTACCTTTGTCACAGAGTTAAGTATTTTAGCAGCCCTGAGTAATCTATATAACACCCCCTTTGAAATAAGACAGGGTCTTTCAATTAGTTGATCCAGTGGCATCAGCCGATGATGTAGGGTCCTTTATTTATATAGGGATGCAGTGAGAACATTGCTGTAGGGTCAGTGCTCTGGATAGGAACAATCCAACCATACTATGCTTGGGTTGAAAAGGATAGAGTTGAATTCGGCCCAACCTAACCTGTTCTTCCCAACCTATTACAGGGTTCATACACGCCCTCAATAACTGCTTTATGATCGTTCCATCAAAATAGCAGGAATCGAACTCCCACACCACCAACTTCCTTCATAACTGCTTCAAATCAATTTTGAACCCTAGTTAATAGAGTACTTCCCTAACCCATTGCTAAAGCCAGGAAGACAATTGGTGGGATCCGATTGGAGGAGCAGAGCCCTCGCGTTAGATTTTTGTTTGGATATATAGCTAGGCTGGGTGGGCTACTCAGTTTGACTCAGATGGGCTTTGATGAAGTTACACGATGAGCTTCGAGCGATGCATGAGCTATGAGGTGCAATAAATGCATGAGTATTCAGAGAGCTACAATGTAGAGGAGGATTTACTACAAGTAGTTACTACAGACTACACAGAGCTATTACTCGATCCTGTGGAAACCCATATTTGTAAATAAACTGGTCCTAATATGTTGGAACGAGGTCTCCTAACAAGCTACGAAACTGGTCCATTTTGGTTATTTTGGATTATATTTAGTATAGCGCAGGGGTTTTGGGGCGGGTCAAACCCTCGAACGCATTGTAATGGGTTAAAGGGTAAACTAGGGGTCCGAAAACCATGGGTTGCGGACCATAGGAATGTTAAAGCTAGATTGTTATAAATAGAGAGGAATTTAGGATTGTAAGAGGTAGGATTTGATGAGCTATTGATGCGATCTGTTGTGTAAGCGATCTATTTGGGTTTTTGGGGAACGGACTCCTGCTGGCTTTGTGCATGGAGATCCTAGTCCAGCTGTGTGCATAGGTTGGGAAGGGAATTGTAAGGGAAGTTTGATGAATGAATGAATACGTAGGATTATTAGATCTGAATCTGTGAGTACTATTGAATGAATTGCTGGTAGTTGCTGTGTTATGAATTTTCTGTCTTTGCGCTGCGAAGGTTTGTATATTAAATGATTAGATATGTTCCGTTCTGGTTATATCATGTTGCGAAAGTCTTTGTATTGAATTGGATCTAGATCTATTCTGTTCTGGTTATGTAACATTGTGTTGATGTTATGAAAAGCATATAATTGTAGATCTAGTGCATGTGGATGCAATTGGATACATATTTAACCTTGCGCAGAGACAAGGTAATCTGAACTGAACGCAGCCCTGCTTGCCTTAACCTTCCTTTCTCAGGGTGCGGAAACCTAGTTCTAGCACCCACCCATACTACTTCGGGTGAGACTATGACCTACGCAAGCGGGTCATTGCTGAAAGGGCCAGTAGTATAGGGGTTTGTTGGCAAACCTTGCACACCGAACCTGGGTCAGGACCCCTCAAGCCAAAAAATGGTTCCGTTGCCGGGACTGGAAGGGATCTGAGAAAGGGATCAGGTAATGACAAGAGAATACTGGAAGCCTGAAAGAAAAGAGATCAAGGACTGGTTCGAAAAGCAGATCCAGGAGTTTGCAGTAAAATAAAACTGAAGTGAAAAGTTAACGGTAGAAAGGTGGAAAAATAGGTATGTTCTTACTGAAAGCTACGAAATATTCTTTGTAACCTTTTCAATTGAGCTTCAAGAGTGGCTGGATAGGCTGGTAGAATTCCAAAAGTGCTGGAAGGATGAAAAAGTCACTCAGTGGACTCCAGATCTACTTGAACAGCTAGAAAGAACTAATAATACTATTACACACATGGTGGATCACTGGGTGGATAGTGTGCTAGGAGGCTTTGTGATAGAGTTTTCCATTGATCAGTTTGTATCATACTGTGAGGCTAAGCGATGATTCTTCAAAGGATTCGGGGGTAAATTTCTGAAGACATTACCATTACTGATCAAGAAGTTGTTGTACGAGAAGAGCATTCTATGTAGCCATACTGACTAAATGACCTCCGATCCAGACGGGAGCGTGACACGCAGTGGTAAGTATTATCGGACCAACCTTGAAGGAGGAAGGGCTGCCTATAGCCCGGTGAAGGAACCAGCTACATCACCACCTAGGGCACGCAAGGGTAAGAATTCGCCTATAACGTTGTCCTTGGATAGTGATATGGCTGCGCATTTGAAACTACCTACCTTCAAAGGGGTAGGAGATGAGGACATGGATCGATTTTTGTTTGTTGCAGACTCTGTCTGGACTGCGCAGAACATGGCAAGTGATACAATAAAAAGGGCGCAACTGTCTTTAGCATTTGAAGACAGAGCTCTGGATTGGTATATGTGATATGTTGCCCAGAATGGAACCACCTCCATTCAGGATATTAAGGATGCTCTGAAGCAACAATTTCACAAGCCGAAGTCTTATTCCCAGTTAGTAGCAGATGTAAAGGAATTCAAACAAGGTGCGTCTAAATTAGTATGGGAGGCGGATCAACAGTTAAAGAAGGCAATTATGGAAGGAGGGTTCGAGTATGATGATAGACAACTTACGGAATGGTTCATCGCCATGTTGTTACCTCACCTGCACACACCAATGAATAAGCAAACCTTTGAATTGCAAGAGAAAGCTGTAGAAGCCACTATGAAGTTAGACACTGCTCCTCGAGAAGAAACCTTAGTAGGAGTACAACAGATCCAGGAACAACTCGAGGCTATGCACATAGAGATACAGAACCTACGAAAAGAGAGAGGAAAAGACATCTGCACAGATCTCTGGTGTATATGTTTCCGAGTGTCTGGTCACACCAAGGATCAGTTCCCTCTACTGATTTATTATATGCAAGTCGGAGGACCTAGCCCACTACACCCAAGGGTAAGTAGGGAACCTATCCCGTTGTGACCAGGATCAAGCAGATCTATGCTATGGTGTGATGATTTTTGGGTAGTAGGCCTACACAATATGAACCATTGCCCTCTGCTGGGTGTGTATGTCCCAGAGCTAAAACAACAATGGTGCTAAGTCTGTCGATTTGTAGGACATGACAAGCAGAATTTCCAAACGTATGACTTGATGATAGATCGTGGGAACCTATATCGGGTGCAATCAAACCCTGCATCACCAAGACTGGTTGCGCACTTTGGAGGATCACCAGCCTAAGGTAGAGGAGGTCGAGGAGGAAGCGCAGGCCAAGGATGAGGTTAGCTAATCTATTATAATTGTGGAGAAATAAGGCATTTTTCCAGATAATGCTCTAATCCCACTAGGCCATTGTGTAAATACTACAAACAACTGGACCATAAGGTAGAAGACTGCCTGATCTTAATAGCCAGAATCAGGAAAAGCAGCCTACCCCTATGCAGAAGGTACAAAGGGTTAAAACTGAGCTACGAGAAGCAAATCCAAGTGTAAAATTCATAACAGATAGCGGGCTGGACACCAAGGGAAGAAAAGAGGTATCCTGCGAAGAACAGGCACTACTAGCGGCCCCTGCGAAGTCTCAGAGCGAGGAAGAAATTGAGACCTTCTTGAAGGCATGTCTGAAATTGCTCAGGAACTCGCATGCCATAAGAAACCTCCTGGCCTTAATGAATACCTGCGTAGCTCGACCCACCTTGATTCCTGAGACCAAGGATGTGCACAAGCTGTACATCTCTAAGAAATGCACAGGGAGAGAAATGCAACTAACTGCACAAATCAGAGACTATAAAATGGATCAGATTATCTTAGATCTTGGATCTGATGCCAATGTTTTACCTATGAATACCTGGCAACGAATGGGGAAGCCAAAATTGGAATGGTCCACTATCCAGCTACACATGGCGAATCAATAGAAAATCATTCCCTTGGGCAGGTTACCAAAAATTGTGGTTGACATTGCAGGGGCAAGGGTCCTAGTTGACTTTGAAGTAATTGAGATAGTTGAAGATGCAGACCCCTACCCTACGGTCCTTGGACTAGATTGGCCAATGGACATGGGAGGTATTATCAACCTCAAGAAATGAAGCATGGTGTTTGAAAGTGAAGGCACACGTGTCATAGTACCCTTGGATCCCGCGAAAGGTGTCTGGTACACCGAGCTTGTCCATACGAAGGAAGAATTAGATCATATTTGTAAGATCACTGTGCAAGATGAAGATCGGGCTAACCCCACAGATGAAGGGATGCTCTGTTGGGAAAAGGACAATGAATGTTTTCCTGACTCTGATGAGGAGCTGGAGAATTGGCAAAGCCGGCTGGATGAGGTTTCAGCGCTTCGCAGCCTTCAGACCGTCAGAAACATCTGTCACATCTCTACCATAGAAATAACCTTGCCTTGCCAAGAGGGTGCATATGACACTCAGAAGCCTGCGAAGCCTAAGGGTTTCACGGAATGTGGGTCCGAAGCACTACCGCTAACCTGATATGAAGCACCTACGCAGGGACCTGTCTCCCCTACCTGGAGGAAGTATTGGAGTAGGGTGATCCTGGGTATAGAAACTCCCTTAGCTAGATGGGCCCCAAGGTCGGTCAACCCACGTGGTTACCTGCTGACACACAACACTCAAGGGTGTGCTTGAACCTTGCCCAACCAGACTTACCAGAGTACTACTGACCTCAATGCACATAGGATTACAGACCTGTCTACAATAATGTGTATCCACGAGAATCTGTGAACGTCTTAAGAAATAAATCACCTATGGACGTATGATGCAACTGTCTTGCACAAGAATGCTCCTTCCACGAATGGCATAAATTCTTTGAAAAGACTCCTGATCAACTTGCAGGATCACCTTGTGTCAACCTTCCATCGAGATACGAAAATGCCCTCAACGCGTCAGCCACGCTCTGAAATTATAGGGACGCGACCTTGGACATGAAGGAAGAACGTCAGATCATCCTGAGTTAAGGTGAAAAGACACTTACATACGCAGAAAATGGGCGTCAGATCATCAATATCAACATTTATGATAAGCATGGTTTGACAGATCGAGGGTACGCGCCACATGCGAGCTACCTCGCCATTAAGTAGCTTCGATTGGGGCGCGGATGGCTGGAAGAAATTGGGTCGGGCTATTTATTCAACTATCAAGTGGCATTGGCTACCTGCATTATGGTTTTTTATACTTATTCATATGTTATATAACGCTCGTCTCTCTATTATGGATCCCAAATCGCAGGAGGAATTGATAAGAGGACCGAGAGACGTTGAGTGCAGTAATAGGAGTGCGCGCGAGCAGCCGCCCGGAAGGATTAGCTGTGAACCAAGTTCGGTAGGAACGTTGCAGTACCAGAACCTACTGCAACATCTCCGGCCATTTCCAGACCCCGCCTGCTAGAAGCAACGTATGTTTACTCCCTCGCACTGCCATAATTCACACTTCTGAATCGATTATTGGGGACATTCAAGTAGACTTAGTGCAGCTATCTACTATAGAGCTACAAAGACTGTCTACTAGAGTAATGCAAGAAGTGCACCGCCGTGACTGAGAAAGGCGCAAGCAGTATGTCATGCCTCCGAAAGAACGAGCCCAGTGAATTGATGTGGCCACTAATGCAACACACATTATTCATGAAAAACTGGCGTAGGGAGCCCAATTGCTTGAAGAGGCTACGCAGCTATGGATGAGAACATGGTACCACCTCATGCTTCAACATGCCCAATGGGAATTGAAGCAGGCAGAAGATGTTCTAGATTGAGTTTGGGCCTCCACACCTCCCCCTGCCCCTACACAGCACCTGGCCGCCATACACAAGATTGAGGACCTTCGTCACTCCAAGAATATTGCATGCAAAAAGTTGAAACCATGGTCTGACGCTGCACTCCAGCTTGCACATGATGTGCAGTCTGCCATTGCACGCCTCCACTGGTTGTTGGAAAGACTTGGTCCGGATCTCGATGGGCCTGCTTCTCTGACGATGATCAATATTGTGCAACACGCTGTGGCCCAAATCAAGGAAGTGCTCCCACCACTCCTTCGCACCCTGGCTACCTTGCGCGCGCAGATTGAAGGCGTGCCACCAAAGTGACTCGGGACAAGTCACAAGATTGTGTTGGGAGACTGTTAGAATGGGGTCTCCTAAAAAGCTACGAAACTGGTCCATTTTGGTTATTTTGGATTATATTTAGTATAGCACAGGGGTTTTTGGGTGGTTCAAAGCCGTGAACGCATTGTAATGGGTTAAAGGGTAAACTAGGGGTCCGAAAACCATGGGTTGCAGACCATAGGAATGTTAAAGCTAGATTTTTATAAATAGAGAGGCATTTCGGATTGTAAGAGGTAGGATTTGATGAGCTATTGATGTGATCTGTTGTGTAAGTGATCTGTTTTGGTTTTTGGGGAACGAACTCCTGCTGGTTGTGTGCGTGGAGATCTTAGTCCAGTTGTGTGCGGACCCTGCTGCTGTGTGCGTAGGTTGGGAAGGGAATTGTAAGGGAAGGTTGATGAATGAATGAATACACAGGATTATTAGATCTGAATCTGTGAGTACTATTGAATGAATTGCTGGTAATTGCTGTGTTATGCATTTTCTGTCTTTGCACTGTGAAGGTCTGTATATTGAATGATTGGATCTGTTCCATTCTAGTTATATCATGCTGTGAAAGTCTGTATATTGAATTGGATCTAGATCTGTTTTGTTCTGGTTATGTAACGTTGTGTTGATGTTATGAAAAGCATATAATTGTAGATCTAGTGCACGTGGATGCAATTGGATACATATTTAACCCTGCGTAGAGACAAGGTAATCTGAACCGAACATAGCCCTGCTTGCCTTACCCTTCCTTTCTCAGGGTGCGGAAACCTGGTTCCAGCACCCACCCATACTACTTCAGGTGAGACTGTGACCTGCGGAAGCAGGTCATTGCCGAAAGGGCCAATAGTGTAGGGGTTTGTTGGCAAACCTTGCACACTGAACCTGGGTCAGGACCCCTCAAGCCAACATAATATATGGTAAATTTGGTAATTCAAGGCTTTGGGTATTGGTGCTAGTGTCGTGTTCATGTGATAAGCGTCGTCTGGTCCATGTGCATTCCTTAGGTAATGTGCATGTCCTTGATGAACAACAAGAAAGATAACCTAAATAAAGCCTGAAAGGGGGAGCTTCAGTAGTGGTTTAAGAGATGGGTGGAGTAACTGTGAAGTTCCGTAGGGTAGGACACAATAGGAATCATGCTTACGTGGGTGCGTTATTATTCCGGCCTGATCCCTGGTATACCACGACCAGGGAAGGATGCGAAAGGTATGTGTGCTTGTAGTGGTTGGGAAAGGTTCAATATCTCTTTTTTCACTGGGCTGGTTGGTATAGCGGGGTGATCTAGTGGGGTACAGGACTTAGTATCGGGCCCGAAGTGGTTTGCTTGACTGGATAGATTGATGGGATTTTATTTCTAGGGTTGGAAAGGTTATCCAACTTTCTTGCACCCGCAATGAAATAGACCTCGCACTTGAGGCATCAATGTGGTTTATACCTAGCCTAAGATTGAGTTTGATCACTGGATACCAGGCCTGAGGAAGGCGTAGTACTGGATGGAATAGGTTGGATGTTATCTTATTATCTTTTCTTTGAGCTTTTAGCTCCTTGAAAAGAGGCCATAATAAGATCAACCATGCAAAAGAGGAAATCTTATTTACACAAATTGCAAGGTACTGTAAGGTCGTGAAGAACCATCATATGGGCCGCCAACACCGCCATTGAGAGCACTTCCATCGGGAGGAATTAGCTATATTATATATGTAATTACGCTATCGAGAATTGATCTAAAAGGTATCTTCGCACCTTGTCCGATGCGGACAAGCGGGTCAACCTCCTTGCTCTTTTGCTGTCGAGCAAGCAATAAATTCCTCACCCATATGAATGAGTGAGTCCCTACCAAGCCTCTCCTTTTAGTCGAGTCCCTCCGGGCCTCACCCATATGAATGAGTGAGTCCCTACTGGGCCTATCCTTTTATTCAAGTCCCTTCGGGCCTCACCATATAAATAGTGAGTGACTCCATCCCTTGCTCTCTCTTTGGTCGAGCAAGTAGCCTTATGGCACCTTTCCCGATGTGGACAAGCGGCTTCGCCCTTACCTTCCTTTGATAAAATAAGATATGTGGTTCTAGTAGATGTAGTTAGCTCTTTAATTATTTCAAAGTGCACCTCTAACCAAGTACTTTCCCTTGGTAGCAGTAGGTCAACATTAATACAATAGGCAGAGAAGGTGTGCAAGCAATGTGAAAAGTGCCCAAGCAAGCCTTTCCAAATGTAAGGAGTTTGGCATTCATTCCTAAGGCAGCAGTTTTGACGATCCAATAATCCAAGATCCAATACTGGGTTGATTGCATTAGGTCCAACTTGTATTATTCCAGCTAAAGGTGCGCAAGCAATGGTCTGTTGACCCGAGCAAGTCCTTTCTTAAAAGATAAGGGGTATGGCTGATGTATTTCCTAAATCTAAGCAGTTCCAATATCCACTCTTCTGGGATTATTCAATTCAAGGAGGTAGTTTCGACACCACGATTAAACTAGCTGCCCAAAAAAATAAATAAAGATGAAAATTGTAATGGAGAAATGGCATATATAAGGGCCAGGCGTGGAGCGGTGAGGTGCGGAGCAGGAAGATCCTCACTGAAGTAGGTACTGGGTTTGGATGGAGGGTGGCACCAATAAGTTAGTTGAGAAGGGTGGGGGAAGAAATCTAAGTTTCTAAAGAAGATCCCTCAAAGATGGGGTCGTCATAATAAAATCCATAAGAAGTGTCTTCAGAACTCCATAGCTCTCATGTAAGAGAAGATGAGGAACGGAGTAAAGAAGAAGAAATGATGAAGGAAATTCTCTCTCCTCTCCATAATATAATCAAAAGGTGGGGTATAAAGAGTATCGAAAAGAAGGTGTGTAACAAGAACATCCTTCCAATGTGATAAAAGAAGAGATTCTCCCCTCCCTAGGTGGGTGCTTTCAAATGAAATCCCAAAGGTTCGGCTTTGTTAGAAGATCCCACCCAATTTAAGTAGATAAATATCTAAGTTGTCTAAAGAATGACCAAATGATGAATGAACATGCTGCTCATTAATCAAGATGCTTTCTTATCCACCCTTGAGAAGGCACAAAAGCGTAATGACTACGATAAATAATTACCAACAGATACGGTTCAAATTCGTGCCAAAGGCAAGACATAATATTATGAGTCAGCCACTCCTGTTGGGCTTCTACTAAATGGTTTGGTACTAGTGAAGATAAAGAAAACATAGATCCAAACATGCCTCATATTTACTAGACAAAGTACTACTTGCCTGTTTACGCTAAGGTCCTTAAAGAAAAGGGCTAGGAGACCATGTAAATGGTAAAGCAAGATGAGGAGGCACTTTTCAGTATGTATGGGTGAGCCATTCTTCTTTTGTCGAGTGGGTTCCTTGCTCTCCCTATCGGTCGAAGGGTTCATACCTAACCTCCTCCTCCCCCTCGCTGTCACTCACTGACTGAATCACCTCGCTCACCTCACTCACTAACTAGACACGTGTGTTATCAAGAACAGGTGACGTAGAACACTATCCTGGTCACGGGATACTATCGGAATACCCCTCTGGTATGAACACAACCTAACTCATGGACTCACTGGGCACATGGGAAAGAGAAGAGGTAATTGTTGAGCGAAGCATTCTGGCAAGCTCTTTGTAGTTCGGGTTAGTCAAGTGAAGCATAATCGTTGCTGTCATATCATGAAGCAGAGTCATCTCGTCAGATTCTTATTGCGAAGCAGAGTAATTCATCTCATCGGATAGAGAGATCGAGAACAAGTGGAAAGAATATCGATACAGGTAGCAAGATCGATAGACGGGTAAGAATATATCGATGAACATGTGCAATTGAGATCCAAGTTTCGAGATATAAGATCCTAGGCAGGTATTATCCCATTTTGATTTGGATGGAATAGGATGAAAAGATTTTGACTAGTATCAGAGCCGAATTCTTAGTCCCACCATCAAATCTTGTCCTCTGAGTTCTCGATCCTACTTTTTTGTATGTACAGAGTATCAGGATTCAATTAGAATGGACAGGGAGGGACAATATGAGCAAATAAGAGGGAGAGAACAGATTGATTAATCTATCTATTTTGATCGGGGTGTCTCCGTATGTACATATACATATGGATATTGCTAGATATAATATATGGATGGATATGGAGACATGGATATTAACATCTTTCCAGGAACTAGATTTGAACTGGTGGCACGAGGATTTTCAGTCCTCTAATCTACCAATTGAGCTATCCCGGCTCTTCCCTGTGGATCATCCTAGTACATGGTTTTAACTTATGTCAACTAAAAATAAGGAAAAAGTATTTTTCCCAGTTTTTACAATGATATTTATTATTTTCGATCTAGAATTCACTAATATGAGAAAAAATGGGCTGCAATTGAATAATTTCAAATGATCTAATCTATGTAGATCATATATCACAAAATGAATTGATCATATGATCAACTGATTAATGAATCAACTCAACTTCTCATAAGATGGATGAAAAGATTCATGTTCTAATTTCTTTTCCTAATTGGCATACACATGCTCGTAAGTGATAGTAATCCTAATTGTTCCTTGAATAGGACCACAATAAGTGAATAGCTAATCAAGAGGGTGGATGACTGTCCTAATTGCCCCCAAATTCTTATTCTTCTTTTGAGGATAACCGATCGAGACCCATTCAGGTTTCTCTTTATTGAAACCCTGAGCATATTGGCTGAGGATCTCATATTAATGAACACACACTCAATATCAAGATTGACAAGGTTTACATTGCTTCTGAGACTGGTCTCATTTATAAGAGTGGTATTTCTTATTCGGTGAACGGAGTCAAAACCTGGTCAACAATGAGATTAGGGCGTTGCCTTTCTACCCTGCCATGGAGCTTTACCCTCTCAATCCCACCCTTTGTGGGGAATTTTTGCCTCTCCCTCTCCTTCCTTGGTTAGGTATATCGGGTATTTTTACACTATCCAGCTACGGTGCTGAGTCCATTCCAGGTATCTAGATATTTGGTAGAGTTGTCCCTCTTTCAATTTAGGGAAGGCTCCCTGCAGTTTCTAATAAAGTGCCTTTGGGCCAGGGGGATTAATTCTTTTGATACTCGTGTGGTAGTGGATTTCCCCCACCTTGGACTTGATTTCAGCCATGAGAAATAAGGAGGCATTAGGAAGAAGGTGCTTCATTTTTGAAAGTATTCTAGTTTGGGTTAACTCCTTCGGCTTGAGGATGGGTCCTAATACTATATGAAAAATGCCACCTGTTAGGTGAATTCTATGGTTCAGAGACTTTCGTTCGACTCTTATTTTGAGCCTTCTTTTCTTTGATCCAAAAAAATTATGTAGCTCGTTGTTGTTGATCCAAAACGATGATTATGTAGTTCCTCTTCACTATTTCATTTGGCCGACACTAATAAGCCTTGGAACAATGACATCAAAACCTACCTAACTTTGGCACCTTATGAGATACGAAAGCCGACTCACTTTCTTTGTATCAGTTCGACTATGAGCACATCCATGATTATTTATGTAACCATTATATATATGTAATTACAAAAAGCTATTATAGGCGTTCTTTTTGTTTCCAACCAATTTGTCCTATCTTACTTTCCCCTAATGCTGCTTTTCACCATTCTCGGAGTTCTTCCCATAGATATACTAAAAGCCAAAGGTGAATACATGGATTGATGAACATGTAATAAGGCAAGATTCGATAACGCTTCCTTAATTTGACTAAAACCTCTGAGCTTCAACTAGAACCTCCTTGCTTCGCAGAACACCACATGGTCAAATACCAAATATATATATCGATCTAGCGCTACTCTGGGCCATCCAACTACGTCTTCGATAAACCCTTTTCAAGTTGCGTCTTACGTCTAGACAGTTTTTCCTTTTCTTTTTGGATTAAAACTAGCTTGGACAATGTCGAATGGTTTAGACCCAGTTGCTTGGACAACTGACTGCTTGGTGGGACGATACGAGGTTCAAATAGCACCCATAGGTTGTATGGTTTAGACTACTTTGCTTGGGCAACATCAAGACCACTTTGTCGGGGCAACTTCCGTGTAGACTAGGTTAAGCTTTGCTTTGCACAATATCTTCCCAGTTCAAGTCTCATTCAAAGGAAGTAGCATCATGAGTTCCGGTTGATGGCTTACCATCCTAAAGTTATTAGGTTACATCACCCTTCTAGTTCTGGTTCAGTATAATAAATAAAGAGGTTCAGTAAGAGCTTTGAACCCTACTATTCTATTGCTTGAGAGCTTCAACCGTACCAATTTCTTGGGATACCCACCTATAGATAGCTAGATCTATAGGTTAGTACTACTTTTCTTTAGAACTTCTCTTGCTTTATAAAAATTCCTTTCCTCGATAACTATGAGCTTAACCTTGCTAGCAGGATCTACTATAGGTTCAGGATTTTTCTTTTCTTATGGTACCAGATCTAGGTCAGCTGAGTCAAGGTCATCAACAACCAGATATCGATATCGATCTATAATAGGAAGGGACATGGTAGAGGTATCCTTGACACTTGATATTGACTTATGAATCAAAAAGTGTTGGATTTTTATCGAAATATGGATATGATACTCTAAGAAATGGGTCTGGTTTGGATGCTGTAACTATAAACTGGCAAACAAGCTAGCTCCTCAACTGGGACTGGTTTAATGCCTATCCCTAAAGCATGGTAAAGCTGGGTTGTTGTGGTTCAGGTACCATATCCCTATCTCTAGTAGGAACTCAAGGTTGTATTAGCACAAGATGCCCTCTTTTCCGGGTTCAACAAAGAAGGGGTGAGATGCTGTGGTTTCAGCTGTTTATCCGCTTGACACAGTTTCTTTCCTTTACCCAGTCTAATCAGTTTCATACTAGTAAGCAAAGGTAGGAATCCAACATATAGATGAAGAGCCTATTCTTGGTATTAAGATTATGACGTGAGGTAAAGGAATGACTAACTAGTAGTTTATCCAGTACTAGGAGCTTATCTAGCATAGTCAATATTGGATAGAACATAATATTCAATAGCATAGATATCAAGAGATACATAAAAAAACATCAAGGGAAAGAATAAGATATAACCAAGGTTTGAGAGACAACTAAGATAGCCATACATAGAGTGAGTGTGGTGGGGTTTTGAGTTTCTCTCTCACCTTAGGTTATGGGGTTGAGTAAAGCTAGGTGTTGAGGAGAAAGCAATAGAAATAAAGGGAAGAGATAGAGATACAAAGTATTAGTTTTCATTCCTCTCCCCTAGTTGCTCCTTCCGGCCAGCAGCCATCAGCTGGATCTAGCATCAGGTCTAGCCATTGTCTCGACACACATTATCTTATTGCCTAACTGTTTCTGCCAGCCCTCGTGCCAAGCTTCTTTCTTTTTTCATTGGGTGGTTTCCTTCTTTCATCAAGAACAGCTAGCCAGAAAGAAATAGAAGCTAACCAATCAACAAGCTAACCAACTCCTAAGCTCCCCAACTCCCCATCCAGCCCACTCACAATTCAGCTCGTAAGCTCCCTAGTCATCCAGGGTCCTTCCAATCAATCCAATCAATTCCAATTGTGGCTCTTGTCAATATCAGCATCCACAATCTAAGTGGTTCGATCGGTGGTTCGATTGGCTCTGAATCCTAATCCTCCAGCTCCTCCTTTATTTATTCCCTTCCCGGTCAAGTATAAAGCAAGAAAGAAATATTTCGCCCTTTCTTGATTCTTTAAGAGAGAAAGAATTGCGTACTGGGTAGGTACCCACCTATCTACCTACCTTATGCATACTAGGACTGTCTAGTTAGCTCTAGGCTTGATTAAGCAGGTGGTAATAGAGAGGGCAGGTAGGTGAGACTGTGTTCTTCCTATTGTTTTTCACATCCCTAGGTTGTTTTTTATATCGTAAGTAGGCAAGAGACCTACCTTTTTGGCAAGCAACAAGTTGGATTAGCAGGCTTAGTGGTGTGATTCAAAGTGTTATTGATCATAGTGCTATACCTGTCATGCCCATCACCTTTAGAGAGATCTATTTTTACTAGATTAGCTTCAACCTTGTAGGCTTGTTGATTCATCCTAATGAATCTTCATTGGCTTAGTCCCACTCATACATCTGGTAACAATATGGATGGTCTACAGTCAGATTTCAATGGTGATGAAGATTATGCAAGTCAAGATGAGGATGGTGATAATATTAACTACTTCAAAGATCATATGAACATTGAAAATGATTCATTGGATGAAATTGTTGCAAACGATGATGTTAATGACCAAGACTGCTAAATTTTCATAATTATTTGTAATCCATACATTTAAAAAATGATGATTATTATGGTTTAAACTTTGAAATACTTCAGTATTATTTGTGTTAATACAAATAACCTATTGAAATATCATTAAAGTGTTTAAGATATGTTATGAATTGTTGGAAAAAATAAAAAAGGATTACTTTAATGCTTCTTACATTGATTTTGTATCAACATATTTTCATGAAGACATAAAAGTTAATAAAATATTAATGCATGTATTTCAAAATGATTTGCATAAACAACTTTGTTAACTTCATTACTTTTATATTTTTTTCATTTTAATGTTGGTCGACCCACTCTTACATTTAATTATTGATCCAGGTAAGCTTTAGTTTTTACAAGGCTGTTGTGCAAAGTCTATGCTAAGGTAGATGATGACTAGTATAAAAGAATCTCAACCCAAAGTCATTGCAAAAACACTCTCAACAAAAAAAAAAATTTTACACACTCCACACTAATTTAATGTGAATAAATATTAAAGAATAAGTTACTCTATCATTCAACCACTCTCACAACACTCCTAAAAGCCATCAGTCATTAAATATGCGCACATAAAGGATGTGCAATCCAAACTGTAACAAGAAAGAAAATAATTCACTTCCACACTAAATTGAGGGATGGTCTAGGAATTAAGTTGTCACACCATCCAAAGCTTACTGCAATTAATTAAATTACACATAATTAACTATAATAAAAACATTAACATCAATCACATAACTGAGAAATATTTATGCAATTTATGATTCAACCACTCTCACAACACTCCTGAAAACCATCAATCACTCAATATGTACACATAAAAAGAAGTGAAATCCAAACAATAACAACAAATAAAATAATTCATTGCCACACTAAATTGAGGGACCAATATAGGAATTAATTTAACACACCATCCAAAGCTTACTATAATTAATTAAAGTAGACAAAAAATTAACTGGAATAGTAGCAGTAACAACAATCACATAATAGAGAAATATTTATGAAATTAAATATTCCACTCTAACTAACTAGTGATCACTGCTAAGAAGGAGGGCCCTTCCTCCTCAGTAGGGGCTGGTACACTAAAAAGCACACAAAATACTGAAAGGAAATTACCACAAAGTTGATATTTGTATTAATAAAAGTATCAGGATTACAGAGCTCTAGTGTTTTCCCTTTCTAATCCTATTCTCCAATTCTTCGCTCTAGCCCTCATGGGAAAACAATTTTCTCTTTTACATATATTAATTACAATGAGAATATAATAATTAGAATATTTAGATTCTCTTGTGATTTTAAAATAAAACGATATCTTAACAATTACACAACAATTTCCATGGAAGGGGTAAAACTATAAAAATTTACTTTAATTACAAATAGAGTTACAAAATATCTTAACCAAATGATCTGGATGCTCCACAAATATATCTAAGTGATGAGTTGTTTCTTTTGACTTTGATGCACTCCTAGATCCAGTATCATTAGGAAAGGAACATGTGCTTAAGTAATTGTCTGGGTAACAACAATAGCTCCTGGGACCTTAATTAATCCAAATCAACAAAGGAATTGAAATGTAATACTATAACAACAAGCTTTGATAGACCATCCAAATCTAAAACAACTCATACATTAGTTTTATGATAAAAATAAACCTAAGATAATAGTTATAATTTCAAATTACAAGTAAAATTGGACTAAGAAAGTGACAACAGAAAAGGGACATACTTACGTGAATAAGAGATGTTACAGTAATAAGATATTAATCCAGGTGGATCTACATACACTAGTGGCAAGGGAAAAGACTCAAAATTCAAAGTGTAAGAAATGTGGCAAACTTAGTTTCAAGTTGAAGATCTCTTCGTTCTAATCGCATCGGTGCAAATGGTTCATCAAACCGAGTCTGCATGTGAAAGTTAGAGCTGGTGAAATTTTTAGGTTGACTTGGTGATATACAGTTAAAAAGGCAACAATTATAATTTTACGCCGTAATCCACCAAAATTTCTGGAAAAATCATGGGATTATAATGTCTAATATTCCAAAACATGCCAAAATTAATAGTTGGGTTTTTTTTTTCAAAAAAATTATAATGTTGGATGGGCTACACCCTGTCCTTCTCCCTAACTACATATGAAAAAAGTATAAAAGGGGATGGATCATGACCCCCTCCCCCTCCCCAACTCCTTACCATACATATAGCGGTGGTCAAACAAAGCGATTGAGTCAGGCTGCATGGAAGTGGACCCACCCACTGCAATGCATCATATACCGTGAACGGGTTGGGTCGGGCCACGTGGAGCAGACCCACCCACCGCCTTATCCCATATCCTTTGTTAAAAAAATGAGGGGTGGGATTTGATCCCCCACCCCCTCCTCCTTCATTTCGAAAATTAAAAAATATGCCAACCAAATCGGCTTTGCTAAGTCGATCGATTTTTTTATATAAAAACTCAACATTTTTCATAGTACCGGGGGGGGGGAGACCAGGTATAGGAGGGCACGTAGTTTGAGGTGGTGGAACCTTGAGCCATTCAGGGAAGTTGTGGTAGCATGATCTGAGCCACATTTTCAAAGGGGCCAAAATTGTCCAGTGTCCAAATTGGGCAAATGTTATATGGATTCTACACCTCTCAGCGATAGGAATCTGATGGTGTTGTCTGTTTCTACAAAAAAGATCTCCGTTTTTCGGGCATTTTTTAGATTGGAGGTATAAGGGTACTTTATGTAATTTTTCCTGTACTTATTCTTCTTCTTCTCACCACTTAATGAATGAAGGCCTCCCCATTGTTGAGCAGTGCTTGGAGACGTAGTCTGAATTGGATGAACTCCATAATGAATTTTTGGTGTATTGGTCTTATGCGTGTCATGCGTGTGAGACATCAGTGACATCGTTTCTTCGTGATGATGAACTAGGGATTTTTATAATGGAAATCCATCTCCTAGGGTTCCATTGAATAGTCATAGGAGGTTTATCGACCTTACTCTGCGTAGAGGTCACAATTGTATTTCTAGTGGAAGATGTAGAAATTTCAACAACATGCATTGTGTCAACACTCGGTGTTGCTTCAGTACTTGGTTATGTTTCACCATTGGTTACTACTTTAGTACTTAGTGTTATTTTAGTGCTAGGTGCTAGTTCAAAACTCTGTTCATGATCCTCATTGGCACCAACACAAGGTATCATTATCAAACCATGCCACGAGCTCCATTGTCTCTGTTATGAATGCATGCTGATTAATTTAATGAGCACATGGTTAGTGACACAATTTTATGGAGGTTTTGTCCCTTTCAAAAAATATGGAATGTGCTATAATGACTTCAACAAGTAGTATGGTAAATTAATCAACCACCTTGTCGTCAGGTGTGCCAACAATTGAAAGGGATAATTGAAAATAATCACAAAATGACCCTCACAGATAATGAGTTTTTGGATGAAGAGGGCTACATATTCCCAAGGGTGAGGAAGAGATGTTCTATCAAAAATATTTCCCTTGGGTGAAAATTCTTCTACTTGCTATAAGAATATGACCTTAGATTTAGCATTGGCCACTTTCCTTGAGAACCACCGTTCTCTTGTCATACGTAGCTTTGTCACTTTTGCGATAAATTATTTTTTAACAAAAATTATGAATCCCAAGACCACAACGTGTTTTTTAACTAAGGCTTGGGAAAATTTTAAAGTGACCATTTCACTGAAACCCTATAATTTTTCAAAATAACTCATCCATCCAACCCTTCAAAAATTTTCCAATTCTTCTAGATGTTGCAACAACACATTAATAGAGTCAGGTTTGTGTCTGACCACTGCTCCACCCATAGTTTCTCACAACCACACTACTTAAAAATGATAGGAACATGTTACCGAGCCTCTTTAGTGCACAAAGATGCTTGCTCAGGGAAAAATGTCAAGGTGTTGGAATTGTCAGTGGTTACTCCTCCTTATTTCCAATTCAGAACTTTTAAATCAAAAGGATTTTTCGAATAATTGCACTGATCTTCCTATGAAACAACATGAATAATAAATAAAAAAGTAATAATTATGAAGGAATATTGGTACTAATAATGAAAATTACATTGTTTTAATTGTAATAAGTAATGGTGTTAGAATGGTTTAATCATGTAGTATTATGGCAATTTCAGGTATGTTTTAATTGGATTTCCTAGATGTGGTCTGATTAGGAAAGGAAACATGTTCTTAAGATATTGTATGTGTAACAAAAACAACTCCCAGAAGCTTAATTAATCCAAATCAATAAAGTAACTCAAATGTAATCCTATAACAACAAGCTTAGACAGACCATACATTAGTTTTATGATAAAAAGTAGCATAACATAATAGTTCTAATGTCAAATTATAAGTAGAATTGGAATAAAAAAGTGACAAGTGAAAAAGGACATAATTACGTGAATTAGGGATGTTACAGTAATAAGACATGGTCCTGTTGGTGAAAAAGGTATAAAAGAAAGAGGAAAACATGTAGGAAAAATATGACAATTCCATGACCCAACGATTTCCAAGCCTTGTCACCCCTAAATTGTATAACACATAAAATTTTTAATCCCAAGCCCCTATAACCCTTAACACCTACTAATTTTAAACCCTAATGTATATTTTCTAAGGCATCTTGTAACCATAACAACTATATCCCAAAAATCATAACATTTTCACCCTTAACTCTTGAAATGTAACTATTTTCACTAATAAACTCTAAGTCATAAAAACTATAGATGTTAACTAGTAACATATATGATACATAACCTAATCCCATATAAAAACATATTATATAACTGTTATATGCCCTAACCCATAACATATATGATGATCCTAATCCTTTTCATTTTTAAACCTTAAACCAAATAACCCCTATCCATAAATGCATATATCCTTTGGACTTGGAATTATTAACCAAAATTCCTAAATTATTATATCCACTACAGAAGATAAATACTATATTAACTTATAATCCTTAACACTATGAAAACTCCCAACCCTTACAAATCCTCACCTTATAACCCTTTAAAAAATCCCTAACCCTTAAAAAATAGCCCTAATAAGCCCTTACACATAATTCAAAACCTCTAGTTTCTATAACACATAATCCTTAACCTCTCTATCCCATAGCCCATAACATATATAAATCCTAATAAACCCCATTATGTGACCTTATAAACCTTAATAACTAATCCATGGTCCTAAATCCCCATACTAAATCTGAACGTTGGCCCCATTCACTGCTCAATGTTCATCATTGGTGGATTACATTGGTGATGGGCATGTTGGAAGACGTTCCATGATATTTCAAGAGATTTTCAGCAAATATTTCATAGATGTGAATGAGGAATGATGACAATGATACTGCATGATGAATGTTGATGCAAACATTGATGATCTCATAGATTATGTGGGGATGTCACACATCCTTGAGTCTTTAAACCCTCACATGCCATCAAGGAATGTGCCTAGTCTAACCATGTTAAATTTCGATGCATACAGGAACAAATTGAATAAATTTCAACATTGGCCCCATTCATTTCTCATTGTGTGGCTTCGACGGATGACAATGGTGATGAGAATGTTGGAAGACATTCCATTTTTACATTTCAAGAGAGTTTCGACAAATATTCCATATATGGGAATGCAAAATGATGACAATGAGATTGCATGATGAACATTGATGAAAACATAGACGGTCTCAAATATTATGCGAGGAAATCATGTATCGTTGAGTATTGAAACCCTCACATACCATTAAGGCATGTGTCTACTCTAACCATGTCAAATTTCAACACATACATGAAAAATTTGAAGAAATTTCAACATTGGCCTCATTCACTACACGTCGTGCGACATTGATGGATGACATTGGTGATGGGCGTGTTGGAAGATGTTCCATGAAATTTCAAGAGAGTTTCAACAAAGATTCCATAGATGGGAATGGAAAATGATGACAATGAGACTGTATTGTGAACATTAATGAAAACGTGGACGATATCAAAGATTATGCAAGGACACCAAGCATCCTTTAGTCTTCAAATCCTCACATAATGTCAAGGTACCTGTCTAGTCTAACCATGTCGAATTTTGACACATACAAGAATAGTTTGAAGAAATTTCAATACTGGCCCCATTCACTGGTCAATGTGCGACATCGGTGGACAACATTAGTGATGGGTGTGTTGGAAGACGTTCCATTACATTTCAAGAGTTCTAATAAAGCCCTAATTCCTAAAGTACCCTCAATCACTCAACCCTATTTAATCACTAATCCCTTAACACAAAATTCCTAAATCCCGTAACCTTTAAGCCATTGACCCTTAAACACTTAAGCCCTAATCCCTAATCCCTTAATCCATAAAACCCTATGAATTAATCATGAATTAAAAATTAATCCCTTAACCCATAATCACTAAGACATTAACCATTAAACTACCTAAATCGTAAGCACCAAATCCCTTATCTCTTGACCCTTAATCCCTTAAACCCTAACCCCTAATCCCTTAACTCTTAACCCCTGTACCCCAAATCCATAAATACCATAATTCTCAAAGCCCCTATCCACTTAACCACCAACACCCCAATTAATTAACTATTTATGCACTTCTGATGCTAAAAATAGAGCTAACCAAGGCGATCATTTAGGTGCCAAAAAGGGAGCTAATTCCAGTGCTATTATTGGCACTGTTTTTATAGCACTAATGCTAGTGCCATTTCTAATGCTATTTATGATTCTTTTTCCAACTCTATTTCTGACACTATTATCGCTTAATTTATAACCTACATTTTTTGGTTAGTGCAAACAACATAAAAAATAGTGCCATCCCGGTAAATACCATTTTTTCAAAAAATTGGAGAAAAACACACAAACAGTCCTTGGAAGCAAAAAAAGGAGGAAAAAGGGAGCTAATCATAGGGATTTGTTGTAGTTATTTTGGATCATCTCTACATTTGTGAGGAGCCTCTATCTAACATTCATGACCCAACCCCATATTTCGTTTCATGGGTTAGAATTCTGGTTCCCTTTCTCCTACAATTTGGTCAAAGGAGATTCAATGAGCTTTGATATGTCCTTTGTAAAAGGCATATCACTTTAAAAAATTGATGACGTCTTTTCCCTGCCATTGGTGCCCTTGTTACCTAAGATCATGCATCTAGGATGTACAATGAGAAATTTTTCCACGCCATTAATCCTGCAAGCAGACACAATTCACACAATCATTGATTAAACATCAAGACAAATATACTTTAATGAAATAAAGAAAAAATATCAAAAATAGAAATATGTAAGAATTGATAACCTTGATATTTCAGCATTAAGATGGCTCAGTCTTCCATAATTGCTTATATGTATCCTATGCATACTTGATATGAATTTTGGGTGTATGTATGAATTTTACCTTGTCATTTTCAGGTTCTTCGAAATTGAAGAGATCACATTTTTCACCATAAGTTTAAGTTGCTTTGCATTTCATTTTTCTTAGCTTCATCAATTACTTCATCTTCACTTCATATTTAGCCTTCACAATTTCTATATTAATAATGGCATCATTTTCAGTAACTCTCCTTAGCTTTGTAGGACGTTTAGATGAAACTGATTCATATGGAGATGGATGAGAGGTAGATTCAAGACACTCACCCTTAAATGGAATGTCGGGAACTATATATTTAGGCTTGACATTGGGTTTATAACTTTCTTCATTCCTTGACTTTTCGTTTGACAGCTTGCCTCTTTCTGAATTCATTTGATGAATATGAGCTCACTTTTGAAAAATATTATCCTTATATGTTCCAACAACCTGAATTATGTTCTCCTCCCTACCCAATATTACCTCGCTCGTGTCTATCAAATAACCACCCATTGCCTCAAATTATTTCTTGTATATAGCCATGAGCGAATTATTGCATCCTCATGAATTTCAAATATAGGCATGTGGGGAAGGAAACCATTCCCAACAAAGAAACAATTGAAGACAAAATCATCCACAAGCGGCTCAAAATCAATCTCAATTAGTGGGTTTAGAATCTTCATATCATACTCTATTCACATAAAACCCAAATGTTGACAAGCTGATAAGGATTTTTAAAACCCAAATGTTGACAAAATGATAAGGAATTTTAGGAGTAACATTCAGTTCATCACCTTTCTCATCAAGATCTCCATGCTTTCCTTTTGGCCATCCTTCACATGCAACTTCTAAATGACCAAACTAACCCCAAAGAAAGCATATGTCTTTGCATAAACACAATCTCTCTAAAAATCGAGAAGTGCACAGTGTGAGTAGACAATGCTAACATGATTATATCAGCATCCAAACCATATAATATATTCGATATTCCTTGTATTTGGATAAAAAATTGCATGATAAAAAATTGCAAGACTTCCTTGTAGGAGGATGTATGAAATGATTTTGTGCTTACCTTCACCTGAAACATTTTCATCGAAGAAATTACCTTGATATTTCACCAACTGGGATCTTATTTTAATCTCATGCATACGTAATATTCAAGATCTATTGACAATGTTTCCATAAATTCTATCCAAGAGTAATTATATTTGAGTCACATGCTTCATACTTCACTTTCAGAGCTAAAATCCTTCCTTCTTACTCAAACTGTTTTCTTAATCTTTCCTCTTCATATACCATATTAGCTACCTCTTTTCCTGCCCTCAAATGACCTGAACATTTTTGGTTCATCTTAACTCTTGGTGCAACACCATCAATTTCTTTGTATAAAAAATTCTAGGGTTGTACCATGAAAAAAAGTGGGTCTATATAATCAAACATGACCTCAAGACTTCATCGTAAGTTGTTGGGGAAGGCAGGTCATACTTTAGACTTGCACTTTGAGGCTATCTCATGTGTCTGGCTCAATGCAGGTCACAAATCACAAGCTCATCGTCTAGTGAGAGGTCGCACTTGGTGCTTGTGTGTTGATTCTATCCCATGCAACAAGTAAAATATTGGTCACTCGAGGTTGGATATGTGAATTGCAAAATTTCATTAGTTGCAAATCACAATTAAAATCCAAGTTGCATTCTTGAGTGAAAGATGGGCATGTAATAGAAACAATAGAACATATTCTCAATAGTTTCTCCACCGTCGAGAATCTATGGAGACGTTTAGAACAAATATTCATACAAACAAATAAAAATAATCAGAGTATAACAGAAACTATTCGGAATTGGCAAAAAGGAGGTTTTAAATGCGAATTGCTGAATAGAGCCTGTAGACTATCACTTGGGTTTCTCCTCTAGAGCATATGGAAAGAAAGGAACCATAGGGTTTTCAGAGATGAAGAAAAAACCATGAATCATATCTAGCAGAGATTAATAGAGAATATCCGTGAAATTATCTTAGTGGAAAGTTGGTCTGATGAAGATTGGCAAGCTAAAGGTTTTGAAGCTCAAATGCTGGCCTATTTAAATTTAAAACCCCAAATTTTATATAAAAATCTTTGGAAATATAAACCTTTGCCTCAAAATATAGAAGAAAAGTGGAAGGCCCCCCAAAATGGATTTATTAAACTCAATTATGATGGTGCATCAAAAGGAAACCCAGGTCAAGCAGGAACTGGAGGGATTTTACGAAACTCCCAAGGGGAAGGTTGTCGGGTTTACGCCTCAGATTTGGGCTTTTCAACAAATAATGAAGCAGAACTAATGGCGGTAAAACAAGGGATACTTATCACCATTAGAGAAAAATATCAACGACTTACTCTCAAGGGAGAATCTGCAATGGTTACAGGTGTTCTCTGCAAATTACAACAAGGTTCGACTTGGGAGAAAATAAGCAAAATTTGGAGAATGGCGACTCTAATTCAAGAAATAAGCATGCTGATTAAAGAAATCCAGTACCTAATTCCAAATCACATTCGTCGAAAAGGAAATGGGGTGGAAAATTATTTATCTAATTGGGGCTGTAAAAACTCAGATATATATCTAGAAGCATGACCAACTGATGGAATCTGGAACATTGAGTTACACTCCCTTCAACTTATTTTACAAAAAGATCTCAGTGAAAATGCAGAGCCTCGATCAGGGTGGTAGAATGAGAGGAGGACAATGCCATCTATAAGGAATGTCAGAAGCTAATTAAGGAAGGTTAATGGTAAGGAATGTGGCTTGTTTTGCACGAAGCTTACCCATCATCCCAATGCATTTCCATTGTTGCAACAACAGGCATGACAATTTGGCTCTATTTTGGCAGCAGGGTAGGAGGGTAATATTTTTTTCCGGTTATGGTTGTCAGTCTATTTCTCGCTGCATAGGAGAAGGGTTCTATACAACGCCAAGGAGGCTGAAGAAGAAGGTCGGGTTGTGTTTACTGATAGGGTATGTTCTGGTTTCTTTCACTATGGCTCCTAATCTTGTTCTGGCTAAGCGATTCAAGACGATGTATTTAGCTCCAATGTCAAGCGCTGTCACTAATGTTGACTATTCAAGTTCTCAATTGTGTTTTTTAGACCTGCATGTCATGATAGAAGGCATTCACTTTCATTTCCAGCCCTGCTTTAGAAGTCTTGATTTAGTTTTTCGGGGGTTAGAATTATTGTTTCTCTCCATTTCATGCAGCCTTAGGCTTAGTTCAAGATTACTTTTGAAAACACATACTACATCTTTAAATCTTACATATTTTCAAAAAATGAGTTTACAAATGGATCGTACTGGCTGTTGGGGCCTTCTTTTGTTAAAGGATAGTATCACAGTCTGCTTATATTCTATCCGGTGCATATTTAAAACGTTATTGGCTCAGAACCTTGATGATTTGCTTCTTCCTCCTTACAAATATGGTCTAGGTTTTATGTCAATTCTCAGGTTTGGTTTGTGTCATTACAATATGGCTGAAACCGATAAGCTGGTTCCTAACATCTTTTATTCTGGTCAAGGTTATTTGTCTATGCCCTGGTTTTGTTTATTTAGCTGCAATATTTCTACACCAAATCATTTCTGGGTTAGGTATATATTTGTTCAGAATTATGGTGGGAATAATTTCTTACTTGGTCATTTCTTCAATTGTATGATGTATGAGTCTGTTTTTATCCAGGGTTATAGGGATGTTCCCAGGATTCTTGTCTTGTTAAAACTTACCATGAGTCTTTCTGAGATTGAGGTCGGGCTAGTTTATTGTTATTTACGTAAAAAATTAAACTCAGTTGTTTTCCATAGTACCATTCACTGTTTCCTTCAATCTTCTCAGTCTCATCTCGCTCTCTGTGCATCTCTATATGGCGACTCAGCTCAGTATCATAATTTTCATCAGAATCAAGAAGGGAGGGTCTGGCATTATGATTCTAAGATTTACTTAACCACTATTGTTCTATATAAAGGGTCTCTTTCAACTCATAGCAGGAACAGAGATACTCAGGTTACAATGACAAAAGGAAAGGGAAGAAAAATCCACACAATCCAAGTTGCAGAAACCAGCAAAAGAGGAAGGAAAACCAACCAGTAGACTCTGGAAAGTTTATCAAAAAGCAATGAAACTGGAATTCTAGTAGATATCCGGAATACAATAAAATGATGGGAGAAAGAGACCGATGATGAAGAGGATGAAACCCAGGTTGGAATATACTTCCTCTTTGACCCAGGCAGTACATGAGGGAGAGTCTCTCTATTTCAAAAATCTATTAAAACATACTAGAAGATCAAATGTGTGCTTGCAAAAGAACTGATGAGTACACAGGAAAAAAAACTCAATTCTTCCCTAATTTTTGAACTTTAGCAGATGAAACAAGACATGAGGGAAATGACAAAGGTACAAATCCAAACCAATGCCAGATTAGCACGGATGGAGCAACAATTGCAAAACCCGCAACAAGCTGAGATGCCAGGGTCAACAACGAAATACCCTGCACCGGTTGATTCATCAGATGGCTAACTTCCCTTTCAAGATATATTTGTATGTGTTTTGATGTTATCAGGCTTACTATATGTTTTATATGCAGTTTTTTTGGACATAGTAAAGGATTACTAGTAGTAATTAGAAGGAAGAAACAATACCAATTTTGGTTGCCTTTTAACTCTCTGAGGTGGCCAACAGACCTGGTTTCCTTAGGGCAGGTTGAGGCTACCAAAAATTGCATCTATTGTATAGCAACTTGCTCTTTACAAAATAGAAAATAGACAGGTCCTACGAAATTTACAAAAAAAAGAAAGATAGGCATGTAACAGGTGATTACAAGGGTGTAAACATATTGACTCTAGGTTAAATCCTCAAACCATTGTAACTCTCATTTCCCAACAACAAGGTCACACTTATAAACCTCAACACTAATCGCACCATTTCCCCACAATGTCGGTCGCACCTTCAGGCATAATCACAATTGGTAGATGCCAACCTTAAACTGAGTCACACTTCTAGACTCCATTGTAGATTGAGGCTTTCGATTTTGATTTGGACGTGATTCAAGATCTAAGGCTACATTCTCTTGATAGATTGAGATAATATTTCGAAAGGGTAACATATATGGAATTTTTGAACAAGATGGGGATCGTTATTCTTAGTTCAAAAATCGCGTCAGTGACCTCTAGCGACTAGCACAGGAAAATGCAACTTGGAACAAGATTTGATAATGAGACTTGAGGGAGTGTGCTGCTCTAAATACAAATTCTTGATAATGAGATTTGAGGTTTTCACACATTCTTGTGCTCAATACCTTCCAAAAACTTGGTATCATCACTAAGCATATGGCACTGGTGTAACCATTCATGTGTGACATTGATCATACTTTTTTTGAAATAAAAAAATTACCATGTATTTGGATCCAACATGTTATTTAGAGGCCAATAACCAAAAAATTCTTCATGTATGCCTGTTGACACCTTATCGAACTATGGCATGGACTGAATGACGTATAATCTCCATGGCCTTTATAATATAACACCATCCCTATCCCTAAATGCATGCAATGGCTACATGGGGGACCTCCCAATGTAAGAGATCGTATATGCAAATATTGCAACCAATCCAATGTATGTGTAACATTAGAACTTATTTCTTTCTATTTACCACACCCTCCTAGCTATTTCAAGTGTGTTGGTCAGCACCAAAAATTTTGATCTTTGTTCATGGCATGTTAACAACCACTTTATGAATTTCTATAACATGTCTTTGATCGTTCACCTTATTGTTTTTCGTTATATTGAACATCAATTGTAAGGTTTCGTTATATAGTCCTTTTGAAAAAAATACTTGAAATCCACCACAGTCCATTAATCATGGAAATTTGAAAAAATTACTTGAAATCCACAAGAGTCCATTAATCATGGTAATTTTTAACAATGGTTCATTCACGTGCAAAAGTGAAGTTAATTCTCATATCATGGTAATTTTTAACCATGGTTCGTTCACCTGCAAAAGTGAAGTTAATTCTTATAAGTTCCTCTCAATATAGGCCGCGTTGAATGAATTGAGTCCCTCTCAATATAGGGTGTGTTGAATGAATTGTCATATTTGCAAGTGGAGCCTTTTCCACTTTCATAACTTTCAAACTAAGGCTTGAAATACAAGGTGAATAGGTTACAAACATGAATTGATAACTAATAATATTTTGGCAAAATGAATTTTCATTTCCAAATGGCCTGTATTTTTTTTACAAATACTAGGTTCTTTCGTTTGAAACAAAGTTGAGTAAGAACATACATTTTAAAGACTCAAGTTTGAAAGAATAAAAATTCATTTTCCATAGAGCATAGAAACCATCTCAATGATCAAAATGTCATGTGAACCCTTAGCATGAAAATGTGAACATTATGCCTATAAAATGTCCAATGAGGATTCAAAATTAAAAATTCAAGTCAAGGAATGAGTAAGGAGATGAAGTATGGTGAGTGATGAGGAATATGGCTACCATTTTCATCATAGAGAGTGTGAGGCTAGAGAATTAATCCTTAAAATAATGAGAACAAAAACCCTAATGCATTCCAAAAACCGAGATGACTAAAGGAAAACATACACGATGAGAAGCTATAGGGTTTAGTGGAAATTAGATCTTGGAACAATTCAACCAATTCAAGTTTCAAGCATATCGATTAGGACCTAGACAAGCAGAGTGGGACCCAAATTTTTTGTTGTTAGGACAAAAATTTGGGTGGGTGTTGTAGCCACTACAACAGTAACTCAATAATTGCTTGATCTCACCATTTCTTAATCTCAGTTTCAAGGATTGTTTATATTTCTAGTATGATTTTCATTCTTTGTTAACCACTGGTAAAATAGTTTGGATTGGGATATTGTCACTAATTACCTTATTTAAGAAAGAAACATGGAAGAATAGATGTACACATGAAGGTGGAGGAAACTCCAATATGCAAGTCATAATTCTAATCCTCTACAACATCCTATAGGGGCCCTAATACCTTGGTGCTAATTCACTATCCTTTTTTTTCTTAAGGTACATTTGTTTATATTTTTATAGCCTCAAAAACACCAATCCCCCACTTTAAATTCCCTTTCACTATGATGTTGGTCTGCCTATTGTTTCACCTAATTTTGTGTTATATCTAGGTTGTCCATCAAGAGTTTGAAAACCTCTTGTTGGTTACCTATGCGGTCCTATACTACTTGAACCTTTGCAATCCATTTAAAAGGTCATGTTATGGATGGATGATGATACCCATAAAGTTACATAAATGGGGATGTTTTGGATGAAGTATGGAAGGATGTGTTGTACCACCATTCTACCAAAGGCAGCCACAATGAAGATATCCTTATAAATATTTATTCAAAATCTTATTTTTCCCATTCAACTGAGCATGGTAAGATGTGGTATGAGCCAAGTGAGCAGCCCAACAAGAAAATATTTCAGTCTAAAAATTTCTAGTGAAAATTGAGTCTCTATCACCTACGATAATATTCAAGATATCATGTAGAATTTAGATTGTTTCCATCAATGTTGCTACTATTATTCTTGCTTTAGAAGGACAAGAAAGAGAGAAAAGTTGGGCATAATTTTCCAATTGATATAACATTACTATAATAATATTATTTCTTTTAAATTTGGGTGAACCTATAATAAAATCCATTGAAACTTCTTCCCAAATTTGACTTGGTATAACTAATAGTTATAGGAGACCTAGGGTATTGATTTTCTCTCCCTTATTTTTCAAGTAGAATACACATTTTTCCACAAAATTTGTAATTTAGTTTTAAGATCTTTCAAAAAAATATCCTTCTTGATCGTGAGGTAATTTTTCAAGAACTGTGAATATATTAACATAAGAGAAGTGCAAATTATAGAAGGAAATTTTGTTTGAATTTGAAATTATTACATGAATATAGGTGATTTTAATTCCACATCAGACCATTATTACACACAAATTTATCTAATGAACTTGGGTCCTCTTGTAGTTTTTGAATGATATTTCATACCTTCTGATCTTACTTCCATTCCAACCTTTCTTCTTCTAGTCAATCATATTGCAAAATACAAATCACCCATAGTAAGCCCTCCATTTCTTCTTCTTTATTTTAAAGTGCATCTAGTAGCATATTGTGTTTTCCATTTTTTCAGATAATTTTATAATAATATATTAGCATTTTTTACCCATTTTTGTTTCTCTTCTAAGAGAATCACTACTCTAAGAAGTACTTCAAACTATCATGATTTTTTTACTTTGAAGTGTATTCCTATTAGGTAAGGGTGCCAGAATTTCCTTCTCTTAAATGGGTTAGAGAAATTTATTTCATTTAAGTTGGTTTATTTAAAAGGAAATGTTTTTCCCTTCTTGCATTAAAACCACACCATTACCATGGCCGAAGGCATCACACTCCACAATAAATATTTTTGTGCATTCAAGTGTGGATAGGAAAAGGGTTGTACACATAGCCTATCTGGGAATCATGATTTCTATTACAATAAAACTTACTACTGTTAGTAAGCATAAGCATCACCAAAGTTAACAGATCCTCGAGAAACTATTAGGAACATGTCACAAAACACAGGAGGAGCACTAAATGTCATTTTTCCAACAATATCCCCCCCAATTTGACCCTGGTGTGTTTTAAACTCGATAACTTTGGCTCTAATACCACTTGTTGGAATCAAAACTTCCATTACACCAAAACCCACAGGTGTTAGTAAATGAACACATCACTAAAGTGAATCGATCCTCAAGAGGTTGTTACGAACATGTTGCAAAAAACGAGGGGATCACTGCATTTCATCTGTGAAAAAAATATAGATTGTTTGGAATGTAGGTTTCAACCCTATATAGATAATAGCTACAAAAAAATTCTTAAAAATAAAATAAAATATACATAGAGATTTTTCTCATGGAACCCAAAACCGAGAAAACTAAATTGATTTTTCATTATATTCCTTTCAATGTTACAATAAACTATATAGATGTTAAATCATTCATAAAACCACATTCCATTAACCTTAGATTAGAATATAAATGAAGTTCCTATGATTAGATCTACAAAACCATGGGAAAAACTATCACGTGTAAAACCATGGGAAAAAACATCCAAATTTTTTAGGGCATTTCCCTAAACCTAGTGTAGGGGGGCGACCCCCCCCGGCGAGGTAGGGTTATATCCTTCCCTAAAACCCTATGAACAGGGGGGGGGGGTTAATTCCCCCTTTATGACCCCACTGTGACCCCCCTTCCATGCTCGACACACCATATCATACGTGGAGCTAATCACACAAAGAATATAACACATACCCAATACTATCCCAAATTTTATTTCCTTTGCACATAGGGGGTTGTAGGAGTACACAGTCACCAATCCAGGGCCATAACACCCATTTTTTCTCTACACCAAGAAATATTCTTAGTACTCAAATAATTTTTCAATGCATCTGAAACATTCTTCAAAGTTTCCACCTTTACTAGAAACACCTTTATGTGTTCAACAATATCCCTCAAAAAATGATACTTAATATAATTATGCTTTGTATTTGAATGATAAGCAGGGTCCTTTACCATGAAAATTTCATTTTTCGTGTCATAATATATCCGTATAGCTTTTTGTACCAACCCCATACATAAACACAATCTTTGTAACCAATCTAATTCCTTGCTTGCATGAGTGGCTTTCATCTATTCAACTTTTGTAGTTGAAAGTGCCACTGCAAACTGTCTCTTGCTCATTCAACTGATTGCTTCTACAAATAGGTTAAAAACATAACCACTTGTAGATATTCTCTGATCCATATCTCCAACCCAGTCAACATCAACAAAGCCATATATGTCCAACACTTTTTCCAATCCTATTCTTCCTTGGTAGCACAAGCCATAATCATTAGTGCCACACATATATATGAAAACTTGCTTTACTATTATCCAATGATCCTTACATGGTTTTAACATAAAACTGATCAATACTCCCATAGCATGTGCAACTTTTGGTCTTATACATATCATTGCATACATCAAACTTCCAACAGCACTCGCATATGGAACATGGGAAATGTCCTCTTCTTCTTCCTATGCCTTGGGATATTGTTCTGTAGATAAATTTACGCCCACAAGAATAGGAAACTTCATCGGTTTACTATCTTTCATATTAAACTGCAATATTTTCTTGACATACTTCCTTTTATTTAACCATAATTTTCTCTTTGCCTGATCTCTTTTAATTTTCATACCCAAAATAAATTTTGCAACACCAAGACCCTTCATATTGAATTTAGAGGAAAATTAGGTCCTCACATCCTAAATAATATCTCTATCATTTCCTATCAACAACATATCATTCGTGCATACAATACCAAATAAATAGCATGATCAACAAATAATTTATAATACAAATAATGATCCTCTTTTATCCTTGTGAAGCCAAGTCCCTATATATATGTCTCAAATTTTTGATACCACATCCTTGGCGATTTATTTAACCCATACAAAGATTGTTTTAACTTGCATACTAGTTATTTCTTACCTTTCACTGCAAACCATTTTGGCCTCTCCATGTCGATATCTTATTCTAGATCCCCATGTAAGGAATTTTTCCTCACATGTATCTATTCTACCTTAAAATCAAAGGCAACATCAATATATAAAAGTAATATAATAAAAGCTAACTTGGAAACAAGAAAAAAATATCACCAAATTCAATTCTCAAGGCTTGGGAATAGCATTTTTCTACTAACCGAGATTTGTATTAATCCAATTTTCCTTATAAATTCATATTATTCTTAAACACCCATTTTCTACCAATGGTTTTTCTTCCAACCAACAACTCCATTATATCCCTAGCCTCATTCTTGTCCAAGGCAACCGTTTCCTCAACCATGGAATTTTTCCATAATTTTCCATCCTCTAAATACAATGCCTCCCTAACAATTATAGGATCATCAGTAGTAATATATAAATAAAAAATTGAAAGGAAACAAGAGGGAGTATACCTCTCTAGATATATTATTTCATAAAATAATCTCCTCAAACCAGATGAGTGTTTCTTCTTCTTTCATTTCCTATTATTTTGTGGAGTCTAATTCTCATCCTTCAATTCAAAATCTAACTTTTTTGGTTCCTTTTCCATTGCTAGGAATTCTTTTTTCATGACATCCTTCAGTTATATAAATACCACATCTTAACTGTACACAAACTTCTTTATTTATGGGTTCCAAAACATGTAACCTTTTAAACCATATTTATAACCAATAGATATGCACCTTTCATATTTACTATCCAACTTGGATCTTTTCTCCATTGAAACGTGTGCATATGCATCACAACTAAATAATTTTAGATGCGAGAGAGAAAATTTATTACCAGTCCATACCTCATGTGGAGTCTTATCCTCCAACATTGATGAAGGTGATCTAATAACCAGGTAACATGCAATATTCACTTCATCTACCCAAAATTTCTATCTTAACCTAACACCACTAAGCAAGAACCTTTCCTTTTCCATCAACCTCTTGTTCATTCTTTCTACCCATTTTGTTGAGGTGTGTATGGAGTAGTATTATTCCATGTTATAGCACACTTGTTATAGAACTCTTATAATCCCTTCTTTCAAAACTCTCCACCATTATATGTCCTCAACGCTTTTATCTTCTTCTCTGTATGATTTTCCACTAGAGCCTTACATTCTTTAAACATATTAAAGACTTCATATTTCTTCTTTAGGAAATATATCCATGTAATCCTCTAGAAGTCATCTATGAATGAGATATGGTACATAAATTTACCTAGTGATGTAACTGACACAAGTGAAAACACATCACTCTGCATGAGCTCTAATATTCCTTTTTCCCTCTTAGCACTAGATAAAAACCTCTATCGGTTATGATTCAAATATATACAATGTTCATAAAAATAAAAAATACAGAGAGAAATTAGACATGCCTTCTACCATAAAATTGTTGTATAGTATTCAAAGGCCCTTCTCTCCAATATGCCCCAGTATTTGATGCCACAACATAGTCTTTTATCCAGAAACTACAATAATTTCATCTTCGCTTTTAGGAACAAAATAACTATTGCACCCATAAATAACATTGATGCCCAATAGCTTGTAATAATTTTTTATTCAAGCTCACCTCATCAATACAAATTCTCCTCTAACCATTTTGCAAGTATATTTCTCTAACGTTATTTTTACACTGCATCATCGATATTGCTTATAGAAATTAAATTTCTAACAAGTCCCATATTTTTAAAACACCAGGGAGTGTTCTAATCCTTCCACCTATCAACTTTAGCTTGAATTTTCCTCGTCCTATGTTTTTGGTCTTCTTGTCATCACCTAGGAAGAAATCACCACCATCATATTTACTTTACTTTCAGAACAACTCCCTATAGGGAGTCATAAGAAATGATGCACATGAGTCAATCAACCATGCCTCGTTATCAATATGTTTGCATGAAGAATCCAAGTTCACATATCCACCTTCATTTAAGGTGGTTTTCACCTCATGAGAAGGAGAATAATTAGATCCATTTTCTTTCTCCAGAGTTTTAGATCTATAATATTTCTTATAGTTCCTTTCTTTTCTGCATTTATGACACATCTTTACAAATTTTCCTGGATATTTAGATCTCCCTCTAGATTTAGATCCCCCACTTGAGGAATTATTTATATTTATGTTCTTGGTGCATCCTCTTACATAAAAGACATTTATATTATGGTTCTCCATGTGTTTTCATCTTCTCTCCTTCAAAAATAAGGATGGGAATATTTCATCAAATTTTAAGGTAGTTGCATTATTACTTATGGAAACAACCAGAATATCTCACGAGTCTAGTAGAGAACATAATAAACTATTGCACTTAACCTCATCTGAGATCTAAATATCAACATATAATAGCTAACTTAACATAGTATTGAAAGAATTCATATGCTTTGTCATTGAGTCTCCATCTCTCATCCTCAATTTATATAGCTTCTTCCATAGGAATGATTTTTTTACTATGGACTTAGACTGATACGGATTCGATAAATTATTCCACAAATATTTTTCTATAACTTATATTGAAATATTCAATTATAATGAATCTAAGGCACACAACCGTATTGTTCTCTTTTCCTTTCGATCCAACTTGGTCCAATATTCTGTCAACATTGTCACTAGTTTAGTACCTATATCCACAACAATCCATTAGTATTTATCCACCCAAAAAGTCTCCATCTTGAACTTCCATACCTAAAAAAATTGTCTATTGAATTCTTGATCTCTATCTTTCCACTATTCACCATTTCCTTTTAGCACAAGAATCAATCTGGAATATCTCCCACTCTAACAGGGTATACCATAGGCATGGACAAACCGTTAGATGTAAGGGCGTCCCCTTGAAGCCAAAAGATACTATGATACCAAATGTAGGTTTTAACCCTATAAAGATAATACCTAAAAAATAATTCTTAAAAAAACATAAAATATACAATGGTGAGAACATAAAATATACACAAAGATTTTTCTTGTGGAACCCAAAACCGAGAAAACCAGATTGATTTTTCATTATGTTCCTTTCAATGTTTCAATACATTATATACATGTTGAAGCATTCATAAACCCAAAATACATTGATCCTAGATTACAATATAACCACAATTCCTTTGACCAGATCTACAAAACCATGGGAAAAACCACCATGCATAAAACCATGCAGAAAACCATGGGCAAAACCACCATGTGTAAAATCATGGTAAAAACTACTTAATTTCTTATTTTTATTTTTTGTAGGGGGGCGACAGGCGGGGCTATCACCCCTTGTGAAACCCTTTGAATATGGGTGACTTCCACTCCCCTATGACCTCCCCACTGCACTCAATGCACAATATCGTGCATAGATCTAGTCATGCAAAAAATATAACACATACCCAACACCATCCTTAAGTTTTTCAAAGGGTTTGGTTGATTTTGAGTGAAATTAAATGGTTCCTTCATTAATAAAATTGTTAGAGGCGTTTTTATTTTATCATAATTCTTAAAAAAATTGCAGCAATAGCCTATCAATTCTATGAATACTTTAAATTTCTTTAAGGTCTTAGAAATTGGCTATTTGTGTCAAGAGACACTTAGTTGGAAACAAAGGTTCACTATGTATGAGATAGTTTCATACTACAAATAATAATTTATAATTAAGTATTAATTATGAAAGTGTGTACCTTTTCATCATTTATTTTATTAATGTGATAATTCTTCATATTATTTAGTTTTCTACCAAATAAGGATGCCTATCTTGTCTATAATACATTTGTCCAATAAAGAGTAAGATTGAAATATAATTGTATTAACATAAACTACTATTAAGAAAGTAATGATAAGTTACCAACATAAATTTAATATTCTAATAAATATAATTGTATTAACATAAACTACTATTAAGAAAGTAATGATAAGTTACCAACATAAATTTAATATTCTAATAAATGTATATAGCTCAGTAGGAGCACACTTAATGACATTATATACAAATCAAAAACTCTATGAACTATATCCCTTTCTCATATTTTAATTTCAAAAAAATATGTGGAAACATATAACCAATATCTCTCATATATAAATTCTTTGAAAAAGCATTAGGGTGGGGAACAACCATGGAAGTAAGCCCTCTTATTAAGAACATTAGGGCGGGGAAACATCCATCAAAGTCTCATATTATTCATAACTCTCTCAATTATAATAGCTAAATCACACCCAAGTATGGAGTTCATATGATATCCATACAATCTCAAGAATTTCATGAGCACACTCAAAATTGAGCGTCCTTCACCTCTATTAAATATGTTAGAGGGATTGGAGATAATGGGATTTGAGCGTCCTTCACCTCTATTAAATATGTTAGAGGGATTGGAGATAATATCCCATTATGATTGTGGGATAAAACCACTTATAAATTATCGAATTAATAAAGAATAATATACCTCATAGTTTAACAATGCCTCATTGTGTATATAAAATTACTTACGACAATGATAGAGAAAACAACAACAAATGTGTTCAATAAACAAACATTAAACACATTCTCACACGAAGGATGAAATTTATTTCCTGTAAAAAAACGTGATTATTGCATGCTAAACTACATATGGACTTTATGTATGTCATAACACTAAAAAAGATTCACTTTTTCTATACTTACATCTATTATAAAGATCCCATTTCATGAAACCCGATTTAATTATTTTATTGAGTCTTCTTCATTTTTAGTATCAACATGTTCTATAAGCTATTTATGTTCTTTCTTTCCATCTCATTTGTTGATGATTCATAACACATCAATAAATATTGTCTTCTAGTAACTCAAATATTATACTTTCGAGCATTGGTCCTAATGTACACGATAATCAATGGAAAGTTAGAAAGAAACTTCATTGGCTCTTATTTTAGACCAATTTTCATATGGTTCAACCATAAGGGAAGCAATTTATTAATTTTAACAATTCACTCTAAATCATTCTCTTCAAAACCATATTGATATTATTAGTTTCTTTACTCTACACATCCATTTCCTTCTAAACTAATGCTATATTAACCCCATTTAGTATGCCATGATTATTCAATCCACTTAACATGTACAAAATCAATAGTGCTCATGCTTGATTAAATTAATACCAAAGCCATGTTCGTAGGAATAAAATCATTAAATCTCTTTAAAAAAAAATTGATTTAACTTTCTCAAGTATTGAACAACATCCTCAATTTTAGAAAATTCACTATAATATTTGTTGTGAAGTGTCCAATTCCATAGGGAATGCCACTTCCTTCTACATGATCAAGTGATTTCCCAAAGAACCATCTTTTGGTGTCCTTACGTTTTTTCTTCCCCTTGTTTATTCTATAGTTAGACCATTCTTATAAATTTTATAGATTTAATAAGGATTCCCTTCACCTTTTAGTAGCATGCATAGTTTTAATTTATAAACACCATTAATGAATTTTGATTGAAGCTTTTAGTTCTATATAATTTTTATTTTTACAGGTGCATTTCTGTCCATTTGTTCGTGAAATGCACCTTTTCAACTATTTTATATCTTTGAGTTGGATCCAAGTTTTTAAGAGATGCATTTTTCAATTGTTTTCCAAAAGGTAAGAGTACACTTCCATTCCTAGGTAAGAGTACACTTCCATTCCCTTTAATATTAAATGAAGTCCAATGTTGTTTAGGTTTTTGATCAATGCAAATATTTATACTTTGGCCAAATTTATTATTAAAAAAACAATATTATTCATTGTTCTTCGAGGGAAACTTGGGGTCTTATTATACAAAATAGAGTTTATCATATGGCACATTTTTTTTTTTTACAATACCATTCCCTTCAATTGCATTTGGAGACAAAGGTTACTTAGGTTACTAAGCAATGCACATGTTTATATTTTGTTGATAGTGATTTGTGATAGCATCACCATCGATGACCAAATTTAGATGGAGAATTTAGGTTTCTATATGTGGAACAATGTTCATTATATAAAATAGATTTTATTCTATACACAATAATTCCCTTCAATAAATAAATGTGGTTAGGGTTTTTAAAAAACATGGTTGCTTGTCATGCATTGATGAAATTGAGGACATTTAGTTTCAATAATGGCTGCATGATTTCCAGATGTTTGAGGAAAACTTATAGTTTCACTTTATTTTAAATTTTTTACATTTTATACATGTAGAATAAATATTAGCTCTTTTACTTCCAAAATGGGTGCTTTAATGACAATGTCATGTGTTCCCAAATTTGGAATATTAGATAATTCTTTATCCCTATTCCAACCTCTTTTTTGAGGAATATTTTTTTATATGGTTGGTTTAAATGATCAATTGATGAGTCATTATACAAAATGAACAAAATATTTCATAATGAAATTACAAGATAGATTGAAAATCACTAATTACAACATATTTTTCATTACTTTATCTATAAAACTAAGAAAATTGTATGCCCTATATTGTAAATGCACACTTAAGGGTTGTTATGCAAATTTGTGCTCTAACTAAAATCAGTAATCCTCATATATGCATAGGTAACCCATCTAGCATTAATAATATTATGTTTACACTAACTCAATAATTGTATTAGGGTGTTCAATTATAAGAAACAACACACAAGCACACATGAAATCTAATTCTACGACATATCATATAGTTGATGACGTTTAGGAACCCTTATACTTTCATTGAAAAATTTCATATCTAACCAACCTAGCAATTCAAAATGCATGTTTCCATTCAAACCCAATTTTTCCATTTGAAAATATTGTACACACATGAACAATTTTCCTTAAGAAAATGCATGCCATATTATTTATGAGGGTCCTTTGATCAAAATAAAATTGGATTTTTGGAGCATTATTTGTGTTTGACAAGTTAAAATAACCAAAATCATCAAACCATTCTCCCTCTTCATGTTATGGATTTTCGAATTTGTCCTCTAACCATGATTTGACTAAAATTGGCTAGCTTCACTGAGATGCATGCTTAATCTTGATACAAGGCCACATTAAATGATTCAACTTGGATAATGTGCATGTGATCATTATGAACCTTCCTACAATTCCATATAGATGATTATATATACAAAACATGTTATTGTGAAAAAATACTCCAAATTAACCTTTGATTCATACTTTAAAAATAAATGTCAAGTGCCTCAACAAAATGTTAGCTTCTTGATGAGCTAGAGTGGGTGTGCTTGTATATCATAATATATAACATGTGGGCTTATCATGTGGATTTTTTTGGCATAGGGTACTTATAACATAATTGTGAATTGTGGTGGGTGTGTCCTCCTTGGGGAGGGTGCCTTGGCTATCTATATCAAAATCACCATTTTCAAGCAAAAAAAAGCATAAATTAGCGGAAAATGTGAAGGGTTAGGCTCTAAAACCATGGTTTATCACAAAATAATGATATATTTATCCTAATATGGTAAATTCGGCTCTGAAACTTTTTGAAACCTGGAAATATTCCATATAGTTTGTTGTATGGTTTAGGTGCTCCTAAACCTCTAAAAATGGAATAAGGGAAAATTCCAAAGGTAAGTCTTAAAATTGAATGTTTATTTTATCTAAACTATTCATATCACTCTTAAATAGGTTTTTAAATACTTGTGTGTAGCTTGAGTGGTTGGAAGCATGGTTTATTCTTCCATCCACTTGGGTTCAATTCCAAGGGACATGTTTGGCCTGTTGTGATAAGGCTCAATGAGTAGGCACCCCCAACCACATGACATCTTGATTCTTTCTAAGTCATAAATTATATATTTGACTTGTTTGTTGTGTTATAGTCGTAGGTTGTTTTATATACTCTTGATATTATGGTATGATTTGGATATACACTTGATGTTATGGTAGCAATGGTAGGATGTTGGATATACTCTTGGTATTATGGTAGCAGTTTAAGGTTGTTTGATATATTCTTTTTAATTTTAATTTTTGTTTAATAAAAGTTATATTGAATCATAACCATTGAATTACAAAAAAAAAATTCTTATTAGCTCATTGTCATGGTCTGCCACAAGGGAAATCAAACTGACGACGATGAGTGCTACTATCATATAGACCCAACATAAAACCTTTCTAAAACTAAATGTTAATCTAGCTATATTATTGATAAAAAACCATATGAAAATGTTGAAAAAATAACAACAAAATAAATTATAGTTATCCTGGAAATGCATCTTAATAATAAATAAAATTTTGAAACTAAAAACTCAACTAAGAGTTTTGAGCAATCATCTTTCGTTGGAGGATGTTACTGGGGTCAAGTCCTATGCAATGGAGCCTACTGGATGTTTAAGACCACAATGGATATGTCCCTAAATACATGAAAAAAAAACATTAAGTCTAACCAAGCATGAGTGTTGGTGGTATTGGACACTTTAAATTTCATTGAGATATGCAATGATATCATTACAGTCCTCATATTTATCTTTGAGCAGTCGACCTAGGAGAGTCTTATTTTTCCAATGGAGAATAATAGAATTAAAATATTGACCTTTCCTTCCCTTTTTGTGAAAAATATTAGCCACCCAAACATCAACTTCAATTTGGATTTTTGATTTAGAGTAGGCATGAAAATTATTGGTGGTTAAGGCTTCCAATTAATGAATCTCATCTTGGATTTCAGGGGGGGGTGGAGGAGTAGAAGATCATGTGGCAAACAATTGGGCTAGTGTTTGGGATCAGGGCTTGCGTGAAGGTCCATGACCTCCAAAGCCCATCAAGATATCATTATATAATGTGGCATGGTAGTGAAGATAAGGCCAACTACAGAAATAAAAAACCCCTAGAGGAGATGAAAGCTAATAGTAAAAATGAGAATTAGTCGAGGGAAATATGAGAATATGATTATGGATTGGACCCAAACAAGTGGAGGGACAAGGTAAAGTGTCATACATAGAGAGGGTAGAGCCAGAGGTATGTGTAGAGCATGGATTAAAGACCAAATAAACTAGAGCATTCACAAATATTCTAACATCTCCAGGTCGCCCTGCATACCAAGCACTAAATTCCACCATGCAGAGAGAAAATAAATAATATTCTAACTAATATTAAACATAGGAAGTGTTACTCATTTCCTAACATCCCACTATTATCACATAAGAAATGTTTAGGTCCCTTATATCTCCTTAAAAATGCGATTTCCTTGTTGAATTCCTTGAAAGAATTATCCTTGCACCTGGTGCCAATTCATATAGATTTGAAGTATTTGATAAGGTCCAATATCAAGGGACCAGGTCCTTTAGTGCCTGGTAAAATATAAATTCCAACACCACAACAAAATTGTCGCACATGCGACGAAGATTTTTCGCTTTGTGCAAAAAACCTTGGGTATGAAATAGGGAAAGAATGAGCTCCCAAAAAAGGTTAATTTTTCCATCATAGTGTTGTATAATGGTGAGGCTGCTGACATGTGTGGTTGCATGGGGTGGGATGGACATGTAACCCCCTCTTTAATGCAGGGAGAGGTAATAGGGTGGTGATCCCCCCCCACCGTACTGCTGACTCTTTATCCAACACCTCGATCAAGGATGGTTGACCTTGAGAAATGAGGAGTTGGAACTGATCTCTCCACTATAACCACTCCACAAATTTCTAGTATGATGTTAGATTAATATTTGAATTCAAACATCCCACATTAGCTAAAAAATATTACACCTTATTTTTATATTCGTGGAAATGAGAAGTGATGATAGTGGAGAAATCTTGAATCAATGCCTGAATACGAGAAAAAAATATCTCAAGTCACCAAATATTACAAATGTTGTCTATAGGGGACCCATTTAAAAATATTTTAAGCATGTTGATGACTAGTTGGGAGTCACCACCCACTCGGATTTTTGTAAAACCATTATCCTTAGCATGCTAGAGTCTTGTCTCCAATAAAAAGGGTTGTTGGATATACGCTTAATATTATGGTAGCAATTGGATACATTATTGATGTTAGGGTAGAAATGATAGAGTATTGGATATACTCTTTATATTATTGTAGTTGTTGGATATATTATTGATGTTATGTTAGTAATTGGAAGATATAACACTTGGAAAATAAACGTGTTACATATTCACCATGGTTTAAATAAAAAGAATAAAATTTTTAACTCTAAGACTTATACCAGAGTTTAACATCTCATAAAATAAATTTTAAAACTTAAATACAGATATTAGAAACATATTTAAAAAAACACATAACAATATTTTCATTTAATTTTTTTTTCCTTAGAAAAAAATCATAATTTTCTTTCATTTATTAAAAAGAAACAAAATTACATTATGTAGATACACATCTTGTGTGTATTCGACGAGTCACAAAAAAACAAACTAGATTTGACTATAGGAGAGTTTACATCTTGACATCATTGAATACATCAAGATCACATATATTTCTTTGATATGAGTATACAATACTATCCACCATCGTAAGGCTACATGTATGCCAAGAATATGAGACTGATAAAAAGTACAAATTTTTTAAAATACATAAATAATATTAATGCAAAAATTTATAATTCTCTACGGCTTCGCCCCTGTGTGAAGACATCGAAAAATGGACTACAATAAAACTCATAGACCATTTCATCTGTGACTTCAGAGACCTTCTAGAGCCCTAATTCCATATTCAAAACCACTTTATATAGTGTCTGTAGTAGTGTTTCTTTCCCTATAGATATGCGAGCATACTTTTTTTTTCAAAATTTTGTTTTAAGGTTAATATTTCCTCTACAACTAGAAAAAGTAAGAGATCATGACATTGTTTCACACTGTTGATCCAATTTATAAAAAGCACCGAATCCTTGAACACTTGTAGACATCAATAACCTTTTTTTAGAGAAAACAGAAGAATTGACTTGCATGCCAACAATTCACCCTTGTTGTTTTTTCCCCTACCTAATACCATTTGAATATGAAAATAATGTGTAATGGAGAGAAACAACACCACACCTCCCCTAGATATAAAACCATGATTTTGGGAGGCACTATCAAAATAAGCCCATGGAATTGGTTTGTTTGATTCTTTAGTGATAATGTTTCATGGTCGTAGCATTTTTGGCTTGTTTTTAATCAGAGATAATTGAAATAACTTCAATAGCCACACTGTTAGGAAATTAATTCCTATCATGAAAATTAACCTATTATGATCCAAAAAAACCCCCATAATATAATGAATGGAATATATTTAAAATTTTTAGTGTTGGTATCCTGAAACCAACAACTACAAACAAATTCCAAATTGTCCCCTGACTGCCTAACATTTGTTCTTATTTCTTGTAAATAGACAACCTAGACCACTAAAGTGAAAGGGTAACCAAGAAATAGGTGGGAGACAATCTCAATATTGGATTTTCATAAGGAGAACCAAATTAGCCCTATTTTTTTCACTTTTTCATATTATCCTAAGTAGGCACTTTGTTCGCCATCAGAAATGACATGAAAACATTTTCTTTAACTGGAAATTTGGACTTCCTAATCTCCTTCCACCAAAAAATTTGAACCATAATCAATTGAGAAACATTTAGGTTGATTTATAAGAGTTTGTGAGTATACATCCCAAACAGGGAAATGGTCCATACTAATTCATCCTCTTGATCCACCAAATGAATATAGCTACTGAAAGGGTCACTGCGTATTGATGAAAAAAACTCATGAAAGACAACCTCCAAGGCTACATCATTCACCAATTTCCATCCATGTTTCCAAATGGAGATTGTCTTCGGACTGTTCAAGTGAGATAGCCTTGCGCATTCCTTGTATTGCAAGAATTCAATAAATGACTGAGAGATAAAATATGAGATATCAGAAATAGGCCAATGGTACACCCCTATTCTCACTTTCATACCATTTTCCAACTTTACATGCTGCCTTAGAAGTGATATGATCAAAGGAATTTAACATCACCCTCCAAATCATAACATAAATATTTACGTTTGGTTTATTGTGAAGTTGAACCCACTCTACCAAGGAAAAGGGGGGTATATATTTTTGGATTTCCACCATAGTGTAAATGCTATTTTTCGAAAGAAATCTCCACCCACATTTTGTGCCCAGGGCATTTGAGAAAAGATACATGTTCTTGAGCTCCCATCCTCCAAGCAATTTCAGCATAACGATTGTATCCCATTTAACCCACAAAAGGATGAAATGGTACTGAGTGCCTACCCAAAATATTTATTCACAAATTTATATTATATTTCAATAACTCCTTTAGAAATATAGGCAAGGGGCATCTAGTAAACCGGGATAGCCTCCAAAACCAATTTTACTAGCACCAATCTACCTGCTTTCGATAACCATCTTAAAATCCAACATTTGAGCCTTTCTCCAACTTGGAATTTAACTAGCACCATTCCTCTATGGAATAAATATTTTGTTTCAGATGAAATCTAAGGTATTTTAGACCTTGGTCCAAAGGTTTTTGAAAAAAGGGAAAAAGTCTAATCAAATAATGGATTTCACCATCAGTCAAAATTTGAGTATAAATTAAAGTTTTTTCTGTCATTGATAACCATTGTAGTGGCCTTCCTAAATATATATATTATCTCAACCAATTTATCAACATACCTAGTAGCACCATTGTAAAATATAAGAATACCATCCACAAAAGCATATGGGTTGTCGCCAAAAACTGCACAATTATAACACCCTGGAATTCAGCTCTTCTTTTCACTTCATTTAACATGTGACTAAGACCTTCAGTAACCATTAAAATAAAAAGAGGGGATAAGGGATATACATGAATTAAACCCTTATGATCATGGAAAAATGGAGACATTGATCCATTGATAAGGACTGCAAAGGATACAAACTACAAACATCCTATCACCTAAGCCACAAAATTGGTAGAAAAACCAACCAGAGTCAAAAGTAGACAAATATAAATCTAGTTATCTTGGTCATAGGATTTTGAGAGGTCAATTTTTATTATTTCCCCTTTACAATTCCATATTTTTATACTATACAACCCTTCTTGGGCCACCCCTATTTTCTCATGAATTTATCTTCCTTCCAGAAAACCAAACTGTTCCTTTAGAATAGATTTTGACAAAAAAAAACTTTAGTCTTATGTTATAATTTTGGCAATCACTTTATATACATAGTTGTAGAGAGAAATAGGTTGGAATTCCTAAAAGGACTGAGGATTATCGATTTTCGGGATGAGGGAAGTGAACTATTTGAAGGCCGATAGAAATTTTCAAGAAATCCTAGCCTCTTCAACCACTCTAAGAAGATCAATATTTAGAATATAAAAAAAGCCCAGAAAAAATTCGACTGGCCGTCCATTTAGCCCATAGCTTTTTTCCTTTTGCAATATGCCGAGAACAGTGATCAATTCATGGATAGAGACCTCCTCCATTAATTATATATGTTCCTCGTCATTCGAAATCCTAGGGAAGAGCTAGCCTAGTCTAAAAACCTCAACAATTGTAGAACCTTCAACCTTTGTGAACTTTTTTGAAAAATGAGCTTTCCCCAGATTGGAAAACCCTTCAAAATTAGAGACTTATCTTCTATCCTCATCTAAAATATGCCATATAGTGTTATGTATTTTGTGACCATCGACAAAGGCTTGGTATTTTTTTTTATTCTCATCTCCACACTTAAGCCATACCACTCTACTCTTTAATCTCCATATAAATTCCTTATCTTCAAGCAAGGATTTACTTTTGGATTCCAAACTAAATAAGTCCTTCCTAGACTACAAACTAAGAAACCATCCTCCATTTTAGTCAATTTAGATATTTTCTGGACTATCTCCATCCTACAAAATATTATGGACTATCTCCATCTCCACCTATGAAAGGAATTTATCATTTTTTAACCTCTCCGATAAATCCTAATCTTTGGTAATCCTTTTAATCAATTTGATATTTTCTTTGAACTGCCTAGTTGTAGATCTCCCTTCCCCACCATCAAAATATTTCTTGTGTGATTTAACTAGGTTGATGAAATCAATATCAACTAGCTAGTTTGAGCTCATTTTAAAATGAATGGTAGGTGTTTGGTAATTTAATTGATGTTAAATTACTTCACAAATTATCAACCAGGACTTGTAAATTGATGAAGTGTAAATTCACTGTTTGTGCTAGGACTTCTTATTAGGTGAATAATTTTCAAATTAAGTTAGGATTTTTCATGCACATTTTTTAATCTAAAAGTAATTCAAAGAAAAAAGACTATCACTCTTGCAAAATAATCACACTTGCAGAAATTAAATATTCACACAAACTGAAATTAAATCTAAATCTACTTCACACTTTGACAAGAACGTAAACTAATCTTAACAAAAAAAAAGTGAAAATGAAAATCTTCTTCACACCAACAAATCAAAATTAAATATTTACTAACAGAAATCGAATTAAATCTTAAGTTAAAATTACAATGTCACACTGACAGAACCAAATCTCACCGATAAAGCCTTGAAATAATTCTAATTTTGATTGAAATTTGAAATCAAATTAATTTTACTCTAACATATGCATGTGCACAAGAATCCTTTTCTTCATTCCTCACACAAAAAAATGATCAAATATATGAAATAAATCTTAAATAAATTTAACTGCAAACTCTATCTCTGTCATAAGAATTTGCAACAAATGAACTGAAAGGCTAACTCTAATGCTACAAAACTGAAATGAGAAAATTGATTTATTAGTTAAAAACAAGATTAAAATATTACAGTTCCTAGGGGTCCCTCCTATGATTTGTAAGTATGCAATAATCCACAGAGTCTACACACACATTTGTACACAACACAGGGAAAATTACAAGTTTGAATTACCAGTTATCAAGATTTTTTCAAAACAATGATCAAGTCTATCTTCATTGTGTCGAGAGGTAGATTTATAACCTCCTTCAATAACTGTTTATATATTTAAGAGCCTATCCTACGAGACAGAGACTCTAAAAATAACATAAGACAATATAACATCACAATTTCCTAATGTTTTTCTATCGAAGAACCAAATTATGAGGCAATATATCAGCTCCATTAATTTCCTTGTTCGCTTGGTTCGCCTTCGAATCCTTATTCACTGGTTGACTTCCGCGTTGACCTAGCTTGTATAACATATGTATCATTGATCTGGATCATGGCGATGGGTAGACATCGTTATGCTAGTTGTTAGCCACATGTTCATACATTTCGTTCCTTATTTGGAGTTTTGAAACCCATAGAACCTTCCATTAAGCTGTAGAATATATTATTAGTTGTAGAATCAATTATTAGCTGTAGAATTGATGCAATTCAATAGCTTATTAAAATATTAAGTTAAATAATAAAGAACAATGAAACTGTGAAATATAAGATGATTAAGTACCTGCTTTTTCCAATAACCTTGTATTGATGCTCAAATATAATTATCAAGCTAAAAAATAAGGATAATGGAGTGTAAGAAGGTTGTCAAAAATGGAAATTTTTTGTCTTCAACATTCCCCCACACAAATATATTGCATGTCCTCATGCTCAAAATTTCAAAATTTGTAACCCTTCCCTGTCACTAAGCTACCTTTGAGGCCTAAGCAAGAACATTAAAATTAGTTCTTTTTTCTTTTCTAGTACTGGATTCCATCATTGGTTTCTTCATTAAGATCATGTACTACAAGCTTATGATATTTCTCTTAAGAAATTTATTTTTAGATTTCGATTTATTATTTTTCTTGTACCATAAACCAAGATGTAGTAGGATGTTTTCATGTTTAGTTCTTTGGACTTGATTTTATACTTTTAGTGCTTCATGTTATTGCTTCAAATATGTATTCAATACTTCCAATTCATAGATTTCTTGCTTAATAATGTCTTCAATTCTCGGTTCTTCTAGAGGATTGAAATGGATTTCTTCATCTAAAATTTCTTCTCGGTTTGAGGATGAATCAATAGTTTTTCCTGTACCTTTTTGTTCGAGAGATTCTATACAGTCACAGATTTCTTGCTAGACAGTGGAAATTTCTGGGGTTTTCCTAGCTGGGCTTGCAACACGTGATTGAACTCTTGGTTCCTCATCTTCTTCTAGATCAATAAATCTCATATATTTTTTAGACTATTCAATTGTTGGATTCTTAAGTCTTGCATTTATTCTTACTTTCATTGGTGAATTTTCAGTAGTGATGGGATGCTTTTTATTATTAACATTTCCTTGCTCTCTTTCTCTTTTTGATGTACCTTCATCTTTACTACTGTTTTTATTTCTTCTAACATTTTTCTTCTTAATATTTTCTAAAATATTTTCAAGATGGATTTAATCATCAAAATACTCATCTTGTTGTTTTTCTTGTGCACGTGAGTTTTGCTTAGGGTTTGAAAGAAACTTTAATCGAATCTTACTTTTTTTAGCACTGGGTTCATCTTTTTGTTTGTTTTTTTGTCAAGTTTTCTGTGATCCTATAGGCTTGACCTATGGCTTGAGAAATCATGACCTAGGGGCATCTAATCTGTCAAATTGACCTGGGGATTGCACCCGTCCTAGGCCACACAAGCCCTAAGCTAACTGTATTTTTTAACATGTCTCCTCCCCTTAGAACATGGCACACGCACCCCTCGTGAGGCTTCATCCTGGGTTGCCTTGATAACGAGGTCCATCCTCAACTGGTTGTGTTAGTGGGACATGAAAACATTGGGTTGATCTTGTTTAACTTATTTAAAAATATTTATTATCAGAAAATATTCCCAGTTATCTCCTTTTCTTTCCAAACGAGATTAAATTAAAACTTTCACTAACCCATGATGATACAAATAATTGTCAATGAACTGTATTTTTATTTGAATGTTAGTAGCCATTTTTCTTAAACTACAAAGAAGGAAGTATGGAAAATTAATTTCATTACCATCAAGATAATTCATCATTAAGAGAGCATGGTAAAATAACATATTTCTGAATCTACCCTCACACGTTATGAATTTTTGAATGATTAATAACAAATTTCTCCATTTAGTATTTAAGGTTGTGACTGGAATTCCTTTCTTAAAGACAAATATATCCATACCCGAGTTTTTAAGGAATACCTCACACTCTTTTTATTTAATATTTTGGTTCTTAAACCATATTTCCACGTTTCTTGGCAATTCAGTAGATTTTTCCATGAATGAATCTGTCATAACCAATTTAATATCCCCAATCTTGAATTTTACCATCATATGCCAAAGAAAATGATTTCGTGACTTCTTTATCATGCCCATCAAAATTTTCAAATAAATCCCATCACTATGCTTGCTACAACTGATGTTTCAACTATGGGCATGATTCAAAAAATTTAGCCCCATTAGGCTCCGAATGTACAATGAATCCCATGTTGAATAATTTTCAATCCCTAATTTCCCCTTTTGATAGGGTTATGAAATGAATTTGGTTATGGACTAGGATAATGAGACAAAATTTTGGTAACAGGTGAAGTGTTTTCGACAATGAAACAAGGGCGAGTAGAATGGATATGACGCAAGGAACTGGGATGGTATGCGAAGGAAGTGGGATGATATATGGAAAAAATGGAGTGAATTCAAATGATAAAAAGGTTTTCATAACTATTTCATACCAATTTGAAAAGACATAGATATTTTCGTAAAAACCAAAGTCATTTCATAACGAGGGTAATTATTATACAAAATGATAGTAAAAATGGTCATTCATCTATTTATTTTCATACTCAATGTTTTTCCCTTTATTATATAACTAATATTTACATACCTTTTATCATGCCTTACTGATTTTTGGATTTGTCCTTTCGTAGGTTCCTCAGGTTTCTTTAGCTGTAATCTCCATTCGAGTTGTTTTAGTCATGATTTTCATTTGCTCTAATTGTAATATGTCAAGTCAGCTATGAAATTTCATGAGAGCTACTGATTATTGAAAATTCTGTAGCTGTCTTATTTTTCAAAAGACGAATAAAAATAAATGGTACATGAAGAGGGAAAGTTAAAAATAAAATCTAAGTTACCAAGAATTCTTGGTTTTCGACTTATATTTTTTGTATAAATATGTCAACAATGTTGTTCTTCATGATTGTAATTTTTTTTTTTTTTTTTTTATCATTATATTTTATTTTTTAAAGAAAATAAAAGGAAATTTGAAATTTAAGTTGGAGAGGAAGAATAATATTTTCTGACCAACTTCAAATCAATATTATCTTGCATATTTCTAATAAACTCTTCCTTTGTCAATGGCTTATGATATATTGGTGTTGTGGAGGTAAATCCCCTCTGCGGACAGAGGCGATCCCTACTAGCCTAGACCGGGTCTAGCAATAATCATTCACGCTATAGTGCAGGTTCCTAATTGCAATAAACCGAATAGCGATGAAGGCTTACCTGGAATCCAACGCTGTTGCTATAGAAGAGGTGGCGCTCCCTTTCCTCAGCCCTGGTAGATCACGATCCCCACGATCTTCGTGATAGGACACCTGCACATGCGAGAAAAAAAACAAACGCAAGCGTAAAATCCAGTAGATGCAACTATATGTCAGTCAGAAAGGACATAACTCATCATCATAAATAACAACAAGAGTGGAACCATAACCGATATTTGTTCATTAATAATCAATCAAAGGAAAATTACAACCATAGTTCTGACGCTGAATTCTCCTTCGGTGGGTCGCCAGCAGAACACGTCTCGAAAATCCTGTCAGGGATGGGACAAACCTCTCTCTTCAGCTCTTGACGATAGTCTCCTTGCTTGAAATTGGCCTTAAGGGAATTATGGAGGCTCTTGCAGCATAAGGCTCTTGGAAATTTGGGAACTTGAAGACTAGCTTGCAATGGAGATGGGCAAGCTTTTATAGATGGAGGAAGAGGAGTTGGGATCCCTATAATCATGGGATTGGCCCTATCATCAAGGAAGCTTCCATGAGAGGTGGCAAACCACTTCCTCTCTATGGAAATTCATAGCCAAACTTCCCAACTCAACATAGATATCAGTTCCTGGATCAGTTAGGACGAAACTTCTGCCATTTATTTTTAAAAAACACCTCTTAAATTGGCTGGCGCGAGTGCGACTCTGGGACAAAGCACCAACTGGCGTGGCCTCTTTGAAGTATTTTCCCCATTGGCGCGGGTACTGAACTGCCTGCTCGCGCCAATGCTAAAAGGGCCATTTTTAGGGTTTTTCACAAGGAAATGTCTTCAGGGCAATGATAGCTCATGTTCAGAGGGATGTTATGAAAGTATTTTCAAGCCATGTTATTCCTCACAGGTCACAAAATGAGCCCTCCAATGTGCGGGACAGGGATTGTAGGGATGGTGACAAATTACTGTGTAACAGATGCCCCCTAAAGCATGAGGTCCAAGAGAGAGAGGGGTGAAATGCTTTACGAGAACGTGTCCAACTGAAAACTCCGCCGTCGGAAAACTTGCACGAAGAAATACAACTGATATCTCAGACACATGATATATATGTGGTATGGGCACATCCATCCATAACAGAGTATACAATAATCTAGATCCAAGGCATGGACGCAGCCATCCAGTGAGGATCGATAAATAGACTCAGGTATGGTCACAACCATCCAGTAAGTGAGTCATGTAAATAGTCATAATAATCCACAAACGCGCAGCTTGGATTACAACAAACACAATCTAGGGTCTTGCGCTCCATCTCGACCCGAAAAAAGTACAAGTTCAAGCATGCGAATAAGTGAGCTGAAGTCGAACATGCAAGAACATCGTCTGATTACCAGCCAATGATGAAAGTTGTTAACAGATGCAAGAGGTACCACCAATAATGACAATGGCCCTCAAGGTACTACAGGTACAATCTACGGCATGTGAATCAATGAGCTGGCGTCGAACACCCGTAGAATCACTTGATCGGAGGCCAATGATGAAAACCTCGCGTCGAATGCGAAGAACCTACCATTGAGGCATGCAGGCTCCAATGCACCAGAAGGGAGTCTCTAGATCATCTTCTCGGATAATGAGCTAGAGTCGACAGGAAGTGACCTTGATCGAAGGTGGGCCATAGTGTTTCCCACATCATCGACACGAGACAGAGGAACATAATGTTTTGTGAATCATGATCAGATGAGAATCAGAGGAAGGTTGAATCTTGCAGAGGTCAACTTCTCTTGAACATATAAACGACACGACAGTGGATTTGGCAGCATTTGACATCAACAGATCAGAGGTCATGGCGACGAGGCAAAGAACAGATGAGAGGTCAAAAGGAATCACCCAAACCCACGGAGGCAAGTGAAAAACGAGATGAGATTTCCCCAACCCGACACAAATGCAGACAAGTGCCATGTTCAAGAGCGACATACTGCCGACACGACAATGATGTTGGTTCCATTTTCCCCACCATTTCGGTGAGTACCTCTTTATTTTTACATAAGCTTGAAGAGGATACCATATGCTTGTCATATAAATCATCCTTCGGACGAATCCATCCTAGTACATTTTACGAGCCCTAGGAAGGAGGAACTCGGATATCGTCATTATGACTGGATCCGATGTCATCAGGGTTTAACGAGTCTGACAAAGGAATAACTCGGCGTCTTTTCATGTTTAGAGAGTTTGAAAAGACAGCTGAAAAGTAAACTCCACTGGTCCCTTTTCGTAAATAGTTCCTCAAATCCGAAAAGGTAGAAAACTATGTCTGAGAAAACCTCCTAGTCACGATAGGCTAGGGTATTCATTTTTCATAAATAATCTATCCCAGCCCGAAAAAGGGGTAAAAGTATACTGGGTAGATGTCGTTTCGCAGCCACTTTAACGAGATCAAAACGACAAGGGCCTCGGAAATATTTTCATGTTTAGAGAGTCAGAAAAGAGCTGAAAGATGACTCCTCCTAGAGGAACGAGTGGTGTAAAGGGTAGCTACTAGTTCCGGTAATGGTGGAACTGCTCAAAACAAATAAAGTTCAAGAGGCTAGCTAACAAGACCACTCATTGCAGCGGTTCCTCAGGAACAGGTAAAACAACCAAGTGAAGGCATATGATCGGCCAAGCAGATAGTGACGATGGAGTGAGAAAACCAAGGCTCATCTGGCAAAAATAGGCTGATACAAGTGGCAATCACAAGAGGTAAAATGGGAAAGGTTTCATTTTTACACAAGCTTGAAATCAGGAAACTTTTCTTGAAGTTGGTTTGATTTTTACACAAGCTTGAAACAAACATAAACTATGCTTGAAACCGGTTTCATTTTTACACAAGCTTGAAACGGAAACAAGCTATGCTTGAGAAAGTAAGCATGACCCCATCATGGTGTCTCAATTTGAGGTACATGCCCCCTAAGCTTCAGTCCATGCACCTGAGTAAACAGATGGAGGGAGTGAAGGTTCAAGTTACGAGATCTAATAAAGACTCGACTGGGATTTTACGAGATCTGATCAAATATTCGAATTGAACAAGAACATGTTTCATTATTTTAACGAGGTTGACACACTAAAAGAACTATCCTCAGACACCCTTGTTTCATTTTTTTAAGGAGCTTGACACAAGACAAGGAACTCTGCCCCGACAACCTTGTTTCATTTTTTAAGGAGCTTGACACAAGACAAGGAACTCTTCTCCGACCAGCTTGTTTCATTTTTTAAGGAGCTTGACACAAGAAAATGAACTCTGCTCCTACAACCTTGTTTCATTTTTTAAGGAGCTTGAAACAAGAAAACGAACTGTGCTCTAACGACCTTGTTTCATTTTTTAAGGAGCTTGACACAAGAAAATGAACTCTGCTCCAACCACCTTGTTTCATTTTTTAAGGAGCTTGACACAAGGAAAGAAACTATGCTCCGACAACCTTGTTTCATTTTTTAAGGAGCTTGACACAAGACAAGGAACTCTGTTCCGACGAGACCCGGTTTCATTTTTTAAGGAGCTTGACATAGGAAAAGAAGCATGCTCCGACAACCTTGTTTCATTTTTTAAGGAGCTTGACACAAGAAAACAAACTGTGCTCCGACAACCTTGTTTCATTTTTTAAGGAGCTTGACACAAGACAACGAACTCTGCTCCGACAACCTCGTTTAATTTTTTAAGGAGCTTGACACAATACAAGGAACTCTGCTCCGAACGACCTCATCATAATGAACAAGAAGTCATCGCTTCCAATATTTCCACTCCCAATGGAAGGAAAACATCTTGGAAGTCAGGACCCAATTCCCCCAGCACCTGATGCACAACGGCACTATCACTGGGTACAGGCATGGGGTAGGTAGCCACATAGTTGACCTATGGTGGGGCAGATACAACGGGTGGATAAAAACCAGGAAGGGATGATGGCAGGCCATCTGCCATATCAGGACCAAAGAACGAAAGCTGATCAATGGTCATGATTCGTCCTTCATGCGGAAAACAAACCACACGAAAAAGGGAGGAGACAAGCGCTCCCATGGCATAGGTGTAATCATGCCCCAAGAGCATATTGAAATCCAAGGGGCCTGGAACAACCATCACGTCCATATGGACGGATTTACCTCCCAAAGTAACAGGTAATCTTGGGAGGATCCCTAACGGTTGACTAGTTCTTCTATTAAATGCCAACAGATTCTGCGTAACAGGCACAAGCGGTGGTGAACCGAATGCTTGCCAAGTAGTTGAGGATATAATACTAATAGACGCACCTTCGTCTATAATGGTGCTGGGTATGACCAGACCAAAAGCCTGTAATGTGATCTTGAAAGGCACATAAGACGGAAGACGTTATCTTGCAAATCGATTCCAATCAAAGGAAGCGACTAAACTACTTGGAGGGGCTACCATCGAATCGAGATGGTCTTCCCCTGGTGTTATGGAGGAAGAAGCATCCTCCACAACCTCCATCTCGAAGGCGGGAGGAGTATCCTCCAGGACCTCCATCACGGGAGGCGGAGGAGCAACTTCTTGAGGTACAGGGGCAGGAGAATCTTTCTCCAAGTCCAAGGAATCTGAAGAAACAAGAAGAACCTGAGGGATGTGGGGTCCAATCTCAACGGAAAAGACTTGGTGCACCGTAGACAGGGCCAGTTCAACCGATCCCACGACCAATGGTTGGTCGGGAATGGATTCCTGAATTTGAATTTCCGGGGGAGCGGGATCGACCAAGGATGACTCTTGACTAATCGTAGGATCAGCTGGTGGAGGACTCAAAGAAAGACGATTATAACCAGCTAGAAGGCATGGTGTAGAACCAGTTGGGTTGTCTAAAACTCGCTTGGCTTCATCCATATACGGACAAAGGTGAATGGCATGGTACCCCCCACACAACTTATAGGGATTGGTAATCTTACCCTGCTTCCTAGGAGTATTACCAGCACCAGTTGAAGACGTGCCCCCAACCTGACTCCTGGAAGCCAAAGGCAATGGTGGATGACCGTTGGACCATACTTCGAGTACCTTGGGAATGTCAGGGAAGTCTCGAAGAAGATGGTCTCCCATGCACAACATGCAAGGCAACTTGACTTTCCGCGGAAGGTTGGGAGGTTTATCAAGAGGAGATGCTTCAGAAGCAGTAGCTACACTTTTAGCCTCTTTCTTATTAGACTTCTTCTTCTTTTTCTTTTTCTTCTTCTTCTTAGCCACCTGGTTACTCGAATCTAGACTTTCGCCAGGTGAAGTTGAAGATGAAGACGCAGAAACAGGTGAAGAAGGGGAGAGGTCCACCTTGGAATCAACATGATGTTGTTCAGGCGTAGGAACTGATTGAACAGTAGCTGAGACATTCGGGACCACAGAGGTTGATAACAACCAAACAGGCAACCCAACAGTTAACCCAGGAAGGGACAACATTGCCATATAAGGAGCACCAACATTCCCAAAAGGAGGATAAGGACCTGGATTCCCATCGGAGGGGAATCCTTGGTTGGTGAACTCCGGAAAAGTTGCCATCAGAAACGATCTTCAGAACAACACCCTAAGGAAACTAACTTTAACCAGGAATATTTCGTGGGCAGTTAATTTTTAAAACATTGAAACAAAACTCTACCGTTTCATATTTTAAGAGTCGAGAAACAGGTAAAAGGTGACTCTATCACTTTCAGATTGGAAACAAGTGTGAAAGGACAAGCGCTTGATGATCCTTTCAAATTTAAGGAGTCAGAAAAGATCAAATGACTACTCAGGAATACTAGGCAAAGGGTGTACCAAATAACCGTGAACTGTAATATACACCTTGGTTTCAAAATGAAAGAGAAATCAACCAAGGACTTAATGTACATGTAGGCAATCTCCCCGAATGCTGTGTCCGGTGTATCACGGGTATAGGGCGGCAGAATCGGCTTCTTATGGATAAAGGTTTGAAACCTAGTGGGGTCTCCCTTTATATACGCGATGGTACGGGGAACACAAGTCCGTACTAGTGCTGTCTAAAGCCAAGAGGCGAATGAAAGCTACTAGGTTTAAAGACGCCGGAACACGTCTCTAGCCTAGACCTCTAAATATTTCATTAATGTTTCAATGCTTCCTTAGGTAAATTGAGGAAATTTTATGGTTGATCTTCAATTATGTTTCAGTTTCAAGGCCCTACCGTATGTCATATGACAATCTCCTGTATGCAGCTATATGATAAAAGAAAACTTTCCATTTCGATGAATGCTATCTAGTTAAGGGAAGAGCTTCAAATGATGAAACAAACAACAAAAGTGCAAACGAAAACTTTCCAAACTAAATGACTTTCACTATCCGAAAGTAATTTCAAACATTCAACGATGTGAATAATGCAATGTAATCTATGCAAAATCCTTTTTTTTCCGAAAACCATGCAATTGTAATATATGCACAATTTCCCTTTTCTTTTTCAAATTATAAGAATGCAATCAATGCATTTTTCGATGAAATGAGAATCTACTTAATGCATGATTTCAACGAAAGAGAATGCACTCAAAGCGATTTCTAGTTTTCAATCATTAAACAATGTAATCTAAGTTCAATGATGGATCTCAAAAAATACTTTTCAATGCAATGTGATCTAATGCATTTTAACGAAAAGCAAACTATGAGACGAAAACTAAAAGAACACAAATCTCCTTAATGAAGGATGAATGCAAAAGAGATGTAAACAAACACTAAGAATGCAATTGTTGTTTCAAACACTTTGTAACGAAATCCCTCAAAAGGCGACAAGACATATAAGGTCAAACACAAAGAGGATTTCCAAAGCAAGAGATCAAAACAAGGCATTCATTCCCTTTTACATCAAGCAATCATAGCAAGAAGACATTCCAAACAATGAGCAATGCAATCTATGCTCATACAGAGGAAAGGCCAGAAGGGAAAGACACACTGGTGAAGGATTTAGGGAAAAAATCTCAATTTTCACAGACCCTGAAATTGGCTCGACTTGTACATTGACAACTAGCGCCAACTGGCGCGACTTGCACACTGACAACTAGCGCCAATGGCCAATTGGTGTGGGTTGCTAACTGACAACAAGCACCAACACCTGAAAATGAAAAAAACAAGAATTTCTCCCAACCAAGACTAGACTCACCACTTCAAGCAGAATCTCCAAGACTCAAATGAGCCATGTGATCTAGGCTCAAAGTGAGACACACACAGATCAAGCTCAGAAAACTAAAAACAAAGCAAACCCTAGTACCTCACAAGATTGGCGCGACTATGAGGCTAAAACTAGCGCCAGAACAGAATTGGCGCGGGTTATACACTAGCAACCTGCGCCAATGGGCGTGACTGTCAGGCTGAAAAGCGCGCCAGTTGAGTTTCCCAGTCAAAAATAAAAAAGAACAATCCAGCAAGCAGACCAGTGATGATCAAGCTATCAAAGACCCAAATTCACAGAAAGAACCAGCCCAAAAGAGCTGATCAAGCAAGGAGGATCAAGAATCAACCGAAAAGACAAGACAAAGCTCCAAGTGTTCAGTTTACAAACTAAACAGGAGATTGACTGAAGCAGCTTTGATCTAATTCACAATTGCAGAGCAAAAGCGTTTCGAAGGCTATCTGGCCAACTTCAGACTCCGTCTATAGATTATAAAATGAACAACAACAAGCTAACGATCCCCAGCGGAGTCGCCAATTTTTTGTGGAGGTAAATCCCCTCTGCGGACAGAGGCGATCCCTACTAGCCCAGACCGGGTCTAGCAACAATCATTCACGCTATAGTGCAGGTTCCTAATTGCAATAAATCGACTAGCGATGAAGGCTTACCTGGAATCCAACGTTGTTGCTATAGAAGAGGTGGCGCTCTCGTTCCTCAGCCCTGGCAGATCACGATCCCCACGATCTCCGTGATAGGACACCTGCACATGCGAGAAAAAAAACAAACGCAAGCGTAAAATCTAGTAGATGCGACTATATTTCAGTCAGAAAGGACATAACTCATCATCATAAATAACAACAAGAGTGGAACCATAACCGATAGTCGTTCATTAATAATCAATCAAAGGAAAATTACAACCATAGTTCTGACGCTGAATTCTCCTTCGGCGGTTCACCAGCAAAACACATCTCAAAAATCCTGTCAGGGATGGGAAAAACCTCTCTCTTTAGCTCTTGACGATAGTATCCTTGCTTGAAATTGGCCTTAAGGGAATTATGGAGGCTCTTGCAGCATAAGGCTCTTGGAAATTTGGGAACTTGAAGACTAGCTTGCAATGGAGATGGGAAAGCTTTTATAGATGGAGGAAGAGGAGTTGGGATCCCTATAATCATGGGATTGGCCCTATCATCAAGGAAGCTTCCATGAGAGGTGGCAAACCACTTCCTTTCTATGGAAATCCGTAGCCAAACTTCCCAACTCAAGATAGATATCAGTTCCTGGATCAGTTAGGACGAAACTTCCGCCATTTATTTTTAAAAAACACCTCTTAAATTGGCTGGCGCGAGTGCGACTCTAGGACAGAGTGCCAACTGGCACGGCCTCTTTGAAGTATTTTCCCCATTGGCGCGGGTATTGAACTACCTGCTCGCGCCAATGCTAAAAGGGCCATTTTTAGGGTTTTTCACAAGGAAATGTCTTCAGGGCAATGATAGCTCATGTTCAGAGGGATGTTATGAAAGTATTTTCAAGCCATGTTATTGCTCACAGGTCACAAAATGAGCCCTCCAATGTGCGGGACGGGGATTGCAGGGACGATGACAAATTACTGTGTAACAATTGGTAATCTACAAGGAAATTTAACTTTTCTTCATCAATGGTTTTAATTCTAACTACCCCATTATTAAATACAATTTCAAACTCATAAGTACCAAGCCAATGAGTTTGAAATTTTCCTTGAAAATATTTAAATTTAAAATCAAAAAGTAATGCCCAATCTCCTAGCCGGAACTTCCCGTATTTGATAGACTTATCATGCCATCTAGAACTCTGTTGTTGAACTATGATAGTTCTAAAAATAGCATCTTTTTTAATCTCATCATATTTGTTCAATTGCTCCATTCTTTCTTTTTGTGCTTCCAATAGATCAAGACCCAATTTGACTGCTGTTTTGAAAGTCTTTATTTGGAACTCAATAGGGAACAATACTTGTTTCCCATAAACAAGTTCATAATGAGTATGTCCTATTGTGTTTCTCCATGTGGTATGATATGCCCATAAAGCTTCTAGAATCTTTTCTTCCCAATCCTTTCTATGCAGATGCACAATTTTGGTAAGAATTGCTTCAATTACTTTATTAGTTGATTGAATTTGTCCATTTTATTGGGGATGATATGGAGTGGATTTTTGATGTTTGATTTTATATTCCTCCATTATCTTCTACACCAACTTGGATGTAAATTGAGTACCTTGATCTATTGCAATTTCCCTTGGGACACCAAAACAAGTGAATATATCCTTAAAATGAAATGAAACTACAACATTTTTAGTAGCAAAAGGATTTTATTTAGCTCCTACCCATTTAGTGACATAATCTATTAAAAAAATAATGTACCTTTTTTTTATCCTGATGGAGGATTAATGGACCAAAAAAATCAAAAGGCCACTTTTCAAAAGGTTCAATAAGTATTTGAGGTTGTAGATGAATCTCATATGAAGGAAAATTCTTTCCCATCCTCTGAAAACTATCACATATCTTAACATATTTTTTGGCATATTTGAAAATATAAGGCCAATAATATCCTAAGAGAAGGATTTTGTAAGTAGTCCTTTTATTGAAAAAATGTCCTCCACATGGTTCATCGTGACAAGCCTTTAATATTTCTGGTACTTCATCTTCACTAACACATATTTGAATGATTAAATTAGGTCCTGTTTTTTACATTTCTCCATTTATCCATGAATAAGATGCACTAGTTTGAATAAATTTCATTTTATCTCTAGGAGAAAAATATGAAGGTAACATACTTAACCATATTGTCACTTTGCCATTAGTAATATATTTATTCATTAAATATATAATTGCAGGGTGATTTATGTGAACAAAAGTTTCATAACCAATGATATAATGTCGAAACTTATTAGTAACATGTACAATGACTAAAAACTCCTTTTCTGTTACAATATAATTAAACTCTGCAAGAGTTAAATTTTTACTTGTGTAATAAATTTCATATGGAGTCAAATCTTTCTATCTTAATACAACTCCTAAAGCTGTATCTGAAGCATCAATTGAAATATGGAAAGGAAGGCTCCAATTTGGTCCTCTTAAGATAGGTGCTTCAAAAATATTTTCTTTCAATGTTTCAAAAGCATTTTGGCATTCATAATTCCAAATGAATTCACAATATTTTGTAAGAAATTTGAAAATTGGACAAGATATCTTGGTGAAGTTGTTTATATATCTTCTATAATAACCAACAAAACCAAGAAAACTTCTAAAATATTTTTGAAAAGTAAGAATTGATAATTTTTAAATAACTTCTACTTTAGATGCATCCACTTTAATTCCATCTCCTAAAATTTGGTGGCCTAAAACAACTCCCTCGCTAAAAATCATAAAAAAAAAATTCATGAATTAAAGAGAGGTTTCTTTATTTACACATACTCGGGACTTTTTCCAAAATTTCAAGAGCTTCTCGAAATAATTCCCATAGATTGTAAAATCATCCATATAAATTTCCACAAAATCATGGATTAAACCAGAAAAAAATTCCTAGAACTGCCCTCTGGAATGTTGCAGGTGCATTGCATAATCCAAAAGGAAGTACCCTTTAAGCATAAGTTCCCTATGGAAAGGTGAAAGTTGTTTTGTCTTGATCTTCTGGAGCTACTTGGATTTGGTTATATACACTAAAACCATCCAAGAATGAAAAATAATTTTTCCTTGCCAATATATCACGGACTTGATCTATAAAGGGAAGTGGAAAATTATCTTTCAGGGGGGCTTTATTAAATTCCATATAATCAATGAATAATCTCCATTTTCCATTTTTATTTGGAAAAATAACTAATGGTGATACCCATTGACTATCAGATATTGGATAAATGAAATTCACATTCAACAACATTTGCAACTCCTCTTTAACAACTTCCCTAAGATTTGGATTCATCCTCCTCTGAGGTTGTTGAATTGGTTTGGTATTTTATTTAATATAGATATGATGCATACAAGTGTTAGGATCAATTCCTTTCATATAAGTGTATTCCCATGCATAAGAAGAGGAATGTTCTTGTAACATATTTATCAATTTTTTCTTTTGATATTATTCCAAATTATTATTGATATTCAATTTTTTTCCTGGAAATATTTCTATTAAAGAAATGCCAAATTTTTTTCATAGAATGCAAAGCGATTTGGTAAGGTGATAAATATTCAACATTAAATTGTTCTTGAAAACCTTGATCTCATTCAAAATATGATGAAGAATCATTATTATTCATCAAATTTAAAATGTGATCTTCCTCATCTATTTGCAAAGTAGAAAATATTGATTTTATACCAAAGTCTTCATTATCATCATCTTTCCAAAATTCATTTTCTACTTCTATTGTTGTTTTTTGCTCGGGGGTATAATGTGAATTTCTTAGTGCAGATTCTATTGGAGATAAAAATATCACTAGATCTACAAATTATGAAAGAATCAATTGTAGCTAACCATGGTATTCCTAGAATCAATGGATGTCCTCCTAAATGATTCTTGGGAGTTAAAATCATAAAATCAACAGGATATTCCCAAGAATCTAAGGAGACAAAGACATATTCTAACACACCATCTAGTTTAATAACAAATCTATCTGCTAACTGTAATAATGCTGGAGTGTACTAAATATTGGAAAGTTTTAATTTATCCATAGTTTTTTTACTCATGATATTGATAGATGCTCCCAAATCGATCAATGTGTTTGGAATCTTGATACCATTAATGTGTGTTTTTACGATGGGACTTCCCAGATCTAGATATTTCCGCACTGTTGGTTTCCCCATCATAATCTCTGCAATTTTTGAAACAAAATGGATTTTTTTAATTTATTCCTTTTTCCTTCCTGGTTTTTAATGCTTAATTCCTTGATTATTCTTGAAAATATTAGAATTTCCTTTATAGTTTGTAACAAAGAATTTTTTATGCCAAAATTATTTAATTAATCCAAAATGTCATATTTAGGAAACACAATTTTTTTCTCTAGTCCTTTGTCAATTTTATCCTTCAAGGAAAAGGTGGATTTTGAAAAGAAACGGAAGGTTGTTATCCAATGGGAGTTGAATTTATTGGAGTTTCATTTACAGGGGTAATTTCTTTCTGAAAAATTTCTTATTGATTAAGAGATGTTTCTTTCTCAAGAGGTTCATCTTCTTTCTGAATAACAATAGATGGTAATTTATTTTCCAAAACTCTACCAGATCTAAGTTGGACATTATTTAGATCTAACGGAGTTATCATGCAAGCTTGGAAATTTTTACCTTCTATATTGTAGACATGTTGTGAATTTTTATTGTTTGGGTTCGGAAGTGGTTGAGAAGGTAGTTGATTGGTTTTTTTTGGGGTATGATGTGGGTGATAATGGAAGTGGTTGATTAGAATACTGAGTTTTTATTTGAGATTGTGGAAAATAATTTTATTGAGGATTATAATATGGAGGTTGATATGGAATAAATGGTTGTTTAAATTGATTAAATTGAGGATTCCTAGGAGGGTAATGCCAACCTTGTGTCCATAATGGATTTTTAGGTGGAAATTGTTTCCAAGGAATTGGGGTATTCCAATTTTTTTGAGGCTGTGCAAATGATTGATATCGAGGGTTAATATATTGCACTATATTTGGTTATTGCAGTTGCCATGGTCTTTTACCGATAAAATAAATGACTCAGCTTCGATTGTTTCAATTTCATTTTTCAATACTTATTTAAGCCTAGGGATTCAAGGGAATACCTTTGTGTCATGGTTTTCTACACAAACAACACATATTTCCACACTATCAAGAGGGAATTCTCTTAGGTCACGTTTCCTTTTGAATTTATGACAAAATATTGATAATGCATAATTTTAAAAATTTTCTTGTTTTGAATCTTAAGGGTATCCAATTGCTCACTAAGACACCCTAAAATATCTGTTTTAAAATTATCAAGAAATTTTCCTATTTCTGCTCTACTTACTGTTCCAACTGCAGATTTATTAATCCTACACATAACAATATCTCTGGGGTTTTTCTGGTTCTAGACTTACCTCTTGAAATATGTGTACAAAGTTCAATAATGTCTCTATATGATAACTGTGAAACATCTCCTTTACCCATTAAATTGAGAAGATATATCCACTCATCTCTAATGGATTTTAGCAAACGATATTTTGAAGTTTAATTATCTAGAGTATTCATTTTAGCCCTTTTAACATTATAAGCAAATATTTTAACCAAATACTTGATATTTTCATCCTCTTTTTGCATAATTTTAAAGATTTCATCTTTAAGGTTATGAGGCATACAATAATCTTCGTATTTTTCTAAGAACAAATCTTTCATTTCTTCCCATTTTATTATGGTATGTGTTCCTAATCCCATAAATCATATAAGTGCTCCATCTTTAAGAGTGGCTAGAAACAATTTAATTTTTTGAGAATCAAGCAAGCAATCATAAGACCTACACAAAAATTCAAACTCAAAAACAAATGTTTTAGGATCCTCATTTATTATTCCATGGAAATTAGGCAAGATGGAGGGTGAGATATTCTTCATTGCGACTGTGGTATCTTCATCTAAAATGGGAAATCCAAAAGGTTTTGGTTCTCCTCTTCCACCTCTTAAATCCCTTCCTCCATCTACTCCTCAATTTCCTCCTCTACCTCTTCCTCCTCCAATCCTATGTTCACCATTCACATTGTGTACCTCTCCTTCCCCTTCCCCTACCATTGTATATTATTTAGAGCTTATGTAAGGTTCTATAATTGGGTTTTCTAGCTCCTCCTCTGGTTCTTCTATCAATGGAATGTTAAAATATTTTTTTCCTTCTTCTTCACTACAGACTTTTAGTTCTTATCCTAGATTTTTTTCTCCAGTCAAAGATAGAAATACTACTCCTTCTCTTGGGGATGCAGGTTCTTCTACAACTTCAATAGAGGAAGTTGATGAATCCCTAGGTTGGATCTCAGATCTAATTACCTTAAGAAGTATATATCTACCTGCAAATGATGGAATATGAGTTTTAGTGGATGGTGTGGCACTACATGGTCTTATTGGGGTGAGTGGTGATGTTGGAATTGAACTCCTACCTCTACCTATAAATCTATCCCTAGAATCTCTTTCCCTATGCATAAATGTATTTTTATCATTTTTTTTTTAATGAAAAAGTCTCCTAAATAATAAATCCTATATACACTTCCCCAACAACAATGCCAAAATGTTTGGTAATTTAATTGATGTTAAATTAATTCATATATTATCAACCACGACTTGTAAACTGATGAAGTGTAAATGCATTGTTTGTGCTAGGACTTCTTAATCGGTGAATAATTTTCAAATTAAGTTAGGATGTTTCATGCACATGTTTTTATCTAAAACTTATTCAAATAAAAAATAATATCACTCTTGCAAAAATAAATCACACTTGCAGAAATTAAATCTTCACAAAATCTCAAATTAAATCTTCACACAATCTCAAAGTAAATCTAAAGCTAGTTAACACTTTGTAAAGAAAGGAAACTAATCTAAATAACACACAAGTGAAAATGAAAATATTATCCACACGAGAAAATAAAAATTAAATATATACTAACATAAATGGAATTAAATATTAAGTTCAAATTTAAAATGTCACACTAATAGAACCAAATATAACTGATAAAGCCTTGAAAGCATTCTATTTCTGATTGCAATTTGAAATCAAATTAATTCTAATCTAACATCTGCATGTGCACAATAATCCATTTCTTCATTCCTCACACAAAAAATTGATCAAATTTATGAAAGAAATATAAATAAACTTAAATTCAAACTCTATCTCTGTCATAAGCATCTACTACAAATTGAAATTGAACTGAAAGGTTAAATGTAATGCTACGGAAATGAAATGAGAAAATTAAGTTATTAGTTAAAAATAGAATTAAAATCTTACCGCTCCTAGGGGGCCTCCTGTGATTTGTAAGTATGCAAAAATCCATAGAGTCTATGCATGAATTCGAACACAATGCATAGGGAAAACAAAAAGTTTGAATTAACAATTATCAAGAGTTTTTCAAAACAATAATCAAGTCTATCTTCATTGTGGCGAGAGGTAGATATATAACCTCCTTCAATAACTATTTAGAGATTTATGAGCCTATCCTTCTCAATAGAGACTCTAAAAATAACATAAGACAATATAAAATTGCAATATCCTCATGATTTTCTATTGAAGAAGCAAATTATAAGGAAAAATGTTAGCTCCATTAATTTTCTCACTCGCTTAGGTCACCGTCGGCTCCTTATTCGCTGGTTGACTTATGCGATGACCTAGTTTTTATGGCATCCATATCATCGATCTAGATCATGGAAATGGGTAGATGTCGTTATGCCAGTTTTTAGCCACCTATCCATACAATTTTTTCCTTAGCTGGAGTTTCTAAACCCATAGAACCTTTGATTAAGATGCAAAATAAGTTATTAGCTGCAAAATTGATGCAATTTAATAACTTATGCAAATACAAAGTTAAATAATAAGGACCAATGAAACATTGAAATAAAAGATGATTGAGTACCTACTTCTTCCAATAACCTTGTAAACTGATGCTCAATTAGAATTATTAAAGTAAAAAAGAGGATATTGGAGTGTACGAAGGTTGTCAAAAAGGGGAAATTTTGTATTCAACAATAGGTTTTTTCACTGGCCCCTTAATTTCATGAAAATAGGGGAATGATTAGAATCCCCTCTACTGTCTACTTACTACAAAATGAAAGAGAATTTATCCAAAAATGATTTTGCAACCAGGAAACGATCAAGATTTTTTTCCACGTGATCAAAACCAACACACTTATTTCTACAGGTTGCTTTGATATTTACTGATTCTACATATATGATTTTATGGGCTAACAAAAATGTTTGAATAAGTCTGGGAGTGGATTTTCTATGGCTCTTAGACCCCATTCTTCCACCACTCCCAAATAGAAATTTAGGTCACCCCCAAGGATGAGACAGTTTGATTTCAATATATCGTTACCAACACTACAAGGAAAAGACCCTCTAGCGGAGGTTATAAAGGATGTTTTTAGTGTTATAAAACTGGCCAAAATTATCAAAAAAACATTTGCTACAACATCCATTTATGGTTATAGAGGTTTTGGGAGAGATTTTAATGGAAATTCAACACAAATAAAAAAAATGGGTGGCTGAAGGTTATTACGAATGTTTTTTTCATTGGTGCACTACTCTAGATTTAACGCACCAATGCATACATGTATAAGGCGCCCCTAGGCAGTCGCAGGAGAATGCATCGGGATGTTAAGGTATAGAACCACACCGGGTATAGTGTTGGTGATACAATGCACAATGTCGTTCTAATTGGTCTTGGGATTTGTGCGGTGCCCATAGGTCGTATCAGCGCACTAGTGCGTAGACTTAAAGAAATGCACAGGTGCATAGTATCACACAAATGCAATGACATTTATAATTGGTATCATTATTTGTGTGGTGCCAATAGGTCGTAAAAATTCACCGGTGTGTATAAACAGATAAACGCCCCGGTGCACAATATCACACAAATGCACCAAGATTTATAATTGGTATCAGTATTCGTGCAGTGCCCATAGGTCGTACAAATACACCAGTGCGTATAGACACATAAACACCCCGGTGTGTAGTATCACACAAACACACCAAGATTTGTAATTGGTATCGGTATTTGTGCAGTGCCCTTAGGTCGTAAAACGACACCAGTGCGTATAGACACATAAACGCACGGGTGCACCGTACCACACAAACGCCTCGATATTTTTAATTGGTTTTGGTATTTGTGCGGTGCCCATAGGTCATAGAAACGCACCGGTGTATAGTAACTGACATGCACCAGTTTTCATTTTGTATTTTTTAGAAACATCGACTTGTGACAGTGAAATTATTGTGATTGTTTTAAATTCATTATTCATCAAAATTCGACACATCTTATAACAATATTCATATTAATTAAATTTTTATTAATGCATTTGAATCTAATGTTTGAATTAATTTGTTATATCATATCATAATTATTGTGGTTTTTTAAAATTCATTATTCATCAAAATTCGACACATATATATCTTATAACAATATTCATATGAATTAAATTTTTATTAGTGCATTTGAGAACGACAATGGAGAATGTAATAGCGACAATGGAGAATGCAATATAATGAATTAAAACACACACACACACACACACACACACACACACACACACACACACATATGAATAAGGCATTCTTTGTCATACAAAATGGGACAGTTATTGGTATCCCTTTATCTTTCAATTGGGACACTATGTGCATTACATTAAATAAAATGTTTGATTTCACAGACATTTTTCAAAAAATACAATACTTGCTTTGACATCCAAAGGTAGTGATCATCATTCTTCGCTTGAACTGTTGTCACTGCTAGAGCTACTTCCATGAATTGGGTTATTTTCAGGAATGTTTTGTTCACAGTGTTGATTTCTTTCTTCTTCTTCACCTTCCATCTACAAACATAAAAATAAATTGTAATGAGTGTATATACATTGGTGAGAATAATGAAAATTGCAATATTAAATAATATACATCAATGTAAATCGAAAAGAGATGACGTACCATTGCAACAATTGACTCATAAACTATACACATTCTTTCAAAACCATGTAACATGCCATCTTTCAAGATTTCATTTGTTGGCACAGTTCCATACTTTGTTTCTTGCAACTTTTATACCCCATAACAAATCATATATTAATATAAAAGATTTGTTTTTTCTATTAATTATAGACAGATCTAAGTAAAACAAGATCGATAGATGCTTACAAATTCCGCAATTAAGTTCTGATAGGCCAACAAATACTCACAACCCATATTTATCCCAATTTCAATCAATTCCTCTGATGGTTATTCTTTTTATGTTAGCACTTGTTTGAAGACATTCAATGATGATTTTTTTAAACAACTTAAAAAATAAAAAATTGAAATCTAGTTAAGTTGTTATAAGGAAGTAACAATTACTCACAAACTTGATATCAACCCTTTTCTTCCTTGTTGTCCTGTTTTATGTGCTGAATGGGTTCCATTTTCTTTTATTTTCTAGAAGAAAATACTTGAAAATTAATATTTAATGCTAAATTTTTTATTTATTGCACCTAATGATCAAAAAATTCAACGATTACATATTACATTTGAAGCACATTGTTATTGAGATGGCTCCTCCTGCGATGCAATTTTGTCCATTTCTTTGATCATCTCCTTGTACACCTTTTTGGACATTCCTACTGGCATATTTCTGATATTAGCTCGTTCATATTTTTAGATTTTTATAATCTTCCTAAAAATGTAACATGACAATAAAATATTTAATTTTTATATTGATATATGAAAAGTAAATATAACAAAAGAGATATTTATAAATAATTCTAGACAAACATTTAAAGGAATATTAATTTTTCATTCCTTCTTTTTTGTTGTTGTACGTTTTTACTCTTAAAAGTCTAACATGTCTCATTGACCAATTCTTTGGAAACTCTTCCTATAGTTTAGATAAAATTTGGTTCTTGGAACCATTGGATTGGTTTTTGTATTGTAAGTGGAAAGAATGTCTATACATTCGCTCCACAAGATCCCTCAAACTTTTGTAAAATATTTTCCCACTTTCGTTAACCTCCAACACCATTCCAGATGAGCTAAGGAGCAGTTCATTTTCATTTGCATGTTCTATTTTTTTCTTTTCTTAGAACAACATTCCTTTTCTAAGTTGTTGGTCCCTATAGAACATTAAACATGTGTGAATTAATAGACTGTTTGACACATGTTATCTAATAATTTTAATCATATTATTAATGAAAATTAAAAAAAGAAACTCATATTGGATCGATAGTATTTTTTCATTCACCTGATTCATCCTTTTGCAATTTTTCCATCAAGAATTTACACTATTATGGTCCTAGATAAGAAATAATCTTATCGAGCTTCATCATTTTGTGGCTCTGCATGATACACAGTAAATAATACATATTAGTTAAACTTACATATAGTTCAAAAATAATATTTTTTGTAAAGAATTTACAAAGAAATTGCCTTTTTTGCTTTTCTTGATGTGTTATCAATATTTTTGTTACTTGATCTCTTGTTAGCCATTTCCTTATCAATCTCAAACCTGTACCTTATCATTTATTAATATATTTATAAATAAATTGTCAACTTTTCAAGTAAAAAAAAGATCTCAAGAAACCAGTGCACCATTCATGGTGTATGCACCAACGCCAATGCGTGGGTGCCTTAGAAACACACCACACAAACAATATAATAGACCATATGGTTCTCTATGTCAACAAGGAGCACCGGTGCATTACATGTCAATCACTGCACCGATTAACCATGATAAAATAATAAAAATCGTCGAGTGTTAGTTTTTGTAGCATAAACCGGTGCCATATTTTACATATGGCGCACCGATAATTTTTTTATTTTTTATTTTTTATCAAATTAATTTCATGGTGAGCTTGTACAATACCGAGCACTGGTGCGCTAGGTTATGCCGGACGCACCAATGAAAAAAAAATCTTTTTTTTTTTAAATTCACGCATGGGCCGACATGGATTGGGATCCGACTATGCAAATCATCTCGTCGGTTGGATGTATTAGGTCTATATTTAGCAATGCAAACCCTATAAATATAAATTGAAAAGCCCTAATTCTGAAATCACAGAAAGAGGGAGAAGAAAGGGCAGAAACAAGAAAAATGTAGGGTTTGTATTCTTTGAAAGTGTTTTTTTTTTTTTTTGCAAAACAGAACATTCACGGTGCGCCATAATTAAATAGTGCACTGGTTGCATATTTTAAAAATGGCGCACTGAGAAAAAATATTTTGTTTTTTTAATTTTTTATCACAGTACTTTCGAAGTGCACTTGGATAATAGAGCGCACCGGTGCACTCAGGCACACAGGGCATACTGATAAATTTTTTATTATTTTTAATTTACGCAAGGGCTGACATGGATTGGGATCCGACTATGAAATTCGTCCCGTGGGTTGGATGCCTTAGGCTTATATTTAGCGATACAAAACCTATAAATATAAATTGAAAAGCCCTAATTCTTAAATAATAGAAAGAGGGAGAAGAAAGGGTAGAAACAAAAAGAATGTAGGGTTTGTTTCTAAACTGGATTTTTTTGGGTGAAACAGCACGTTCACGGTGCACCATAATGAAATAGTGCACTGGTGCCATATGTGACATATGGCACACTGATAAAAACATATTTTGTTTTTTGTTTTTTTTTTTTATCACTGTACTTTCGCGGTGCGCTGGTATAACAGAGCGCACTGGTGCGCTAAGTTACGTAGGGTGCACTGAGGAAAAAAATCTATTTTTTTTTAAATTCACGCAAGGGCCGACATGGATTGGGGCCTGACCATGCAATTCATCCCATGGGTTGGATTTCTTATGACTATAGAAAGTCTATAAATCTAAATTGAAAATCCCTAATTCTGAAATTACAGAAAGAGGGAGAAGAAAGGGAAAAAAAAAAAAGAATATAGGGTTTCTGTTTCTAAAATTGGATTTATTTATTTATTTTATTTTTCTGAAAACTACAGAAAAAGTAAAAAAACTGCAGAAAAAGTAAAAAAAACAATAAAATTTGTTTTTTTATTTTACTGCATAAAAAAATTTGCAGACAAAGTAAAAAGAACAATAAACTTTGATTTTTTTCTTTTACTGCATAAAAAAACTGCTGAAAAGGTAAAAAAAAAACAATAAAGTTTACTCACATCATTTGAAATTCTATGCTACAGGGTTTGAATCACCAGAGGTTTGGAATTATGATTGTCTGATTACTTCTGTTCGAACGTATTTCCCTGCTCCATAGTGCTCTCGTGCTATGTTTGCTCCAGGTATGTATCCTGCAAATATCTAGCTGGATTTTTTACAAAAATAGTGAAATAATGAAAAGTTTTTAGTATTTAAAAAAATGTTTTATGAAATTAGATTTTTGAAAATATTTTACTGCCCATTTTTCAATTTATCGCTTTTTTCACTTAAATAAAATAGAGTTGCACTTTTTTTATTTTCGATTATTCACCACCGGTGTGTCTCTTAATCGAACTGCACTAGTGCATCTGGGTATAAAATGACATCGGTGTGCATTACCAAAAATGTATCGGTGCAGTGATTTGTACATTATGCACCGAAATTAAATTTAGATGTGTGCACCAAAATTTATTGTTGTTTTTCTCAAATGCAGGGAGAAAATATCATAATTATATGGAATGGAAAATTATTAAAAATCCAACTCGTTCCATAATATTTCTCAAAGTCCATTGCGAAGTTCTCCCTATCCATCTTGAGACATAATATTTACTTCAGATTTTATATTTTCACTATCTAGTTAAATTTATGTTTTTTATCCATGCAGTCAATCATGCACAACTTAATTAAATTTGTAATGTATAAATTTTTTTAGGTTCATGTAGATTTACCATCGAGTTCAGTTGCAAAAAATATTCAAACTGCTCCAAAACATCAGAATTTCTTATCAGGTGCTACATACCGCAAGGCACATTTGGTAGATGAAAATGGACATCTGCTTCATCCTGCCAATTGTAACAATATTGCATCCTCTAGCCACAATCCTGGGACAATCATGGTAATTACAGTTATAATTGTTTGGTATATATATTGATTAATATGTACTTATTTCAACGTCAAACCAATTTATAATCATGCAATATTGTCAACCTGGTTACTAATTGATATCATATATTTGTACTAATCATGTTCAAATATTTTTTTTTTAATTATTAGGATTCTAGTGATGATGAACGACCGACCTACCATCTTCTGTTGCACCCCACAACAATGTAAAATTGAGAGAAGACTGAATTAAGAGAAAAAATCGGAAAGGAATGATACCAAGAATGGTTGAATCAACCACCGATTCAATTCCCTCTACGTCCAAATTCACCAATTAGGAATGACTACAGCAATAGTAGTTCTTCACAAGCTGGAAATGGAGGCAATTAAATAGAGGTTGGTATGGATGATTACTTAAGGGATACGACTACCATGGAGACAATGTTGTTAGATGCATTCCAAAACGATGATTAGCTAGGGGATGATGCTCCTATCGCTGACACCTTTTTCGAAAGCCTTAAATTTTCTTCCACCACCCCTCTCTTTGGACCTGGCGGTCAATCAAAGTCTACCTAGTTGGGGAAAATGATGTTACTGTACAAATTGAAAGAAAATTTTGGCTTGTTGAATGCATGTTTCTTGGAAATTTTGAGGTAAGTTACCATAAAGTACTCCCTTATATAATTTGAAATATAATTAGTACACTGCAATGAACATTACAAATCGTAAATTTTATGAATGTTAATAATTATATTGACATTAATGTACATTTATTAATATATTTTTCCATGATCACCAACTACAGGTTATTCAAAGATAAGGTTCTTCCGAGTGATAATGTCTTGCCCAGTAGCTGCGAAGAGGGAAAGAAATTGTTGAAAATGTTGGGTCTTCAGTACATATCATATCATGCATGTCCAAATTATTTTATTATATATAGAGGAGAATATGCAGACAAAGAGATGTGTCTGACATGTGGTCATGACAGGTATGATAAATAAAAAAAGAAGGGTAAATCATGTACCAGTCCTTCTTTTAAGATATTGAGGCACATGTCTATAATCCCAAGGATTCAAAGGCTTTTTCGTTGAAAATAATTAGCTATGTTGCAAGGATGGCATGCCTCACACAGAAGTGAGTTGGGAGTTATATGACTCCAAATTGATTCAATAGCCATGAAGCATATAGAGGACACATGGCCCGAAAAATTCAAGGATGAAGTACAAAGTCTATGAATCAGCATAGCCATGGATGGCCTCAACCCATATTTCCTCTAGAACACCAAATATTCTATTTGGCCTGTAGTAGTGATCAATAACAATATCTCCCCATGGTTTTTCGTGAATAATGAACATCTTATGTTGGCTCTCATAGTCCCTGGTTGAAGACAAGTGAAGAATATGGGTGTCTACTTACAACCATTGGTAGATGAATTGAAGGAATTATGGGATGGGATAAATGTATATGATGTATCAAGACCCATTGCAACAAAGAGGAGTTTTACGTTGTATGGAATATGTGCTTACACGGCACATGATTATCCAGGCTTAGGAGTTTGCTCTGGTAAATTACATGTCTAATTTATTGATTTGTTTATATACGTAACAATATTATTTCACATATTAGTTATTTAATTCATTGTAATATTTGTTCTAATCTTCATGATATTATTTAACGTGCCATGCATATTAATTAATGTACACAAATATAATGTTGCAGGTCTTGTAACAAAAGGGTATTTTGGATGTAAATGTTGTGGACCTTCTCTGAAAGCTAGATGGTTCAAGGACCTACGAAAGCCAGTGTATGATTGCTCTAGGGTATTACTACTAGAAGAACACCCTTACAGAAGAGAATTATCCAATTTCAATGGTAAAATAGAGAGAACCCAAAGGCCTCCAATAATGAAACTAGCTGAATGGATTAGAGCATATGAGAGAGAGAGAAGGAGAAGGAGTTCATAGAAATGTTCGATTTAAATGGGGAGCCTATGTTCGATGATCCATATTTATTCGACACCTATGTTGAGAAATTTCCCATTGGGATGAAAATGAAATCTATCTCTTATGACCTCCCATATTGGGAGCAACTTAAGATTACCCACTTATTAGATCCCATGCATATATTTAAAAATGTTTCATCTTATTTATGGAGGCACATATCATCGAAACAAGGTGACACATTGGATGTTAAGAAATATCTTATTACTTCGAAAACTAAAAAGAAAAATTGGCCAAGACGATTAGAAAGTACGGGATTAGAGGTAGGCGTTGGTTCCTCTAATTCATGGTTTTTCAAAGAAGTTGATGTTCCATGGATTTAAAAAAAAGATGATATTTCTTTGGCAAAGGAAGTTATAATGGGTGTGAGGGTGCCAAATTCATAGGGGTCTTTACTACGACGCTGCTTCATCGTGGATCACCATTTGCCGGGGCTGAAATCACATGACCATTTGAATCTTCTAAGAGTACATATAATGTCAAAATATTTTATTATTTGTTATATTAATAAATTTTATCCCATGCGGGGATCATAAAACATGACTAATTTTGCATATCATTGCACGTGTTTATAACTTTGCAGGTGGCTAGCATTCCATGGTGGCGTCAAGGGATAGTTGAGATCATTTGTATGTTTGAGAAGGAACTGTCAACGACTTTCATGGACTTACAGGTTCATCTTTTAATCCACCTAGTAGATGAGGTTGAATTATTTGGGGTGGTTTCTTGTCATTGGATGTTCTTCTTAGAGAGGTACATGAAGAAATTGAAAGGTTTTGTTTGCCAAAGGGAAAAACCCGAGGGGTATATGGTAGAGGGGTGCATATCGTATGAGCCTTTCTATTATTCTAGTGAGTACATCAAGCAGATCGAAAACAGACCAGGTACGGTGATTTGGGAAAATGAAAGGGATGAATACAAAAGAGAAGGGAGTTGCTCCAAATGAGTGGAAAAAAGCGCTTGACAAAGAGTAAGTGACTTATAATTTTTCAAATTTACAAAAAGTAATTAATATTCATGTTGAACTTTGATATAATGTATATTTTGATCTCTAAGTACTATATAATGTTGGTTTGATTTCATCAGCGAATGCAGAAATTGAAGCAATCAATAAATTCATTCTTTAAAATTCTGAAGCGACAAAACCGTGGGCCACATTGTATGAAAAAAAGAGAGGATGAAATGGGATATTGATAGGAAAGACTTCAGACGGTTGAATGGTGGAAGTGTGCCTTATCCCGATCATTTAAAAGAAACTATGCCAAAAATATGTCCCAACAGTTGGGTTGCTGACCAAGTCAGAGAGAAATATGGTGCTACTAGTCGCTACCCGCGTGCTGAAGAGGATGCGCTAAATGTAGGGATTGGGTGCAACAACTCAAGAATAATATTTTTAACTTGTATGTAAATTTGAAACTTATATTAAGACATCTACATTTTATATTTTAACTGTTGGGTTATTATAAGACACATGACACTATGATTTTTTTAACTTTTTTATAATAGGTAAATTTTTTCCGATCTATGTGGGCATATGGACACCATTTTCGCACAGAAAATTCCGATGTTGGAAACATCACACAAGACTGTGGAGTGGAAGTCGAATTCGATCAATCTAGTTGATCTAGCCACCGTGATCAAAACCTAGTATGAGGGACATTAGGTTACGTCGGAAAGATACAAGAGATCATTGAAGTGGATTTCTCTTCTTTCCAATGTGTTATTTTTAGGTGCAAGTGGTGGGAAACCTTTGATCAGAATAATGTAAAGGAAGATCACGATAGTAGGTTGATATGTATCAACTCTAGAAAGATGTGGGATGAAGCTAAGGAGCCCTATGTTTTCCTTAAACACTACAACCAGATGTTTTTTTACCCAAATGTGTTGGATAGAGATTGGTGGTTCGTATTGACACATGACCCTAGATGAAAACATATTTTTGAGAACAATAGTGTTATCATGCCATGTGAGCTGGAAGATAATGAGGGTGATCATGAGAACCGAGAGTGATATGGTACATGTGTTATTTAATCAATGTTTATAATTTTTAAGATGGGGTTTTCGAAACATTATAATATGTATTTTGAATTACTTGGTAATTTTCATTATGTTAATGTTAAAATCAATAATTCACTTGATAATTTGCAATTATGTTGATCTCAAAAACATGGCGTACTGTATAAATTATTTTTCTTTTTGTATCTAAGATCATAATAAAATAATGATAATTCTAAAGTACATGAATTTATTTGCATTATTTTCTAAACTTTATTATGTTACAATAAATCATATTATTCTAGATTTATTATTTTACAATTATTTAAAATTTACAAATCTAAAATTTTTAATAAATTCATTTCACATTAATACAATTAAAATTTTACAATTATTTTACATACAATTAGAATTAGAATTAGAATTTTACAATTTCACATACAATTACAATTACAATTTTATAATTTTACGTAAAATTACAATTTTATAATTACAATCAATTCACAATAATACAATTAAAATTTTACAAATATTTTACATACAATTAGAATTAGAATTAGAATTACAGTTTTACAATTTCACGTACAATTACAATTGCAATTACAATTTTAGAATTTTACATTCAATTACAATTTTACAAATTAAAAAATTACAATTACAATTACAATTTTAGAATTTTACATACAATTAGAATTACAAATATTACAATTTTACAATATCATGATCATTTAGTATTAAACTAATTAATAAACATCACGTTCATGATAGCCATCGTACAAACATCATATTTGACTAAAAAACACATTCAAAATCAATAACATCATCGTGATCATGATCATATAACAAAACACAATTAACATTATATATTAACATCATCACAAAAAAAACATCAAATATACATCTCATGTCAAATACTCATGCTATCACATACACATATATCTGCAAGATTCACATTAAATGAACATATCTAACATGACCTAACAATATACACATCATGATGATCACCAACATGTAAATTAAGTACAACTGCATCATGAACATAAAATACATGGACTATATATATATATATATATATATATATAAAACTAAATAATGTTAAAAATATGCAACTGTAATATAAATGTCATGGATCAGCTAGTGGTAGTACAACATCAATATCAGTACTAGTGGAGGCCTGCTCAGTTAATGGTGCAACCTCGAAGGTTTATGTCTAGCTTGCTCATGATCATGAGTATTGATGGATGCTATAGGCTGCTGACTGGACATGGCCGATGGTCCAGTCTCATCTCCATGATGACTACTGATGGATGCTAGTGGAGGTTCATGCTCATCTGGCGCGACGTGAGGTGAACGATCATAAGATGATGAGTCGCTGCTCGTGGACTGTTCATCACGTGCTATAGCGTGACGATGCCTATAATTTTCAAAATTCCTCATCAGTCACGTAATAGCTGTCATAACTCCTATGACATGACACATCAGGCTGTACATGTCACGCGACATGCCTTTCCACATCTGTAATAGCCTATCATCGGCCTCTATGTCTATGTAATGAGCTGGCCTGATGCTCACCTCAACAATCAATGCACTAAGTTGGTTGCCCAACTCCATCCGGTATCTAGCATCAAGTCGACTGTGCCTAGCACCAGCCTCCTGATGATCCTCGACATCTGGCATGCCCTGGTCATCATCAGGATCCACACCTAGATCATGTGGTAGTGTTGGCATCTCCTTGCCATAAAAAGAGCCAATGTCTGCAAAATATATACAAGTACACAACAATAATTAGACAATTTAATTACACAATTTAATAAAAAAAAGTTAAAGGACATGTTAGAATAAATTTAAATATATAAAATAGTTTATTTCCTTTATCATCTAGTGGCTCATCAGCTATGAAGAGGATGTTGGCACACCCTCACTCATCCAAACTTGCGTAAGGATAGGGGACCATAACGAAGGGATGCTCATCAACACTGGCTAGCAACTCCAGTGCATCCTGCGATATCCTCACTAGAAATAGAGTCTCGTCCCTCTTGGGAATCATCTTCCCCCACATGTGCATACGCGCCTCAAAAATCGTCCTACGAGTATGTCGAAGAAAAGTAGGCCTCATCTTTGGAAACCTCTCAAAAAATTAAAAAAAAAATCTTTGAAGAAAAATGGAAGTTCACCCTCCCTTCTGCATGAGCATGAAATCTATCTAAGGTTGTATAGAACTACTGCAAAAAAATGGCAGATCACCTGACAAATCGTGGCTCCTATAATAAAGAATCAACATAATATAGAAGTGAGAAACTAATGCATTGCCCATCACTGGTGTTGTGCGAAATGGTTAGAATGATAAGTGAGAGACACTGCACCTCCTCCCTACCAAATGCACCAATACGTAATTGACCTCCAACAACTCGAAACTCTGCAGGAGATAGTACATTTTCTCCAATGTATCTCTGGGAATAAACTAACTAAGTCCTTGCAACACAGCTAGCTGGAACCTCTGGGAACAAGGGAAAATACACCCCTCTCCTCGATAGCCCTATAATGAAGTATGTATCCTCCTCAGTGGGTGTGTACCACTGGTTGATACCAACCCGAAAAGCCTGTTGCTGGACATTCTACCTTCGGATAAGATGTCTCAAAAATAAACTATGGCCCTTTAGGGAAGTAGATTCCTCATAGAACTTGTGGAGGCCTACCTGCCTTAGGAGCCCCTACGTATCTGTTGTAATAGGGTGAGGCTAATACACATCTCTATCCCTCTCTCGTGCCTCCCATAGGCGAACCATGTTATACTACTTCGCCTGTTGTTTTTGTTGCTCCCCCTCTTCTTTCCTTTCACGTCTTTGAATGATTAACATATTAAACACAATTTTTTTATTAAATGAGACATGTATTTAGAAATATACATATATAATTCTCTTTTGAAAAAAAAATAAAAAAAGGTCGGTGTGCCAAAAACACAGTCACGCATCAATCCTAGTGCATCTTTCTATGGAGCGCATTGGCATCGGTGCACCTAATAATTTCAAGCACCCCAAGGATGGTGCTCTAGAAACATTTTTAGCACACCGTTGACTATGTACGGTGTCAGGAGGGCGGTGTACTGATGAAACTCTATGCCCCGGGGCGTATAGTTAAGTCAGCAGATCGACTTCCTGCCATTGTGACATAGTGAATGGTGCGGCCTTTTACAAGGCCGCACCATTGACATAGGTGAAATATGGAAAGTCATGCGCTAACAAAAATAGTCGTCCTGGGACTGATATCTTGGTAAATGCACTGCATCGTAGCTATTCCACTAGGTCAATGGTGCAGCTAGATAACCAAACACAACGGACTTTAAAAAAAAAAAAACACGGTGCGCCTTCGGTACCGCCCCAAAACCGGTGGGGATATTGTTAGCACCAGTTTACCAGGCCGAACCATTTACCATGTCAAAATGTGGTATGTGGTGCACTGAAAACATTACCCACGCTGGGGCAGATAATTCAGTCAACGCACTGTGTTGCCGCTATTCCATGTTATCAACGGTGCGCCTTGGTAAACGACCACACCACACTTTTTTTTTTAAATAACATAGTGCGCCTACCGATACCAGCCCGGAATCCATGCTGATACCATTAGCATTGGCTACAGTATGACCTGTAAATTCATAGGCAGCACCACAAACCGGTGCGATCCGAACAGCTCGAGCGCATGACACGATTTTTTATTTTTATTTTCCTTTTAAATGGTTAATTTTAAGGTTATTTGAAATTCTAATCTGCTAAAAGGATTAATTATGGAAAAAAAAGAAAAATACTTGTACATTTTCTCGTCGAGGAGGCATATTGGCTGTAGAATTTTTGAAAGAAAATTTGTCTACCATTTTGCAAAATTCAAGCTAGAGATCGGTGGGAAATGCATTGTAGTAGTGTATGCAATGAGTGCAATGGGAGCACTGATGTTAGGGCGGCTCAGACAAGGATAAATTGCACCGGTGCTTGAGAGCTTTGTAGCACTGAAAAAGTGAAAAATGTGGTTTTTTGGCCTTATTTTTTTTTATTTAACCATGTTATGGTGCGCAGGATTTTATAGGCACATCGGTGCATTTGCTTCATTCCGCATCGGGCGATTTCTATTTTCACGCGCTTTTTATGAGGCACCGGTGCGGACGGTTTGTAAAGCACCGGTGCACTACAATAATACAATGCACTGGGAGGGTGTGTACAGAGCACACGGTGTCCAGTGTGCTAATGTTTTGTGCAAATTTTTGGCCGTAGTTTTTTTTATTTAACCCTGTTCTGGTGTGTGGGGTTTTATTGACGCACTGGTGCATTTTCATCATTCCGCATTGGGCAGTTTCTTTTTTCATGTGATTTTTATGAGGCACCGGTGTGGATTATCTGTAAAGCACTGGTCAGGTGTGTACGGAGAGCACGGTGTCTGGTTTTCCAATCTTTTGTGCGGTTTTTTGGCCGTAATATTTTTTTTTTATTTAACCCTGTTCCGGTGCGCAAGGTTTATGGGCGCACCAATGCGTTTTTGTCATTCCGCACTGGGCAGTTTCTATTTTTGTGCGCTTTTTATAAGGCACTGGTGTGGATGCTCTGTAAAGCACTAGGGTGCTATAGTAATAAAACACGCTGGGCGAGTGTGTATGGAGCGCACAGTGTCTGGTGTGCCAATGTTTTGTATGGTTTTTTGGCTGTAATTTTTTTTTATTTAACCCTGTCTATGGTGCGTGGCATTTATGGGCGCACCAGTGCATTTTCTTCATTTTGCACTGGGTAGTTTCTGTTTTCACACGTTTTTGATGAGGCACCAGTGCGGAAGTGTTGTAAAGGACCTATGCGTTAGAGAAATGAAATGCACCAGGCTGGTGTGTACGGAGCGCACGATGTCTGGTGTGCCAATTTTTTGAGCGCACTGATGCTTTCTCGTGTTGAACGCACCGGTGTGTTTTACGTGATAAGCACACCGGAAGAAATACATCCGCAAACTCATATGCCCGCCAGCCTCCTCTAGTAACCTTCGCTAGAAACGAATGTTTGGGGTATTTTTATAAGGGTGTAATGTTCCCAATTTTTAGCCTCAAGCTAAAAGGAACATTATAGTTTGCATATTTTCATTTTGTTGAATAAAATGAGTAAGGAGACACCTTAACCCCTTTAGATGGAGAAATAAAACTCCTTGTGTGGAAGGAGGAATAATAAAGAAATTGATTTGAGCACCAGATGGTGTGAAAAGGATTGGATCATGCTTGATCTAGTCATTTTGACCAAGTCAAATAAAACTGTCTAGATACATTGAACCTTCTTGGACAGCACAGTTTTAGTGGAGGCTCCACTTTCATGAGCTAGAGGCAAGTGTGAATGGGACCCATGGTGAGAGGAGTTCATTTTCTTTATAAGGAGGAGATGTTAGCCCATTTTGAGGAGGCATTGGCTTATTATTTTCGTAGGGTCTGCAAAGACTTGCATCCCCGGGTTGTTTAGCAGGGTTGTAGTGTTCTTGAACCCAAGGGTGTTCCCGGTCAGGAATCCCTACCTCATCCTCAAGGGAGGATAGGGTTTGGACTTAATTTCCTCATTCTGACATTTGGCCAAGCTTATATTTTCAGCTACAACATTATTTTTTTGGGCAAAAAATGTTGTGTTGCTGGGAGCAGCAACAGAGGAACTCATAGAGTCAATCTTTGGCTTGTTCTTCAGTGGAATTCTTGCACATTCTTTGGAGGAGAAACAGAGGAGAATCTCAGGCTTAATTTTAGATCTTTGGCACCAGGCCAATCACTCACCATCTCTCCCAGCACAGTCTAAGGAAAAAACTGTGTTATTTTGTGTAGGCAGTGTTGGAGAGTTCATTAGAGCTCATCAGGAGGAGTTGTTTCTAAGTAAAGGGATCAACCTTTTTCTTAGATTCACTATCAGAGGAGGGAATCACTATTTCTGATCTACTACAGCCACATTTTGTATTTTAATTCAGTTGCAGTGACAAGTCAAATTGTCACATTGTATATTCTCTGGAATTTCTAGCAATCTCTTCTAGATTGGCTAGAAATCTTGTATTGGAGCCCATTCTTCTATTGTTGGGCATTTATTTATATAGTTCAGCCATATTTCATGTGTATGTATCTATTGCAGTAGCTACCATAATATAGACAGTGTTTTCACTGCTCTCCGGCATTTTGTGCAGTTGCAACAACTCATGTATTTCATTGCTTGATCATTGGAGATTGGTTCTCATAGCTTGAGTGGCTTGTCCCTCAAGATACTTCTGTATATTTTAGCTGATATATTAATAAAAATGATGGCTGCATTATATACCATTTATTGATGTGTATATATTTGCAGAGTTTCATGATTGTGTTCATGTATTGCTGTAGGCTCTCTATTTGAGTAGTTCCCTAAGGGACCTAGTTTGGGGAGATCTGAATAACCCCTCTAGGCTTATTTATTGAGCTCAAATTTTGGAAGAGAAGTGTTTAGTGAGTTAACAAGGGGATCCAACCCCCTTTTCAGCTTATTTTTACACTGCCTCTCTTATACAGCGCCCTTGAGGACTATTTAGCATAAATTCCTGAAAAAGGAATATTACAGTGATATTGGAGCATCAATCTTGGCTCAGCCTGTGCAGCCCAAGATTATAAGACATTAGAAGGATAAGATCCTCATTTATAAGCGGAGATGTATAGAGAAAAAAAAAAAAAAATAATGACGGAAGAGGAGGTTTCCCTTCTTCTTTTCCAGACCCTTGAGGGTATCATTGAAGACCTTGAGGAGAAGGAAAGGGAAAATTGGAAATATTTTCTGAGAGGGTTTGAAGATGAAGCAAGCCCTAGCTATTATTATGATGGGTGTGAGCATTCAGCCACAAATGAAGATCCACAACGCAGTTCTATTCCCACTTGCACTACATGAAGAACGAAGGAAGAAGATGAGGCCATTTGAGCAACAACGCTGCAACTCAAAGGTATAGCTCATGATTGTTGGTTTGAAAATTCTGTTTCATATTGTCATGCAAATGTATATGATGAATTCACTAAGGGTTTGGTGAATAAGCTTGAGGAAATTCAATGTGAATCATCCTATATAATAACTTCAAACAATTTGCATGCATTGGGTGGAACCATAAAACCAACTCTATTCCTTACTTCCGAAAGGGATGAAAAAATGTATGATGGCTTGCCAAGGGAAAGATCCCTATTATATGAAGGGATCTCTTCCATTTGTGAAGACATGGAGGTACTTCCTTCAAGAGATGACCAAGAACTAGGGTCTCTCCTTGATGATGAGGTATTATCATTTATTGGTGAAGAGAATGTGCATAGAAGAACCCACATCGCTGTATCATTGGAGGAAGATCCATCACCACATGGAGATGAGAGGGGAGCCATTGCTTCCATGGGAGGTTTCCTTGTTTCTATGCAACGAATTCCAAGTATTTTAACATGTGGGAACCATGGCACAATTCCGGAGTCATTTGCAGCAACTTTTGGGGATTGTGATATGGAGGAAGAAGAGAAGGATCAACATCAAGGGTTGATACACCCTTATCCATTCTGGAAAGTATTTGCACAAGAGAAGGAGACTCTACAGTGCAGTGAAGAGAGGGGCAGATCAGTCCTCTTATACATACAATCCACTTCTGATCTTGATGTCTCACTATATGGGGGCATTCCACCTGGGAGGCCACTTGATCTAGAGTTGATAAGGGGCATCTTGTCATTTTGTTCACCACTCTTGGATTCCAGAGAGGTGGAGACATTGGAGGAGTCTAGCACAGCGCAGGGAGTTTGGGATAAACCCAAGGAGGAGGGAGAAACTCTCTCATTTTCAGTATCACCCACTCTCATCAGTTATACTGCGTTGATAGAGTTTGCTGCAGGGATGGAGGATGGCATCTTCATGATGCACGATGATTGCTCCAAATATTTGGAGAGAAAGACGAAAATTCCTTTGAGGAAGGACTCTTTCACACATGGGAGTGGATGGATGCCACTCATGCTTACTTTGACCCAGCTTGGGAGATTCATTTTGGATGAAAGCTTCTCACGGGAGGCCAACTTTCAAGGGTCACTATTATTATTTGAGAATGAGAAGTTGCATGATTGGCATGGAAGCATTTTTGGGGATGTAAAAGTAGCAAGAAACAACATGAGGGGAGCATCACATTGCAGATTACTAACACTGTCTATCAAGAGGATTGATCCGTATGGGAGGTCTCAGCTTTTGGCAGAGTACTCCCAGTATCTTGGTGCATGCATGATTCCTGATGACCCGGATGGAGATAACAGATACATGGTGGATGATATGGTCATCTATTGTTATGGCAGAATCTTCTTGACTGGAGTTTTTAGTCTCAAGGAGAAACTATTGCATGCAGCACATGAGGAATTTCTAGTTATGCACTTGGATGCATATTTTTCTTTGCTAGAGGAGTTCATTTGGGAGGGCATTCAGCATGATCTATATCAGCATATGGACAGATGCATAGCCTGGATGATTATGGAGAGGTTGGAACAACCATTTCCCTACTCATTGGAGGTGAGGGAGAGCATTCAGATGAGCCATTTTATCTCGAGGACCGGAGTACATGGTAAAGGAGGTATATGTCTACATTTTGGATTACCTTCCTTTAATTTATATGAGTAGCTTGATGAGATAAGGATGATCACATCTCCTTATGCTCCTTATTATGATGTACTTGTGGCCCATTGCAGCAATGGGAGTGGCCATTTTCATGATGGTTTGTGGGGGAAGCCACATATTTCTTGGTGTGCATCATTGGCACCAATTTGTACTTTCATGTTTTCACATTATGAGATGTTTGTGGTAGAAAACAAGTGGCTGGGAAAGAACTTGTCATTTTTAGTTTTGATGCAGGTAATAGGTGCACTGCATTGGTCCCATGAATGGAGCAGTGACCCACTCTCTAATTGTCTTACGACAGCTTGTTTTTATTTCATATTTCCTCCTTGTATTGATGATGTCTATACATTCACAAGGAGCACTATTGTGAGAGTATTGTATATTTTGGGACAGCCCATTGGGAGCATGATTCTCCCCATTGTATGTGCTTTATATTGCAGGAGATACCATAGGCAAACCATGATTGTCACATTGCTACCTTTCTCTTCTTGTGGGAAAAACCACTTGGAGAACTTGAGGGGGCACTTCATGGCTGATTTTCTTGATGGGGAAGCTTGGGCCATTCTTGGAGGCCATACCATTTCAGCCCAAGGACAAAGGCATCCCCATGTGTACCACAAATGGAGAGAGAAAAATCTTGGGAATCAAGAGAAACATCTTGGGAATCAAAAGCCCAACTCTCCATTCAGCCCCAACACATTGCATAAAACCGGGGTTGAGATTTCTATTTGGATGATAGCATGGATGAGAGGATCATCATTGGGGATACATATTTCCCATGCATGTCATCACTCCTACCTTGAGGAGGCCATAGCATAGCAAGGAGGTTTCCACCTACACCTTCTATCTTTCCATGATGTGCACCATTCTGGTTTGCATACTTGGGAGGGAGCATTGGAGGAAAAATTTGTTGCAGGATATCTTGAGCAGTGGTGGAGATTGTTGATGAGGAGGCCACAAGAGAAGAGGGGGAGAATTTTGTTCTCTCTATGCAGTTTCTTGAGGAAAAGCAACATGTGGGAGGGGAGGACTGTAATGTTCCCAATTTTTAGCCTCAAGATAAAAGGAACATTATAGTTTGAATATTTTCATTTTGTTAAATAAAATGGGTAAGGAGACACCTTAACCCCTTTAGATGGAGAAATAAAACTCCTTGTGTGGAAGGAGGAATAATAAAGCAGCTGAATTGAGCACCACTTGGTGTGAATAGGATTGGATCATGCTTGATCTAGTCATTTTGACCAAGTCAACTAAAACTGTCTAGATACATTGAACCTTCTTGGACAACACAATTTTAGTGGAGGCTCCACTTGCATGAGCTAGAGGCAAGTGTGAATGGGACCCATGGCGAGAGGAGTTTATTTGCTTTATAAGGAGGAGATGGCAGCCCATTTTTAGGAGGCATTGGCTTATTATTTTCATAGGGCCTACAAAGACTTGCATTCCTGGGCTGTTTAGCAGGGTTGTAGTGTTCTTGAACCCAAGGGTGTTCCCGGTCGGGAATCCCTACCTCATCCTCAAGGAAGGAGAGGTTTTGGACTTCCTTTCCTCATTCCGGCATTTGTCCAAGCTTATCTCTGTAGCTACAATGTTATTTTTTTGGGCAGAAAACGTTGTGTTGCTGGGAGCAGCAACAGAGGAACTCATAGAGTCAATCGTTGGCTTGTTCTTCAGTGGATTTCTTGCACATTATTTGGAGGAGCAATAGAGGAGACTCCTAGGCTTAATTTCAGATATTTTTCACCAGGCCAATCACTCACCATCTCTCCCAATGCAGTCTAAGGCAGAAACTGCGTTATTTTGTGTAGGCAGTGTTGAAGATTTCATTAGAGCTCATCAGGAGGAGTTGTTTCTAAGTAAAGGGATAAATTTTTTTCTTAGATTCAATATCAGAGGAGGGCATCACTATTTTTGATCTTCTACAACCTCATTTTGTATTTTGATTTAGTTGCAGTGACAAGTCAAATTTTCACATTGTATATTCTCCAGAATTTCTAGCAATCTCTTCTAGATTGGCTAGAAATATTGTATTGGAGCCCATTATTGTATTGTTGGGAATTTATTTATATTGTTTAGCGATATTTCATGTGTATCTATATATAGCAGCAGCTACCAGAATATAGACAACGCTATCATTGCTCTCCGACATTTTGTGCAATTGCAGCAACTCATGTATTTCATTGCTTGATCGTTGGAGATTGGTTCTCATAGCTTGAGTGGCTTGTCCCTCAAGATATTTCTGTATATTGTAGCTGTTATATTAATAAAAATGATGGCTTCATTATATATCATTTATTTATGTGTACATATTTTCAGAGTTTCATGATTGTGTTCATGTATTGTTGTAGGCTCTCTATTTGATTAGTTCCCTAAGGGACCTAGTTTGGGGAGATATGAATAACCCCTCTAGGCTTATTTCTTGAGCTCAAATTCTGGAAGAGAAGTTTTTAGTGAGTTAACAAGGGGATCCAACCCCCCTTTCAACTTATTTTTACACTACCTCTCTTATACAACGTCCTTGAGGACCATTTAGCAAAAATTCCCGAAAAAGGAATATTACAAAGGGGTTCCTCAAAAACATCTGATAGAGGGTATTTTCCTTGTAGTGCAATGATAATTTCCTTGTAATCGATTCTCTCCATGTTAATCTCATAGAAATTTAAAACTAATAGATTAGTACACAATTCCTTAGAGAAAAATTCTAGTCCAATGCCAGAAAACACACTCCAAGAGTTTATCGCTTTACATTTTTTAGAGTTCCTTCCTACAGTCAAGCCACCAAACCTTCCATGGGTGTCAAGTCCCACATAATTCCATCCCCAAAATAAAGATTCAATCAATGAAGAGGTGCTATCCTCACTTGATAATGTTTCTTAGAGGAAAATTATGATCACGGTGAAACCCTACCCAGGGATTTCACTGCTCTAAGTTCCCAACCTATAGATTGTTGTATGCTCGTGACCATATAAACCTGAGCTGGATATTTGGATTTTGACAGGTAATATTTTCTTCCCCTAACTTTACCATCCATCAAAGAGATGTATGTAGAAATCATATAACTAATGCATTATACATCCAAGATTCTCCTGATCACACACTATTTTAACTTCATGCACAATACAAAATATCTTCTACTATTGATCATCACATGTGGAAATTAAATCAATTGCATGCACACATTGAACCATAAAAATTTACCCATATGAACACAATGTTTTAAAGGGAAAGCTTAAAGCTGAAAACCCCAACTATATATATATATATATATATATAATATATATGTCATAGAGATCATGTAACAATAATCATACAAAGCTTCTCACAAGCTCTCAGTACAATACAATTGCTACACACTAATTAGGCCCTGATCTAGAAAATCCATGCACCGATCTCTGCCACCTGCTAGCCTACCTCTACTGCGCAATCCCTATTGAAGAATGGCTCTGAATGAACTTGAATCCACCTGGCTTGGACTGCACAATCCTCATTGGCATCTCCAATCACTGTGTGTTTCAAACCATGCAACACTATAATCACAACTGATAGTCAACCTGCTCTTTCACCTACCTCTCCACTGGTCTCCACTAAAACTGTCCGTGAACTGTAGTTAACTGATGTATTCTTCAGTTGATTAATGAGTTAATATCTAGTGAATTAATTAATAATTAATTCACACCACTCTCACTAGTGTATCAATTAGTTAGACTAGATACAACTAGCTCAACTGTGTCTAACTGAGTTAAACTGAACACAACTCCACCAACAACTTCTACAACTCCACCAAACTCTATCACATGAGTTCTAACTGAAGTCCTCCATGCAATATCTCCACTAAAATCTCAAGAATAGAGTAATTCCTTCTGTCAAATCCTGTGCTACATCTGTGCACTTAACTGAAGTGCTCCAAGAGAATAAGATAATGTTTAGAGTCCAAATATTATTAAGAGCTAATAATATTTGACATATCTATTTTTAGACTGGCAATCTAAAAATAGATTCCACCCAATATGTCTAAAAATAGAATTCCATCTATTTTTCCAACTTGACCAACCATCCACAAATAGCATCCTGCAACTCATAGAATATGATCGACATGTCTAAAAATAAACATAGTCTAAAAATAGACTTGTGCCAAAAATAGCCCGCAGGCCCACTTAGTGAAGGCAACTCTTTTTACTAAGCTCATCATCTTGTTGCAATATCAACACTACCTCTCAAAAAGATAGGGATTATCTGCCACCCTGATACTGTCTCTATGGTATTCGAATTTGCTATTGGTGAGCACCTTCATCAAGATATCTGCATCCTGATCCTCCGTAGGAATGTAAGAAAGTAACATGATCTTCCGCTGCACACAATATCTGATATGATGATACCAGATGTCAATGTGTTTATATCTATCATGAAATACTGGATTAACCGAGATTTTGATGCAACTCTGATTATCACAATATATCACAGTAGGATCTAAGTGTGAAACGAACAACCCGACCAAGATCTTCCTCGTCCATATAGCCTCACATGCAACCAAACTTGCTGCCATGTACTTGGCCTCCTCTAAACTGGGTGCCACAGAACCCTGTTTCCTACTATACCAAGAAACTACTGTAGAACCGATACTGAATATCCCTCTAGATGTGCTCTTTCTGTCCGTTGGGATCCCTGCCCAATCTGCATCTGTGAAGCCATGCAACTTCACCTCATTCGACTGTCTGTACCATAATCCATATCCCGATGTGCGTATGAGATACCTCAATACATGCTTTCCTGCCTTCCAAAAGAGCTTGGTAGGCTTAACCATAGCTTGTGAAAGCTGGTTAATAGCATAGCATATGTCCGGTCGTGTATTGACTAGATACATGAGCGAACCAACCAATTGTCAATAAACAGTGGCATCCACTACCTTTGCCGATGTAGCATCCTCTTTCCTCCAACCACCAGGAAGAGGAGTGTTGATATGCTTGCAGCCTTGCATGTTGAACTTCTCCAGTATCTCCCGAGCATACTTGCCTTGAGACACAAATAGTCCATCATTGTGCTGAAAAATTTCCAATCCCAGGAAATAATGGAGGCCCAAGTCCTTCATCTCAAACTCCTTTGCAAGATCAGCCTTGCATGAGTGTATCAACAGTTCATCACCTGTCAAAATCAAATCATCTACATAAAGTACAATGATCAACAACTTACCCTCCACCGCAATTTGGTATAGGTTCAGATCCGCCTCACTCTTGGAGAATCCAAGTCCAGTGAAATAACTGTCTATCCGTGTGTACCAAGCACGAGGTGCTTGTTTCAACCCATACAACGCTATTTTGAGTCTGCACACATGTGACTCATTGCTGAAGATCTCGAAACCTTTGGGCTGCTCTATGTACACCTCCTCCTCAATGAATCCATTGAGGAACACAATATTCACATCCATATGATGAATGTACCACCCCATATCATCTTCGAAGGAAACTGGGATGCTCGTGTGGAAGAATACCTTACGACGGGTGCAAAGGTTTCTTCATGGTGAATACCCTCAATACGCGAGAAGCCTAGGAGCAAAACATTTTTCCTTGTGCTTCTCCACACTCCCATCGATTCTTGCTTCACTTTGTAGATCCATCTCGAACCTACCACTGATTTCCCTTCCGGCCTTGGGACAATCTCCCATGCACTGTTTCTGACAATCGAATCATACTCTTCCACCATGGCATCTACCCATGCAGGGTCCTCCACAGCTTCCTCGAAAGAGGATGGTTCTATCACGATACACTTGCTCATCAAAGCCATGTATCTGTTGCTCGATCAGAGGGTGACTATCTCTGCATGCCTTTGTGATGTAGGGGCACCCCTACATTCTACACTACATCATGATTAGGTTTCTCGGCTCTGTGTGGTGCGCTTATGCCCTACGGTAGTTGGCGCTGCATGAGTGGTTTCTTCCACTCCATGAACCTCCTCTTGTGGCTGATCCACATCCTAAGGCTCATCCTTAGGAACTAATAGCTCCTCATCTGCATGCAAGTGTGGCTCCCTCTCAAGCGAACACTTCATGGATTTCTCCTCATGAAATTTGATATCCCGCCGGACAACAGTCTTTTGACCATCTGGCAAATACACATGATAGTTGTGGGGTGTTTTTGTGTACCCCACAAATATCCCAACCTCTGCAGTCAGCTCTAGCTTCTTCCTGGCATCCTTCGTCACATGAATGTAAACAGGTGAGCCAAAAATCTTCAAATGAGAAATATCAGGCTTCTTACCAGAAAACGCCTCTTTGGGTGTACTCATGCCAAGTACTCTATGAGGACAACGGTTTTGCACATAAACCGCAGTGTTGCATGCTTCAGCCCACAATTGTATGGGAAGGCCCTGATCATGTAGCATCGCTCGTGCAGCACCCACGATCGTTATATTATTTCTCTCCGCGACCCCATTCTGCTGTGGGTTATGAGGCGCTATGAGTTCTCTTTGAATTCCTTCTGTGCTGCAAAAGTCTTTGAATTCACCAGAGATGTATTCACCACCATTATCGCTCCTAAGAGCTTTCACCTGCTTCCCCGACTCTTTCTCAACCAGTCCCTTGAACTCACAGAACTTTGAGTATGTCTCGCTCTTCTTCTGCATGAAGAAGATCCATCACTCACGAGAAAAGTCATCAACAAATATCACATAATACATGCTTTCTTTGTTGAAGCTACGAGAAAGGTCCACACACGTACGTGTGAATTCTCTCCAAGGATCGTCGTGGCGCGACTGTCGATTTTCTCAGCAAAGATGGCTTTAAAACATTTTCCCAAAGTAAATCCCTTGCCTTTGATACGGCTGTGCGAGTGTATACACTGGGAAGCCCGAGTAGAAATATGCTCACAAAAAAATTTTCAAAGCTCCATGGTGAAGATGGCCCAATCTCCTGTGCCATAGCTCACCCTCATCCCAACTCACCACTCCTTCTGCCTTGCCTGCCATTGCTGCACATCCATCTACCTACAATTGATAAAGGTTCTTAACTTGAACCCCTATCCTCCGGGTTTCACCAGTTGCCTTACTGCGCAAGAAAGCCATTCCCTCGCTAAAGACAACATCATATCCCTTGTCTTCGAACATTGCCATAGAGATCAGATTCTTCTTCAATCCCGGACCATGCATGAAATCCTTTAATATGAAGGGTTTGCTAGACTCCGTCTCAAAGCAAATGGTCACGATACCAATCTGTATGCTCTGCATCATCGCCCATCTCGATGTGCACTCCAAGATCCTTCTCATCCAGATCAGTAAAAAAATATTTGTCTCCGGTCATATGGAAAGACACACCACTGTCAAGAAACCACACTGATCCCATCACACTTGAGACCAAGCATGCAATCAGTGAAAATTCCAGCTCAAATTGTGAGGCTAAGGCCTCTCCAGCTGCAGATCAAAAAACCTGCTTATTTTTCTTCTTCTGTGGACAATTAGTGGCGTAATGTCCGTGTTGGTGACAGTGAAAGCACTTCACCTTGGACATGTCCTGATTCTTGCCTTTCGCACCGGATTGAGAAGGATTTTTCTTTCCCTTCCCCTTCCTTGCTTTGGCAGCCAAAGCGTAATTTTCTTCATCTTCATTCTTTGATGAAGATCACTCCCTAGTACTCTGCCTTATCTCCTCCTGCACAAGATCTGACCAAAGTCGCTCCCATCCTAGCAGTTTCTCCCGACCATTGACAGAGTCCTCATAGGAATGCCAAATCTTCGGAAGCCCAAGAAGAGCCAAGCTCACCAAGTCCTCTTCATCTACAATAACCCCCACACTTCCCAGCTCATCCCTGCACTGGACAAACTTCGTGAGGTACTTGTGTATACCTTTTCCCTTCTCCATTTTTATTTTCCTGAGTTTGTCTTTGAGTGCCAACTTCCTCTGGTCGCTCTTGCTTTGGAACAAGTCTGTCAAAGCTTTCCACATAAAGAATGGAGAAGATTTACCATGAAGGCTAGACACTATGTGATCCTTCACACCTTCCAACAGAATCCTTCGACATTTTGTTGTCTTCTTTTGCCATGCGTCAAGTGCGACAGCATCGCTAGAAGCAGGTTTTGGAATTTTGGCATCTATGAACTTCTTCAACCCATTATCCTCTAGCACCACCTCCATCTTGTAGTTCCATGCAATATAAGTCGAGCTTCTCTCAAGGGCATACTCCAATCGCGATCCGTTGAAAGACATCTCACTTTGACACCAAAAACAACATTGCCAAATTAGAATTCACACGACCTGAAAACTCATGACTTCAATAATTTCCAATTGCTCCAATGAGTCAATATGGCTTCGATACCATGTGAAAATTATATAACTAATGCATTATACATCCAATATTCTCCTGATCACACACTATTTGACTTCATGCATAATACATAATCTCTTCTACTATTGATCATTACTTGCGGAAATTAATTCAATTGCATGCACACATTGAAACCATAAAAATTCACACATATGAACACAATGTTTTAATGGGAAAGCCTGAAGCTAAAAACCCCAACTATTTGTATATAATATATGTCATAGAGATCATGTAACAATCCTCATAAAAAGCTGATCATGTCAAGCTCTCAGTACAATAAAATCGCTACACACTAATCAGGCCCGATCTAGCAAATCCATGCACCGATCTTTGCCACCTGCTAGCCTGTCTCTATTACGCAATCCATGCTGAAGAATGGCTCTAAATGAACTTTAATTGGTCCAGCCTTGCTCACACAATCCTCATTGGCATCTCCAATCACTGGGTGTTGCAAAAACATGCAACACTATAGTCACAACTGATAGTCAACCTACTCTTTCACCTACCTCTCCACTGGTCTCCACTGAAACTGTCCATGCATTGTAGTTAACTGATGTATTATTTAGTTGATTAATGAGTTAATATTTAGTGAATTAATTAATAATTAATTCACACCACTCTCACTAGTGTATCAATCATTTAGACTAGATACAACTAGCTCAGCTACTTCTACAACTCCACCAAACTCTGTCACATGAGTTCTAACTAAAGTCCTCCATGCAATGGCTCCACTAAACCCTCGGGAATAGTGTAATTCATTCTGTCAGTTGTTGTGCCACATCTGTGCAGTTAAGTGAAGTGCTCTAAGAGAATAATATAATATCTGAAGTCCAAATATTATTAAGAGCTAATAATATTCGACATATCTATTTTTAGACTCGCAATCTAAAAATAGATTCCGCCCAATATGTCTAAAAATATAAGTCCATCTATTTTTCCAACTTGACCAACCATCCACAAATAGCATCCTACAACTCATAGAATATGATCGACATGTCTAAAAATAGACATAGTCTAAAAATAGACTTGTGCCAAAAATAGCCTGCAGACCCACTTAGTGAAGGCGACTCTTTTCACTAAGCTCATCATCTTGTTGCAATCTCAACAATGTATTGTGTCCCTAACCCTCATAAAATCCCTTCTGCATGTGGGAGAACAAGGCATGAATTGAGATGATAAAGAATGTCCTTAATCTCCCCCACATTAGATACATAGTCTCCACAAGAAATCACTAAGGAGGAAGAACCCCAATCCCCTGAAGGTATTATACATAAGACCGATGAGGGGACATGAAGGCTAAAAAAGGTGCTGGATGAAAAATTAGAGGCCCTAACCCCATCATCCTAATATCACAACATTTTTCAGAAATAAATGATGCAGAAATTAAAGTGAGAGGGAAAGAGGTTCTAATCTGGATCATAATGTTAGAGCCTTCCTCATGTCCCACCTCATAATTTTTTTCAGAAACCCTTGTGACATTATCCTAGGTAGACCCACATCCCACTGATCCTACTCCCTTGGTTCCATTGTGGAAAGTGGGACTTGATCACTATGTTCCACTACAAGGAAAATACCCTCTAGTGAAGGTTATAATGAAGGTTTTTAGTGTTATAAAATTGGCCAAAATTGTCAAAAAAAACATTTTATACAACATTGATTTTTGGTAATGGATGTTTTGATGAATCTTCTATTGGAACTTCAACACAACTAAAAAAAGTTGGGTGGCTGGAGGTTTTTACGGATGTATTTCTTATCGATGCACGATCCATGTGTGAACGCACCGATGCGTTTTAACCTATACGCACCAGTACTGTAAACATACCAAGCACTGGGATGGAAAAAAATTTCAAAAGCCCCAGGGCATTTAACAATGTCCCAATGCGTGTCACCAACAAATACGCATCAGGCCAATAGAAGGTGCATGCACTAGTATATTCAAATTATAGTTGTAAATCACCAAGGAATTTAATGCAAACGTTACCAATGCGTTACGAATACAAATTCACCAGTTAATTTACCTTCTATCCGCTCGGTGTGTATGGGTTGTGTACACGCCCTAGACTGTAAAGGTGTAGAAACACATTGACGCATTGAAGGAAAACCATACCGGTGCATGCAATGCCTATCCCCCCAGGTCGTAGTCGTTGATAAAGCACACTGGGCATTCTAACTGATATTGGTATTTGGTGCGGTGCTCATAGGTCATAGCAATGAACCAGTGTGCAATATCATATACATGCACTTGTATTCATTTTCTATTTTTTAGAAACATCGACCTGTGACAATGAAATTATTGTGATTTTTTAATTCATTATTCATCAAAAGTCAACACATATATTATAAAAGTATTTATATCAATTAAATTTTTATTAGTGCATTTGAATCTGATGATGAATTTTTTACATCATTAGATTTCACATCTCTTCATTATAATATTTAATCATCCATATATTTAATCAGTGGTGTAACATTTCACAATGACAATGGAGAACACAATAGAATAAATTAAAACATATTTTATTATATATATAGGAATAAGAATCTCTTTGTCATACAAAATGGGATATTTATTGGTATCCCTTTGTCTTTCAATTGGGACACCATGTCCATTACATTAAACAAAATGTATGATTTCACAGAGAAATATTTCAAAAAATACAACGCCTTGCTTTGATATCCAAACATATTAATCATCATTCTTCGCTGGAACTGTTGTCACTGCTCAAGCTACTTCCATGACTTGGGTTATTTGGAGGAATGTTTTGTTAATTGTGTTGATTTTTTATTCTTCTTCAAGTTCCATCTACAAACATAAAAATAAAGTGTAATGAGTGTATCTACATTGGTGAGAATAATGAAAATTGCAATATTAAATAATATACATCAATGTAAATGAAAAAGAAATGTACCATATCAAGAATTGACTCATGAACTATGCACATTCTTTCAAAACAAAATTTCATTCATTCTTTCAACAATTATTTTATTGGCGCAGTTCCATACTTTGTTTCCTGCAAGTTTTATACCCCATAACAAATCATAGATTTAATGTAAAATATTTTTTTTTCTATTAATTATAAACGAAGCTAAGTAAAACAATATAGATACTTACAAATTCCACAATTAATTTCTATTATGCCAACATATATTGAAAACCCATATTTAACTCAATTTCAAACAATTCTTCTGATGGTTCTTCTTTGTCTATTAGCACTTGTTTGAAGATATTCAATGATGATTGCTGTAAAACAACTTAAAAAATACATAAATAAAATCTAGTTAAGTTGTTATAAGGAAGTAACAATTACTCACAAACTTAGATATCAACCCTTTTCTTTCTTGTTTTCCTATTTTATGTGCTGAATGGGTTCCATTTTATTTTATTTTCTGCAAGAAAATGCTTGAAAATTAATATTTAATGCTAAATTATTTATTTATTGTACCTAATCGAAAAATTCAATGATTACATATTACTTTTGAGGCACGTTGTTGTTGAGATGACTCCCCGTGCGATGCAATTATGTCCATTTGTTTAACCATCTCCTCATACACATTTTTGGACATTCCTACTGACATATTTCTCATATTAGCTTGTTCATCCTTTGATATTTTCATAATCTCCTTGAAAAATTAACATGACAATAAATTATTTAATTTTTATATTGATATATGAAAAATAAATATAATAAAAGTGATATTTATAAATGATTTATTTGAAGTAATATATACGTATAATTCTATAAAAAAATTTAAAGGAATATTTCTTTTTCAATCCTTCTTTTTAGTTGTTGTATGTTTTTGGTATTAAAATTCTGCATGTCTCATTGACCAATTCTCTAGAAACTCTTCCTGTAGTTTAAATAAAATTTGGTTCTTTTAATCATTGGATTGATTTTTGTATTGTAAGTGGAAAGAGGGTCTATACATTCGTTCCACTAGATCCGTCAAAGTTTTTTAAATGTTTTTATTCCTTTTGTTAACCTCCAGCACCACTCCAGATGAGCTAAGAAGAAATTCATTTTCATTTTCATGTTCTATTTTTTTTCTTTTCTTAGAACAACATTCCTTTTCTTCATTATTGGTCCCTGTAGAACATTAAACATATATGAATTAATAGATTTTTTAGAATTGTTATATAATATTTTTTAAGTATATTATTAATGAAAATTCAAAAAATAAACTCGTGTTGGATCGATATTATTTTTTAATTCACCTGATTCATACTTATGCAATTTTACTGTCAAGAATTTATGCTCTTCTGGTCTTAAATCAGAAAGAATATTATCAAGCTTCATCATTTTGTGGCTCTTCATGATACACATTAAACAATAGATATAAGTTAAACTTACATATAGTTAAAAAATAATAATTTTTGTAAAGAATTTACAAATAACTTGCCTTTTTTGCTTTTCTGGATGTCCTATTGGTATTTTTGTTACTTGAACTCTTGTCAGTCATTTTTTTTATCAATATAAACCTGTAAAATTCATTAATATATTTTATAAATAAATCACATGCTTTTCAGGTAAAAAAAAATCAATAAAATGATGTGTCTATCTAAATTAAATGCTCGGTGCGACTTTCACCACTTAAGCATCGATAGCAGCTCAATATGTTATTATAAACACATTTCCACTACAATAGAAACAATGTACAATATTATTTGTCAATAGGAGACCCGATGTGTTATATTAATACCAGAGAACCGATTAAAATAAACAAAAATGAATGGAAAACTATTTTTATCAAAAAAAAAAAAAATCAATACACGCCCGATGTGTTATACTAAAAGCGCACACTGATATGCTATATTAAACAATGCGCTCCGATTAACAATTTTTTTTTTTTTAAATCATGCAAGGGTCGACAGGGATTGGGATCCGACTCTGACATCACTCTGCAAGTGATCACGTGGGTTAGATTTCATATGCTTATATATATATATATATATATATTGTAGTATCCCAAAATTGGGATTACACAGCAAGCCTTCTGAAATAACGCACTCCTGAGAGATCTATGCATAGAAATGATTTTGCAACCCTTAGATCCCTTATATCATCAGATCTGGAGTCTATATCCAAAAGGGGAGAAAAATCAAATCAAACTAGGTGTGGTAAACAGATCTCCCACCACCTAGTCTTGCTGAAAACACCCTACAAGAGGGGTTGCGGCTATGCACAACAAACTGCTTCAGAAATAACGCAGTCTTGGAAAGCATGAGCAAGAAGCCATCAAATAAGATCAACTTGTGAATATACAGTAGCAAATCATAATTACAATGATGCTCTTACATTATACAGTAGAATACAGGAGACAATAGAGAAAGAAATCTACAGAAAAGAGGGCTGCAACACATATATAAAATGCAAAATCGCTTCACAACGTTATTTTATGGAGCTGAAACAACTGAATGTTACACTTCAGATCTATAACAGATCTGTGGATGATATCTATTTCATATCTGTACTCTAGAAAGACTCTATTACAAGATCCCCTTGGGGTTTTGACCAAATCATGCATTACAAAGAGTAGATCTGAGTTTTAAGTTGCAGATATGCAAAATGATTTAGAAATTTCTGAAGGTGAATTTACATTAAAATATATCAGATCTAAACAGAACATGGATCAGCAAGCTAATCCATGGATCACCAAAGTGAAAGGCAAAGCCTAGCACTAGAGATCTCTCATAAAAAATGGGGTCAAAATACCTTACAAAACCTCCACTGAAAATAATGCAGTCCCTCAAGGAAAATTTCACTGTAGCTTGAATAACAGAGATGGCCTGATGCCAAGATACAAATATAAATCTCAAAAAATGGATGCACTCTTCCAGGAGGTTAAAAGAAACACTCACTGAGAAGAGGCTCTAATACAAGCTAGATCTGAATAGATCTAGAGTTCCACTTGTTACAACCTACAAAAGAAAACAAACCCTCACTAGATTTGTGTTGCAATTGGAAGTAGAGCTTGGCCCAAAGCCTGATAGTGGATCAAATCAACAAGACTCTTCCAAGAATCCTCAATGGAAGAGGTGAAATCCCTACATAGGAACTCCAAGTTCTAAGCAACACTATTCTCCGCTGAACAACAGAGAATGGTATTTTTCTAAAAAGACAAGATACTCTAAAATATAGAAAATCAACAACCTTCTCTTGTTGCCTTCCCCTTCCTTTTATAATATGAAAGCATTTTCAAACCCTAAACCACCTTGATGAGTTAGCTCCTTTCACATGAGGGGCCTCCTTCTAGAACCGCGCTGTCCCTCCATGAGGTGCATTGAATCTGGATAGCGTTGTAGATTTGGTCAAGGTTGACCCAGTTTCATAGCTCAAACCCCTTTCACACCTGCAAATGATTTATTTACATGGCCCAGATTTATCCATGTTCATATGGGCATTGATTTATTCATTCTTTTAGGAGTTTTACATGTCCTCCTTTATTCAATTATTCATGCAACACAAAATGAGACAAAATTGCATATTCCTCTTAGCTTAGGCTAAGTAGGAATATTACAGTCCTCCCCTCCAAAATGTTGCTTGTCCTCAAGAATCTGATAGGGTGAGAGCTGTAGTACTTCCCATCCTCCATTGATGACATCATAAATGTTCAAGTCCTCATCATGAGCCAAGTGCTCATCAAGCCAATACATCAAGAATTGTTCCTCCAAGGTCAACATAAGATGTGCATAGTCCATCCCACCACGAGAAAAAAATTCAACCAAAATAAACATGGCTGGAGAAATGCTCCATATAAAACATGCAGCATGAGGTACAGGGAGAAGTTCCAATCCATGTGGTACATACAAACTTCCCATCCTCCCTTCATACAATCCCATAAAAAGTACAACTATATCATCCAAGTATGGAAGCAAGACTACATATATGCAAACATAAATCTGAGCTTGAGGAGGTGGGTCAAAATCCCACATGTGATGCCAGCACAATGCATCTCCTACCTGCATTAGATCAAGGTGTGGTAAGGGGAATTCCCACCACACATTTGCTGCATGAGTCACCTTAACATGGCTAAAGATGTTAGATAAGTTTGGTGCTTATGGAAAGCACTCATCATGAGAAGGAATCTCCCTTTGCACAACAAGGGAGTGGCCAAGTTCAACATCTCTATTGGCCCACCGAAAGTCATGGTATCCACATGATCCCTCACTCCCGTTAGGAGTCATAGCCTACAAAAACATGGTAAAAGAATGTGATAAATCAGAAAATAAAACTTGCTTTGCATGATCAGATCCTTTACCATCATAGTCCTCCATACACATGGATTTGTGCATGGGTATTTCCCTCCTCTCAAAAGAAGGAAGAACTGGCTGAAATGACTCTTGAAAAGAGTCCATTGGCTGCCCTAATTCCTTATAGCTAACACACTCTTGAAAGTGCTGATGTAATTCCTCTCTCATGCCTTCCCATTCAAAGCTCCTCATGATTAGGGTATAGATCTTCATTGAATGCATATGGCTGAGAAAGAATTCTTTATGTGCACCTTGTAGTATCTTCTGCTTGAGCTTGGAAGCTCTAGCCAAGAAGACCTTACCATGATGATAGATGAATCCCCCTTGGACTAAGTAGCCATATTCTTACTGCATGTCATCTAGTATCATACCTATGTGGAGATCTTTGGAATACTCTACAAGAAGCTGAGATTTCCAATACAGATCCACACTGTTCAACAATGACAACGCAAATGATACATCCATGGAAGTGTCTGTCATATTTCTGATCTCTCCTCTAACATATCTCATGCCAAATTTGTGTGTTAGAAGGTTGTTCCTCCCATTCTTCTCCTCCCATAGCGCAGATCTAGGAAACAGAGAGGGTGATAATGATGTAGAAAGAAGATTCCCCTCGCCCTTGAGCTGTTCCAAGCCCTCCAACGTTGTATCTTGGTATCCCATTGCTCCAATCCCTCCTGGATCTAGATTTGGAGTAGCACTTTGTGAGGCCTCCCCCACAAGATCTGAATCTGGTGGCCTCCCAGGTGGTTTGCCACTAGATAGGAATGTCTCTTGCAGAATTATCATGAACATAAGAGAAGGTACTGTGAGATCCTTGCTTCCACTGCGCAAATCCATCTCTGTTGTTTGTGTGGAAGTGCTAGGTGAGGGATAAGTATGCATGCCTTGGATCATTTTGGGTTTACCACTCTTCATGTCCACCCATTCCATCTGCAAATCTTTCCAATCAGTGGTGACTTTCCCCAACGTAATCAACCATTGGACACCCAAAATGATATTGGTGTCTGGTATGTCAACTATAAAAAATTGATCCACCAAAGTGTAGGGCCCCATAGTGACTGAGAGTGATGGGACATAGTGCATGCATTGCATTGTCCTATCTCCTGGGACCAAAATAGAGAATCCCTCAAAAGTATCAGTGGTGATTACTCTCCTCTTCACAAAATGAGCATCAATAAAGTTGTGGGTTTCCCCACTGTCAATCAGCACAAATACCCTCTGATTCATGATTGAACCTTTTACTCTTAGGGTCAAGTACTTAGGCACTCCTCTCAAAGATGAAAGAGTTCCACCTATTGGAGAAAAGGCTCCATCCCCATCTCTAGATGGTGTTGGATATCCCTCAACATTATCAGCGTTGTGACCCCTCCTTGGTTCATCATCTTCATCTTCCTCCTCAAAATCTGAGAAAACTTCTATATAGTGTGCTTTCCCAGCAACACATCTATGTCCAGGTGCCCATGAATCTTGGCAAGTGAAACATAGTCTCTTATTGCTTAGCTCCCTCCTGAGTTTAATATCAAGGGCTTATTGAATGAGCTCTCCTTGGAAGGAGAAAATTTTTATTCCTTCCCTTTAGAAAGGTGAGGGGCCTTGCTCTGGAAAGTTGCCTTTGATTTTGGCAAGGCATCTTGGAGGTCTCTAGCCCTCTCAATGGCATCATGAAAAGTGATGGGCTTGGTAGATTTAACCAACCCATGCAAAGTTTCAACAAAGCCATCGATGAACATGTACACCATAATTGTTGTAGATAGATCATGAACCATAACAGATAATCTCATAAACTCAGAGATATAATTTTCTGCATTTCCCGATTGCTTTAACTTTTCAAGGCTCATGAAAGGTGCTTCTGGATCCTTTCTGTCAAACCTCTCCACTAGCCTTCTAGTGAAATCAGAGTAGGCAGTCACATTGGCATGGCCCAATGTAGACAACCCATGGAACCATCAATTGTGTGCTTCACCTTCAAAGTGCAGCGCTGCAATCTTGATGGCTTCAATCTGAGGGACTTTGTTCAACTGAAAGTAGATATCCAACTTTTCTACCCATGCCTTGGTAGAACTGGTGGATGACCCATCAACCTTAGGCAAAAATAATCTGCCCATATAGTGGTGTCTATCAAGATTATGAAAGAACCCACCATCTCTATATTACTGCCTTGGTCTTCTTTTGTCCTTGAGGTGAAAAAACTCTTGGAAACTCAAGTGGTCTCTGAATCTCTGATTCTGAGATTCACATTCCACAAAGTAGTCTTCAAGGTATGCTTGCTCTTTTGGTCCTTAATTCTCCATAGCCAATAAGGTAGGCATAGTGGAGTGTTGTGGGGCTTGTGGGGCTTGTGGTTGGCTCACTAGTTGACCAGTCCAGTTGTGAGACATGTCAGAGCTTTCCCCAGGATGAAATCTCCCAGGATATTCCCTCATTCTATCCATCCTCATTTCTTTGATCTCTCTAGAAAGATCTTGCATGGTCACCAAAAGAGTTCTTGCAAACTCTTCTCCTTCTTTATCACTTGCAGTTTCAGGGGCTTTACCCTTGTCTTGATCATCAATAGTGTAATCAAAATTCTTGTGAATTTTGTTCTGATACCTCTTCTCCATCTCAGTAAGAGGTTAATATTATTCTGAATGCAACATGGTTGTGTTTCTCCAATGAAAGCATAGGCTATGCCAAGAAAGGAGCTGTGATACCACTGTAGTATCCAAAAATTGGGATTGCACAACAAGCTTGTTGAAATAATGCACTCCTGAGAGATCTATGCACATAAATGAGTTTAGAGCCCTTGGATCCCTTAGATCAGAAGATCTGGAGTCTAGATCCAAAAGGGGAGCAAAAACAAATCAAACTAGGTGTGGTAAACAGATCTCCCACCACCTAGTCTAGCTGAAAAACACCCTACAAGAGGGGCTGCAAGTATGCACAACAAACTGCTTCAGAAATAATGCAGTCTTGGAAAGCATGAGAAAGAGGCCATAAAATAATATAAACTTGTGAATATAAAACATCAAATAATAATTAAAATTATGTTCTTTCATTATACAGTAGAATACAAGAGACAGTAGAGAAAGAAATCTTTAGAAAAGAGGGTTGCAACACATATATAAACTGAAAAATGGCTTAACAACGTTATTTTATGGAGCTGCAATAGCTGAATGTTACACTTAAGATCTATAATAGATTTATGGATGAGATCTATTTTATATTTTTACTCTAGAAATAATCTATTACAAGATCCCCTTGGGGTTTCGACCAAATCATGCATTACAAAGAGTATATCTAAGTTTTAAGTTGCAGATATGCAAAATTATTTAGAAATTTCTGAAGGTGACTTTACATTAAAATAGATCAGATCTAAACAACACATGGATAAAAAAGCTAATCCATGGATCACCAAAGTGAAAGGAAAAGCCCAACACCAGAGATCTTTCATAAAAAATGGGGTCAAAACACCCTGCAAAACCTCCACTGAAAATAATGCAGTCCCTCAAGGAAAACTATGTTGTAGCTTGAATAACATAGATGGCGTGATGCCAAGATACAAATATGAAGCTCAAACAGTGGATGCACTCTTCCAGGAGGTTAAAAGACACACTCACTGAGAAGAGGCTCCAATACACGCTAGATCTGAACAGATCTAGAGTTCCACTTGCTGCAGCCTACAAAAGAAAACAAACCCTCATTGGATTTGCGTTGCAGTTGGAAGTAGAGCTTGGCCCAAAGCATGATAGTGGATCAAATCAACAATACTCCTCCAAGAATCCTCAATGGAAGAGGTGAAATCCTTGCATAGGAACTCCAAGTGCTAAGCAACACTATTCTCCACTGAACAATAGAGAATGGTATTTGTCTAAACATACAAGATATTTAGAAATATCTAGACAATCAAAAACCTTCTCTTTCTACCTTCCCCTTCCTTTTATAAGATTAAAGCCTTTGCAAACCCTAAACCACCTTGATGAGTTAGCTCCTTTCACATAAGGGGTCTCCTTTTAGAACTACGCTGCCCCTCCATGAGGTGCATTGAATCTGGGCAACACTGTAGATTTGGTCAAGATTGACCCAGTATCATAGCTCAAACCCCTTTCACACCTGCAAATGATTTATTTACATGGCCCAGATTTATCCATGTTCATATGGGCATTGATTTATTCATTCTTTTAGGAGTTTTACATGTCCTCTATTCAATTATTCATGCAACAAAAATGAGACAAAATTGCATATTCCTCTTAGCTTAGGCTAAGTAGGAATATATATATATATATATATATATATATATATATATATATATATCTATAGATGTATATAGTAATACAAATTCTATTTTTGCAGTCACATAAACAAGAAGAAGCAAGGGTTTAACGTAAGAATGGAAATTTTTTTCTTCTCAATTTTAATTTAATTTAAATAGGAATAGAGATTGTAAATTATTTTATTAGTGAAATGCATAGAAAAAATTAATTTTCTTACTATTCATGTATTAAATCTAATAGAAACTGTTAAAAAACCATTATTACAGTAAAATTTAACATTTTTACTATACTACAAGGTTTTTGTGTGAATCACTAAATGTTTCAAATTCTAATTCTCTAAATAGTGCTACTGTTCAAAAGTCTTTTTCTGCTCCACAATTCTCTCTTGCTCTAGGTATGTCTCTTGTGCAAATACCTCCCTGAAATTTTTTGCAAAAAGAATGAAAAAATGAATAGATTTTACTATTTAAAGAACTTTTTATGAAATTAGATTTCCAAAAATCATTTACTACTCATTTTTTAGTTTACTGTTTTTATTTTCACTTCAAAAAAATAAAGTTACATTTTTTTTCCCGATATTTGGTGCGTTTGTTAACTAACCACACCGGTGTGTTCGATAATAAAACCACATTGGTGTAGTTAACGGTACATTAACACTAATAACAATAACTCATTTTCCAAGGCACCGAAATTGCTTTTAGGTATGTACATAAAAATTTATTGTTGATTTTTCTCAAATACAGGGAGAAAATCTCATAATTATATCAAATGGACAATTCTTCGAAATATAGCTCATTCCATAATAGTTCTAAATTTCCATCGCAAAGTTCTCCCTATCCATCTATAGATGTAATTACTTCAGATTTTATTTATATTTTTATTATTTTTTTGAATTTATTTATTTATCCATGTCAATGAGATGAATAAAATTAATGTATACAAATTTTCAGGTTCACGTAGATTTAGATTCGAGTTCAGATGCACAAAATATTCAAAATTTTCCAAAACGCCGGAAGCTCTTATCAAGAGCAACATACCACAAGGTGCGGTCGGTAGATGAAAATGGACAACCACTTCACCTTGCCAACTATAACATGCCATATTATAGCCACAATCCTGGGACAATGATGGTAATAATTTTTTGTTATAATGTAATTATTTCAACATCAAACCAATTAATCATGCATTGACATGCTTACTAATTGATATCATCGATATTGTACTAATCATGTTCAAATATTTTTTTTTGAAATTATTAGGATTTTAGTGATGATGAGCGACCTACCTACCATCTTCCATTACACCCCATGACAATGTCAAATCGAGAGAAGGCTAAATGAAGAGAGAAACTTAGAGAGGAACGATACCAAGAATGGTTGAATCAACCACCTATTCAATTCCCACTACGTCTAGATTCACCAATTAGGAATGACCACAACAATAGTATTTATTCACAAGCTAGAAATGGAGGCAATCAAATAGAGGTTGGTATGGATGATTACTTAAGGGATATGACTACCATGGAGACAGTGTTGTTAGTTGCATTCCAGAATGATGATCAACTAGGGGATGATGCTCATATCGTTGGTACCTTTTTCGAAAGCCTTAAATTTGCTTCCACCACCCCTCTTTGGATGTGGAAATTAGTCAAAGTCTACCAATTTGGGGACAAATATGTTACTGTATAACTTGAAAGAAAATTTTGGCTTGTCGAATGCATGTTTCTTGGAAATTTTGAGGTAATTGACCATCAAGTCCCTTATATTTTGAGAAATATTGTCACACAATCAACACTAAAAATGGTAAAATTTATGAAAATTAATAATTATTGGCATTGTACATTTAATATTGTCCACCAACTACAGGTTATTCAAAGATAAGGTTCTTCCAAGTGATAATGTCTTGCCTGGTAGCTATAAAGAGGGAAATAAATTGTTGAAAATGTTAGGTGTTGAGTACATATCATATCATGCATGTCCAAATGATTGTATTCTATATAAAGGAGAATATGCAGACAAAGAGATATGTTTGAAATGTGGCATGACAGGTATGATAAATAAAAAAATAAGGGTAAATCACGTGGTCCTCCTCTTAACATATTGAGGCACATGCCTATAATCCCAAGGATTCAATGGCTCTTTCATTGCAAAGAATTAGGTATGTTACAGGGATGGCATGTCTCATATAGAAGTGAGTTTGGATTTATGCGAATCATAATAGATTCAATAGCCATGAAGCATATAGAGGATAGATTGCCCAAAACATTCAAGGATGAAGTATGAAGTCTACAAATCAGCATAACCATGGATGGAGTCAACACATATTCCCTCCAGAACACCAAATATTTTGTTTGGCCTGTAGCAGTGATCAATAAAAATATCCCCCCATGGTTGTCTGTGAAGAATGAACATCTTATGTTGATTCTCATAGTCCCTCATAGAAGACAAGTGAAGAATATGGATGTCTACTTACGACCACTTGTAGATGAATTGAAGGAATTATCGGATGGGATAAATGTATACGATGTATCAAGACCCATTGCAACAGAGAGGATTTTTACATTGTATAGAAAATGTGCTTACACGACACATGATTATCCAGGCTTATGAGTTTTATATGGTAAATTACATGTTTATTGGTTTGTTTATATATGCAACACTATTCTTTTGCATATTAATTTAATTCGTTGTAATTGTATAATCTTCATGATATTATTTAACGTGCCTTGCATATTGTATACAATAATTTTGCACATCTTGTAAAAAAATGGTATTATGGATGTAAATGTTGTGGACCTTGTCTAAAACCTATATGGTACAATGACCTACGAAAGCCACTGTATGACTGCTCCAGGGTACTCCTCCTAGAAGAACATCTTTATAGAATAGAAACAACCACTTTTAGTGGTAAATGAGAGAGAACCTAAAGGCATCCAATAATGACACCAGTTGAATGGATTATAGCATATGAGAGTGAGAAGGAGAAGGAGTTAATAGAAATGTTCAATTCAAACGGGGAACCTATGTTTGATGATCCATAATTCTTTGACACCTATGTTGAGAAATTTACCATTGGGATGAAATGGAAATATATATTTTATAACCTCCCATATTGGGAGCATCTTAAGATTATTATTTTATGGAAATCAAACCTATGGATATATATGTTTCCCTAAGTGTGGTGGTCGCACTTAGAACAACATATGAAATACACTTGAATTTTTCCTTAAGATAAATAAATGAGATAACAACACCTACTTGTGATCTTTCACTGTTCCTCATCTCCCTTTTCTCACTTCTGTCGCTCTCAATCGAACTAAACTCGCTTGATTGGTACTTGCAATGGAAAAAATAAGATAGAAAATGACATAAAGGCATATGATATATTCATCTTAATCAAAATGAATTGATTACATTTGAAAATAAACATATTAAATCATGAACACATGTATTAGGAAAGGAACACATATCTTTATTATGAAGTAGAAGGAGAAGTTACAACCAGTTGGATCGATTCGATGTCAACTCGGTCTAGCTTCAGTCCTATCCTCATCATATCAGAAACATCACTCTAGCAACATAACATTACATGAAAAATACACCTTGAAGAGCTATTATCTCACTAGAATAACTCTACTAATTCAAATTCTTGCTCTCTTGTGCACTATGATCAATGCTCAATTTATAGTAAATGAAGGTGGTTTAGCATTAATGGATCATTGAATGGATTTTCCAACAATAGATGAAGATATTTACTTTTTCAGTGGAATAGGATGATAAGAGGTTCAATGGATCCATGGTGTTCATATTCAAAGTTATCAGATGGTGTGATAGCTAGAACAACTTCTAGAAGCTACTAGAAGATGGGAATATTCCCGGAATCCTATGAACAATTTTCTCCTTGTCAACAAATGAACTGTAAGGTGGGCCTAGATGATTTGCAACGCTACCTTTCATGGGAGTAGATGATCTAAAAAGCACTTACTGTAGTCTAGGGGTGCATTGATGGCTCAATGGAACACTTCAACTGGTATCCAAGTAGTGAAAATTTCATGGAGGAAAACCATCAATGGGATGACTTGTTTAGGGTATGTAGCAATTTATTTAGAGTATGACAGACCCTAATTTATACTGATCTAGATTTTTGGATTGATGCCCAAATTTACCTATAACAACTTCCCCTAAAGCATGAATTCAAAAATGATAATTTTGAATGATATGCTTTACGATGTGATCACTAGGATATGAAGCAAACGGTGACCTGCATCAATTACAATACATTACAATACATTACATCATGATATATTTTTCATCTTGGACATTAATTGTTGAGGGAGGCATACCCATACTCAACACATAAACTATCATAACATCAGAAAGTCATCTAAAGATATAGACCCATGATAGGATGACCATTTGTGTAAATACCATCATACGGATGATGTGGTACTACTCTTAAAATCACAGCCCGGATGGATGAAACTAGATCTAGGGTATTCTATCTCATTCACTTGATCTCTTAAGTACGATTCTGGCCATGCAAATATGTGATATGAAGTTGAAAATGGGAAGACACCCTCTTTTTACCAGCCAATTATGTAAGTCGTTAATAAACACGAGAGAAACCATTGATGATGATAATGGCTCTCAAGGTACTGTAATAAATTATGCATGGTATGAATAGATGATTTGAGGTCGAACACCATAAAAATTCTTTTGGTAGAAGGTATGTGATGTCAACCTGTCACCAAAAAGGAGAAAATTTCCATTGATTTATGCAAACTCCAAGATACTAAAATGTTGTTTCTAAGTCAACTTCCTGGATGATGAGATGATGTTGATAAGAAGCAACGCATCGCAGGAGGGCCTTGATGTATCCTCCATCAACAACATAGAACATGAGTAATGATTTTAGAGACAAAATTTAATTGATGAAGCAATGTTTAGGGATGGCGGTCATGAAATGAAGGTTTATGAGCATTGGAAAGGATGAAGAATTAGTGAGTAACTTCTCTTGAACATACCAACGGCACTGAATGAGTTGGTAGCATTGTCCCAAAACTAAAGTGATGGATGGTGTGATATACCATAGGTATGATAGACCATCAAAATGATAACCCAACCCAAAAGTCATGGAGATGAAGTGAATAAGTGTCATGTTCAAGAGCGACTTGCTACCATAAAGTGATTTATCCCTTTCCAATTTTCCCGAGTCATTGTTGACCAATACCTCTTAATTTTTTTTAACAAGCTTGAGGAGGATAACATATGCTTGATGTATAATTCCACCCTTCAGGTGAATCCATCATTATGTGATGTTTTAACGAGTCTAGCGAAGGTGAAACTTGATCTTGTCATGATGGATAAGTCTATTGCTATTTGATGTTTTAACAAGTCTAATGATAGTGAAAACTCGGTCATTTTTCATGTTTAGAGAGTTTGCAAAAGGGTGAAAAGAAAACTCCACAAGTTATTTTTCATAAAATTGTCCCTCAGATTCGAAAAAGTGTAAAATTATACCTGAGAGAACCTCCTAGCCATGTTTGACTAGGGCATTCCTTTTTAGTAAGTAATCTATCTTAGTCTGGAAAAGGGTTAAAATTATACTAGGTTGATGTCGTTTCAATTCATTTTACGAGCTCGAAAGGACAAGTGTTCAACAATATTTTCATGTTTTGGGAGTTTGAAAAGAGTTGAAAGAAAAATCTAGGGGGGTTCCTTTTTCATGTTTAACAGAGCTCAAAAAAGAGATAAAAGTGTGCTCCGTGGTCAAAATTAATTTTACGATCATGCACATCGAGTTCACTGTATTAGTTGTAAACCTATTCAAAGAACCACCAAACAGATTAAAAATACCTATTTAAATAGTAAAAAATGGGCAAAAACTATATTCAATTCATTAAATATGCATAAAATAATCAAAAATACTATTTAAATAAGAATTTACCAAGTCATTTTTAACATTTCACATTTACCATTCAATTTTTAGTGCTCTGAGCCAGTTTTACCCTTGAACTTTAGCAGTTGATTGCGACAGATTCTGTGGACTATTTTTCGGCTCGTTTAGACTAGGTAGGAGATCTATCCTTCCTCTTTCTATTGGTTGCATTATTTTTCAATTTCATGCAATTTTTTTAGAGTTTTGGGGCTCCTAAGGTAAATATACAACACCTTAGGACCAACGAACCCTTGGATGTCAAAAAGTGCAGTGTAGAGGGGCTGAAAAGAAGCCCATGTCCTCTACAATGATCTTTCTAAGGAATAGGGGTGCGTTGGGCACAATTCAAAAGCTTGCATTATGTTTTCTGCCCAATTTTTCTCAAGTTTTTTTCATGAAATGGATCCTAGCTAAGTTTATGGTTCGATTTTGGAATTTGATCGGATCAAAATGTCAATTACATGGCAAGAAAGAGAACATGAGGAACATGATATGGTTTCCCTAAATGCTCCTGGTATCGTGAGAGCCCTCAGAGACTGTGGGTTGGTCAAGTACTTTAGATTCTCGGGGATGAGGAAACATATGGAACTATTGTAGTTCTCAATTCGCTAATGGGACCCGAAATTACAGGAATTTCACATTGGGGACAAAGTGCTCCAAATATCTGTTGATGAAATTTACTTTTTGACATGCTTGTTGAGACGTGGTGCGCCCATTTCCCTTGAGGGTTTCGTCCGTGGAGGTGAGATAGTGAATTACTACATTCGACATTTTTGTCAACCATGTACATAGCCTAGCAAATATGGAAAGATAAGAATCAGAGATATACGTGATATGCCTTTGTGAAAGCTCCTATTCACTATCACAAAGTTAGCTGGCAGCGTGACACTTCTGGTCGTGAACAGATCATACATGCATTATGCACTTGAGCATCTCAAGCCGACCGTGTTCAACTGGGCTGAAGTAGTACTCCTTCAGTTGAAAGAACAACTGACCAAAGTAAAAAGTGGCAAGACGAAGAATTTCAGCTATTGGTCAATCTTGGTCACCTTTATTTTGGAGCAAGCTCCATTGATGTAGCCACAACATGTGACACTCAGTTTATCTGGTCCTAGAGATTCACGGATGCGGTAGTGGGTTGAGATGATGGCTAGATATGTTGGTCAGTCATCAATCTCGTTTTCCACTGCATTATTCACTTGGCTCCGATGACAACATATAGTCATAGAGGAGCATCCATATGAATGGATGGATTTCCGTGGACACCCAGATTTGATTTTACCAGCTGGTGCTCGATGTGGTGCTACAGGTAAAATTTTTTGACCATGTTTTTGATTTTTGGGTTTTTTACATATTTTGTGTTTTTGATGTTTAAAGCCTAAATTAAAAATTATGTATGTATGCAGATTTTGGTACTATTCAACTAGTGGGTCATGCACATCAGGTGGGTGACCCAGTAGAGAGGATTTTTGAGAGAGAATTCCTTCAAGATTTGGCTTTAGCTGAGACTCTAGCTCAGTTACAACAAAATGTGGAGGGGTTAACTATCAAGATATCGGATGTTCGAATTGAGGAGTTACCCATGAGGCTGAAGCACCATACTATTGGTGTGCCTAGCCGTTGGATGAGGCTATTGCGCATGATAGCCCAAGCAATGACCTGTTATCATGAGCACCACTAGATCTACTTAGCTATGTCTGTATAAATTTTGAGGTCATATGAGGAATGTGTCTTGGACACAATTTTTTGTAAAAAAACTTGATTATATATCTATTTTACTTTCAGTGTTTTCCTATGGTTATGTGAAATCCTAGTCAATTGTGTGATGTGAATTGAAAATCTATCTTTACATATGTTGCAAATATCTATTTAACACATAATTTTCCAAAGAATTAGTTAAAGTGTTAAAGTTCATGGAAATATGTTGATATTGGATGTAATCAAAATGTCTTTCCAAAATAAGAACTATAAGGAACTTGCAATGAGTAGCTCGATTTTAGACAATATAAACACTAGCAAGTTGTAGTATGACGAGTTGTGAGTCCAGCATGATGATTATGCGATGAATGCCAAGTGAAATGGAATCAGAGATGACTTCGATTAATGCGTTATACTCAACGATATTGTTGGTGGATCGAATGATACAAATCCATTGGAAACTCACTAACTCGCCACTTGGAGCGAAAATGGCCCATGCTACAGAGGACAGATTCTGCATACTCTGACTAGCACCATTGACATAACCAACAAATGGTTTCAAATATTTTGACATCTCCAATAAAATTCAAAGCAGATTACTAACCACATGAAAACTCTAAAAGACACACTATGACACGCACACAATTAACGAATATATACAATATCATACAGTGTTTACTACGTATAATCAAGCATAGTAATGTTTAAGATACAACCCATTCCGAGGCTGTGACAATTGAATACTATCATAGTCTACCAACTCATGGGCACCCTTAGCTAGAGCACGCTTGACAATACAGGGGCCATGCCATAATGGTTTGAATTTTCCCGTTCCTACTTTATCAGCTTCTGGATCATAAAGCAAGACCAGGTCTCCTTTCGAGAAAGTGTGAGGCTTAAAATTGCGCCTTGATTCGTCTCTTATGTGCTTCGTTGGCCAATGCGGCTTCACGAGGCATTTAATCTAGATGGATGAGATCCAAAAAACATGCCTCTTCATTAGAAGTGTCAGGTAGCAAGTCAATCACGAGTTTCAATGATTTAATTTCACATTGAATTGGTAAGATAGATTCTAGACCGTAAACCAACTGAAAGTTAGTAAATCCGGTTGTGTTTCTCACCGAGGTTCGATAAGCCCACAAAGCCGAGTACAATATTAAGTGCGAGTTTCATTTATGAACCCCAATCATGTGTTGAAACATACACTTAAGAATTTTGTTGATAGATTCAACTTGTACATTAGCTTATGGATAATAAGGGGTATAACTATCATGCGACAATCCTAACTTGGAAGTCAACTCATTCATCATGTGATTGCAAATTTTTTTTCCATGATCTGTGACTATGGCTTGCGGCACACCAAACCATGTAACCACAAGGTGGAAGAAAAATAATGCAGTTGTCTCGCTTATGTTGTTAAATGTAGGCATTGCCTCCACTCACTTGGTAAAACAATCGACGAAAATAATAATATACCCATGCCCCCTAGCCAAGCGATGGTTACATTTCATGAAGTCAATGCCCCATTTGGAAAATTGTCCAATTGTGATGACAAGATGAATTGGAGCTAGCGGCATGTGGGTTTTACGATCAAATATTTGGCAAGCATGACAAATTCTAACCACGAGAAATAAATCACGAAATATGGTAGGCCAGAAGTAATCGACATGGAGAATCTTATGTGTGGTGGCAAAACTAGACAAATGTCCACCACAGGCACCAGCGTGATCATCATTTAAAACTTCTCAACCTCCTCATGATTGAGGCACCTATGTAAAATCATATCGACACCACAACGATAAAATGTATTGTCGACGATAAGATAATATTTGTCCTAGTATCGAATACGTCACTGTTGTAAGTGAGAGGTATTGGGTTGGAAATTTTTGGTCTGGAGATAGATGAGGAAATCTCCATACCGTGGACAAGTTAGATGACGCAATTAGAAATAAAGACTCATCCAGAATTTATGGTTCCATAGTAGACTCAGTGCTACTCAAGGGAAGGTCGTAGATAAGCTCAACGAATACAAAATACTTCTTTGACTTGAATTTGATGAATTCCAAAAATAATTCTTGCAAAATGACGATCCATTTTGAGAATCCCCCCCCATGAATTGACGTGAAAAAATGTATATCATAGGTTTGCAATCTGAAATGAAAACGGTCTTTCAGAGCAGGATATAATGGTGAAATATTTGTACAACTTGAACGACTCCCAAAGCTAGCTTCTTAACATAAGTGTAATTAATTTCCGTATCATTAAGATTATAATTCAAATAATAGATCAGATGTTCAATCCCATATTCTTCTTGGACTAAAACCATAGCGATGGTTGTATATGTAACAACAAGATACAAGAAATAATCACTCTGATAATTTGGGGGATAAATTAATGATGCTCGGATCAGGGTATATTTAGGAACACCAAAGGAAGCTTATGCAACCTCGTCCCAATGGAAGGAAGTCCCCTTTTTCAAGAGTTGAGTAAATACTTTAGCCATTTCAGCATAGTTGGGAATGAATATCCTTGGAAAGTTAGCCTTCCCTTGGAATCTCTGTAACTGAAGTAGATTGGAAGGTGCAGGAAAATCAAGAATGGCTTGGACCTTCAATGGATCAGGTCGAATTCTATCTTTTGACAAGAAGAATCCAAGAAAATGACCAGAACTGACACAGAACACACATTTGTGTGGATTGAGGTGTATTTTGTAGTGACTACATCGTCAACAGATAGCTCTCAAATGTAGCGAGTGGTCAGCTTATTTCCATGAATGGGAAAGTAAGTCATCTAGATACAGTTGAGAACTGTGCTTGATGTCATCGAAAGCATAATTAATTCCCCCCTAGAATGTTTCCCCAACATTATTTAAACCAAAAGGAAGATTTCGATAAGTGAGTGTGCCCCATGGACAGATACAATATGCTTTATATTGGTCCTTTGGGTGAATATTGATCTAATTGCAACCGGAAAATCCATCCATGAAGGAAAATATTTCACATCCAGTACATTCGTCAATGATTTGGTCAATAAAGGAAGTAGGATAGTTGTATTTTGGATAAGCATGATTAACATCCCAATAATCAATGCACACTCTGATTGTCCCCTGTTTCTTCATGGTAGGAACAATGTTGGAAACCCAATCGGTAAGTAGAACAGGGTAAATGAAACCAACACGCAAAATTTTTTCAACCTCTGCTTTAATGGAAACAAATTTCTTAGGATGAATAGGATGGAGGCACTGTCATACCAGTTTGACATCAGGGTACATTTCAATTTCATGCTCAACAATACTGGAATCAATACCTGGCATTTCCTCATATGACTAAGCAAATACATCTCAGAATTCATGGAAAACAGAGCGATAAGTGTCCAGTTCAGATGCAAAACAAGAAGCGATGATACAAATGTTTTCTACAATGCCAGGTTTGGTCAAAATATCGATAGAAATTGTTTCTTTTATATTTGATGGGTTTCGCTTGGAATGAACGACGTAGATAGGAATGGAATTCGTCAAGAGATCAAGGACTGTAGGGTGATATAGTTCAGTTGGAATATCTTAATTTTAATCTAGAAGATGGGATCATTGATGTGAATCTTCCCATAGTTCTTCTTCTGGCATAATGGATTCCATAATGCTCTCATCGATTGAAAATACATGTGAAAAAGGATTAGAAGAAGTACCATAATCCAAAGAACGATTGACTCAAACCATTAGGGGAATTTTGAGGTTAAAAATGGCCCTTCTAAAGAAAATGTACAATCAAAATTCACTTTATGACAACCAATCACATTTTAGGGGATGGCATCATCCCCTATGGTTGAGGTGACATTGCTTGAGTTAAATGTACTTACTTGCCACATTCTCAATGGTGGATAGAAACTCATGGTTAACTATGGTAGTATTCTAAGTACTTTTAAAGTCACAAATTAAAGTATTAATAATAAATGTCATTTCACACTTTTTGAATAAAATATTATTATTGTCATTTCATATTTTTTGAAATAAACAATGCATATCCCTATACAATTTTCATGTCTCTACACACTTTTCAATAAATATTATGTATATTTCCATATATTTATTTAAATTATATATTCATTTCATTTTATTTAATATTACAATTTCAAATTAATTATAAATTAATATCTATACATATATAAATAAATACCTACTCATAAATATAAATTAAATCTATTCCAATAATTTTCTTTAAATTATTTTTTAATTCATTTCATTATGATTATATTAATATTATGTATTATTATATATAATATTATGAAACATAATCTAAATGTAATAGAGTATGTATCATATTCTTTTTTATATTATATAATATTTTTTCTTATGTTATAAATCAAATCAATTCAATATGTAATATAAAATTAATACATAAAATAATATATTACATTTATTATATTATAATTTGATTTTTATATAGTATATTAATTACATGTTATTATATAATTTAAGTAATATAAATTTTAATTAATGGTATGTTATACAACTAAGGTTTTATGAATTTATAATTGTAATTTATCTAAAGTTATTTAAGTACAAAGGAAAAATGCATTAGTTGTTTAATGATACTCATTTTTTTGTTGAAAGATAATTTTTATTTATAGTCACATCAATACAATTTTTTATAGTTTTTATTTTGGTACAAATTTTCAAATGAATATAACCATGGTTACATGGATTGTGGTGCAAAAATTGAATTGTAAATACATAAATATTATTTTATTGGTTCAGCTATTATATTATTATTTCCTTAGGAGGCCCATTATAGACCTCAAAATTTCCCTAATGAGTAGGCGATAAAGGATCAAGATTGACTACATAAACCAAAAATATTGATTGATATGTGAGCTTGATTGGACTTAGTCACTTGGTTTCATCCAACCTACCTATTTCAGAATTATTTGGGAATCTTCCTTAAGTCAGATGAAGTGGAAGATATCATATTGCAGGTCTCTATTTTTTGCGATTTCTGCTGATGTCACAGGCGATGGTAACGAAAAGGTTCCCATTAGGGAAGAATCCTTAAAGAGTCCTACACCAGTGTTCTGAAGTGATAGTGGGGTTCCGTGAACAAACAGAATGCTTGAAGTTTCCTGGGAACCAGAGGTGAAGAAGGAGAGTTGATCAATGATTGTGATGCCTCCCTTATAGGGCAAGACGACCATATAAAAGTAAGTAGATACAACCACAACCATAACGTAAACCCATGGTCTTCCAAGTGATACATTATAGTTAAGGGGTCCATCAACGACCTCAAATTCAACAGTAACCATTTTCCCCCCTAGTTTAACTTCTGAGGTTACTAAGAATTCCGCAAGGCTTATGTGTATGACCATCAAAAGCTTTCAACGTCCCAGGTGATTGTGATAAATTCGGGGAGCCAAGTGACTTCCAAAAAACCATATACATGATACAAGTAGATGCACCTTCATCAATAATAGTCCGATGAATGAGGCAATTAAGGACATGTCCTTGAATAAAAATGATAATCGTGCTGGTAATTGTGGCACATAGCCCGCGTGGTTAAAGACTACAATATTATAATATGTCAGATTGATTCCACTAATTTCCAACAACAAAGCCTCCTTTTGGGAGGGGCAATTCTGAAGAACCTCAAGCATTGACATAGCAGAAGGTGACTAATACAGATCTTCGACTACGTTATAATGTTGAGCTGCATGAGCTTGAGGGTTGAAATTTGATTTATGAACAACTCCCTTTGGTGGATTTATTTTTAACTTGGGAATAATAGGTGGCAGAGCCGAATCATATGAAGTTGAAGTCGAAGTAGTAGGTTGATCTACAGCCTGACCATTTGATGACGAAGAGGATTACTGTAATCTTTACTTCGAGTGGATACCAAAACATTAGTTTTAGGCTTAGTGGCGGATAGCATAAGACTTGCAAACTAGAAACGGAATCCGTATCAACCATATGTGTTTCTAGGTTTGGAAAAGGATTTGTCAACACTATAGATGCAGAAGAAGTCTTAAAAAGCTTTGAGACTTCTAAGGGGTGAGGAAAATCTCACCTAAAATGCTCCTTATTACATATAAAACAAGGGTAATGAGGTTTTCAAGAAGAAAAAGATGAATCCGATGATTTTTCCTATGGGGGTGAATTTTGTTTCTTATCATCCTTCCCCTTCTTCTTAATTTTGGGTTTCTTGTCACTTTTTCCCTTGTCAGATCACACGACATATATTTTGGAAGAAGGTGCAGGATCAGATGCAATAGGGGTTTGAATTGAAACAACAAATGTAGAACCAGAGAGTTGACTTGCATGCGGAGTGATAGCAGAACCAATCACACCATCATTGGCATGAATATCCTTACTAGATGGAGAAGGAGGAACTGTAAAATTTGGTCACGATGCATTCAAAATATTTTCATAGAGCATGCCAGACTGAGTATAAATCAAATCTAGATACTGGGCATGAGAAATTACTTCCTCTTCAGTGACAACATTACCTTTGGCCACGTCCTCAGCATTAGATGACAATAAGGAATTTTATAAACCACTCAGCTAAAAGTTGATCTGGCATAAATGTTTTAACCATTCGACGAAGATGATGCCACTCATGTATATGATCTGATATATGAGTAGCATTGGCATGTTTAAAGCCGGTCAAAAGTTCCATTGAAGTTTCATATCTAATGGGTAACTGGAAGTGGGTTAAAAATGTAGTGGATAAAGATGTAAAGTTATCAAAATAAGCTCGCGTTAATTCAATATACCACTTTGTAGCTTAACCAGTGAGTGTTTGCGGGAAAAGACAGAGTCTAACATAATCATCATTGAAGGAGTTTGATGAACACCATAAATGATAATTCATAACATGCGTAGATGGGTCTTCTCCATAATTTCCATTGAATTTCGGAATATCTGAGGGTAATTTATGAGGAATCATCGGCCAGCAAGGTAAATAATGAATGTGATCATTAGTGATGCAGTTTAAATTAGGTAACTCTAATGTTGCAAAAAACAACAACTTTCAATTTAGATAAGGTTGAGCGTAACTAGGATAAGATGCAATTGCCTGGGAAATAGGCTGTTGTGCACCAAAATAAGGATTTTTCTGTTGGTAATCAAGATAGGTGTAAGTTTTTTGACCAAAACCTTGATAGGCTTGTTGAACAGGACGTAGATAAGCTTGATACTGTTCGAATGGTTTTTGTGGTTTCCATGGGATTTGATAAAATTGTTGTTGCCAGCCAAGATAATTTGGACTAGGTTGTGAATAGATGGGACCAATAGAAGCTTGTGACAAGGGTAAACTAGCTGGTGGTTGTGAAATTCATGACATAGACATTTTTGGTAAACCAGCTTGGGAATACGGAGTCTGTAGACCTGAAACTTGAGGGTTAGGGGTTGAAGGACCTGCTTGAGCAGATTGAGAAACAACCAAGGAAGTAATAACAAGCGTAGTAGGTACGGATGAAACATATTGAATTGGTTGATATTAATAGACAACCGTTTGTAGTTGGATAAGCAAGGTAGGTTTCCATTGACAAATAAACATTCCAGCATAATATTGACCTAAAAACAAAGGAGTACTGCCATATGGAACAAAATTTTTCTTCCCCCCATCATATGGATTATAAGGATATTTCACATACTAACTTTCATATGATGGGAGTCCAGCAGATACTAGATAAGATGGACTGTAATTGGATGGACTAGCCTAATATTGAGCTGATGATGTCAATAAACGATCAGGCCATTCAATACTTGTAAGAGAGGAACCAGATAAAATTCCAGAAGATGACATGAGTGAAGTCCATGGACTAGAGGAGACACCAAAGTAGGTTCCATTTAAAGCTTGGTAACCTAGTGGTATGGATAGATCACCATAAAGATGAGACTCAGGTGTCGTAGAAAAAATCGAAGAAGAAGAAAAAGTAGATTCGATAACAGTTGTAACATATGGTACAGTCTGGGATGATGCCTTAGCCATGGTTAAATAACCCAGTAAATACTCTAAATAATCTACGGGAACTTGAGCAGTATCAATAGGAGAAGAGTAGGTCAAAGGAGGAAAAGATAGATAAATATGAAGCCCCAACCCAAAATGAGTTGGAGTTGAAGGGGTTGTCTCTTCTTGAAGTTATTCCTCAATTGAGATCAAACTAGGTGGAAGTACTTCATCGTCAGGCCCAAAATAATTTTAAGTGGTAAAATCTACAGTAAAGAGGAAGACTCAATAGTTACGGATGACTGAGGATGAGCCATTTCATCGTCTTCTGGCACGAGAATAAATTATTTTTGTTCAAATTCGGGATCAAGATTTTCTAGTAAAAGAAAGACATGATCATGATCGACTTCCGGTTGAACAACTTAGAGTTCTGGATTTACCGTTTCACTGGATTGAATTCTAGTGTCCTCAGGTAACTGAGGGTTCCGTATTTTTTGTAGCAGATAATCTGGGATCGGTAGAAATGAATCAAGACTCGGTACTCAAATGATCATATGACTCTAGTAAATTATATGAAGATGTAGCACCAAATGTTCTAGAGGTACTAGACTCAGTAGGACGAGCTCGTCTTCGTCTACTAAGTGTAGCATCTAGGGGTAAAACTGTTTTATTCATTGTCCTATGCGAATGATGAGAAAAGGGTTTATATTCTTCCATGATTGCTAACTATTTTTATTACAAAAAAAAAAAACAAAAGGAGGGTAGTTCTAGGAAAAAGGATTACCAAGAAACTATGAACTGCAATATACCACCTCAGTAAACCAAGGACTTATGTATGTGCATGCGATCTCCCCGAATGTTGTATTCGGTGTATCACAGTGTATAAGGAGACCGAATCGGTTACCTATGGATGGTAATAAACCTATTTTTTTACTCCCAAATATACTCGATGGTACATGGAGGCCCAATCCGTATTAGCATTTTCTAATGCGAAACCATACAATGAGAGCATCCCCTTATAATTTTTGTACTAGAACACCACCCAATATACTCAAAGGTACGTGGAAGAGCTCTGATATAATTACTTACGTGGAATGAGGTATCACACTCGGAATGTATTGTAGACAATTAATGAAAACTGTTATGTTTTACGACACTGGAACATGTCTCTAGCCTAGACCTCTAAATGTTATCGTTAAGTGAAAATGCTCGCTTAGGTCATTTCAGATAAATTTTAAGTTGATCTTGCTTATAAGTTTGTCTTTAAGGTTCACCGTGTGATGTATTTTACATTCCTAGAATGCAACAAATTTGATAAGCATTGGTTTCAATTCAATTTCGACAACGAAAATATTAACTACAAGGGATAGAGCAATCAGATTGTAATTAATCAACAATGAGCACATCTAAATGTAAATTCCTTAACTATTCCTATGCAGCACTCACAATCCCTACATGCAAATGCATGTTTTTCTTTTTGATTTATTTTAAGTTTAGACGAATAAAAAATAAACTATGGTGCACAAACAATCAATCAATACTTTCCAGAGAAACGAAGACTTGAATGAAAATTCATCTTCTGAAAATAAAGAAGTGATCAATGAAAATTTTAAACTTGGGAGCTATTCAAAAATGATAAAGAAAAAAGAAAAGAAACATTGAACAAAAAAACATCCAAAGTGAGCCAAGATAGTAGAATCAATATGGTCTCTGGAGGTAATCAGACACTTAAAAACTTAGCAAACAAGATATTGAAATGGATGAAAAAAGACAAAAATATGATAAATTTTTTTTGGTCACAGGAGAAACGCACCCCTGAGTGGGAGATAGTGTGTTGCAGAGCATTGTCTCTAAGCCAATAATGCTATGCAGAGCACTGTGTCAAGACCAACAGTGCGTTGGTGCCAAAGGAAACTAAAAAAGGGGCAATCACACACACTTATTTTACCAAAACATATTCAAATGAATGAAATAAATCAAGTAAAGTCTACTAGAGGTTGATAAACAAGGATAAAACCACCAAGGGTGATCGGTCACTCCCACGTATGGTCGCCAATTTGTTTTATGGAAATCAAACCTACGGAAAGATATGTTTCCCTAAGTGTGGTGTTCACACTTAGAACAACAGATGAAAGACCCTTAACCTTTTCCTTAAGATAAATAAATGAGATAAGAACACCTAATTGTGATCTTTCACTATTCCTTGTCTCCCTTTTGTCACTTTCGTCACTCTCAATCGACCTGAACTCGATTTATTGGTACCTGCAATGGCAAACATAAGACAAAAATGACATAAAGGCATATGATCTCTTCATATTAATCAAACTGAATTGATTACATTTGAAAATACACATATTAAATCATGAACACATGTATTAGGAATGGAAAACATCTCTTTATTATGAAGTAGAAAGAGAAGTTACAACCAGTTGGATTGATTCGATGTCAACTCACTCCAACTTCAGTCCTATCCTCATCACATCAGCAAAATCACTCCAAAAACATAACATACATGCAAATGACACCTAGAAGAGTTGTGATCTCACCAGAATAACTCTACTTATTCAAATTATTTCTCTCTTGTGAATTATGATCAGTGTTGAATTTATAATAAATGAAGGTGGTTTATCATTAATGGATCATTGAATGGATTTTCCAACAATGAATGAAGAGGTTTCCTTGTTCAACGGAATAGGAGGACAAGAGGTTTAATGGCTCCATGGTGTCCATATTTGAAGTTATCAGATGTTGTGATAGCTGGAAAAATTTCTAGAAGCTACTAGAAGATGGGAAGATTCCCAGAATCCTATGAACAATTTGCTTCGATTCCACCAACGCACTGTAAAGTGGGCCTAGATGCTCTACAATGTTGCCTTGCATGGGATTAGATTCTCTGCAAAGAACTTACTGCAGTCTAGGGGTAAAATGATGGCTCAATGGAACACTTCAACTGGAATCCAAGTAGTGAAACTTTCATGGAGGAAAACCATCAATGGAGTGACTTGTTTATGGCATGTAGAAACTAATTTAGAGTATGATAGACCCTAATTTTTACTAAAATAGGTTTTGGGAGTGATGCCCAAATTGACTTGTAATAATTACCCACTTACTAGATCCCATGCATATATTTAAAAATGTTTCATCTTCTTTATGGAGGCACATATAATTGAAACAAAGTGACACATTGGTTGTTAGGAAATATCTTATTACTTTCAAAACTAAAAAGAAACATTGGGCAAGACAATTAGAAAATACAGGAGCGGTTGTTCACTCTGATTGGTATTTCAAAGAAGGTGATGTCCCATGGATTTTTAAAAAGATGATATTTCTTTGGAAAAGGAAGTTATAATGGGTGTGAGGGTTCCATCTTCATATGGGTCTTCACTACAATGCTACTTCACCGTGGAAGACCATCTGTTGGGATTGAAATCACATGACCATTTGAATCTTCTAAGAGTATGTATAATGTCAAAAGCATGATTTTATTATTGTCTATATTAATGATTTTTTTCCCATGGGATCATAAAACATAACTAATTTTGTTTGCATGTGTTTATAACATTTCAATGTCATTATCCTTTGTTCGTGCATGGGTTTGTAAAACATGACTTCCCCCAAGACCTAGGATGTGCCATATCTAAATTATCTGCATTTGTATGTTGGATCATGTTAAAGGAGATTCATGTGGCTAGCATTCCACGATGGTAGCAAGAGATAGTTGAGATTTTTTGTATGTTTGAGAAGGAACTGGCGATGAGTTTCATGGACTTGAAGGTTCATCTTCTAATCCACATAGTAGATGAGTTTGAATTAGTTGGGGTGGTTTATTGTCATTGGATTTTATTCTTAGAGAGGTACATGAAGAAATTGAAAGGTTTTGTTTCACAAAGGGACAAACCCAAGCGGTCTATGGTAGAGCCGTACATATCATATAAGTCTTTCTATTATGCCAGTGAGTACATCAAGCAGATAGAAAACACATTGGTGCGGTGATTTGGGACAATGAAAGGGATGAAGACAAAAGAGAAGGGGAGCTTATCCAAATGAATGGAAAAAGGTACTTGATAAAGAGTAAACGACTTATAATTTGTCAAATTTACACAGTAAATATTCACGTTGAAATTCAATATAATTTATATTTTGATCTCATATGTACTATGTGTCAGTTTGATTTCATCAACAAATGCAAAAATTGAAGCAATCAATAAATTCATTCTTTACAATTCCGAAGTGACACAACCGTGGGTCGAATTGTACGAACAAAAGAAGATGAAATGGGATAGTGATAGGAAATAATTCAGATGGTTGAATGGTAGAGCGTTCCTTATCCTGATTATTTAAAAGAAAATATGCCAATTATATGCCCTAACAATTGGGTTTCTTACCAAGTCAGTGAGAAATACAATGCAAGTGGTCGTTACCCATTTGTTGAAGAGGATGCACTAAAAGTAGGGATTGGGTGCAACAACTCGATAATAATATATTTATGTACATTTTAAACTTAATAATGCACCTTTGAAATGTAACATATATATTTGATATATTTTTACAGTTGGGTTATTAGACACATGACACTATGATTTTTAACCTTTTTACAGGTGCATTTGTTCTCATCTATGTAGGCATATGGACACCATTTTCACACAGAAAATGCCGATTATGGACACATTACAAAAGGCTGTGGAGTGGAAGTCGAGTTCGATCAATCTAGTCAAGCTAACCACCATGATCAAAACCTAGTACAAGGGACCTTAGGTTACGTCAGAAAGATACAAGAGATCATTGAAGTGGAATTCTCTTCTTTCCAACTATTATTTTTAGGGGAAAGTGGTGGGACACCTTTTATCAGAATAATGTAAAGGAAGATCACGATAGTAGGATGATATGTATTAGCTCTAGAAAGATGTGGGTTGAGGCTAAGGAGCCTTATGCTTTCCCAAAACAATAAAAACCATGTATTTTTATACCCAGATGTGTTGGATATGGATTGGTGGTTCGTATTCAGACATGAAACTATATCAAAACATATTTTTGAGAACACTAGTGTTATCATGCCAAGTGAGCTAGAAGATAATGAGGGTGATGAGAAGAAAGAGTGATATGGTACATGTGTTATTTCATCATTTATACTATTTAAGATGGGTTTTTATAAAGAAGAGGACTTAACCTTATAACTAAGACTCTTTTTTTCCAAACATTATAATATGTATTTTGAATTAATTTGTTTTCATTGAATCATTGTGTTAATGTTAGAATCATTTCACTTGATAATTTGCAATTATGTTGATCTTGAAAGCAATGCATTGTATCAAGGTTTTTTATTTTTTTATTTTTTTTTTATGTCAATTTCTAAAATAATACAACTACTTGATTGCTTTAAATAGTTTTTCACTATATCATTACTTAAATAAATGCACCATATATATATATATATGTCTGATATCTTCAAAATTTTAAAAAATGTATTAATGTATACCGTTATTTTTGGTATGTAAGATCATAATAAAATAATGATAATTATAAACATGAATTTATTTGCATTATTTTCTAAACTTTATTATGTTACAAAAATTCATATTATTCTAGATTTATTATTTTACATTTATTGATATTCTTACAAATTTACAAATTTACAATTATGGTAATTTAACAATATGTATAGTATACATTTCATAATTTTATGATGATTCAATTTTACATTAGTTATGGTTCAAATTTGACAATTAATTTAAAATTTTAAAATTTTATAAATTTGCAAGTTTACAAATTTTACAATTTTAATAAAATTGAATCACGGCAATACATACAATTATAATTACAATTTCACAATTTCACAATACAATTACAATTACAATTTTACAATTTTACATACAATTAAAATTAAAATTACAATTACAATTACAATTTTACATACAATTACAATGAAAATTACAATTTTACAATTTTACATACAATTACAACTAAATTTACAATTACAATACGATGCATACAATTATAATTACAATTTTACAAATTTACAAATTTTACAATTTTAATAAAATTAAATCATGACAATACGTATGATTACAATTACAATTTTATAATTTCATAATACAATTACAATTACAATTGCAATTTTACATACAATTACAAATAAAATTACAATTACAATTACAATTACAATTACAATTACAATTTTACAATTTTACATACAATTACAATTACAATTGCAATTGCAATTTTACAATTTTACATACAATTACAATTAAAATTACAATTACAATCACGATACATAGAATTAAAATTACAATTTTACAATTACCAATACATAATATTTAATAAATATCATGATTTAATATTAAAAATAAACATCACGATCATGATAACCATTGTACAAGCATCATATTATAAAATACACATTCAAATTCGCTAACATCATCTAATCAATGTGATCATGATCATCTAACAAAAAAAAAGCATTGTATATTAACATCATCACAATACAAACATCAAATATACATCTCATGTCAAATATATGTTATAACATAAAGATCTATATGCAAAAACATTAAATGAACATATATAACATGACCTAATAATATACACATCATGATGAACATAAACATGTAAATTAAGTACATCAACATGAACATAAAATACATGAACTATATATATATATATATATATATATATATATATATATATATATATATATATATATATATATGTATGTATGTATGTATATATATATATAATGTAAAAAATATACAACTGTAATAGAACTGCATATAAATTTCAAATATCTCATGGTACATCAATACTATAACTAGTCGAGGCCTGCTCAGATGGACATGCCTTCTCAGGAGGTGCCTACTCAGATGGTGTCTACATAGGAGGTGCCTGCTCAGATGGTGCCTGCTCAGAATATTTCTTCTCAGGACTAGATGCTGGCTACTAATGTACACAAGGTGAAGGACGAGGAGGTGGATTACTAGAATGGTCACTCCCCTCATTATCATGATCATCCGAGCTGTTGTGTCACACATCTCCATGGCACCTATCCTCCTAGCCGCCAATAGCTTGGAAGTTCCGATGATATGACGCATAAGGCTCATCATATCACGAGGCATGTCCCTACAGAGCTCTGTCAGTGTACAATCTACCTCATGTCTCTGGTCGTCGCATCGTGGACTCCCTTATCAACTGGGAGCCTACAATTTCAGTTGCCCAACTCCATCCTGAATCGAATTTCCACCATACGCCGCATGCCCACGGGTATCTGCACCCGAGGAGGTCTCTCACCCTTCCCTTCCTCTGCCATCTCCTCGTCATTTATAGGATCAATTGGTGGGGGTGGAGGCATGTCCCGAATGAACGCACCAATATCTAAAAAATATATAGTACACAACAATAATTAGACAATTTCATTAAAATATTTAATAAAACAAGTTAAAGAAAGTGTTAGAATAAATTTTATTCTAATTATTCAAGACAATAAATGAAACTACATTAATTTAAATAAAACACTAATATTACCTCTAGCATTTGGTGGCTCATCCTGTGTGAAGAGGATGCTGGTACACGCTCACCAATCCAACCTTGCGTAAGGACATGACACCATCACGAACATGTGATCATCCACACTAGCTAGCAGCTCCAGTGCATCACTAGAAATCCTGGCCAGATACTTGGACAAGCCCCTCTTGGCCATCATCTCGCTCAACATGTGCATCCGTACTTGTATCATCAACCTATGAGGCTGATGCACAAAATTAGGCCTCGTCTTCGGAAACCTCTCAAAAAATATACAAAACAAATCTGAAGCAAAAGGGAAGATCAAACTCCCATGTGCCTGAGAAAAATATCTATCTAAGGCTATACAAAATTACCGCAAAAAAATAGAAGACTATCTAACAAGTCATGGCCTCTAGAATAAAGAATCAACATAAAATAAAAGATGACAAATAATGCGCTGCCTGTCACTGTTATAATGTACAATGGTGGTAAATGATAGTGAGAGGCACCTAACCTCCTCTGGACCAAAAGAAGAAATCTGTAGTTGTCCACCAGACACCTGAAAATCTATAGGAGAAAGTATATCATCCATAATGTATCTTCAGGAGTACACCAACTGACTCCTTGCTGCATAACTGATGGGGACATCAAGGAACTAGGAAAAATCCTCCCCTTTCCTAGATAGGACAGTAATAAAATAAATGTCCTCCTCAATGGGCTGGCACCACTGGTCAGGACCAACACATAAAGCCTATCAGTGGGCATCCCACCTGTATATTAACTATACTAATAACCCATTATGCCCCTTCAGGTGTGTAACCTCCTCGTAGAACATAAGGAGGCCTACCTCCCTTAAGAGAAACTAGGTGGGTGGCGTAATAGGCCGAGGGTACAAAAGTCTCTCCTTCTCTATTGCCTCCCACTATTGTATCATGTTATAACTGCCATCCCTCTGCTCTTGTTGTTATCTTTATTCTCTTTGTTGACGTCATTGAATGATTCAAATATTAAATACATCAACCTCCCTCATACATAAAACCTAAATTTTTGTATTAAATGACAAATATATTTACAAATATATAAATATAACTTTTATTGAAAAAAAACATTCGGTGCACCACAAAAAATAGTCATGCACCATCAACAGTATGTACATGTATATCACACATTGTCCACGGTGCGCATTAAAAAACTTCACGTACCATGACAACAAATAACTATTACTTAATTAAATATTATAGGTGGTGTGTTTACAAAACATATCTACCTTGGTAGCACAACGCACCTCCAGTTTGCAATATTTTACAAATGGCGGTGCAGTACTAAACACACACTGCCGTGGTGCAGTATGTTTTACCGATGCACTGCACATTAGGTGTGTTCCCGTAATATCGATGCACACATATTAGGTGTGTTCCCATAATATCGATGTACTGGGCCGTTATGTTTATTTTTACATAATGCCCAGTGTGTCCTGGTAAAATAATGCACCACCATAAATAAATTATTAATTTAAAAAAAAATTTGTCGGTGCGGCCGGAAACCGACACACACCACAGTATTTTATTGTTATTACGGTGCAATTTTTCTTGGTACCACATCTGGTTGTCACATTAACCTTTCAATGCGATTTCCGTTAACACCATTTGTAGCATGGTCTGTAAATTTACAGGGAGCACCGGGAATGGTGTGAGCCGAACAACTCGACTGCATCATGCAGGATTTTTTTTTTCCAAAAACACAGTGAATTCTAACTCAATACTAAAAATTAATATGCTAAAAGCTTAATTTGGTGAGAAAAAAGTACATTACCTACACATTTTTGCGTTGAGGAGGCATCTTTGCAACATAATACTAAAACCAAATTTTCCCACCTTTTTTCAAAATTCAAAGTCCACACACTGAGAAATGGAAAGAAGTAATGCAGAAAATGGGAGAACTGATGACAGGGCGCCTCAGAGAAGGAGAAGTCACATCGGTTCTTGAGAGCTCTACAACACTGTAACAAGTAAAAATGAATATTTACGACAGGTAATTTTTTTTTAAATTAACCCTTTTTCGGTGTGCTCGATTATGAGACGCACCGGGCAGTTACGTTAATGACGCACAACACTTCTTTATGGTGCACTAGATTACTAAGATGCATCAGGCCAATTTTTATGGAGCACACAATGCTTCCTTTGAATAATACCCTATTCCGGTGCGTCGTTGTACATAAACCGCACTGGGTCATCATTGTTAGTAAATAGCACCGAAATACTGAAAACACATTGAGCTAACAATATACGACCATCATCGGGTGTGTTATATAAAAATTACCATATATTTTCATTAAATAAACACCCTATGTTGGGGCTTCGTATCACCATAAACTCATCGGGGCATCGTTGTTAGAGTATAGCACCGTAATGGTTATATAGTGAGTGTCTCGGTGTGCCATTTGATAGTACGCACTAGTGCGTTTTATATAAAAAACACCATTTTTTTGTATGTATGAAGTGCACCTTTGTTTTTGTAGTACTTAAAAATAACTTTGCAATGGTTCTTTAGACTCTACTATGCACCAGTGCATCACATATATATCAAGCGCACCAGTGCGTGTTAGGATTATAAACACATCGCAAAATAACATCTGCAAAAAATCTACCCACAAACCTCCTCTGCTGACCTCCGCTACAAATGGATATCTGGACTATTTTTATAAGGGCTTGCTAAAAAAAATCTGCTAGAGGGTCTTTTCCTTGTACTGTTCCATGGATATTTTATTGGCACTTTAGAAAACCCTTATACTGTTGAAGTTGGAGGAAGCTTTGATTCCCTCCATGACTTCTTAGAGGGAGGAATTCGACATTGTTCCACTCAGTGCCCATATTTATGTAATCGTCAACATCTGAAAGGAACTCGTTCATTTCCAAGCACTTAGATGCAGGCCATTCTAACCCCAATATATATTTCATCTACCAACCCTTTTTCAAATTTATTTTAACAAGAATGAACACCATCGATCTATTACCTATCTCCAAATAAGACATGTCAGATTTCAAAACGATTCCAAGGAGTTCCAAATAATTTAAAGGATTGTGGGACTTTAGTATTGAGACAAAAGTCCCAAAAGACCAACCTAAATGGGAATAAAGACCATTTTCTCTCTACTTACGTCAAAGAGAGGCTTCTATCTTTTGAAAAACACTAGATTTGAATCCAAGCTCCAAACCTGATGTGTAAACCATAGAGCCTCCTAGAAAGATTATAAATTTAGCTAGAACCATCATTTTCTTAACAAACTTACCTTAGGGGTTTTCTAAACATGTTGTCTTGTGTACAGTCCACCCATTTCAACAGGGTTTTGAAATTGAATTTGTGACCCCTCACATGACCAGCCACAACCTTTTTGTTCAAATCCAAAACATGATCCATCATAATGTCCTCCCTGAGATTTATCTTTGGTAACTCACTCCATATACTCAAACATTTTCTCTTATTTCTCTTATTTCCCATCCCTTTGTCTCTTGGAGAAACTGAAACTCCCCTCCTCCCCCACCCTAGTTTTCAAATCACCATGAAGGATGTTTACAAGATCGAATGGACATGTTGAAGAGCTAACTTTCTCTTCACCATATGACTCCAACAACATATTGGAAAAACTGTTTCCAGCTAGCAAAGGTTTGACACCTAATGCAGGGTAAATCACTCTCAATATCAATACTGTTGTCTTCTCCTTTATTGCAAACTATATATATATATATATATATATATATATATATATATATATATATATATATATATACACACACAGTGAGCCTCTCTACGTATCTAGACCACATATCTCCTCTGATTCCACAACAACAAACTAGAAGATAAAATCAGGTCAAAAACTACTCTATCCTATGGAAAAATACGGTTTCATGAAAAAATCTATTTATTAAAATGAAATGGTTCCAAATTTGCAATATATAACCTTCCATACCTTACTCATTACCTTCAATCTATTTTATTAACTTACAGGAGCTTGTATTGATCAACTTGTTCATTGTTGAGGTGAGGTTTAGCTTGCAGGTGAAAACACAGTGATAGAAACTGATGTTGCCGAAAAACGTAGCGTGTAAAGGTAGCGTAGCATCACAGGTCTATGCGTAGCACCTTACGTGTATACACAACATCTCCAGGGTATGTGAAGCACCTGCACAATGATTCCAATATATGCGTATCACCTCAAAGGTGTGCACAGTGAATGCGTAGCGTCTCAACTGAAAACGCATGTTATGATCGAATCACGACTTTTTTCTAGACTTCCTCTGGATCTTTGTCGAATCCAAGGTTTTGAGACACAATCTACAATTTCATTGATGAAATTTAAGGGGTATAGCTATTCCAATGGCCTCCATACAATTCCTTCTTTAAGGACTGTGACTGTATGAATTATTCACTATGTAAAAAAAACAAAAAAAAACACAAAAGAGCTTCGCAACTCCAGTGGCACGATATTCACTAATTCAGGGAGAACATAAAACAAATTTAACACAAACAAAACTTCTGCACACAATCTTGATTTCAGTTAATATGCTAAAAAATAAAAACATATTCTCTCTTCTGGCCCTTGATGGCTCGATAACATTACATTCCTCTCACTCCCTGAAAACAAATGCATTTTTTTTCTTTTTATTGTTTTAATGTTTCTAACCTATTCTATCGTATCAAACAACCGAATCCCTATTCTATAGTTCTAACACACACCTAGGATAAAAAAATTGATAGTTTCTTTCAAATCTGGCACTTTATTAACTATTACAATAAATAATCATAAAAATAAATTAAGGAGATCCAACCCTCTTTAATAAATGATGATTGACCAATTAGGTCAATAAAATTGATCTCATTTGATGTTCCTGCATCAGACTCATGGGGAAGAAAAGAATGATCCATCAAATCTTTAGGATTCACTTAATACTTTTGTAGCTCTTCTGCTATCATCTAACTGGCATCTTCAACCATTTTTCCCCTCCATTTGATTAGATACTGATAATAGGTTTGGCCTCTAGTCTTCTTTGTTTCTCTTTTCTCCATAATGGCTTCCATTTCTTTCTTTATTGTCTTTGGTATCCATTCCTCCCAATTTAGAGTCTGAACCCCTTCATCTATAGGTTCATCATGTAATTCTGCCTTTGGTTCCTTGTACAAGTAAAAATTTGCAACATTAAAGATAGGTGATATTCCAACTCCTTCAGGTAGCTCAATCTCATAAGAATTGGTGGAAAACTTCCTCAAAATTTTGCACCGTCCTATATTTTTCATTTTTAGTTTGTTATAGGTCCTGATAGGAAATATATCCTTCCTCAGGTAAACCTTAACTAAATCACACAATTGAAACTCCTTTTCTATCCTCTTCATATCAACCCTTTGTTTATACTTACTGCTACTTTCCTATAATCTCTATTTGACATCTTCCTACAATTTTTGCATTTGTTCTACAAATTCTTCAGCTTTTGTACTCCTTTTATCTTGCTTACCCAAATCTCTAAGCTCTTATAATTCTCTTGGATGCATCCCAAAAAAAATATGAAATGGATGCATTCCGGTACTCTGGTTAGGAGTATCATTATAAGAAAATTCAGCTTGAGCAAGCGCCAAATCCCACTGCTTTGGATTTTTATAAACCAAAATCCTTAATATGTTTCCCAAGCTCCTATTCACCACTTCAATTTTCCCATCCATCTGAGGATGATAGGATGAACTAAAACTGGGGTTTTTACCTAGCTTCCTCCATAGATTCCCCCAGAAGTGTCCCACGAATTTTGTATCCCTGTATGAAATAATAATCATAGGCAGTCCATGTAATCTTACAATTTATGAGAAAAACAAATTGGCAATGTGAGTTGCATCACTAGTTTTCCTACAAGCAATGAAATGAGACATTTTTGAAAACCTATCTACAACAACATAGATAGAATCATGTCCTCTTTGATTTTTTTGGAAAACCCAAAACAAAATCCATGCTGACCGCATCCCAAGGTCTGTTCGGTATTGGAAATAGCTAATATAACCTAGTGTTTTGGCTCCTTCCCTTGGCATGTTGATAAACCCTTCATTTCTCAACAAACTTTTTTATATGAGTTTTCATTTTTGGCCAATAATAAAAAGCACTCAGTTGAGCGAATTTTTTTTCCTGCCCAAAGTGTCCAGAGAGTCCTCCACTATGTTTTTCTTTAATTAGGTTTTCCCTCATGGAGCATTTAGGAATACACAGTTTATTATTATTGAACATCAACCCTCCTTGAATTAGGTAGTCTAACCACTAGCTTCTATTATGAATCACAGGATTTTGAACAGCTGCATATATTTCTTTAAAATCCACGCCTTATTTATACATATCAATAATTTCTTCAAACCCATGATGACAATCTTCAATTCCCGCACAACTAGATTTAATCGGCTCAAAGCATCAAAAACTTTATTTGACTTACCGCTTGTATGCTTGATTACAAAGGTGAAACTCTGTAAAAAATCCACCCACTTAGCATGATTTTGGCTCAAATTTGGCTGATTATTTATAAAATTCAGTGCATGATTATCATAATACAACACAAATTCCTTGGGTAACAAGTAATGCCTCCATTTCTTTAAAGCCTGCATAGTAGCATAGAATTTTTTATCATAGGATGAGTAATTTCGCTTGGCCTCATTCAATTTTTTGCTGAAATAAGCTATATATATCTACTCTTGACTCGGGATAACTCCAATTTCTACCCCACTAGCATCAGTCTGAACTTGAAATTTTTTATCAAACTTTGGCTAGGCCAAAATATATTTCTCAGTGATCTTCTTTTTCAACAGCTTGAAGTTTTGATTTGTTGCCTCTGTCCACTTAAATGGCTGGTTTTTATCCTTTATTGTTTCAAATATAAGTGCACATATCTAGCTAAAAATTCTTATAAACTTCCTATAAAAACTTGCAAGGCCATGAAAACTTCTTACCTCAAAAATGCTACTTAGAGTTGGCCAATTCAGAATTGCTTGGATATTTTCTGGGTCCATCTTCAAACCTTATTCTGAGACTAAAAATCCCAGGTAAATGAGATCCTTCTTTTGAAAAGTATTTAAAACTATATTAATATGCTCCAAATGCTCTTCCTTATTTCGACTAAAAATTAGAATGCCATCAATATAAAATATCATGAATTTTCTAGCATATTCTTTTAAGACCTCATTCATCAGTCTCATAAATGTACTGGGTCTATTATCTGTGATCCCAAAAGGCATCACTAAACATTCATATAGCCCACCATTGGTCTTGAATGCAGTCTTACATTCATCCCCTTATCTAATCCTTATTTGATGGTATCCACTCTTTAAATATATTTTAGAAAAATACTTTGACCCACTCAAACAATCCATCAAATCATCTATACATGACATGGGAAATTTATACCTGATAGTGATCTTGTTTATTTCTCTGGAGTTAGTACACATGTTCCATTCACCACCTTTATTTGGACTGAGCACTATTGGTACTGCACAAAGTGTAATGTTCCAAAATTTTAGCCTCAAGCTAAATGGAACATTAGAGTTAGCAGCAGCTTTAGCTGGTGAATAAATGGGTAGAAAAGCCCATAAGTCTCCTAAGGAGGATAAAAACACTCAAAGTGTGAAAGGGAATACTCTTCCTAGCTTAATAAAACACCTCAATGTGTGAACAAGGATAAAATCAAGCTGCTTTGACTAAGCCAACAACACATTTGTGGAGGAGGAATCCGAGGAGGAATAACACAGTTTTGGAGGGAGATGTATCTTTGGATAGAGATGACCTAACTGAGTGGGGCCAAAGGCAAGAAAACTCATATTTTATATAAGGAAGAGGATGGTAGCATTATTCTTCATGTCTTAGATTATTTTTCATGTCTGCTTAGACTTTTTCTTCCTCTTGCTGTTTAGCAGAGTAGCAGTGTTTTTTAGCATAGGGTGTTCCCGAGCGAGAATCCCACTTCCTTCCTTGAGGATCCTCTTGGGAGAGTTTGTATTCATCATTACACATCAGGTTTTTAGGCCAAGTGTCAGCCCACTTCATCAGCACAATTTTTTTGGAGATTGTGCAGTGTTGCTAGGTGTAGCAGTGGAAGGGATTCGAATCCCGGTTTCTGAGCTAATTTCTCATTGGAGGAGGATTTCATTCACTTGAGGAATCTATTTGGAGAGAACCAGAGCTGATTTCAGATCTGTGGTATCAGACCACACATTTCCAATACATTCCCAGCGTTGTTCCAACTAGGGAATGTGTTATTCTAGAGGTAGTGTTCAGTAAATGGTTTGGTGGCTCCGTTGCAGTGTTTCCTTGTGATTGAGAGGTTCATCCTTTCATCGGAGGAAGCCCTTGAAGGATATATAGCAGATTAGACATATTTCAGCCTTCTACACTCATGTACTTTATTTTTTTAGTGGTGATTCATTAAATTACTGAATATCCCATCTTGTATGCAGAGTGTTTGACAAGAAACCCTTGTCGGGTTATCTTGTATTTTGTGTAAAGGAGACTAGATCTCATTTTTTGAGCATATTGTCTAATATAATTGGAGATATATTTTTCTCTATCATTTTTATGTGTAAATCCTCTCTTAGACTATGCATTCCCTCTTATGCAACAACTCTGGTATTTTGCAGTTTGGGGTTTTAACACATTTTGGAAAACGTAGGTGTGGGAGATCTGTTTAACCCACCTAGTTTGATTTGTTTCAAATCAATTATTGGATTTAGGTTTTATATTGTTTAATTTATGGGATCCAAGGGTCCATTTCAGTATTTTATTGCAATTTTTTCTGGAAATCCATTTTTAGTGCATGATTCATGAGCTGTTCCAGATTTGGAATATTACAGTGGTATTAGAGCATGATCTCTAGCTCAGCCTATGAGATCCAACTATTAGAGGAAGGAGAGATTGATAGAAGCCAGAAAGCTTCAGTATGTGAATGAATAAAGGAATACAAGCTTATAAAGCTTCTTCCAAAATCTATGTAGAGCTTTCAAGGAGAGCTGAAGAAAATGAGATTGGAGATGGAATCTCCAAAGGAGGTTGAATCTAGAGCTAAATCTAGATTTTCATATGGCAAGTGTGAACATGCAGCTACACACCATGATGCACAACACAGTCAAGTGCCTAGATCTATCTTGAGATGGATGGGAGGAGGAAGAATGCCTAAGAGGATGACTCTTAGTGATTTTTTGCAGGATTATGAATCTCAAACTGAGAGGTTTAGAGATCATACTGATTTCCAAGAGTTTTGCAAGATCCAGGTGGAGAGGAACAAGAAGCAGGATGCAAGTAGATTTTTTCTATCTACTTTTTCTGGATCACCTACATGTTCAATGGGAGCTTGGGTGAAGGAGCTAGACTCCTATTTGTAGCTGCACCATATTTCTAAATATTAAGCCATCAGAGTTGCAGCACTGCATTTCAGAGGTAAGGTTCATGCATGGTGGATTTTTGAATCTTGTTCTTTAAAGAATGTAAACACTTCCTCTTATGCAAGATTCATAGAAACTTTGATGGGAAGGTTTGGTGCAAAAATCCCTAAGGCACATGAGCAAGGAAAACTTGAGAAAACAAAACCCTTGCATGTGATGGAGGAACCCCACTTCATGATGCCATGAGAGAAGCTGACATCTTGCATTACACATTTCCGGAAGCAAGAACTCCAGTTCATATTATTGAACAAGAGGGCATGGGGATATCCTTTTCACAGGAGGATCCAAATATTGAGATGTTGCCCTTGCACATTGAGGAAGATGAGGGAAACATCATTTTCACATCTAGATCACATCCAGTACCTCATGAAGAGGGAGGAGGAGCACATGCTCCAATAGGATGGATTCTTGTATCCTTACAAGAATTTCCCCAAGATCTCATACAGGGAGGTCTAAGCACAATTAGTGAGTAGCATGATTGTGTAGCATTGTAGCTTGAAGGAGGAGGTAGGGGGGAAGAGCAACATCACTTGATGAGAGGCACACACCCTTCTCTATTTCAGAGAGCCAATGCAATAAATAGGAAGAATAATTTGTGCTGTAAGGGCAAGGGCAAGTTTTCCCAACCATATGTGCAGTCTACTCTTGACATTGATGTCTCACTACATGGAGGCATTCCACCTGGGAGGCCACCTGATTTGGAGTTGATGGAAGACATCTTGTCTTTGGATTCACCACTCTTGGATTATGGAGAGGTGAAGAGTTTGGAGGAAGACTTTGGCATGGGGGATGTCAAAGCAGCAGGCAGCAACATGAGGAGAGCTTCACATTCCAGATCACCAGTGCTGTCTCTTAGGAGGATTGATTCTTATTGAAGATTTCAGCTTTTGGTAGAGTACTCCAAGGATCTTGGTGCATGCATGATTATTTATGACCCAGATGGAGATGATAGATACATGATGGATGATGTGGTCATTTATTCCTATGACATGATCTTCTTGACTAGATCTTCTAGTCTTAAGGAGAAGCTGCTACATACAGCACATGAGGACTTCTCTTCTATGCACTTTGATGCATATTTCTATTTGATGGAGGAGTTCACTTGGGGGGGAATCCAACATGACATATATCATCATATGGAGAGATTCATAGCCCAAATGGTAATAGAGAGGATGTCACAGCCACCTTCCTACTCATTGGGAGTGAGGGAGAAATTTCAGTGGAGCCATTTTAGCTCAGACCTCAAGTACATGATGAAAGAGGTATCATTTCACATTTTGTATTGTACTTCTTTTCCTTATTTGAGAAACATGATGTATCAAGGGGAGTTGCTTCAACTTGCATATTGTATGATGATGTACTTGTAGCTACTTGTAGCATTGACTTTGGATATCTTTTTGATGGTTTGTGGGGGAAGCCACATGTTTCTTGGTGTGCACCATTGGCACCATCTTGTAACTTCATGTTTTCATCTTATGAGATGACTGTGGAAGAAAAAAATTGGCTGGTAAAGAACTTGTTATTTATTATTTTGATGCAGGCAAAGGATGCACTGCATTGGTTCCATGAGTGGAACTATGATTCACACTCCAGTTGTCAATTGGAAACTTGTTTTTATTGTACTTTTCTTCCATATATTGCTGACATGTTTATGTTCATGGGGATATTTTTTTGGAGAGTGGGATTGAGAGGGAAGATTCCCATTGGGAGCATGATTATCCCCACTTTATATGCTATACATTTAAGGAGGAACCATGGGAAAACCATGATTTCCACATCACACTTTTTCTCTTCTTGTGGGAGGAACCACTTGGAGAACTTGAGGAGGCACTTCATGGCCGAACTATTTGTTGGGACATCATACAAGTTGACCATCATGATATTACTCTATGGCTTGTATGAGGAAGAGATGAGGTAGCAGCAAAAGTTGTTGTTGCTATGGTTGCACTTGGGAGAGTATGGGAAAAATTCTTCCCATACTTTTCATGATATTTCTAAAGAGAAGGAATGCACATTCATGGTGCAAGGAGGCTACCCTTCAACATTGGAGGATCATGAGAGACTTCCATGTCGGGAGGAGATCTTCTCACTTAGCAGCATAATGGTGGATGGCTTTGGCATGTGGAATGCCAAAGGGAGAAGTCATGGAGTGACAAGAGCCTTGTTACTAAGGCCCACAACGCTTTCACTTGAGAGCATGTTTCTATTCATGGAGTGTTCCAAAGGGAGTATGCATCCTCTCCTCTTGCAGATTTTTATGAGGGGATTCTCATGGGAAAACTCACTCTCAGACCTCACATTCAACTCACACATGATGCATGATTCCTTGAAGAGAAACTTGCCACTTGATGCTCTGAATCAACAGTTGAAAGGACTGTGTTGAATCCACCAGAGAGACCATATGTATCATCCAAATTTGCACATAACCTTCAGCCATTTTCTGATTTGGATTCCATGTGGTGATGATGTGCCATTCATGTTGTATAGAATGGTTTGGGTTGACATGAATCATGAATTTGGAGGGAGGGTCCTTGGAGACTCAATCTTCTTCTTGCCATTGGAGGGAAATCATGTTGTAGCCCGAGATCAGAATAAACTCTACACTTATCATCGGTGGAGAGGAGGACCGCGTGGGATAGGCCCTCTTGCCTATCATGTTCATTTATTTAGCCCACCTACATTTCAGGAGCACAAGGTGGAGGAGACTTTTCATGATTTACCATGTTGGAGGGTGACTCACTTCATTTGGATGATAGCATGGGTGAGGGAGGCACTCATTCACCATGATGATCATCACTCCTACTTTGTGGAGGCCATGAGACAGCAAGCAAGTTTCCATTCACACTTTCCACCTTTGATTGATGTGAACCATTTGGTTTTTCACACTTGGGAGGAAACATTGGATTACAGTTTATTTGTAGATTCTCTTGATGCAGTGATGGAGGCTATTGATGGGAGGCCACATGAGGAAGAGGGGAGAAATTTTTCTCTCCTTATACATTTGCTTGAGGACAAGCAAAGATTTTGGAGGGGAGGACTGTAATGTTCCAAAATTTTAGCCTCAATCTAAATGGAACATTAGAGTTAGCAACAGCTTTAGCCGGTGAATAAATGGGTAGAAAAGCCCATAAGTCTCCTAAGGAGGATAAAAACACTCCAATTGTGAAAGGGGACACTCTTTATAGCTTAATGAAACACCTCCATGTGTGAACAGGGATAAAATCAAGCCGCTTTGACTAAGTCAACAACACAGTTGTGGAGGAGGAGGAATCCAAGGAGGAATAATGTAGTTTTGGAGGGAGATGTATCTTTGGATAGAGATGACCTAATTGAGTGGGGCCAAGGGCAAGAAAACACATATTTTATATAAGGAAGAGGATGGAAGAATTATTCTTCATGTCTTAGATTATTTTTCATGTCTACTTAGACTTTTTCTTCCTCTTGTTGTTTAGTAGAGTAGCAATGTTGTTTAGCACAGGGTGTTCCCGAGCGGGAATCCCACCTCTTTCCTTGAGGAGAATCTTGGGAGAGTTTGTTTTCATCATTCCACATCAGGTTTTCAGGCCAAGATTTAGCCTACTTCATCAACACAGTTTTTATAGAGATTGTGCAATGTTGCTGGGTGCAGCAGTGGAAGGGATTGGAATCCCGGTTTCTGAGCTAGTTTCTCATTGGAGGATGGTTTCCTTCACTTGAGGAATCTTTTTGGAGAGTTCCAGAGCTGATTTCAAATCTATGGTATCAGACCACACAATTCCCATACATTCCCAGTGTTGTTCCAGCTAGGGAATGTGTTATTCTGGAGGCAGTGTTCAGTGCATGGTTTGGTGGTTCCGTTGCAGTGTTTCCTTGTGATTGAGAGGTTCATCATTTCATGGGAAGAAGCCCTTGAAGGATATACAGTAGATCATACATATTTCAACCTTATACACTCATGTACTTCAGTGTTGCAGTGGTGATTCAGTAAATTACTGAATATCCCATCTTGTATGCAGAGTGTTTAACAAGAAACCCTTGCTGGGTTATCTTGTATTTTGTATAAAGGAGGCTAGATCTCATTTTCTGAGCATATTGTCTAATATAACTGTAGATATATTTTTATCTGTCATTTTTATGTGTAAAACCTCTCTTAGACTACGCATTCCCTCTTATGCAACAGCTCCAGTATTTTTCAGTTTGGGGTTTTAACACATTTTAGCAAACCTAGGTGTGGGAGATATTTTTAACCCACCTAGTTTGATTTGTTTCAACTCAATTCTTGGATTTAGGTTGTATATTTTTTAATTTATGGGATCCAAGGGTCCATTTTGGTATTGTATTGCAGTTGTTGCTGGAAATTAATTTTTAGTGCATGAGTCATGAGCTGTTCGAGATTTGTAATATTACACAAAGACTAAGGATTTCCCTTATCAATCATCTATCCAACAACTCTTGCACCTAATTTTCAACTTCTTCATTCTGCCAAGGAGTCAATCTATATTCTGATTTTTTTGGTAAACTTACACCAGGTACTAAATATATGTGATGGCTAATACTTCTGATTGGTAGCAATGCACTTGGTAATTCATCAAAAATAATATCAACATAATCATCTAGCAGATTTTTAATTTCCACAGGCAGATTGTATAAATTGGTAGAAGTCAAAATTACCTTGGGTTTACCCACAACAACAAAATGTATTTCTTTTTCCTTCTTGACTTCTTGCAACAATTATTTTCCACTGATAAGCATAACACTATTTCTAGCTACTCCTTTGTCTACTTCATCGTTCAAAGGAAGCAATGTGTGCTTCTTCATTTCCTTCTCTAAGTTATAGGTATTATTTATTCCATCATGAATGGCTTTCATATCAAACTGCCAGGGTATTCACAGTAATATATGGCACATGTCCATTGGCATAACGTCACAGAGTATGACATCATTATATGTATCGATCTGTATCTCTACTCTGCACTATTCTATCACTAAAAGATGATGTCCTTTTTGTAACCAGGACACTTTATATGGATTAGGGTGTACCATCTTAATCAACCCCAATTTCTCAACCATTTCTATGGAGACAATATTGTCAGTGCTTTCACTGTCAATCACAACCTTGTAGCATTTTTCTTTGGACTTGCATACAATCCTGAATAGGTTCTTCCTTTGAGCATGCTCATTTTCTTCCTTATCTACCTTAAGCAACACCATTTTTAACAATAAGGACTCTCCTACCTCAGGTTGCTCTTCTTTCCCCATGACCTGAGGGTTTTGTTCCCTTTTATTTGCTATATTTACATTCTATTGATTTTATGTTTTTTTATGAGGCTAGTCCCATGATCCATGTCCTAATTCTCCATATATGTAGCACCATATTTCTCTTCCTTGGTCTCTACCTCTAGGTACAAATGTTCCTCTTCCAAATTCTCCTCTCTATGGTGGTCTGTACTCGAACTTCCTGCTTCATTTTGACAGTGATGGAACCTTGACCTGGAAGCTCCTCTTCCTCTAGCTAGAATTTTACCTCTATGCCTCCGACTTTGCTTCCTCAACATTTTTCCTCTGCCTTCAAAGCTGCTTGATAGGCATCTTTAATTGTCTTCAGAATCAACAAACTAATTTCATCTTGTATGTCATATCTAAAGCCATTGATATATCTAGCTACCTTTTCTATGTCATCCTCAACATGTCCTTCTCTAATTCTCGGCTTATAAAAATCCTTCGTGTACTCTTGGACAATCATTCCTTTCTACCATAAATTTTGTAACTGTCCAAAAAGATTCATATGGTAATATTTCGACATGAATTTACTTTTTAATTTTCTCACCATTTTATCCCACTGCTTGATCTTGGGATTTCCCTTTCTCTCTGGATGTTTGTAGTTCATCCCACTAGATGGTTGTGTAGCCCTTTAACCTGGTAGCTGCAATTTTTACCTTATTTTTATCTTCGACCTCTTCAAAGTAAAAATAATTATCTAACGAATTGATATCTTGAAAAATTTAGTTGCCTCTCTTTCTTACACTTCTTCTTTCCGAGAAGATTCCTCTACAGCACTTGCATCCCCTTCATTAGGTGCTCTCCTCTAAGCATTTTCCAATGTCCCCATTCTTGTGCAAAGGTGCAGAATCTCTTCCAACAAAACTGCATTGGCTACAGGTCTTCCCCGACTTATGCCAGCTGACCCTCTCCGAGGTGGCATGTTTGCTGAAGTAGAACTTAATACCTGTCTCGGCTCTGATACCAAATGATGCAGGGTAAATCACTATCAATCTCAATACTCTTGCCTTCTCCTTTATTGCACAAAAAAAAAAATATCTTTACACAGTGAGCCTCTCTGCGTATATATACCACATGTATCCTCTGATTCCACAACAGCAAACTAGAAGACAAATTCAGGTCGAAAAATACACTGTCCTCTGGAAAACTACGGTTTCATGCACAAATCTATTTATTAAAATGAAACAAATCCAAATTTACAACATACAACCTTCCATACCTTACTCCTTACCTTCAATCCATTTTTTTAACTTACTGGTGCTTGGATTGATCAACCTGTTTTGTTGAGGTGAGGTTTAGCTTGCAGGTGAAATTGCGGCGATAGAAACTACCATTGGTGAAAACGTAGAGTGTAAAGGTAGCATAGCATCACAGGTGTATGCGTAGCGCCTTAGGTGTATACGCAACATCTCCAGGGTATGTGCAACGCCTGCACAACACTTCCAATATATGTGTAGTGCCTCAAAGGTGTGTGCAGCACATGTGCGACGAATGCGTAGCATCTCAAATGAAAACACAGGTTATGATCGAATCATGATTTTTGCTAGACTTCCTCCGGATATTTGTTGAATCCAAGGTTCTAAGACACGATCTACAATTTCATTGATGAAATTTAAGGGGTCTAGCTGTTCCAATGGCCACCATACGATTCCTTCTTTAAGGATTGCGACTGTATGAATTACTCACTGTGTAAAAAAAAAAAAAAACAACAGAGCTTCGCAACACCAGTGGCATGATTTTCACTAATTCAGGGAGAACATAAAATAAATTCAACACAGACAAAACTTCTGCGCACACTCTTGCTTTCAATTAAAATACTAAAAAATAAAAATAGAGTCTCTCTTCTGGCCGTTGATGGCTCGATAACATTACATTCCTCTCACTCCCCAAAAACAAATGCGTTTTTATTTTTTAGTTTTTTAATGTTGCTAACCTATTCTATCTTCTCAAACAACCTAATCCCTATTCTATAGGTCTAACGTACACCTATGTTAACAAACTCGATCTTTCTTTCAAATCTGGCACTCTATTAACTATTACAATAAATAATCATAAAAATAAATTGAAGAGGTCCAAGCCTCTTTACTAAATGATGATTGACCAATCAGGTCAATTAAATCGATGAGTCATTTCATTCTACAACTTGGTTTGAATTCAAAAACTTTTCTTCAAAGTCTGGGTTTGAAAATTTTTTTTGGAAGACATTTTTTGGAGGCGGCGTGATTTTTCTTGGAGGTTCAAAATTTGAGTTTAAAGAACAAAACATTTTTTTGGAGGCGACTTGATTTTTCTTGGAGGTATGTAAGTGTTTTGTGTTGAAATAAATCTTTTGAGCTTCTTTGTACAAAAATTTTTCTTCACATTTTAGAGGCGGTGTGATTTTTCTTAGAGGTATGTACATGTTTTGGATCAAGGATTACGTATTTTTTAGAAAAGATTTTTTTAAATTAAATCTTTTGTGATATTGTTTGTAATTGAGTTATTGTCTAATTTTTTAAAGGAAATTTTTTGAACCTCATACTCTATTATCATGGGAAATCGAAGAACTTGTGTGAGAAAATATGATAGAAAAAGAAACCCTGAAGAACGTAGAGAAGAGACGAGACAATATCGCAAAAGAAAGTTAGAAGCTCTCTCAAATATTGAAGAGGAAAATCAACCTCAAGCAGAAATTGAAGCAGGTATGTAATGTAAATATTACATGATCTATTGATATATATTTAAAATTTTCCTAATATAAAATATGAAGCTTAATTTTTATTTGATGAACTAGTTTGAAAAATATTTTGTTTGATGTAAACAGACACAGATATTCCTCAAAATATTGAAGAAGAAAATCAACCTCAAGCAGAAATTGAAGCAGGTATGTAAATGTAAATATTATGATCTATTGATATATTTTTAAATTTTTCCCAATATAGAATGTGAAGCTTAATTTTTATTTGATGAACTAGTTTGAAAAATATTTTGTTTAATGTAAACAGACAGAGATACTCCTCAAAATATTGAAGAAGAAAATCAACCTCAAGAAGAAATTGAATCGGGTATGTAAATGTAAATATTATGATCTATTGATATATTTAAAATTTCCCTAATATTTATTGACATATTTATTAATTTAGTTATTTATTGAATATGTACTATTTTTTCGAATATGTACAGATGAAATCACTATCGATAATGAGATGTTAGAAAATGTCGACACTCACACACATGGAGATAAAAAACCTGACTATATTATACGATATCGTGTCGATAAAATTTTGGAATTGTTTTTCAAACCTGAGCAAGTGACAGTTCAAGCTCAAATATTGAAAGGTCTCCTATCATCAAGGAAATTAAAAGAAGTGACGACACTATTGGGTATTCGAAAATCAACCAAAGATAAAAAAAAATGAAAGAAGAGGTGATAAAAAATATGAGTAGTGCTATAGAGTCAATTAAGAGATCTAGAGATAAAGAGGTTTCAAATATACGTAGAGGAATACAAATAGCAATGGTTTCACCAAGTACTCAAGAGAACCGTTTGAATCTAACATCTATGGCACGAGCACTGGGAACCTCGCGAAAAACTCTGCACAAACATCGAAAATTTCGACTGCAAATAGACGTAAATGATGAACTCGCTTATTGGAGAGCTATTTGTAGGCAACCATACAAAGATAGACTTGGAGAAGATGTTAAAAAAATAATATATGAATATTGGAAGAACAATTCGCGTGTTTCACCCACTGCAAGACATGTGATGCGAAGAAGAATAGCACGAAATCAATACGAAGAACATGAAAAACATCTCTTGGAAACCACTCAAATAGAATTATTCAACAAGTTCAAAGAAGAGAATCGTCAAATTCAAGTTTCACTCAGTGCTTTTGTTCAACAAAAACCATGGTATGTAAAACCTATCACCGTACGCGACACTTGTTGTTGCCGTTATCATGTGGAATTTGAGTTATATTATGACACATTCCTTTATTTCGGTAGAACATTATGGAAGGATTCACCTCCTCCTTCCACTATCCATGATTTCATATCTCAAATTCTATGTGAAAGAGAAAGCGATGAACTATTTCACAAAAAGAAATGTGTTGGTGGTAAAAATGCGATGATTGTGGAAATTTGACTAAATTTCAAAACAAATATCGTATTGATATAAATGATCAATCATTGTCCAACATGAAAGTGAAATGGAAGAGATACGAATATACCAGTACATCGATTCAAAGTGCAGATAGTGTTAAAAGAATCGAATTACGAGAAGACGAAATTTTTCTAATAGACTTTTTGAGAAAGTTTGAAGCAGAAATTTACAAATACACCATGCATTCCCATAGAGCTCGATAGCAAGACTTGAAATTCAAAAAATCTCGTGAAGTTTTTCCACCAGGAACCATTTTGTCAGTGATTGATTTTGCAGAAAACTACACATTTGCTCCACAAAAAGAAATTCAGAGTGAATACTATCACTCTGACCAAGTCTCCATGCTCGTTCATATTCTATATAGATATGCTGAACAAAATGTCGATCATATAGAAAGCACGAGTGAGAATCGACATATCATTAAAGAATATCATTTTTATATCAGTGACGATCGTACGCATGATACATGTTTTGTACAACATTGTTTTGGAAAAATTTATGATTCATTGAAAAATCGTGGAATAACATTCAATGAACATTGGATATGGTCAGACGGATGCGCAGGTCAATTCAAATCTGCACGATCATATTTTTGGTTGTGTCGTCTTCATAAGAAAACCTCCATTAAACATTGTTGGAATTTCTTTGAGACTGGCCATGGAAAAGGAGAACATGACGGTGCAGGAGCATGCATAAAACGAGTACTTCGAAGATATCAAATGAACCACTTTGCACGCCGACTTGCGAACGCTGAAGAAGTGGTTAAATGGTGCAAAAATGCTCTAAGCCATGAGATTAACCCATCACGAGAAGTGCAAAGGTACATTCAATTTAATTTATATTGGTAATCTAATTTTAAACATTGTACATTTATCATGCAATGATTATTTTTAATTGTATTTTGATATCATATTTACAAATTCTTTCTAATTTTCCATATAAAGGTTTTTCTGCCATATTGGAATCGGAGACGTAAATAGATCAATTGGAAATGAAGTTGGAACAATAAAAGGGACTCGAAAATTGCATTCAATTCAAACAAAATTGTCCACAAATGTGTTTGCATTGGATAAAAGAAAATATTCTTGTTTTTGTGATGTTTGCATAGACAACACAAAATCCAATGATATCTGTGAAAACAAAATGTATGTGAACGATTGGAAACATACAGAGCTAAATACAAAGGGAAAAATGTCTGTTGCAATGATTGAAGAAATGGAATCAGATGAAACTACAATATCATCCGATGGTGATCGAGTTTCCGATCTTGTTAGAGAAGGTAACATTTGAATTACTTTTTAATGATTTAAAGATTTACAAATTTAAATTTAAATATGCATAATTAAATGTTAAATTTATTTTATTGTGCAGGAGATGTTTTTGCTGTAATTGCACCTATTGACAACGATGAAAATGTGAAGTATTATTTGATGCGTTGCACCGAACAAAAAATGAAATTATTACAAGACTATAATGATCACGGATTTCAGTATGACAAAGGGTCTATTATACTGAAAGGTTATTTTTTCAAACAAACTCGTCAAAGTGGAGACTTTGTTTACTTCGAAGACTATGAACCTGATTCCATAAGTTGTCAATATAGTCCCTTGGTGTGTGCAACACGCATAAAGTTGATAGAAGTTCAATCAAAGAAAAAATCAAAAATTAAGAAATGGAAAATGTCAAAATCCGATCATGAACGGATTATTGAGGATGGAATTCCATTAGAATTTTTTTGAGTGAAGTGTCAGGACAACAATTTATTATCTTTTAAACCTTTCAGTACTCAACTAAAAATTGAACTGCTTATGTTATTTGTGGTTTGCAAATGTTACAAATTGTTTGGGTACAAGCACGTGCTCTAGTTTCCACCGAAAATAGTTTTTCTATACATGTGCATTGATTAAAAATGTTAAATATGTATTGGATATATATATTCTAGAATGAAATTAATTGTTCTTGTATATTAATTGTTTTTGTATATGTTCTCCGACCATATGGTACAAACTATTTCACTTTGTTTTGTAAAGTCAGATTCGGTCCCCATATGGCCTAGCCTCCAAGGGATGAGATAACAAGTGGTTGTCCCCACTTGCCCGAATCTCGGCTTTTAAGTACAATTTTACTGTTTATGTCGAGCATCTTACATGATGTCCTAGCCAAAGATAGATTCTCTTTGTTTCAAGTTTCTAGTAAAAGTTGTCACCGAATGCCCCGCTCGAACTCTTGTAGTAAACACCATACCTCATCTCTCTTGCTCTCCAATATTATTAGGTTTAATTATTATAACACAAAAATCGTTCTACATTATCAATAATTTTTTGCGCTTAAAGTAAAATCAATGAACACTATTAATACAATGTCTTTACAAGTAATGTACCATCATACATGCAATTATATCAAATTAGAAATCAACATATACATTGAAATCAATGGGGATTGTCTTGTTGCAAGTAACATAATTTCAATTTACCATATGTGAAAATGTAGGTTGAAACCATCCAAAACTTTAAGTCTTAAAACCCTTTCGATTATATATTGTGCATCATTAAAACATTTAACATTTAAAGTTCATTAAATATCACATGCAAAATGTGGATTGAAACTATCCAAAACTGGAGTTTTAAAAACTTCACATGCCATGCCAATTATAATTCAACAATCCAACAAAAACATTTAACAAATTAAATATCACACGCCACACTAAGACGACCACACTAAGAGGATTGGTGCACTTCATTTGGAAAGAGTCAATATATGTCGTATTGGAGCGATTAGACAGAATTCGAAAAGGAAAGAGCTTGAACCAATTCAAGCAGACCCAGGATCGAATTGTTCTATGGAGCTTCATGAGAAGAGATGTGTGAAAAGCACTGTTAAGCCATGCCAATTATAATTCAACAATGAAACAAAAACATTTAACAAATTAAATATCACACGCCAAAGTCGTTTCAAGTTTTTGATAAAAGTTGTCGCCGAATGACCTACTAGAATATTATAAATACTAACTTTGTAAGATCATTTGGCATTCGGAAAAATTCGAAAGTCTTAGAATGTCAATCAATTTAAAGTATCATTCACCATAGGGAGTGTAAAATATTCAATGTAGGTTGGTGACGATGCTCACTCCTAGCTTGAAGCAGCGCCAATGACCAATTCTTTAATGAATTCCAATGCACTAGACCAACGTTGGTTCAACCTACTTGTTTTTTCACGCAAGAAATTCCAAGGATGGACTTTCTAGACAAACTGCTGAAATTGAAAAGCTTGACATGGAGATACGACAAGGTGAACAAAGACTTCAGGAACTCTTTATGGAAAGGGCTCACTTGAAGGAAATAAGCACCACGTTGCAGGGTAAAGTCAAGAACATGGAAGATAAGATCAAGAGGGACTTTCGTGATCCGAAACCTATTGGTTTGAAGAAAGAAAATGCATGTGTTGGCACACTTGGAAAAGAAGACGACCACACTAAGAGGATTGGTGCACTTCGTTTGGAAGGAGTCAATATATGTCATATTGGAGCAATTAGACAGAATTCGAAAAAGAAAGAGCTTGAACCAATTCAAGCAAGCCCGGGATCAAATTGTTATATGGAGCTTCATGAGAAGAGATATGTGAAAAGCACTGTTAAGCCAAGGGCTAGTTCGAAAAACATATTGGAAGAGGAAATGTTGAAGAAGATTGCGAAAGTAAGGCACAAGACAAGGAGGAGGAATGATGATGAAAGTTCCTTGGACTTGAGATTCATGTCTACAACCGTACATGGGAAAAAGTTCTCTGCTTTGATAGACACGGGGGCTACCCATAGCTTCCTAAGTCGAAAGGCAGCTTCATCTCTTAGAAAGAGGAAGGCTAGCATCGAGAAAGAGTTGAGTGCTTTCAAGGCAGTCAACTCGAGGATAACAGCAGCACGACTGGTGTCATGAAAGGCACACATGTGAGAGTAGGGTCATGGTTTGGAAAGATAGACTTAAGAGTCACTGACATGGATGATCATTCTATGATGGACCATACCAATGATGGACCGAGACATTCTCTTAATTCTTGTGATCAATCTTAAACTATTTTATGAAAGATAGATAAACCATTTAAATATTTAGCTCAAACTCTTGTAGTAAACACCATACCTCAAGTCTCTCTTGCTCTCCTATATTATTAGGTTTAATTATTATAACACAAAAATCATTCTACATTGTCAATAATTTTTTGCGCTTACACTGAAATCAATGAACACTATTAATCCAATGACTTTAAAAGTAATGTACCATCATACATGCAATTATATCAAATCAGAAATCAACATATACTACATAATGAAATCAATGCGGATTGTTTTGTTACAAGTAACATTACAATTTACCACGTGCAAATGTAGGTTCACATTCTATCATTCATGTAGTTTTAAAAACTTCAGATACCATTAGAATTATAATTCAACTATCCAACAAAAAAATTTAACATTAAATATCACATGCCATGCCAATTATAATTCAACTATCCAACAAAAATATTTAACATTAAATATCAAATGTCAAATGTAATTCAATGACAACATTACTTCACATTCACATGCCAAAAGTACTAAAACCATCCAAAGAACACCGAAATCAATGAACAAGTTATTAATCCAATGACTTTACAAGTAATGTACCATCATATGTATGCAATTATATCAAATCAGAAATCAACATATACTGTACAATGAAATCAATGGGGATTGTCAAGTGTTACAAGTAACATTTCAATTTACCGCATGTGCAAATGTAGGTTCACATTCCATCATTCATGTAGTTTTAAAAACTTCAAATGCCATGCCAATTATAATTCAACTATCTAACAAAAACATTTAACATTAAATATCACATGCCATGCCAATTATCATTCAACTATCTAACAAAAACATTTAACATTAAATATCACATGCCATGCCAATTATAATTCAACTATCCAACAAAAACATTTAACATATGTCCAAAAATATGTCCAAAAAACATATTGTAATAAAATATGTCCAGAAATTGTAAATCTCACTCAAGTATCAAACTGTATCAAGTTTAACAAATTCTAAAACCATCTAAATTTTGAAATAAAATCAAATCTACTGTATATCTTGTCCATCAAATGGAAGATCTAGCCTCTGGGTCTCAGTTGGCTCGCTATCTTGTAAAGGGAAAACCTACATACACAATGTACATGTACTTGAACATTAAAATTTGAAGTTTTAAAAATGAACGAAAATATATATATCTAGAACTTCATGTAAAAAAAAAAAATATAACAAAAAAATCGCGCAATACCTCGTAAGGTTGCCTCTCCATTTGATGAACAGGATCTGCCATAGAAACATCTCTAGTGGTAACCTGTACAATATACATGTACAGTTAAATATAAATATATATATATACAGAAATAATTTGTATAAATTAAAAACTTTCAAATGAAAATGCACGTGTGTACATATATATAAACTTATTTGAACAATAATATTAAAAAAAAGAACTAAATACAACTTCTTCAAATGCTGTGGATGTCCCTATCTCCGTCGCTAAAGTCCTCGGATTAAAAAAATCTTCTATACAAACCTAAATTCAAAAATTTTTAAATAACTCAAAATATAGATCTCTCTCTATATATCTCAATTTTTTATGGAACTTTTTGAGGTAACATAAATTTTGAACTTGTGAAAAATTGTCCATACTTGTGCATCTCCCAATGAAGTAGAAGGTATATCTCCTAAAGAAGAAGAAGGTACCGGCATCCCAAAAACATCAGACGGAATCGGTACCTGTTAAAACATTTTATCGAATTATATATATACATACATGTACATGTGTGGCAACAATTATTTAATTTAGAGTCACTTAAAAAACACTAACATACATGTGCCAACATATCATGATGGGCAGACCCATCTGCATCGTTTGAGCCAGAGGTCCCGAACGTAATATTAACATTTTCATCACGCATCATGCCTGAGAACTGCAAATACCATGTTTTAACATATAATCATACATTTTTGTTAGATTAATGTACACATACAAATAAATGTATACATGTCTACATACACATGTATTTATTACAAATTGTACACGTATATGTAAATATAATTTCAAACCCTAAAGTCACTAACACATACCGTTCCGGTGCCCTCTTCCTCATGAAAAATTAGGTCTTGCAGACCATTGCGACAATTTATTGCGTATGTTCAGAGATCTTCAACATTCATGTTGTAAATCTCCTCATCTGTATGATAAACAAAATTGGCACGTGCATGTTCACGTGCTCTTAGTCTATTTAAGCCAATATTGACTCCACTCAATCCTCTATGAACATTTTCGATCATAACATCTCTTGCTTCACGACTTATTTCAGAAGTCGCATCCATCTTTGATCGCAGGGTTTCGACTCGAGACGGTCGACTCACCAATGGCGGCTTAGGGCGAGGCAACTCCACATCTCTCTTAGCGCCCTTACGTTGACATAATCGACCTCTCCCCGGGCCAAAAAATTCTGAAGGAAGATCATTGTAGTCGGGTTTCATACCCAAAAAAAATTCTGCATAAAACATTCATGAAAAATAAAGAGGAACATCATCGTTCCATGGAAGCATTCCAAAGGCCGCAAGATGTCGACTATACAAATATTTTGCTTTGTATGGGTGCTTGAAATACTGCACCTTCAACATCTTTCTTTTTAGCCCTTCCTTATAATTAAACATTGACTTAGCATCATTTCTTGAAACTCTTTTTTTTATGTCCTGCCATTTATCGGGACCTATCACTGTTTCTCCTCTCTTTCTCATCACTTCTACAAACGAATCAGTGGTTGGCCCCAAATATTTGTACACTTTTACCATTTCACTCAATGAATGTGTAACTATCTCTAGGCTTTGTCTACTCTCAGCAGGTAGAGTCAAATCCTGGAGATCTCTCTGCAATTTTGCATAAAGGCTTTGACACCTTTGTAAGGTGCATTCCGCCATGTTCGTTTTCCATGGTATATCAGTAATCTCAGCCGGATAAGTTGTGCTAGGTTGACAGCCTTCTTCTTCAATGTAGCGCGCTGCCCTGCGTCTTTTTTGACCACTGGCTCGAACATTTTCAGCCTCTGCGTCAATATATATAAAATTTCATATATATTAGAAAAAACACGTGTAAAAAAAGTTGTAAAAATTTAATGAAAAAATATTGAAATTGATGGCAACCTTGATGTTGTTGGTTAACATCATCTCCAACATGCCCCTGCTGAGAACCAGCCCCAGAATGATGCTGCTGAGAACCAGACCCACAGTGACCTTGTTGAGAACCAGCAGCCGTTGATTGCTGGCCTTCGGGGGAATAAATATCACCCCCTTCCCGCACCCTGCTACTTCGACCGGTTGAACCTTGGCCACACTCCATTGATGGAGTAGAAAGCCTTCTCCTCTTGCCTCCTAAAAATTAAAATATGAAACTTATTAACAACTAATTTCACTCACAAAGTTAATAAAAAAATCAATTCCATACGTACACACATGTATGGAGATTTAAGATTATATTTAAATACCGTGAACATCCTTCAATCCCTGAGCCTCCATATGGGATTCCGTCGATCTTCGTCTTTCATCCTCCATGATATATATCTATTGGTCGACATTCACAAAATAGACTTCAAAAAATCAATACCTCGAAGTAAAATCCAGTTTGGGGCTGTTAAATCCAGTATGTTCTATATTTCTTACATTTCTGCCCTCATATTTTTCTTTCCAACCAAGGTTTATAAAATAACATGAGAAGCAACATAAAACTTAGAACAATCATTTTCATTATCTATATGGAAGGCAAGAATGATTATATCCCCTTGAGCTTAAGGGTATGTAGTTTGTCAATTTTTATCATATATTTTTTGGTAAGTTTAAATGTTTTTTTTATCTATAGTACAAGTCATGAGTTCCCCAACTTTACCTTATGTAAAGCATGATTCTAGGATTACTAAAATTTGTACTTGGTTTTTTAAAAATATATCAAATAAAGTTTTTGAGAAGCAAATATGGCTTGTTCCTTAGAATTTGGCACTTTGAATTTCCTTACCCATATTTCTTGTTAATGATTATAACCTTAAAATGGCTAATATTGGTTTGTCATCATCATCTAAAAATGACTTGGCACATGAAAATTTACCATGTCCATCATCATCACTTCACACCATCTCCTACATGACCCCTTCTACATATTATATGCATGAATTTTTGAAATGTCGTCCTCTCTACCTATCCCATGAATGATTGTGACAACAGGTGAATAAAATACAATTTATAAGCAGAAGATAGTTTCTAGCTTGTCCTCCTCCATCCGCCCCATAGCTAGTGATTTCTCAATTTTCCACTTCCAACTTTCTATTCTTGAAATTCATTAGCAGCTAATTTTATCGATAGCCACACTACTATACATATAATTATCATATACACTACTACATTAATGAACTCTACGTTGTTTGTTATTGTAAAGTCCAATAACAAACAATGTTAATTGAGTTTAGTAGTGTATATAACAATTTCTTTGACTTCCAAGTGTGTTGTGACTATTAGTAGAATTAACTACCAAAATGAATTTCCAAAATAAAATGTTGGAAGAGAAAAAATAGGCAATCACTGGATATGGAGTGCGTGGAGGAGGACAAACTTATGAATACAAACCAGTGCTAGCCCATTAAAGGTTATAATCATTGGTGCCTAATGTGGGGTGGACAATTTAAATAAAGTTCGTATCAAAGTACAATTTAGCTCATTTTAGTCAAGGTTAGTTAGAAGAATTAGCTAGATTGGTTTCTACCTTCAATTTCCTCTGAAAATGAATGTGAACGTGTTTTTGAGAGACATTAGAGACATTAGAGTACCTTCAATTTCCTCTGAAAATGAATGTGTACATGCTTTTGAGAAAATTTTTGATGAAAATGTGCTATGAAAGTAAAGGGTGTTAAAGGCAAGCATGTCCAAGGCATAGTTGAGCCAAATGTTCTTCAAGAAGGGCCTAATTATTTGAGTCTTGGTTATGGAAAACATGGAAAATGCTCCAAAGCCAAGGAGGCTTGTGAGGTTTGTGTTCATGATGAATGAAACATGTACATAGTTTACCGTTAAAGTTGTTGTGTTTTACGGATATTAAAATGAAGAACTTCTATTTAGATCCATTCCAGAGATTGATTGTAGGGGCATTTACTAGATATGTCACCTTTCATAAAAGATGAGATCCAGAGGCTACCTGGCCCTTTACAGACTCTGCCTGTAGAACTTGTAGAAGTAAACACTAGAGGCATTAACAATATCAAAGAACGTTTTCATGCTCAGACATGGGAATGTGTCTCTTTCCCTACGCAAAAAATAGTTCTTGAGGTAGTTAATCTTCATAGACATGTCATCAAGCAAGTCAATGTGATCATCCCTCCTTCCCTCCCTTCTAAAATAATTATGTTTTTCGGGTTAGAAATCCAAAATATGGAGACAATTATCACTAAATCCAACGTACGATTATGCATGATGGAGAATATCTAGCGCTTTCCCTTGTTAAATATATTAACAAGGGAAAGCGCTAGAGATTCTCCATCATGCATAATCGTACGTTGATGCTTATAGAGTGAAAAAACTGAAATAATCAACTTGTAGGGTCATTTTAATGGGGGCTGGAGAATTCAGGTCTTTGTAAATTCAAAGTATGGTGCATGTTGCATGAAGCAAGATGTTGAAAGTAGAGTTATGTTAGACACACTTAAATGCAACAAATATAGAGCCGAGGATTGGGGTTGGCTCATTAAGAGGGTTGAAGGAAAGATTAATAATTGGTGTTATAGATGGCTCACTTTAGGGGGATGGATGACTTTTATCAAGTCAACTCTGGAAGGTTTACTTGTGTATTAGTTTACTCTAACAAAGATTGCAAAGTCCACTATTAACAAGATCCAAAAATGCATGAGTAATTTTCTATGGAATGATAGAAAGTGTAGTCCTCTTAAGCATTTTCTCAAGTGGGACATGTGGGCTCAGCCAAATCACAATGGTGGGTGGGGCTTCCAAAAGCTTCAATGATTTGGCTTAGCGTTGGCCATGGAAAGTTCTTGGAGGACAATCATTGGGGACAACATCTGGAGAAAAATCATCATGGATAAATATTTTTCATAGTCAGTCGATCATGGATTAGTTTTGGTCCTTTAGGACATGCAACCATATTACTGGATCAATTGTATGGAGGGGAATGATTACACCTTTTCGTTGGATCAAAAAATGGTTGAAATGGAAGGTTTGTAAGGGAGATAAGGTAAAGCTAGGATCCTTTCCAATAATTTGAGGTGTTGTGTCAAATTTATCTTCTGATCTTATTGGTCTTCTTGAATCTCGTGGAATCTCCAATCTTTATCAATTTTTTGTTGCTCCTTGAATCAGGCTTCAACCATTATATGGATGAATATTTATGACCTGAGTCTAATTGGTTTACTTGCTGAGGACTAAAATGGTTTTATTAAGAATATTATTGGTGGCCACATCACTTTAATGGAGGAGGAAGAAAATTATGTCTGGGCATGGAATCAATATTTTAGGCAAATCACAACCCATCATGCTTATTATGCAGTCTCTGAAAGCTATGTACAGAAAAAATCTAGTTGGTGGCACATAAAGACGAGGAACTGGTCTATTGCCTCAAAATTAAAATGTTTTATTTGGTTGGCCTTAAGAAATCAAATTTATATGGGGGAGAAAATGACGTGGAAAGGCATTTATGGTCCAAATATAGGCCTTCTTTGTTTAAATTGTTCTGAATTTGTAGTACATTTATTTTTTAAATGTGCTTACTCAAAATCCCTCTCGCTATATGTCCTTGGAGCTATAAACCTAAAAGCTATTAATCTTATTGAACCATTGGATCATTGCCTCCTTTGGTGGGAAAAAAATATGGGCACCTTTAAAACCATTCTTGTTTTGATAGCGTGGGGAATATGGAAGGACAAAAACACAATCATTTTTGTAGTTATACCAAAGGAAACCAATGGTATTCAAGGCGATATTGTGGGATTTTTTTCAGACTATATCAAGCCCAAGAGACATACCAAAATCAAATATTTTAGCTTTCCTCCTAGTTCATACTATCCAACAACTGGTTTTTTCGATGGTGCTTCTCAAGCAAGGGTTTGCGGAGGTGGAGCCATAATCTTCCTTCCAAGAAGTATGTCTATTTATATATGGCTAAACATTGATACATGTTCAAACACAAAAGTTGAATTAACAGTTGCATGGGCTCTTTTGTTTTTTGTAGCGTCCTCGAATATCTCCTCTATGCACATCCATATTTAATGTCATCATTATTTGATCTTCTATTGGAAATTGTCCTTTTATAAAAAAAAAAAAAAATCAAGAATTCCAACAAAATGTAACACAATAGTATTATAATTGTTTCATAGAGGATACAAAATTATTAAATATTTTCTAGCAAATAGTATCATAGCATTCCTAAAAAATATCCTTTATTAAATATTTTCTAGCAAATAATATCATATCATTTCTCAAAAATGTCTTTAATCAGTGCAAAATTCCCAAAGCTATACATTCATAATAATTGAAATTTCCAACTACAAACTCAAATTCAAATATTTGAAAACAAATTACAAACACTTAATCATTAAAGCATACCTTCACTTATGTATAAAAAAAACAACCAAACCACAACACATGTCACAACAATCATAACAAAGAAAAAATCATGTATATGAAGTTTATATGTTGATCACTTAATATTTATGAGGATGATGTTTTAATAGCATCATCTTCATTATCCTTACCTAAATTTGACTATACCTTAAATAATAGATCATTACACATTCTATGAGCCTCCATATGACACAATTATTATGACATAACATTTATGTATGATAAATGATAAAAGATTATTAATAATGATTCTTTTTTATTACTTAATATTTATGTGGATGATGTTTTACTAACATCATATTCATTATCCTCACCTAAAACTGACTATACCTTAAATAATAGATCATTACACATTTTATGAACCTCCATATGACATAATTATTATGACATAACATTCATGTATGATAAATGATCAAACTTTATTAACAAGGCTACATAGCTAGTGTTCCATGCTACTTGGTGTAATTATTAAACTTTGAATATAGTTAAATTAGAGTAAAACACAATAAAGATATACATGAAGGGAAAATAATGTGTTTTTTTAGTAGCCATAGAATACTGCTACGTTTGCATTCTATTTGATGGTGTTTTCCCTTCAAAGTTTCTAATCTTGTGCATACCCCATCTTGAAACTAAAACAATTTTTTTGCTAAGATTGACTTTAAATGTTTCAATGTATGTCATGTGTAAAGCAAATTAAAGCAACAATTTTTTCAATATATGGATGTTAAGGAATATATGGTTCTCCCTTAGTGGAAATAAATCTTGTGGTAATGGATTTATAAGGTCTGGCACAAATGGTTGGCATGTAGTGCTAATATTCTCAAGGAATATTAGAATTTTTGGATTGCATGGGAAACTAAATTGTGCATGCATAGCCAAGAACTTGGTTTGCGTCATGAAAAATAATAAACAAAAAGTTGTAGAGGCTCTACAAATGTTAGCCGGACCCACACCCCGGACGAGATCCCTATCATAAACAGTTTAGAGTGTAACTCCAGGACTTTTTATCGGGGAGTTCCCTTACTATTGGCCGAACATTTTGACCCATCAACAAAACCATAACTTGGTGTTGGGATGAAAGAGGTAAATAAGAGTTAATAATTTTTTTTTTCATTTTAATGGTTTCATCTTACATTACAAGCTAGATGAGACTATGTGCCTTATGTAAAGGAGGTAGCCAAAAAATGATGCATCTAATGAAGTCCACTATATCCTGCACCGAAATAAGTAAATATCAAATGCCTAGTTTAGTCTTCGGTCGTTTACATTAAAAAAAGTGTAGTACCTTTTACAATCAACGTTCTCACTGACCAAATAAGGAAGGTCAAGTAATTTTAGGTTTTAGCAGTTTGAGGTTGAAGGTAGAAGGCACCATCCCAAAAAACATTGTCATTGGCTGAAATATATGGTGATTTCTGTTGAATTGCTCATTTGTATGGCCAGAATGGAAATTTTCACTTGAATTATGTAATCATTTTCAATGTTGGAAATTTTTAAACATTCAATGCATTGTACATTGTATATATCTAGAGTGTTCTGTAGGGCTATACTCTTCTTTTTCATCTTATGGCTTGATGCCTACTATTGGGATTAATCGACTTCAGAGTAGTTTTTTACATGAATAAATTATGCACCATGAAAGGGCACAATATTTTTTTGATACTTGCAGTGTGATTTTATTTATTTTTATTGAAATTTGTAACCATGTTCACCATGGCCTTTCCTATAAGAACACCACTATGAAGCCAATGGATGTTTAGCTATGTTCCACCAATTTTCCATGACAAGACATTAGGAATGGCGAGATGAACAAGTGGATTGATGTGAACAATAGCATGGATGGAAAGGACATCTTCAAATCAAATTTGAGATTAAGTTCCCAACCATGCTAACTGCTGAGAAAAAATATGGTTTAAGGAGGCTTCTTGTAGGTTAAAAACTATGCTACTGAATAATTTTAATGACTAGCATTTTTTAATTTTTTCAACAACCTAAAGAATATTGAAAATAGTTGTGACTAAGGGACCAGGAATGTTAGTAATCAAAGTATGGTTTTGACAAAATTTTTCCATCAGGCGCCATTGGTGTGGACTTCACTCTTGTTCCAAGACCCGAATTCTACAGTCCTGGATGCTTTGACTATAAACTATAATTTGGCTGCACAATGCTTGGCTTAAAATTTGTAAAGAAATTATAATTTAAAATGTAGAAGTGATATGCATTGAGTAATGTCCTTTGTTTTAACTTAAGACACAAACTGAAAAGGGGAAAGTTTAAAGAGGAAAGGGATACTAGATCAATAAGTTTAAAGAGGAAAGGGAGACTGATGTCGATAATTTTAGTAATTGATTTTTTTTTGCTGGGAATGAAGGATTACATGGTACTCAAATTAACACCTATATACTAAACTTACCTTCATGTAAAAGTGCATCGGAAATGATCAGGAAATAACCAGCGAAGTTGAGCGTCAGATCTGTGGACAGGGGAGATGGAGCATTGCAGGGGAACAGCGGAGTTGGTGAGGAGAAGCAGAGCGGACCCACACCCCGGACGAGAGAGACACTATACTAAATTTAATGGTCGACCAGGAAGTGGAAGTGTGACATCTCACTTTATTTGAAAATTAAAAGGAGCATATAGGTACAACAAAGGTCATATGGAATTAGAGATGAGGCAAAATATAGGAACTCTCTGCTTTCACTTCTAGTAACTTCTAAATTTATTAAATTTGAAACTTTAACTTTTCAAACTTTTCAGTTTCTCTCTTCAATTTTTTGTTTGCAATTTACAGAACATACAAGATTTTTTTTTTTTGCAATTTACAGAACATACAATATTTATTTTGTGTTTGCAATTTACGGAACATACCAGATTTTAACGATGGCGGACGTAGCAGATTTTAACGATGGAAATCAGCTCGACCAGACACACAGCAGCTCGACCAGCACACAGCAGCAACTCGCCAATCAGCTCGACCAGCAGCAACGCGGCAATCAGCTCGACCAGTAGCAACACTGCAATCAGCAACAGACCAGCAAAAACCGCGCGCCAACAATGAAAACAGTAACCTTACTGCTTTCGCGGGCGGTTTATATATAAAAACGAGTTCGGCCGAACTTGAAAGTTCGGCCGAACTCCTATTGCCGGTTTTCCAAACCTCCGACAAAAATTCTGTTTGCTGCGCCGTCACTGTGCCGTCAATCTAAACGGACTCAAAAGTTCGGCCGAACTATTGCCGAAAAAAATTTTCTACCTCACATTCTCACAAAAGTGTAACCGAGCTTCACGTTTCCGCCCCGATCTTAATTGATGCTCCTACATCAACACCTCCCCCTGAAGATACATTATTGGCTACAAAAGTAGAAATAGTTTGTATGAAGTCTTCCTCAAGAAACCCTTGAGAGAAGGAAAAGGTGTTAAGAATTTCAAAATCACCTGATAAGAAGGGGGATGAATGGAAAACCCCATCCACTGAAAAATGACTATGGAAAGTAACTGCATAACCTATAATGGGAGAGGATAAAGGCACTAAATGAGCCCAAGCATTAGTCTGAGAAACATCCTCCCGAGGTCCATGAATTTGATTTGGGTCCCACTCAAGCCCTATGCCTGAATAAGTATCAATTGTAACCAAGACCACACCTATATCCATTTCTCGAACCTCTTACACATAAAATTCTCCCCCGTCGTCCTTCATTGGTGACCCCCTGAATTTCCAATCATTTTCGAGAAACCCTCCAAACTGTTCACATAAACTCTCATTGGCATAGCCCAAACCACACCTTTTGTGTTGCCATATGACTTGTAATCAAGCAGTCGTTCTTCATCCATCATGCCCAACCATAACCCTTTTATCTACTACAGATAATAGAGAAAAAAATTGAAATAACACAAAGAGGGCCAAGGGCGAACACTAGCCACTTATACTTCCTTTGAGCAAACCCTAGTTCCCTTGCTCATGCATTAAGAGTGACAAAGTCCCCTCTCATTTAACTTACAAAAACTATTTGTTATTTAACTCATAAAAACAATTCATGTAACTAATTATTTATAAAATTATTATTTTTATCCCATAAATAAAATAATTTCCATCAAAATGATTTAAAATTATAATTTAATATTTAAAAATTTAATTAAAATTATGTAACTATAATTTTTTTTTAATTTAGAAATGAAATAATTACATCTTTAAAGTAAATATAAAATCATAAAACATATTTAAAAAAAAAAAAAAAAAAAAACTTCAAAATCATGGTTTATGTTACACTTACCACTTGAATCTCCCTTAGCTAACCAAATTAGATTCATAACCCTTGAGGAGAGTAAGTATTCTATATCGAGGTTGGTCAAAAACATATTACTCATCTACAGGTCTTGGAATATCATAATAATTATATTTATTACACAATTATTAATACATCAAAATGGCGTATTAGATATCCATCATAAATGATTATATCATATAAATTATATTATTAATATATATAGACAATTGAGTGCATTTAACATTCAAACGCATCGTACACTCTGGACTTTTTTTTGTTGAACTATGATGCGAAACTTTAAGCGGACCAAAATTTAAGCGGAATTTAGGTTCAGTACTCGTGTCTAGATGCTTCAAACAGAAAGAAACTTTTCCACTTTCTGGTAAGTCATTTGTTTTCGGCGAAAATTTTCTGTTTGGTGGCGATCTCTGTGTGTGGGGAAATTCAAGTCACCATAAATACCGACGGTGTTGTTGACAGAGAGCGACACTCAGGAAGGTTTTCTTTTTAAAGGTGACGAGTTGCTAACCCACCTAGGGTTTTCTTTTCAAAGGCAGCGACTTGCTAACCCTAATTAAGGCACGAGCCATGAATTTGTATTTAATGCACGATGGAGGATGCATAGTATTTTAGTTCGCTCCTTTTTTTTATTTGGTCTTTTCTATCATTAAGCACAGCATTTTGTCTGATATGTATACATGTTTTGTTTTTTTTTCCGTCAAACACCCATCCAAAGTGAAAGGAAATGACATTGTACAGTTCACACTTTGTTTTTTTCACCTTTCAAAAATTGATACTTCAGAGTCACACCTTTCAAAAATCAATACTTCAACGATTATGGAGATGTTTTTCGTTGGTACATATGAATGCTTTGAAGTTAAGACGATAAAATCATACAGAAACAGGCCTAATGTGCAATCAGCATTATATTGATACTTCAAAGTCAACGATTATGTAGAAGGTTTTCGTTGGTACACATCAATGCTTTGAAGCTAAGATGACAAAGTCATACAAAACCAAGACTAATGTGCAATCAGCATTATTAGCAACGAGATGGTTAAATTAATTAATATCTTCGCTGGGTTTATTATGTTTTATTCTATTCCATTTTTATTTTTTTAAATATTAATATTATTAGAAATTAAAATTGTATATATATATATATATGTATGGAAAAAAAAAGTATTAGGATGAGATGTGGACAATAAAAGCGTTCAAACCAGAAAGGTTTTTTTTTTTTCTTAAATGTTGTTATGGAAAAAATTATTTAATATTTAAGACAAACAAATTTGTGATTGACACGAAGCTATCCCAATGACTATGTTTTCAATTCATAAAGTCTCTTAGTCATAACATATTATGAGCAAGTTTAAAAGAAACTTCAATGACTTTTATCGTAGACCTATTTTCATATAATTCAATCTAAAGAATGAAATTAATTAATTTAATTACATCCTTCTAACGCTATGTGAAATCACTAGTTATCTCCAAAGCCAAATCATACACCCAGATCATACTATTGGTGCTTTTACTCCACACATCATTTCCTTGAAAACTAATGTTGGATTAAACCCCTTTAGTACACCATGATATTTAGTCCACTTCATATATGAAATATCAATAAATCTCATACTTGATTCAATAAATATCATAGCCTAATGTTGGATTAAACCCCTTTAGTACACCATGATATTTAATCCACTTCATATATGAAATATCAATAAATCTCATACTTGATTCAATAAATATCACAGCCATGTTCCTAGGCATAAAATCACTATAGATATCTTGCAAAATGTTTCAGTTTTCTCATTTACGTAGTTAATAAGATCTTCAATTTTGAGTTTTCAGCATAATATTTGCTTGTGATGTATCCAATTCCACCAAGAATCTCAGTTTCTTCTACATGATCAATTTTTGATCCAATAAAGATGTCTTCAAGCAATTTCCTAATGATTTTTTTTGGTAGCATGTATAGTTTAGCTTTCCAAATATTTTTAATTTTTATTTTATAGGTGCATTTTTATCCATTTGTTTACTAAATACAATTTTTTCAACTAATCTATGATTTAAAGTTGTATCCAAGTTTTTAAGAAATGCATGTTGCATTTTTTGTTTATTGAGTAAGATTACATTTCTATTGGTAAAATCCAAAATTTTAAGTTATTAATCAAAATATATATTTATACTATTATCAAAGTTATTTGTAACAACAATAACGTCAATAATAGTTCTTGAGGAAAATTTAAGTCTCATTATATAAAATAAAATTTATTATATGATACATAAATTTACTTCAATACTATTCTCTTCAATTAAAAATTGAAAAAAAGAAAAGAAAAGAAGAAAAAGCTTAGCTCTATAACCATGATTTGTCCCAAAAGAACCATGTATCTAACTTATTATAATAAATTAGATTTTAATCCTGTTATAATCCCCCCCCACACACACACATATATGCTAAGCTCTGTAGCTATGGCTTGTGCCAAAAAGAACCATGTATTTAACTTATTATAATAAATTAAATTTTAATCCTGTTATAGTCCATGCATATTTTATATGAGATTAGTTTTGTGGTTTATCCCTTTTAAACCTCTATAACGAAAAAATCAAAAGATTAAATCTTAAGAATTGTTGTTTAATCTACTTCAAAAATCCTTATCCTTTGAATCAAAACCTTTATAAGATAAACATTATTGAAAATAAAACTTATACCATAGTTTAAAATTCCATAAAATAATTTTTAAAATTAAACTATATCAATAAAAATTATTTTATAAATTTTAAAACTAAAATACACAAATAAAAAATATTTTAAACACAATACATAACAATTATTTAACTCAAAACTATTTATTAATTAATTTAAAATAATATTTATATAAGATTTTTTTTATAAAATTAATTTTTTTATTTAATAAATAAAATATAATTTAATCTTTAAAAATTTATAATTATTAAATTTTAATTACATCCTTAAACTATATATACTCATACAACTTAAATTTAAAAATAAACTCCAAAATTATAAGTAACATGTGCATATTTGGTAATTAATCAAATTGGATCCATATTCGATAATTATTTCATATTGAGGTTGATCAAAACATAGATATGATTCGAAAAAAAGTCTTGAAATATTATAATGTATGATGATGATGATCATGATTAACATACACTAAGACCAATGTGGTCTATCAGACCTGAAGAAAATATTCTAATTGTCATTCTTCAAAATCTTGTTTTTGTGATCAAGGAGAAGGGAAATAAACTCTCCAAGATCGCTATAGTTGGGTTGAATTAATAAGACAAGAATATTGGAGGTGTGAATGATGGTAGGGAATTGAGAGTGGATGTGGGCAAGGGCCAGTCAGTCTATAAGGAAATGATTTTCATCTTCCAACTTCTTAGTATCATAAATCTGATAGATTCTGTCATCCTAGGGAGTCTTGGGAGTAGACCATTGCTTGGTCTCACTCCGAAGCTCATGAGAAGTAGTTCTTATCCTAGTGATGCTAATTTTCTTCTTAGTTTTGATCATCATAGAGAGATAATTCTGGTTATAAATGGTGGGGCTGATCACCTCCTTATAGTATCTTAGCATCCTTTTACCCTCCAGCTCCTTATCATCCCACATCTTTCCCTTAAAGTTGGATGTAATAGTATCTTTGATACTATCCTTGCTTCCCATCATTATCTCCTCCTTAATCCCCCAAAGGTTGAGCCAAGACTAGGCATCCTTATTCAATTCGCACTTGAGGTGCAGGTGGGGGTTTTCACTAAAGTTAGAAGCAATTTTTGGGAGCCTCTTGGATTCCATGTTGTAAACCTTCTTCTTATACATCAAATGTATAAACATAGCCATAATTTCAATGGGGGGCATGCCAAATTCAATCAAGAGGATAGGATATGGAGCATTTCCCTTGATCTTGAGGTTATAGGTTATGAATTTCTTTTGGTTCAACTCAATATTTCTCCATGGCTCTCTAGAGATACTGCAACCCAAAACTTCACATCCTTATAAAACAGGGGTGACGGGAGTCTCAAAGAGGAACCTTTTTTTACTCTAAATGTAAATATCTATTGACTTCCAATTGTTTTCAAGCTCATAATAATATTTCCAACCTATAATAATTATTTTCTTGATGCTATAATTCTAATTGAGCTGGATAGGAAAGTCAATACCCAAATATTTATAAGAAGAAACCTACTATAGGCAATGGTTGTCATAGAGGAAACTACCATGGGTGACCTTTTTGGATTTAATGATCATGAATTTAGTCTTGTCGGTATTAATATTCATAAGCATCTTTGAGTAGTAGACATGAAGAGTCTTAAGTTGTTTGTCTAGGTAATCACAACTTCTTGCAAGAAGAAATATACATATACATATATACATACACACACACACACACACACACACACACACACACACTAACACAACCACATTAGTAAATGTAGTTGATTGAGCCAAAGAGGGCAGTTCTAAATACGATACGGTGCATGTGTAAGTATGTCACGTCCTCAAAAAATAAAAATACAAATAATTTTCTCCCATCTTTATAAAACAAAAAAAAAAAACTTAAATAACCATATAAATAAACAATTAAAAATCTATTAACAAAATAATTAACTGAGTTGTTAATATTTCACTTTCACTCTTCAAGTAATAAATATTATATTTTAATGTCTATTTTAAATAATGTAATTATATATATATATATATATATATATATATATATATATATATATATATATATATATATAACTTAAATAAATTGTTTGAATATTCATATTAAGTAATATATTTCAGAACTTTCTCTCTCTACAAAAAGAGTGTGTGTTTATATGTGTTAATGTTAACCTTACCTCCAAAGGAAAAAGTAATTAAAGGTAAAGTAGAGTAGTTACTTCTTAGTAAGACTAAAATGTGTAACTCATTCAATTTTTAATATAAAATATTAATAATGATAAAATATCAAAATATACAATTTAAACAATGAAAAATTACCACTATAGATTTATATTAATCACATATTTACAAGCACTAAAATTGATTAATTCACGTGTAAATATTTTTTTGGATCTGTGGTTAAAATGTGTTTGTACTCGTTCTACATGCAAGTGTGAAGGGGATGTGTAAGTATGTTTGTCCCTCTTAAAATAAAAATAAATATTCTCTAAATAGAAAAGCAATGTATACTATAATAAAAAAGGGGAAAAATATATGCTATGCATTTTTAATTAGTTGTCCATATGACCTAATATAATGTAAAACAATTAGAAGTAAAAAAATATGCTAGTAAGATGTTTGAACCTTATGCCTTTACAAAATATTTTAATACCTCATATCAACTTTATATATATCTATATATATAGAAAAAAAAATGTTAAAAGAAAATAGTTTAATGTATTATACAATAAAATATATTATGTGAGTTATGAATAAAATATTTTAATATGAACACATATAAAATGGCTCAATACACATGTTATGTAATCTCTATAACATTAAAAAATGCAATTTAAACAATAAAAAAATTACACATTGTTTTTTTGCACTCTAAAATAAGTTTGCAACAAAAGAAATTTGATCTCTCTCGGCTCATGTTAGATCTGTGTTTTAGATGGATCTATGCTGGTATATTCTAAAAATAAAAATAATATTAAAAACAATCTATTATAATAAAAATATTATTATTATAATTAATAATAATAATTGATTTATATTAATTATTATTTAAAATTTAATTTTATTATTATCAACCCAAGAAATAATATTATGATTATTAATATTAAATAATATTATTACTTTAGATATCATTTGTTGGGATTCAACTGCGTTAAAGTAAGTCATTCATCTATGACCATTTCCATGGGATTTATTTGTAATTGACTAATTTCTCATGATTTTTGAATAGTCCACTTAGCACTCATTGCATCGGGTGATGCTCACATGGGTGAAGAAGTGGGATTGAAACTAGTGAAATGAATCGCATAAAATTAATCATCACTTCTGGGGCTTGTACCTGGTAACTTGGACTTCCTGGGAGGTCACCTATCCCAGATCGCGTCTGGCTCAAGCATGCTTAATTGTGGAGTTCTCCACACAATCAAGTCCACTTAGCTTGCTACCCCATTTGCAAAACCTTAGCAAGTATGCCTCAACATTTACCATATATCAACTACATTTACTAAACTATAAATACTTAAATATTACTACTATTATTAATTAATATTAATATTATTTATATTGATAATTAACTTTAATAGAATTATCAATTAATAAATAATAAAATTAATTAATTAATTAATTCATAAATCAATTAAGTAAATAAATCATTAAATAATTAAATAATAATAATTAATTAACTACTACTTATTATTATTATTTAATATAAGCATTTTCAAACTTTAGGCTTTTGTGATCCATCGTAAATATTTAGAATTTTTTCGGTAATAATCATATGCAAAAGAACATGTTGATGTGTTTCGATCCAACCAGTGTGGTTCATCATTAGGACTAGGATCGGATCAAGACATTGAGTTTAAATAGATGTAGAGATGGCTAAACTAGTTATTAGAATAACAACTAGCTTGACTCGAAGGGAAAAAATAAATTAAATAAAAGGATTAATTTTATTCAAATAATAATTTTATAAAGAAATTTATTTATTTATTATTATTATTATTATTTTATTTTATTTTATTTATTATTATTATTATTATTATTATTATTATTATTATTTTAATATTTAAATATTAAAATTTTTTGGGTGAATTTTTAAATTAATATAACCAAGATTAAAATGAACTCTCATGAGTTCCATAGTGAAACAGGTCATTGGACAGTTCCTAAAAAACCATGGATGGAAAGTATTTGCCATCTTTGTGAGAATATGAACATCGAGGATGAAAATAACTTCCTCTTAGAGTGCCCCGCATACAACCACATTAGAGCTCAATTTCATAATCTTTGTTGAAATATTGGCCTTCCTAGCCTTTTAAGTTGTCAAAATTATAGTGAGCTTGGGAGGCTTCTCTCCAAGCTTTTTGAGCATAAGAATAAAATCTTAAATCAAATTAAATAACTCTTTTCTTTAGGTTCGATAGACCAAAGATTGGTCTCAGTGGACGTTAACCATCATCATCATCATCAAATATATATATATATATATATATATATATATATATATATATATATGATTATGTTACTAAGCTCTTAGATTTTAAAATGTTTTTTAGAAGACGATGTCAATAATTCAAAACAATAATCAACGATCAACCAAAATAAAATCGAGTATATATATATATATATATATATATATAATGATGATGGTTACCATCCGTTAAGGCCAATGTGGTCTATTGTACCTTAAGAGAGGAAAAAGAATATAAGTTTGATTCTTCAAAATGTTATTTCTATGGTCAAAGAGAAGAGAAATAAGTGCTCAAAGATCACTATAGGTGGGTTGGCTTAATAGGTAAAGAAGATTGGAAGTGTGGTAGATGATAAGGGAATTGATAGTGAATGCGAGTAAGATTTGGGTAGTCTAAAAGGAAATTATTTTCATATTCCACCTACTTAGAATCACAAATATGACATCTTCTATTAGTCCAAGGGGTCTTGGGAATAAACCACTACCCGATCTCGCTTTGAAGGAGACGGGAATTAGTTCTTATCTTAGCGATGTTCATTTTTTTCTTATTCTGGACAACACACAGAGATAATTTGGATTATCAAGGGTGGGCTTGATTACTTCCTTATAGTATCTTAGCTCCCTTTTACCCTCCAGCTCTTGATCCTCCCACAACTTGTCCTTAAACTTGGATGTAATAATATTTTTGATATTATCTTTGCTTCCAATATTGAGTTCCTCCTTAATTCCCCAATGGTTTAGCTAGGACTGGGCATCCTTATTCCACCCATGCTTGAGGAAAAGGTGAGGGTTTTGATTACAGTTGCAATTTTAGGGAGCATTTTTGATTCCATGTTGTCAAGATTCTTCTTATACATCAGATATCTAAACATAGTTGTAATTTCAATGGGGGACAAACCAGATTTGATCAAGAGGATAGGATAGGGATTATTTCTCTTGATCTTAAGGTTGTAGGTTATGAATTGGTTTTGAATCATCTCAATATTCCTCCATGACTCTCTGGATATACTGCAACCCCGAACTTCACATTCATATAAGACAACAGGGGTGACAAGGGTCTCAAAGAGGAACCTCTTTTTACTCCAATTATAAATATCGGCCGACTTATATTTGTTTTCAAGCTCATATTACTCTTTCCAACCCCCAATAATCCTTTTATCAATGTTATAATTCTATTTTAGAGGATGAGGGAAGTCAATGACCAAATACTTATAAGAAGAAACCTACTCTAAGCAGTGGTTATTATACACGAAACTACCATGGGTGATAATTTTGGATTTAATGATCATGAATTTAGTCTTGTTGGTATTAATTGTCATACCCATCTTGGAGCAGTAGCCATGAAGAATATGGAGCTTCTTGTCAAGGTCATCATGGATTTTTGCAATAAGAACGATATCATCAGCATAGAGGATAAGAGTAATGAGAACACTTGCAAGTTCGGTGCCCTTGCACCCCGCAGATTCCAAACACTCCTCTAGCTTATCGATGTATATGCCAAAAAGGGTAGGGGATAAGGGACACCCTTGCTTAACTACAATATTGAATTTAATGTCTTTATACCACCCCTCGTTGGTCTTAAGCTTAGCAGTGACGGTATCTTAGAGATAGATCACAATAGTCCTTAACTCAGGAGGGACCATGATCTCTTTAATTCTCTCCCAAAGTTTATCTTGAGGGACAATGTCAAAATATTTTCTAAATTACACAAAGCAATAGAAGATATTGACTTTAGTATTGAGATATTCCTCTGCAATGATTCTAAGAGTGACTAGATGGTCAATACTCAAGTGATGTCTCCTAAAACCAACTTGTCCTTTAGCTCTTTTTCCCTGGCTTTCAAGCCAAAGGCTAAACTTCTTCTCCAAAATGAGCCCATAAATCTTGGCCAAGATATGGATAGCCATAATGGTCCTATAGTTGGATGGAGCACTCTTGTACCGATTTTTAAATATAGGTACAATTAGGATGTGCATCCAAAGCATAGGGAATCCATGCATTACAACGAAATTGAGAAGCTTGTGGAGATAAGGAATGAGGATAGATCTTCCCATTTTAAGGATCTTAGCTTGGTATATTTGAAGGCAGGAAATGGTGGAAAATAATACCAATTATGAATATAGGCCATGGATCCAACACCTGCTAATATTCCAGTCATCATCTCTATTGAGATTAATGGGTCTTTTTTCGATCTCTAAGGCCTCCCTTAATAATAAAAATATAAGTATTGTTAATCAATTAAATAATTAATTTTTATTTCATTCTTTATTAATTAATTCATTAATTCATTAAATAGTTAATTATTAATAATTCATTAAATATTAATAATTAATGCAAAATTAATAAATAAACAATAATAATTATTATTATTTATAAATATTTTCTTATTAATATAAATATTGTTTTAATTTTTTTATTAATATAAATATTTTATTAATTAATTAAACTCAAAGATTTATATTTGACCCAAAGAATAATATTAAAAACCCTATGAATAACATTATATTCTATGGATATGAACCCTTATATTAATAAAATCAAGTTGATATTATAAACCTAGGAAATAATGAACCAAAGAGATTTATACTAAAACCCCAAATGATTATAAACCCAAAGAAATAATATTAAACCCAAGCGATCAATATTATAAAATCAAAGTATATAAACTCTAAGATAAATTTTATAAACCCTAAAACGATCATGGTTGAACATGGTTGATTTTCATATTGAGACAATCTTTGTCACAATGCGACATTGGACCATGGTTGACTGTGGTTGGTTTTCATATGGAGACAATATTTGTAACAATGTTGTGTTGGACCATGGTTGATTTTCATATTGAGAAAATATTTGTAACAATGTGATGTTGGACCATAGTTGACCATAATTATAAACCCAATGAATTTATATTAAACCCAGAAATTAATATTATACCCTAGGAATATGAACACTTGGATTAATAAACCCAAGGGATTGATATTATAAGGGAATAATAAACCCAAGGGATTAATTATAAATCCATAAGGTATTATAAACCCAAGGGAATAATATTAAGCTCAAGGGATTAATATTATAAACACAAGGTATATAATCCCTAAGATAAATATTTCAAAACCTAAAATAAACATGGTTGACCATGGTTCATTTTCATATTAAGAAAACATTTGTCATAAAGAAAAATTAGACGATGGTTAATCATGGTTCAACATGATTTATTTTCATATAGAGGATATCTTTGTCACATTACGACGTTGGACCATGATTAATTTTCATATTGAGAAAATATTTGTCACAATGTGACGTTGGACCATGGTTGACCTTGATTATAAATGAAAGGTATTTATATTAAACCCAAGGATTTATATTGAAAACTAAGAGTAATATTATAAATCTTATGAATAATATTATGCCATAGGAATATGAACCCTTAGATTGATAAACCTAAGGGGTTAATTCGAAAACCCCAGGGTATTATAAAACCAATGTAATAATATTAAACCCAAGGGATTAATATTATAAACCCAAGGTATACAAACCCTAAGATAAATATTAGAAACCCAAGGGAATAATATTAAACACAAGGGGTAAATATTATCAACCCAAAGATAATATTATAAACCCTAAAATAAACATGGTTCACCGCAGTTGATTTTCATATTGAAAAAAGCTTTGGCACAATGTGAAATTGGACTATAGTTGACCATGATTGATTTCATATTGAGACAACCTACTCACAATGCGATGTTGGACAATGGTTGATGATGATTAACCATGGTTGATTTTCATATTGAGAAAATATTTGTCACAATGTGACATTGGAGCATGGTTGACCATGGATGACCATGTTGTCACAATGTAACGTTGGAAAAAGAGATAATCTTTATCACAATCTGAACATGGTTGACCATAATTAACTATTTTTGACCATGGTTGATTTTCATATTGAGACAATATTTTTCATAATGCGATGTTGGAACATGGTTGACTATGGATGACAATGGTTGTCACAATGTGACATTGGACCAAGAGGCAGTCTTTGTCACAATGTGACCATGGTTGATTTTCATATAGAGACATTTTTTGTCAAAATGTGATGTTGGACCATGGTTTATTTTAATGTCAAGACAATCTTTCTCACAATGTGACGTTGGACAATGGACCATGGTTGATTTTCATATTGAAGCAATCATTGTCACAATGCGACATTGGACCATGGTTAACCATGATTGATTTTCATATTGAGAAAATCCTATCATAAAACCTAAGATAAACATTATAAATCAAGGTATATAAACCCTATGATAAATATTATAAATGCTAAAATAAACATAGTTTACCATGGTTGGTTTACATATTGAGATAATCTTTGGCACAATACGAAATTGAACTACTGTTCACCATGGTTGACCATGATTTATTTTTGTATTGAGACAATATTTTATTACAATGTGACATTGGACCATGGTTAACCATGGTTTTCCATGGTTGATTTTCATATTGAGACAATCTTTGTTTAAATGTGATATTGGACCGTGGTTGGCGATGGTTGACGAGGGTTGATTTTCATATTGAGACAATATTTGTCACAATTTGACATTGGACCATGGTTGACCATGATTATAAACTCAAGGGATTTATATTAAACCCTAGGATTAATATAATAAATCCTATGAATAATATTATACCCTAGGAATATGAACCTAAGTGATTAACACTAATAGGAAACCTATAAACCTAAGGGATTAATACTAAAAACCTAAGGTATTATAAAAACAAGGGAATAACAATAATACCAAAGGAATAATATTATAAAATGAATGAATATACACCCTAAGAAAAATATAAAACCTAAGATAAGTACAAGGTTGTTTTAGGGGTCCCCTACACCAATTTAGTATCTAGCATGGTTGTGACCTTAAAATTAAATGATCATTATTATTATTTTGATTATAAACTTTATTTGTCTTAAAGAAATATAAAAGTTAGTATATATAAAAAATTCATAATAATTATATAAAAATGGTAGATATATATATATATATATGATGATGATGATAATGATGGTGATGAATTCATGTTTCACACACTCACGCATGAAAAAAGGATGATGACACTGCAAAGTTATAAACACATGCAATAATATATAAAATTAGTTATGTTTTATGATCCCTGCATGGGATAAAATTTATTAATATAAAAAATAATAAAATCATTCTTTTGACATTATACGTACTCTTAGAAGATTCAAATGGTCATGCGATTTCAACCCTGACAAATGGTCATCCACGGTGAAACAACGCCGTAGTGAAGACCCGTATGAAGATGGCACCCTCACACCCATTATAACTTCCTTTGCCAAAGAAAGATAATATTTTTTTTAAATCCATGGGACATCATCGTCTTTGAAATACCATGAATTATAGGGACCAATGTCTGCCTCTGATCCTGTACTTTCTAATCGTCTTAGCCAATGTTTATTTTTAGTTTTGAAGTAATAAGATCTTTCCTAACAAACAATGTTTCACTTTGTTTCGATGATATGTGCCTCCATAAAGAAGATGATTTTTTTTAAAAATATATGCATGGGATCTAATAAGTGGGTAATATTAATATTCTCCCAATATGAGAGGTTATAAAAGATATATTTCCTTTAAATCCCAATGGGAAATTTATCAACATAGGTGTCAAAGAATTCTGGATCATCAAACATAGGCTCCCCATTTTAATCGAACATTTCTATGAACTCCTTCTCATTCTCTCTCTCATATGCTCTGAGCCATTAAACTGGTGTCGTTATTGGAGGAATTTGGGTTCTCTCTCGTTTACCATTGAAACCAGATCCTACTCTTCTGTAAGGGTGTTCTTCTGGGAGAAATGCCCCAAAACAGTCATACACTGGCTTTCGTAGGTCGTTGGACCATCTAGATTTCAAAGAAGGTACACAAAATTTAAATCCAAAATGCCCTTTTGTTACAAAACCTGTGAGATTATTGTATAAAATATATATGCATGGCATGTTAAATAATATCATGAATATCAGAACAATTACAATGAATTAAATAACTAATATGTGAAAGAATATTGTTACGTATCTAAATAAATCAATAAACATGTAATTTACCAAAGCAAACTCCTAAGCCTGGATAATCATGTGTCATGTAAGCACATATACCATACAACATAAAACTCATCTCTGTTGCGATGGGTCTTGATACATCATATACATTTATCCCATCCCATAATTCCTTCAATTCATCTACCGGTGGTTGTAAGTAGACATCCATATTCTTCACTTGTCTTCTACTAGGGACTATGAGAGCCAACATAAGATGTTCATTCTTCACGGACAGCCATGGGGGGATATTTTTATTGATCACTACTATAGGCCAAAGAGAATAGTTGGTGTTCTGGAGGGAATATGGGTTGACGCCATCCATGGCTATGCTGAGTCATAGACTTTGTACTTCATCCTTGAATTTTTCGTGCATGTATCCTCTATATTCTTCATGGCTATTGAATCTGTTGGGATTCACATAAATCCCAACTCACTTCTATGTGAGGCATGCCATCCCTACAACATAGATAATTCTTTACAACGAAAGAGCCTTTGAATCCTTGGGATTATAGGCATGTGCCTCAATATCTTAAAAGGAGGACCACGTGATTTACGCTTCTTTTTTTATTTATCATATCTGTAATGCCCACATTTCAGGCATATATATTTATTTTCATATTATCCTCTATACATAATATAATCATTTGGACATGCATGATATGATATGTACTTAACACCCAACATTTTCAACAATTTATTTGCCTCTTCGCAGCTACCGGGAAAGACATTATCACTCGAAAGAACCTTATCTTTGAATAACTTGTAGTTGATGATCATGGAAAATATTGAATGTACATTAATGCTGATATAATTATTAAAGTTCATAAAATTGACCATTTTTAATGTGCATTGTATGATTATATTTCTCAAAATATAAGGGAGGACTTTATGGTAACTTACCTAAAAATTTCCGAGAAACATGCATTCAAAAATCCAAAATTTTCTTTCAAGTTGTATAGTAACATCATTTAACATCATTGTCCCCAACTGGGTAGACTTTGATTGACCGCCAGGTCCAAAGTGAGGGGTGGTGGAAGAAAATTTAAGGCTTTCGAAAAAGGTTTCAACGATATGAGCATCATCCCCTAGTTGATCATTGTTCTCGAATGCATCTAATAACATTGTCTCCATGGCAGTCATATCCATTAATTAATCATCCATGCCAACCTCTATTTCATTTCCTCCATTTCCGGATTTTTAAGAACTACTATTTTTGTATTCATTCCTAAATGGTGAATCTGGACGTAGTGGGAATTGAATAGGTGGTTGATTCAACCATTATTGGTATCATTCCTCTCCAATTTTTTCTCTTAATTCAGCCTTCTCTCGATTTGACATTTTCGTGCTCATCATCACTAGAATCCTAATAATTTCAAAAAACATATTTGAACATGATTAGTACAAAATCTATGATATCAATTAGTAAGCATGTTGACAATGCATGATTAATTGGTTTGACGTTGAAATAATAACATTAATATCCCAAACCATTATTATTACCATCATTGTCCCCGGATTGTGGCTAGAATATGCAATATTGTTACAATTGACAGGGTGAAGTGGCTGTCCATTTTCATCTACCAAATGCACCTTGCGGTATGCTGCTCCTGATAAGATCTTCCCATGTTTTGGAGCTATTTGAATATTTTGTGCATCTAAACTCGATTCTAAATCTGCATGAACCTGCAAATTTGTATACATTATAAATTTTATTAAGTTGATCGACATGGATAAAAAACATAAATTCATTTAGATAATGAAAATATAAACAAAATTTGAAGTAAATATTAAGTCTCAAGATGGATAGGGAGAACTCCACGATGGACTTTGAGAAATATTATGGAATGAGACAGATTTTGAAGAATTTTCCATTTGATATAATTGTGATATTTTCTCCCTGCATTTGAGAAAAATCAACAATAAATTTTGGTGTACACACCTAAAAGTAATTTCGATGCCTTAAAAATTGACTTATTTTTATTGGTGCTACTGTACGGAAAATCGTACCAGTGCATTTTAGTTACTGTGCACGAGTGTTGTGTTATTAATTGATGCATCAGTGCCAAATAGCAGCAAATAAAAAAAATGAAACTTTATTTTTTTAAAGTGAAAAAAAAGAAGTAAATTGAAAAATGGGCGGCAAAACATTTTTGAAAATCTAATTTCATAAAACAATTCTTTAAATAGTAAACACTTTTCATTATTTCATTATTTTTGAAAAAAAATTCAGGGAGAGATTTGCATGACACATACCTGGAGCAAGAGAGCATGAGAGAACTGTGGAGTAGCGAAATAATTTCGAATAGAACTATTCATACAATCAGAGTTCCAAACCTATGGCGATTCAAACCCTATAGCATAGAATTTCAAACCATCTGGTGATTAAATTTTATTTTTTACATTTTCTGTAGTATTTTTTATGCAGTAAGTACAAAATTTAAATTTACTGTTCATTTTCAGATTAAAAAAATCCATTTTTACGCAAACCCTTAATCTTTTTGTTTCGTCCCTTGCTTCCTATTCCTATGATTTCAAAATTAGGGCTTTTCATTTTAGATTTATAGGGTTTGTATTTCTATATATATAGGCCTATGACATCTAACCCATGAGACGACTTGCATAGTCAGATCCCAATCCATGTCGACCCTTGCATGAAATTTTAAAAACAATTTTTTTTAATGAGTGCGCCCTGTGTAAATTAGTGCACGAGTGCGTTGTTTTATGATAGGGCACCACACATGTACTATTTGATAAAAAAAATAAAACATATATTTTTTTAATCTATGTGCCATATGTAAAATAGGGCATCGATGCGCTATTTCATTATAGCACATCGTGCATGTACTATTTAGAAAAAACACTTTTTTATTTTATGTTTGTGTTAATCAGTGCACTGTTTAACATATAACGCACCAGGTCTCCTTGTTGACATAGAGCACCATATGGTGGTTCCCTGTTTTTGCGGTGCGTTTATAAGGATATGCTGCACCGACCCTCCATGACATCATATGCTACAAAAACTAACACTATAGGATTTTTATTAATTTTTCTATGTTAATCGGTGTGCTGGTTAACATATAACACACTGGTTCTCCTTGTTAACATAGATTATTGTACGATGTTTCTACTGTTTTGGAGGTGCATTTATAAGAACACGCTACACCGATGTCGGTGCGTACATCATTAAAGGCGCACGAATTTCTTTATTCTTATTTTTTTTAACCTGAAAATTTTATGATTTATTTATAAAATATATTAATGAATGGTATGGTACAGGTTTCATATTGATAAAGAAATGGATTACAAGAGATTAAGTAACAAAAACACTGATAGCACATCAATAAAAGCAAGAAAGACAAGTTCTATGTAAATTCTTTACAAAAATTATTATTTTTAAACTATATGTAAGTTTAACTAATATGTATTATTTATTGTGTATCATGTTGAACCAAAAAATGACGAAGCTCAATAATATTATTTATGTTCTAGGACCAGAAGAGCGTAAAAGCTTGATGGAAAATTGCAAAAGGATGAATCAGGTGAAGGAAAAAATATATCGATCCAATATGGGTTTCTTTTTTTAATTTTCATTAATAATATAGTTAAAATTATTAGATGACATGTTTCAAACGATCTATTAATTCACATATGTTTAATGTTCTATAGGGCCAACAACTCATAAAAGGAATGTTGTTCTAAGAAAAGAAAAATAATACATGCAAATGAAAATGAATTGATCCTTAGCTCATTTGGAGTGGTGCTGGAGGTTAACGAAAGGGGGAAAAACTTTAAAAAAACTTTTAGGGATCTAGTGGAATGAATGTATAGACGTTATTTCCACTTACAATACAAAAATCAATTCAATGATTCAAAGAATTAAATTTTATCTAAAATACAAGACGAGTTTCCAGAGAATTGGTCAATGAGACATGTCAGACTTTTAATAGCAAAAATGTACAACAACAAAAAACAAGGAATGAAAAAGTAATATTCCTTTAATTTTTTTTCTAGAATTATATGTATATATTACTAGAAAGAAATTATTTATAAATATCACTTTTGTTATATTTACTTTTCATATATCAATATAAAAATTAAATAGTTTATTGTCATGCTACATTTCAGGAAGATTATGAAAATATCAAAAGATGAATGAGCTGATATCAAAAATATGCCACTAGGAATGTCGAAAAAGGTGTACAAGGAGATTATCAAACAAATGCACATAATTGCATCACACGAGGAGCCATATCAACAAAAATTTTCTTCAAATGTAATATGTAATCGTTGAATTTTTAGATTAGGTACAATAAATAAACAATTTAGCATTAAATATTAATTTTCAAGTATTTTCTTGCAGAAAAGAAAATAAAATGGAACCCATTAAGCACATAAAACAAGATGAAAAGGAAGAAAAGGGTTGATATCTAAGTTTGTGAGTAATTGTTACTTCCTTATAACAACTTAACTATATTTCATTTTTGTATATTTTAAGTTTCTTTACAACAATCATCATTGAATGTCTTCAAAAAGGTGCTAACATACAAAGAAGAACCATCACATGAATTGATTGACATTGGGTTAAATATGGGTTGTTAGTATATGTTGGCATATTAGAAATTAATTGTGGAATTTGTAAGCATCTATATCTTGTTTTACTTAGCTCTGTCTATAATTAATATAACAAAAAATTTTTTTATATTAAATATTTTATTTGTTATGGGGTATAAAACTTGCAGGAAACAAAGTATGGAATTGCTCCAACAAATGAAATCTTGAAAGGCGACATGAAATTTGGTTTTGAAAGAATGTGTATAGTTCATGAGTCAATTGCTGCTATGGTACATAATTTATTTTCGATTTACATTGATGTATATTATTTAATATTGCAATTTTCATTATTATCACAAATGTATATACACTCGTTACATTTTATTTTTATGTTTGGAGATGGAAAAGGTGAAGAAGAAGAAAACAATTAACATTGTGAACAAAACATTCCTCAAAATAACCCAAGTCATGGAAGTAGCTCGAGGAGTGACACCAGTTCAAGCGAAGAATGATGATCATTATGTTTGGATATCAAAGCAAGGTGTTGTATTTTTTGAAATATTTGTCTGTGAAACCAGACATTTTGTTTAATTTAATGTACATAGTGTCCCAATTGAAAGACAAAGGGATACCAATAAATATCCCATTTTGTATGAAAAAGAGTGTCTTATTCATATATATAATAAATTACGTTTTGATTTATTCTATTGTGTTTTCCATTGTCGCTGTGAAATGTAGCACCACCGATTAAATATATGGATGATTAAATATTATAATGAAGAGATGTGAAATCTGATGATATGATGTAACAAATTAATCCAAACATCACATTCAGATACACTAATAAAAATTTAATTGATATGAATACTGTTATAAGATATGTGTCATATTTTGATGAATAATGAATTTATAAAAATCACAATAATTATGATATGATATAAAAAAATAATCCAAACATCACATTCAAATGCATTAATAAAAATTTAATTGATACGAATACTGTTATAAGATATGTGTCGAATTTTGATGAATAATTAATTTAAAAAATTCACAATAATTTCACTGTCATAGGTTGATGTTTCTAAAAAATACAAAATGACCACTGGTGTGTGTTAGTTACTATGCATAGGTGTGTTTCTATGACCTATGGGCACCACAAAATATCAATACCAATTATAACTCTCATTGCATTTGTGCGATACTGTGCACCAGTGTATTTATTTGAGACTGCTCACCAGTGCATTTCTACGACCTATGGGCACCGCAAAAATATCAATACCAATTAGAATGATCAGTGCATTTATGTGATACTGCACACTGGTGTGTTTGTATAATACTATGCACCGATGTGTTGATATGACCTATAGGCACCACACAAATCCCAATACAAATTAGAACGAAACGGTGCGTTGTATCACCTACAGTGCACATGATGTGGTTTTAGACCTTAACGGCCTAATGCATGCACCTTCGACCGCCCTGGGGCAAATGTTTGGCTGAAATGCATCGAGACATTGCTACATTCCCTGGGGCATCCTATATTTGTTTTCTGTCTCGGTGCCTGGTAGGTTTTTAGTATTGGTGCGTTCACCCTAAAATGCATCTGTTCATTGACACCTTATTAATCCACCGATGAGAAAAAATTTCGTAATAACCTCTGACCACCCAATTTTTTTCAGTTGTGTTGAAATTCCATTAGAGGCTCTGCCAAAACCTCTGTTTCCAAAAATAGAAGTTGTAGAATATGTTTTTTTGAAAATTTTGGCCAATTTTATAACACTAAAAACCTCTGTTATAACCTCCACTAGAGGATTTTTTCCTTGTAGTGAATATGAAAGGAAGAGCTTACAACCCAAGCCTTGATGTTGGAGGCCTTCCTTTGGTGAAAATATATGTCCTTCACCAAAGCTCTAAAGAATTCCTTCTCCTGAATAGCTTAGGCATTATCACAGTGTAAGAATGTAAAGGGAACGAGAGTTCAGACTAGCCCAACAATGACCAACCAGTAGGAGAAGGATGGGGACCAATTTATGGGAAGGGAGAAGCAGTTGGGAGCCCATGAAAGGAGGAGGAAGGTCCACTTTCTAAGGGATAAACCCCCATGGATGAGATCAAAGCTCTAAAATTAGAGAGACTGACTCTATCACCAGTGTTTAACAACCAACTCACTGCCCTGGAACTTCTGGAGGTCAAATTTTCTACTCCATTTGAGGAAACATTGGCAGGAAGGGATCATCGCGGTTTTCCAAGAAATAAGGGTGTTGGCAGCGATAAGTTAGAACTTTCAATCTTACATCAGCTTGAGCATGAAACCAGGAAATGCACTGACTTAGGAAACTAGGATTTTGACCAATTTTCTTCAATAATATTCCAAGGAAGTTTTCTTTGAATATTCAAGGGATGTCTTAACATATGTCTTCATTGTGTAAACATTACACAGGGTTTGTCTCGGGGCATTTCAATATTAGGGACGGGAAATGAGTATGGTGACAAATTATTGTGTAACAGATGCCCCTAAAGCATGAAGTTAGAACGTGGAGTGATGGCTAAAATTCTTTATGAAACAAGGCAAAGAGCTCAGTTCACCACCTCGAAACCTACCAAATCAAACATTGTAAAATATATGACATCTTTGGTATGAATATGCCTAACCACATAACTCTGCAATAGGCATCAAATAACACATGAACCCACGGCATGGTCACAACCATCCATCTAAAGATATCATAGAAATGGATCTTTGGTAAGGACGCAACCATCCACATAGATAGAATAATGTATACAATCATGAATACTCAATACCTCCATGCAGCTAGGATCAAAATTAGATGCGACCCAAGGTATTTACCGCAATCTCAATCAACCCAATGTACGAAACTAGCCATGCGAATAGATGTGTTGGTGTCAAACATGGTAGAAACCACCTGATTACTAGTCAATGATGAAAACCATTAACAAGCGCGAGAGAGACCACCAAAATTCTAATGTGAATATTTCTTAGCTAATGTTCAAATTGCGACAAGGAAAGAGATAGGGGTACCTTTTTCCCAATGCTATGTTCCAACCCATTGATGATGACCTTGATCCATTATCCTTTTAGGCTCGCCCCTTGCTACTGGTGACACAAAAATACATGTGGACGATCAGGAGGTAACAACAAACGTAATCCAATACATAATAATCATAAACATTATCTATCTAGCAGATCAGGGAGTACCAGAATATTTGCATAAAATACTATAAAAATATAGAAAGAAAACATCAGATATTTTATTGATAAATATGAAAGGAAGAGCTTACAACCTAGGCCTTGATGTTGGAGACCTCTCTTTTATGAAAATCCAAGTTCTTCATCGAAGCTCTAAATAATTCCTTCTTTCGAACAACTTAGGCGTTATCACAGTGAAAGAATGTAAAGGGAACGAGAGTTCAAAGTAGCCCAACAATGACCAACCAGTAGTGGAAGGATGGTGGAAAATTTATAGGAAGGGTGAAGAGGTTGGGAACCCATTAAAGGATGAGGAAGGTCCACTTTCTAAGGGATAAACCCCCATGGATGAGATCAAAGCTCTAAAACCAGGGAGCTCGACTCTATCACCACCATTTAACAACCAACTCACTGCCCTATAACTTCTAGAGGTTGAAGCTTATCCTCCATGTGAGGAAGCACTACCAGAAAGGGATCAACATGGTTTTCCAAGAAATAAGATCACTGATAGCACTAAGCTAGAACTGTCAATCTGACATGAGTGCAAGCATAAAACTAGGAAATGTGTTGACCCAAGAAACTAGGATTTTGACCAAATTTGTTCAGTAATATTCCAAGGCATTTTTCTTTGAATCTTTAGGGGATGTATTAACATATTTATTCATGGTGGAAACATTTCACATGGTCTATCACAGGAAATTTTAGGATCAGAGACGAGAAATGAGCATGGTGACAAATTACTGTGTAACAAGGCCACCCAGTCTAGAGAAGATACTTTTTTTGTAGTCATAGATTCTGTATAAAAAATTGGTGACTCTGTTGGGGAAGAGTATATGCTCTTGGTTATTTCTTTGTCCTTAGTTCTTTTCTACCCCTTTTTCAAACCTTCATTGTCATACTCAGTCAATAATAGACCTAGGAAGACCTTTTATTGAGTTTCAATTGAATTTTTTGTGTCAGAACTTGGATTTCCTTGATCACCGCACCCTATAGTATAGATATAATGCATTGCAATGCACTGTATCCTTCTCTGCACTATCGTTGCATTGCACCCTAGCCCTTTCAACACGCGTTATGATCCCGATTTGATGAAAAACATTTCCTTTTTTTAATTTTATCTCTACTTAACTTTGTTCTAGTTGGTGCTCCTTGTGTCACTGAGTGTGTCTTGATCTCTCATAAGCCTCCGTTTTATTTTATTTTTTCTTTGAGTTCCTTGGATAATATTTTTTTTTAGATTTTTCTTTATTCTTGTGAATTAGGTCATTATCCAACTGATTTCTTGATTTTTGAATTTCTTGAAGGAATTGATGTTTCAGTCATCATTATGAATAATTTATTTTATCAATGGTTAGGAAAATATCTTAGTTTTCATCTAAAAATTAAGTGGAATCCAAAAGAAAAATATTATGCATCGTGCATTGCATGCAGGGCTTTGATTTTGATTGGAATAGTGAAGGTGTAGAGATCGATTTTTGCATCACTTGTTTGTTGCATTGTTGATTTATTTCTTCTTCCCCTAGCTATTTAGGCCTTTCATTATTAAAATAAATGAAAATATTTCTTTTTGTCATATTAGTTGCATCATAGGTGTGTTCACGTGACATCAAGTTTTGAGCCTTCAATTGAAACATAATTCAAGATCAAATCTAAAATTCATCTCAATTAACCTAAGGAGAATTTTAATCTTACCAACAGAAATAGATGTTTATGCTAGAGACATGGTCCAACATCTTTAAACGTATGAGTTTTTTTTTTTTTCCAGCGTTTCCTTCTGGGGGTGATATCTCATTCCACGTACATAAGTGTATCAGATCGTTCTCCATGTACGTCTGGGTTTATAGGATGGAACTCCGCGCATGAAACTAATATGGGAACGCTTTCATCATATTATTACACATTAGAAAACACTACCATGGAATGCACTTCCATGTATCATCGAGTATATTTCGGAAGTCCCTTATAGGTTTCTATCCTCGACATGGGTAACCGAGTCGGCTACCTTGTATATCGTGATACACCAACCAAAACATTCAGGGAGATTTATTTCACATGTTAAGTCCTTGGTTCACTAAATTTTATATTGGAGTTCACGGTTGCTTGGTAGACCTTTATTCCTATATCAACCCTTTTTATTTTTATTTTTTGTTAATTTCTAAAATAAATTACTCAACCGCGGAAAAACACACTCTCTCTGGAACAACTCCTTAGTAGAGCTTAGGTTGAGACTAATGGAAACATTTCCCAAGTCCACCAGTCAAGGAAAACCTTCTGAAGGGAATCTTGGTCCCTTTCCTCCTTTTTGGAAATATTGGTGCTACTTATATGGAAATGTTGTCACTTCTCGGATTTACCATTGGTTTGCCAGTTTGGTTGTTTTCAACCTTTATGGTTATGAATGTCCAAACTACTTCTCAACCAACTTCTCCTCCACCTGAACAACATTAGTCTCAATTTGATCCTAAATTTTAACCTTTTCCTTCTTCACCTATTTTTTATTCATCCATTTCTTCCTCCTCACATGGTGAAATTCTTGATTCTAGTAATCAAGAAGCTAATAAGAAGAATGAGAGGATGAAGAAGAAGAATAAAAATAAGCAAGGGGGGAACCAAGAAACCATTTCTACCCATGCAACTAGTATGGAGAATATTTCCAATCAGTCCTGCAATGTTAAATTCCATTCCATGCTTTGTAAGGGTGACCACCTTCTTAGACTTTGTCCTAGTATTCCCAAGGTACTCTAAGTGTGGTCTATAGGCTCACATCAACCTTTTTCGTTAGCTTCTGGAGATCATTTTGGTGACAAAACATCAACTAGTGATAGAAAGGTCCATTATAAAAAGGGTAAACTAAAATTTCCTTGTATGTTATGGGAAGGTAATCATCTTATTCATCGTTTTCCTTACCTAGATGAAGTATCAAAATTGTCGGAAAACCTTACATCTTCTCAACCACGACTTACAACTGGTTACTAGAAGCTTTCTACCAATCCTACACTAGTTAATGAAGTGATGGATCAAAATCCAAATCCAGTAAACCCCACTCTCTATGAACTTGAATCCCATAAGTCTATTCTTGAACAACCATTGGTTTAGAAAATGGTTGAATCGATTCCACCTTCAGTTAATCGTACATTTCCCATAGAGATTGAACTCCATATTGTTCAGGTTGTTCTCATTTCTTCAGGTTCTAATGAGCTATGGGATAGTTCTCCCATTCCCAAGGAATAGGGGGAAAATCCTCTCATTCCCACAACACTAGAGAGAACTTATCTCATTCCCATAGCGCAAGGGGGTAGTTATCCCATTCCTATGGTACCCCCTCCAAGTATTTTGGTCACTTCCATTGATTGGATTCAACTAGAAGGATATCCTTATCCTCCTTACGTGCCCCTTTAGATCATAGTACATTATTATAATATGACTGGACCTAGAAAAATTATAAATTAAGGCACATTTGTTAGTACCTTGACTACTTGGAAAGCTTTAGGTTCTCCATAGCTTGTGCATGTTACCTAGAATCTGTTGGCCTTTAACAGAGGAACCAATCAACCATTATGGATCCTTACAAATTTTCCTATTACTTTGGGGGGAAAGCCTATCTATATCTATGTGAAGATAGTCTAAGGCCCTTTGTATTTTAATTTACTCCTTGGGCGTGACTATGTTTATGTCATGAGAGCTCTTTTCTCTTCTCTCTTTTGTGTGATGTGTTTCACACATGGAGGAAGAATCATGACCATTGACTACCTTTCATTAATTGGTCCTAATATAACTCACCATCAACCAAAATCCATAAATGGTCCTTATAAGCAAGTGGTATCTCCCCCTCCACAGATTAATTATGTGGCAACATGTTCCATTCATGTGTCTACTGATGATCTAGTAGGTGATGTAGTGCATCATTTAATAGGGGAATTGGATATGGTCTTTCCATTGGATCATTTGATACCTTTCATAGAATTTTTCTCCCATATGATAAGAAACTCTTGGAAGCCATGACCTTCTACATGTCATGATGAAGGTTTTATGAGAAAAGTTCATTTTCTTGTGTCAAGCTCGTTAAAAAATGAAACAAGGCCCCAAGAGAAAAGTTTCTTTCCTTTTATAAATATCATTAAAAAATGAAACATATCCCCTTTCAATTCGATTATTTAATTATATCTCATAAATTCCCAGTTGATTCTTTTAGTTGATCTCATAAATGAACCTTCATTCCATCCAATTGTAAGTAATAAGTAGTCTACTTAGGAGAATGAAATGAATATTGGGGGGAATTTACCTCAAATTGAATCATTATGCTATGGGCATTTAAACTTATCTCAAGCATATTTTTTTCCCATGTTTCAATCTTTTCTAAAAATGAAACCAATTCCAAGCATAGTTTGTCTCAAGTTTCAAGCTTGTGAAAAAGGGAAACCATCTTCAAGTATTTTGAAGAATAGTTTCCCATGTTTCAAGTTTGTGTAAAAATGAAACCATTCTCATATTATCTCTTGTGATTTCCATTTTTATCAGCCTATTTCTTCTAGATGATCCTTGATTTTCTCATTCCATTGTTACCGTCTACTTGGCCGATCATATGCTTTCACTTGGTTGTTTTACCCTTTCGTGAGGAACAATTACAATGAGTGGTATTATTAGCCAACCTCTTAAGCTTTGCATTTTTTGAGAAGTTCGATCATGACCGGAACTAGTTGCTACACTTTACACCACTCGTTCCGATGGGAGGAATACTCTTTCAATTTTTTTTAGACTCCCAAACTATTAAAATATTGTCAAGCACTTGTATTTTCGAACTTGTTATAGTAAATGAAAATATGTCTACTTAATATAAGCTTAACCATTTTCCGCACTGACATAGACTATTTAATAAAAAGGAATACTATTAGTCGAACATGGCTGAGAGGTCCTCTTGGGTATTTTTTTCTTCCTTTTTGGACTTAGGGGATGATCTACGAAAAGGAATGTCTGGAGCTTTATTTTTCGCCTCTTTTTCAAACTCTCTAAACATGAAAAATATATTAAGTTTTACCTTCACTGGACTCGTTAAAACATCAAAAAATTATGGAGTTTTTAAACATGGAGAGACTGAAACAATCCTTCTTAGCGTTCGGTAAACATACTCGAAGGGATTCATTCAAAGGATGAACTTATAGATCAAGAATATGTTACCCCCCTCAATATTGTTAAAAATTAAAGAGGTACTGACCAAGATGATTGGGGAAATTGGGAAAACAGGGTACTCCACTTTCCAATGGCATCAAGTCACTCTTGAACATGACATTCTTTGACTTGATCTATGTGGATGTTGGGTTGGGAAATTTTCTTTTCTTTTGGTTCATTATATCATTTTTCAAAGCCTCCATTTTTGGTTTTGGGTCAATGCTTCCAACTCTATTCAGTGTCATTGTTTCTTTTAAGAGAAACCATTCAGTCAATATCTTCTACAATACTCTTAAGCATTTATTCCATGACTGAATTTCCTGACCCAGTTCCATATCATCATCATTCTATCTCAAATCATGATACACGTTTTGTGTCATTCATGGGGGATACATCAAGGTCCTCTTGCGATGAGTCGCTTCCTGTCAAAATCAAATCATTATCAAGGAAGTTGATTTAGAAACAACCCTTCAGTACCTTGGTGCTTGCATACATCAATGGAAAGTTTCCTCTCTCTCAGAGACATGTTTACTACTAGGATATTCTGACACATAGGAAATAGTTAAGTATAACTTATTCTAGCGTAGATTTAGGTAAAGTGTGTTTATTTAATATGTACTTTTGTAACTTATAATCCGACCATCACGATATGTAGTGATCTGATGGTTCATTCTCTCCTCGGTATTACTGACACTTGATCTGTGGCTTAACCCCTGATTGGTCCATGATCTCTATTTAAAGAGCATGCAGGGTCATTTTTCCAATGACCTTTTATGAGAGAAGCTTATGTAAATTTTCTTTCTTTATATTAATAAATTTCTTGAAGTGGTCACCTTGGCTCAGAACATGGACTGTTTCCCTCTTTAAGGGTTTTAACCACGTCAAATACTAGTGTACTGATCTGAGATCTATCTGTGATCGGTGACCTTTGGTGTTTGATCTAAGGAACTTACCCTGTAAATTACTACATGGTATCAGAACTAATTTGAGGGTTGCATTTGTTGTTGATCTAAATCCAAAGATGGTTTGATTGCATGTGAATGTCATTTTCCAGATATAATATTTATGTCCACTTTCAGGCCAAGAGAACTATTTTGTTGTGTCTAGAGCCTCTTTTCTAGTGAGGAACCCCTTTTTTTTCATGCACAAATTTTTCTAGTTGCCCAAGTTATTCATTTTAGAGCTGGAGGTATAGAGTAATTTTTTGCAGTTATATTTATTTATCCCTCTATTTATTTTAGATTATAATATTTTCCTATTACCTGATCTATATCCTTTTCTTTGTGTATGCTCTTTGCTATGCGTTGTGTGCGATCTGGAAAACTAGACACAAAAAGATGAGATTTTTTTGCTACGTATGCTCTTTCCCCACGACTTTGTGCGAACTCGGGAAATTAGAAATAGAAATAAAAATATATAGTTGTTGGATGGACTAACTGGAAATATAAGGTTCTGTCGTAAGGTTTGTATTTTTTTTTGGTTGTTTGTGCAATTTTTTTTTGCAGGAAAAAAAGCACGCACCTCGAAGAGGAAAAAAAAACCCTTCCTCCTTTCCAACAATTACAAAATCCTTTTACTAGCTCACTTGGTGTAAAGTTACTTTATGAGAATAGAGGTCTTGGATTCAAGTATCTTTGCCAATATTTTTTCAAGTTACTTTTTCTTAAAAAGCTTCTTGGAAAAAAGGTTTTATTTAAAAAACATATGTAACTTATGTTTTAAAGTTACTTTATGTAATAGTGTTTCTAGAACATATTATAAAAAGTGAGCCACTTATCATATAAATTCACTTGATATTTTTATTTAAGTTTCAGTCTACTTGGTAATTAGTTCATAAAGTAACATTGTAAAAGTGACTCTCACTTATTTATAAAAGTGGGTCACATAAAGTAGTAATTTTTTTTTTTAAAGTGAGCTTATGATATTAAGTTTGGAAAATGGGCAGATTTGTTTTTAAAAATACAAATTAATCATCAAATTTCAACCTATCACGTGACTACTCGACATCTGCTACAACTTTTCTTCAAAAAGGCATAACTTCTTCATCCAGAAGCCGTTTTCAGAGCCGTTTTTTTGAACTGCCTAATTTTTTGATATCTTTCCATTGGAGCAGTTAGTTTCAACCTTTTTAGCTTCAGTTTTTAAAAATGGAAAGTGCATGCCTAGCTATTCTTAACAACACCAATTATTTTCAATGGCTATCTTACATGGTATACTTACTGAGAAGTAAATGGATTTATAGAATAGCCTTGGTACTAGAATCTAAACCTACTGATGGATGTGAAAAGGTTAAATGCGAAAATAACCAAGATCAAGCACGAGGGTTGATAGGAATGTCTATTGCTCAAGATCTTAGATGTCATATCCAAGAAATTTACTCCCCTAATGAATCTATGAAAAATCTAAATATTCCTTTTGGCATTAAAAATGAAATCAGAGCCCACCAGCTTTAAAATGAATTTCTTACCTTGGAACCCAATAATTTCTCCTCTATTGAATATTTTTTGTCCAAATTAAAGACTCTTAGACTTCTCTTAGAAGGTTGTAAGGTCAAAAATGAATATGGTAGTCGTATCAATTCCATTCCTTCTAAGTTATGCCATGCATACTCTGTATTTTTTTTCGCCTCCCATTCCACTAGAGAATTCCTCATTTCTCAGGGAACACCCTACAAGTCGCCCTATTTTGATGCCTTTTGCGATTCTTTGATAAGGGAACAATAAAAAATCTCACACCTTGGTCTTATTAATAATGGAAACTCTTCTAAGAAATCCTTTGCGGCCCAACAACAACCATATCCAAATAATCCTATGAAGCAGCATCCGAAAAATAATGGACCTAAACCAAACAAGGGTCTTACGCAATCTTAGCTGTAAACTGAAAAATAAACTCAAAAAAATGATAAGGCAAATAAAAACAAAAGGAAGAAGACATATAGACATTGAAACTTTTGTAATCGTGATGGCCACATAGAGTCAAAATGTTTTAAGAGGATGGAAGCCTTGGAAGCAGCAATGAAGAAGAAGAATATGCATTTGGAGAACTCTTCAACTTCATCTTTGGGAATGACACTTTCTGCATGTGGTTGTGAAGCATAAATATTAGTTTATGCATTGAATGTATCTTGTTCTTCTCATTCTCATGAGTGGCTCACTGATTCTATAGCCTCTGACGACATAGCCTAAAATAAAGCCTTGTTTTCTTCTTTAAATGATTTTAACAAAAAAAAAAATTTATGTCAGTGATGATATATCTCTTAGTGTTGTAGGGTCTAGAACCATTCATCTAGATAATGGTCAGTTTAATTATGTATTATGTGTGCCTACCTTGTCCTACAACCTTCTATCTATTTATCAGATAACTCAGTCAGGTGAAGGGAAAACAATGTAACTCTCACCTAACATTAGGGGAATTTTGAGGTCTCAAATGGGCCTCCTAAGGAAATAATAAAATAATAGCTAAACCAATAAAATAATATTTATGAATTTTCAATTCACATTTTGCACCACAATCCATGTAACCATAGTTAAATTCAGTTCAAAAGTTGTACCAAAATAAAATTAATAAAAAAATTGTATTGATGTGATTATAAATAAGAATAATATTTTCAAGAAAAAATCATTATCATTGAACAACTAATGCATTTTTCCTTTGTACTTAAACAACTTAAATATATATATATATATATATATATATATATATATATATATATATATATATAAATTTATAAATTCTTAATTATATTATATGTTATTAATTAAAATTTATATAATATTTAAATTGTATAATAACTTGTAATTAATATACTATATAAAAGTAATATAATGTAATATAATATAATAAATATATAGGGATATGCATTGTTTCCTTCAAGAAATATGAAATGACAATAATACATTTTTATTCAAAAAGTGTGAAATGACATTTATTATGAGTACTTTACTTTGACTTTAAAAGTACTTAGAGCACTACCATGGTTAACCATGAGTTTTTATCCACCATTGAGAGTGTGACAAGTAAGTGCCTTTAACTCAAGAAATGCCACCTCAACCATTAGGGATGATGTCATCCCCTAAAATGTGATTGGTTCTCATAAAGTGAATTTTTATTGTACATTTTCCTTAGGAGGCCCATTTTAGACCTCAAAATTCCCCTAATGTGATGTTGTAATTAAGGAACTAAGAGATCATAGACATATTTTAGCTACTCAAATTGCTAATGATTCCCCATGGTTGTATAAGTTTGACAAATTTCGGTCATCATGTCTTCCCTCTGTTTTTTTTTCTCATTAATGATGAAGTGAATAAAATTTGGCATGAGTGACTTGGTCACTTAAAATATCACTCTCTTCAAACTCTATGTAAATAAAATATGTTGACATGTATTCCTATGGTATCTTGCCGATATGGTGTTTGTTTCAGTTTTGTACTCGAAAAACATCATTGGGATAGTTTTGAAAAACGTGCCTCTTGGCATGTTTCAACCCCTTTGCAACTTGTGTGCAATGACTTATGTGGTAGTTGTTTCTTTCTCTTGCTACAAGTACTTATCAACTTTCAATGATGATTTTTCCAGAAACACTTGGGTATACTTCTTAAAACTAAAGAGTGAAGTTTTTAACATGTTCTTGGCCTTTAAGGCCTTTGTTGAGAAACCATATCGACATCACATTCTTAAGTTAAGATCTGACAATGGAGGAGAATATGTTAACAAAAAAACTATCAAATTTTTCACTGAGCATGGAATTCAATTCCAACATACTATTCGATATGCTCCACAACAAAATGGTGTAGCTGAAAGGAAAATCACACTCTAAAAGAAATGGGTAATTGTATGCTTCAGTATAAATGACTTAGTCTTAATTTTGGGTAGAAGAAATTAATTGTGAAAATTACATAGTAAATTGCACTCCTACTAAGGTTTTAAGGAATATCACTCTAGAAGAAGCCTAGAGCTCAATCAAACCAGATGTAAGTCACTTTCATGTTTCTGGAAGTGAAGCTTGGGCCCATATTCCCGATGATAAAAATAAAGCCTTAGAAACTAAGAGTGAAAAGTGCATTTTTGTTGGATATTCTGAAGATGTCAAATGATATAGACTTCTTCAACTCAAATCCAAAAATTTAATCATTAGAAGAGATGTAAAATTTGATGGAAATATATCACCCTGAAAGCCTATTTCGGCAAGTATGCCACCTTTGGCCTACGAGCCTGATTTGGCATATGTGCCACCTCTCTCTATCTCTTCTTATTCTAACAACATTCCTTCTACTTCAGATGATGATAGCGAGGATTAAAATCCTCCTCCACCTCCTCAGGATCTTACTTCAACTCCACAGATTCCAAAATGGGTCTGCTATACTCGGGATGTAGCAGATTCTCTTATAGGTGACCCTGCAGGTCAACATCGTACATGTTATCAGTTCAACATAGCCTCTTCCTTATTTGCTCAAGTTCCAGAAAATCATGATCCAGATACCTTTGAAGAAGCTTTAGGTCATCCATATTGGGATGCAGCTATGACTAAAGAATATCGTTCCTTATTGGTAAACAATACCTGGGATCTTGTTCCTCTTCCAAAGGGAAGAAAACTTGTCAGATGTAAATGAGTTTACATAACAAAGTTTGGACGAGATGGAAAAGTGGATAAACATAAAGCTCGTCTTGTTTCTAAATAATTTTCACAAGTTGAAGGAATTGAATATATTGAAACCTTCTCCCATATTTCCAAAATGAATTCTATCTGCCTTGTTCTTTCCCTTGTTGTCTTCTTTAAATGTGAAGTCCATAATATGTATGTTAAATCCACCTTCTTACATGGGAAGTTTCATGAAGAAATCTACATGGAACAATCCCTTGGATTTATCTAAAATGATTCCAACCTTTTTTTTCGCCTTAGGAACTCTCTCTATGGTCTCAAATAGGTCCCTCGGGCTTGGTATGCCAAAATGGATAGCTTTCTCTTAGATAATGGCCTTTCTAGATGTCATTCCGACAACACTGTCAACACTAAGAAATTAGGTAAGTCCTTAATCATCCTTGTTATTTATGTTGATGATCTTATCCTTAATGGTATCGATCCCAACCATATAAAACATGTCAATTATAGCCTCAAAAATAAGTTTTAAATGACATAATTAGGACACTTGCATTATTTCCTTTGTCTTCAATTCTTGCAATCCAATGAAGGTATCACCCTTTCTCAGTCCAAGTATGCCTGTGATATTCTATGCCACTTTCACATGGAATACTGTAAGCTAACTCCTTCTCCCTTAAATTTGGATTGAAGCTTTTAGTCAGTTGTATTTACCCTGAAGTTGATGCTACCTTATACCATCAACTTATTGGTAAAATTTTGTATATAACCCATACTCATCCCAACCTTTCCTTTGTCCTTGGTATTGTTGCTCGGTTTATGCACAAACCTCATGAAAGTCACTCGAAAGAAGCTAAAATAATACTTCGATATATTCAAGGTACATTGTAGTTCGGGATTCATTACAGTGTAGGAGAATCTCCATTGTTGGTTGGTTTCACTGATTCTGATTGGGCTGGTGACCCTGATGATCAAAATTCTACTGTAGGTTATGTATTCACTCATGGTTTTGGACCTATTACATGGTCTTTTAAGAAACAAAGTGCCATCTATATTTCTTTGGAAAAATGAGAGTATTGTGGTGCTGTTGAAGCCATCAAGGAAGCTCTGTTTCTTCATCAGATCCTATCTGAATTTGGTCTTCATCAGCAACATCCAATTACACTTTGGTGTGATAATCAAAGTGCCATTCAATGATGCAAAGTTCCATTTTAGCATTAGTGCATGAAGCACATTGAGCTACACATACACTTCATCATAAAGCTCATTCGTGATCCTATTATTGAAGTGCAATATTGTTCAACCAATGATCAAGTTGCTGATATCTTTACAAAGGCTCTCACTGAAGTGAAGTTTACCAAAATTCGATCTATACTTGGAGTTTAGGAAAGTTATCATTAAGGGGGGATAGACTCCATTGCCGCCTTCCTTCTCCTATTGTTTCACCTTTTTAAATCCTTCAATCCTATCCCAAGTTGTCCTTAAGGAGGGATGTTAGGATATTTCAATTCATAGGAAATAGTTAAGTATAACTTGGTCTAGCGTAGAGTTAGGTAAAGTGTCTTTATTTACTATGTACTTTTGTAACTTATAATCTGATAGTAACGATATGTAGTGATATGACGATTCATTCTCTCCTCGGTATTACCGATACTTGATCCATGACTTAACATCAGATTGGTCCATGATCTCTATTTAAATAGCATGGAGGGTCATTTGTCTAATGATCGTTTATGAAAGAAGCTTATCTAAATTTTCTTCCTTTATATTAATAAATTTCCTGAAGTGGTCGCATTGGCTCAGGCCATGGAATGTTTCCCTCTTTGAGGGTTTTAACCATGCAAAATACTGGTGTATTGATATGTGCTATATTTGTGAGCGATGACCTTTGGTGTTTGATCTAAGGAAATTATCTTGTAAATTTATACATTTACATCATTGGCCTTCAACCGAAATATTTTTTGTGGTTTTTGACACAAAATCATTCATTCACACCATATGAATTTTACTGTAGTATATTGAAAGCTATTAACATCATCGTGTTGGGTGTGTGTTATATTATTTGCACGATTAGCTCCACGCGAAAAGTGGGAGGTAAGAGGGGAGTAGTCAAACCCCCATTTTCTTGCGCTGGGCGCAATAGGGGGGGTGCAGCCACCCCTATCAGGGGGTTTTCAAGGAGGTGGTAGCCCCATTGCACAGGGTCCATGGCAACACCCCATGAAATTTTTTTTTAGACCCTATATTAGGTAGGGGGACCTACCTATGGTTTTGTGTATCGGTTTTGTGCATGGTTTTGGGCATGATGGTTTTCTGTCCATGATATTTTGTAGATCTAGTCAAGGGAACTATGATTATGTTCTAATCCAAGGTTAATGGATTGGGGTTTATGAATGCTTCTACATGTATATATATGTGTTGTAACATCAAAAGGAGTATGATGAAAAATCAATCTGGTAGTCCTGGTTTTGGGATCCAGGGGAAAATATGTTTGTATATCTATTTTATTCTTTTTGCTCTCGCTATTGTTTAATTTCTATTTTAAGGTTTGTTTGCAGATATTTTTTTTACAAGGTTAAAACCTACACATCGGTGGTTTCTCTCGATTTTGTTTGATCTGGATTTATGCAGGAGTGCAACAAAATACAGAAATAACCATAAACATAGAAATACAATGGAAATAAGGCTTCATTTCATTAGTATCAAATCACAGAAATATGTTTACAAACATGATGGAAATAAAATATCTAGGGTGTTGATAGCGAATCTCTGAGAAGGGATGTGGTGGCTACAGACCTCTGAACTGTGTTACAATGAGGCTCGCAGCCTATTTATTATGGAGAAACAATGGAGAACTCTAAACGTCCAAAAACCTAACCCTATGAGATGAAGCGCCAAAACTATGGGCCCCGTTTGGGTAAATTGATGTTTCAACTTCCTAGGGACTTAACTTCGGCATACTATCTCCGTTTGGGGCTTAAAAATAGCTCTGAAAGTTCAGGACCCAAAAAACTGCTAAAAATAGTAAGTTGTGAAAATACTGAAAGAGACAATGGTGGGGCCCCAAGTGGAATAGGCGGGTGGTCACCAATATCCACTTGGATCATTCCTCCCCCTTGGGAAGCAATGGTCCTCATTGCATTGAGTTCCTCCATGAGATGAAGAAACTTCTGTTGAACTTGGTCCCTGATGAACAACTTGCCTTGGTGCAGGAGTTGGCCAGCTTTAACAACCCGATATAGTTGGATCTTCTATCGATGAGTGTTCTTGATTTGCATGTCCATGATACAGTCTGTGGTGTTCTATTCCATGCAATATGGGTTTAAATATTTTTGTGTGAGTTCTTCTGCAATGTCAGAGGTGTCCAATAGAGGTGGGAAGTAGGGACGAAGGCGGTCTACATTAAATACTGGGTGCAGACCAAGGAATGGTGAAATACTGAGCTCGAAGGCATTGTTCCCTACAACCTTGGTGATGGTGTACGACCCATATCGGAGCAGGCTAATCTTGTGGTGGGGTCGAGTGAGCCACTCCTTCTGCAAATGTAGCCACACTTTTTTTCCCACCTGGAAGTTTTGTGGCACCCGATGTTGGTCATGTCGTTTCTTGTACTTAGAATTGGCTCTATCCAATATGTCATGAACCTATTGGCGGATATGCTGAATTCACTCGATGAAGTTTTTTTCTTTGTTAGCTTCAGGCTAGATATGAGCCGAATTAGCCTGAGTAGCTGCAAATGGCATTGCTACATTAATGGGACAGAGTGGCTGCAATCCCAAGCCCACCTGAAAGGGGCTGTGGCCAGTTGAGCTATGGAGAGCTCGGTTATAATTGTGTTGTACATAGGGAAGGCTCTCATCCCATGTGTGTGGATGATTTGAATTGTACATGCACAGAATGTGTACAATCATCCTGTTGACGACCTCTATCTTGCCATCAGTTTGGGGATGAAAAGCTGTGGACTTGGTGTCCAACATTGACCAGAGGCTAGACCAAAATGTGCTAAGGAACCTGCTGTCGCGATCTGATATGATAGAATGTGGGATAACAAAGTGCACCGACACTCGTTCAAAGAAGAGTTTAGCAGTGGCTTCTACTATGATATTCTTCTTGCAAGCCGCCATAATGGCCATATTTTAGAATCTATCGATGACCACGAAAACAAAGTTGTTTCCATGTTTAGTAGAAGGAAGGCCTGACATGTAATCCATGGAGGTGGATTCCCAAGGTCGACTAGGGGTAGGTAGTGGAGTATAGAGCCCTAGCTTCTTGGTGGTTGGTTTAGCAATGGCGCAAGTAGTGCAGGATCTGATGTACTTCCCGAAATCCTCTCGAAGGTTCGGCCAATAGAAATACTTATGCAGTAATGCCACTATTTTCTCGACCCCAAAATGCCCAGTGACTCTTGTAGTGCACTTCCCATATCATCTTGGCACGCTCGCTTGAAGGAACACAAAGGTATCCCAGGTGACATAATAGTGCATCTTGGAGGTGAAAATTTGGAACTTGCATACCCCCCAAGAGTGCCTTGTATGTGTAGTTTAATTCTAGATCGCTCTTGTAGAGAAGAAGCCATAAAAAATCTCATGCCCACAAGAGTTGAAACGGAGGTTATGGCCACGATCGGTGGTTAGCTGAGGCAGTCTGCAACATTATTGGTGCTACCCTTCTTGTACTTGATGTTCAAATGAAATTGTTGCAGATATGTGGACCACTTTTGATGAAAATTCCCTTGTGTCTGTATGAATTGCAGGGGTCGATGGTCTATGTGGATGATTGTCTCCTTCCCCAAAATGTAATGCTTCCATTTTCGACAAGCCTACACAATGGAATACATTTCTTTGTCATAAGTGGGATACTTTCGAATTGTGTCGGACAATGTATCACTATGATATGGCACTGGATGCCCCTATTGAGTAAGAACTGCCCCAATAGTATAGTCAAAGGCATCTGTCTCGATCTCAAATGGTTGTTGCAAGTCTGGTAATGTGAGCACTGGGGCAGAACATAGGCGATGTTTCAATTCTATGAATGCCTTCTGTTGAGATTTCGAACAAAATAATTTTTCTTTCACTCCTCCCTTGGTGAATTGACTCAAGGGCCAAGTGATATGAGAGAATCCCAACACAAACCTGCGGTAGAAATTAGCAAGACCCAAAAAGCTGCGAAGATCTATTAGGGTGGTTGGGGCTAGCCAATCCCGAATGACTTGGATCTTGGCCGGATCCACATGCACCCCCCTTTCATCAATAATGTATCCCAGTTATTGAACCTGGGTCATGCCAAAAGTGCACTTCTCCAAATTGGCACACAAATTATGTTACCGCAGTGTTTGGAGGACTTCTCGGATGTGGTGGAGGTGATCTTCCCAAGTCTGGCTGAATATCAGAATGTCATCCAAGTATACCACTACAAATTAGTTGGTGAATGGATGCAAGATGTCATCCATCAACCTCATGAAGGTTGCAGGAGCATTTTTAAATCCGAAAGGCACGACTAGCCATTCGAAAATTCCCTCCTTGGATTTGAAGGCAGTCTTCCACACATCAGAGGGTTCGATTGGTACTTGGTGATACCCAGATTTCAAGTCGATCTTGCTAAAATATTTTACCCCTTTGAGTTGGTCCAGAAGGTCATCAATATGTGGGATCAGGTACCTATTCTAGACAGTGATCTTGTTCAACGCCTGATAAGCAATACAGAGTCTCCATGTCCCATCCTTCTTCTGTACCAACATGATTGGGCTCCCACAAGGTGATGAACCTAGCCAGATGTGACCTTTTTGTAGCAACTCCTGAATCTACCTCTTGATTTCATCATTCTCCAGAACAGAGCGCCTATAGATTGGTCCATTGGGTAGCGCCGCACCTGGGGTCAGGTCAATGGGGTGCTTGACCTGACAGTGTAGAGGCACCACTGTGGGCAAGGTGAAGATGTCCTTGTACTCCTCCACAAACTTTTCCATTTGTTTTTGTCGTGTAGAGAAGCCATGTTTGGAGGTCATGTCCACAGTATTCTTCTTTCCTTAGGGGCGGAACATCAGGATTTTTTTTTCCCTGGTTTGGGAAATGAGCTGACTGCATTGTTTTGCAATAACCAAAGAGATAGTGGGAGGCGGTGGTACCTCTGGTATCCTGTACAATTTATTTCCCAAAGTAACAATAACAGCGTGAGGCTGGGACTCATACAAAGCATGTTGCTTCCACAAGTATGGTTGGCCTAATAATACATCAGAAACATCAAAAGGAACAATGTCACACAATACCTCATCCATGAAGGGCTTGCTGCTATAGGGAAGGTGACACTACTGGGTGACGCAGAGATCTCGTCCTTGGTGAAGCCATCCGATGGTGTATGGTTGTGGGTGCACTGTGGTCGACAAGCCCAAAAACTTCATGACATTTTCTGAAATGAGGTTCTTTTGGCTCCCATTGTCAACAATGAACTATAGTAGGGAACCCTTTTAATCACATTTGGGAGTGGAAGAGATGCTCTGCCTCCACTATATCTTCTGGTTCCTCCTTTTGGATCTTCGTAGTGGCAACAATGGCGTTGGGCTCTTCTTCAATAATCTGCTTCCCTTTGTCATTCACCTTGTCAGGTTCTGATTTAGAGTTGGAGCATGATTTTGATTTGGAAGCCCTCATCTCGGCCACCAGTGACTGCTTGGCCCAACACTCACTTGTGTTGTGAGTGGAGCTCTTATGGAACTCACACCACTTTCCCGTGCCCTTCTTTGGCTTCGCGGTGTTTTTCTTTGCTTGTATCTTTGGCAGGTTGTCTTAGGCCGCCATGCCTTGGCTTTGTCTTTTGTTCTGTAGTTTGGGGGCACCTTTCCCTTGCTTTTGATTCACAGATCCAAAGTCTCGCTTCTTCTGTTTGAATTTATGCTCAATCTTAGCAGCATAATGGTATGTCGTACCAAGCGAGGAGATGTCGAGGAACTTCATGCTCCTGAATCTATCTGTGCAGAAAACCGCGATACTTTAGCACCAAATGTTTCTTTGAATCCTTGATACCCAACTTTGTACGTAGGGTATGGAACAGATTCGTTAGCTCATGCACATCTTGATCCCTTTGTTGCTGCAACGTGGTCCATTATTTTTACTTGTCCTCATAGCTCCCCATGGGATAGTATTGTTCCTTGATGGCATCTCAGAAAGAATTCCAAGTTGGTACGACTGAGAATAGAGAGGGTTTTGTCTCATCCTTTTTCTCACAGTAGGTTTCCCACTAGTCCTTGACATGGGGGGTAGCTTTGAGGAGTGCAAAAATAATCTTCTCCAGGTTGGAAAAGTCATGAAACGAGAAATATCCTTCTAATAGATTCAACCATCTATCTACGTCATCTGCATCTATTTGACCCTCAAATATGGGAATGTCAAAGTTTACTTGTACCTTAAAGTGAGTCACGCTTCCAGAGTGGCTGCTGGATGCAGATGCGCTACCAGCGGGAAATTGTTGAAGGATATGGACAAGGTTATCCATCATCAGGTTCCTTTGTTTTTCGAGGGCCTCCTTGAGCAATATTTTGATAGGATCTCCTGCTCCCTCATCTTTCTTTTCGTCCCCCATGGGCGTCCGTCGAGGTTTGTGAGGCTGATCTTGCAAAGGTTCCACCAGATTGAGCCCTAACTCCTTATACCCTAACCTTGTTGGGGACATGCAAAGAAGGATCGAGAAAAAGCAGACCGCTTTGACACCACTGATCCAGATTTATGCAAGAATACAACAGAATACAGAAATAACCATAAACATAGAAATACAATGGAAATAAGGCTTCATTTCATTGATATCAAATCACAAAAATATGTTTACAAACATGATGGAAATAAAATATCTAGGGTGCTGATAACAAATCTATGAGAAGAGATGTGGCGGCTACAAACCTCTGAACTGTGTTACAATGAGGCTCGAGGGCCTATTTATTATGGAGAAACAATGGAGAACTATAAACATCCAAAAACCTAACCCTAGGAAATGAAGCGCCAAAAATATGGGCCCTGTTTGGGTAAATTGGTGTTTCAACTTCCCGGGGACGTAATTCGGCATACTATCTCTGTTTGGGGCTTCAAAATGGCTCTCGAAGTTCAAGACCCTAAAAACTGCTAAAAATAGTAAGTTGTGAAAAAACTGAAAGAGACAATGGTTGGGCCCCAAGTGGAATAGGCGAGTGGCCACCAATATCCACTCGGATCATTGTTAAAAACTCAAATCATAGGTCAGTAATTAGATGGTGTCTACAATTTTTGACTCCAACTCATTGATTCACATGGTTAGAGTCGTACATTGAATGGTTGTGTAAACGAGACAAAAGGCCCCTAGATCGGGTTTCATCCATTCGGGCTTCGATTTAAGGCTTAATACAAGATTACAAAGTATGATGGCTATGATAAATTAGACAGTCATCCAATCATGAGCTCACCATTTTTTATTAGTGGACACATCTTTTGATCATTGTACATGTAATGTTTGCTTATGTGCCAATTATGGGTATGCCTCCTCAACAAATATTTCATGATATAAATTTATTGTAACAGAAGATGATCTCGTTGGTTGTTCTTGGTCCTAACTTCAATCATCACTAACCATTTTGGAATTTTCTCTTTAGAGGGAAATTTGTTATAGGACATTTTGTCACATCTGGTCAACCAACCTATAAATTAGATCAATCAACATCCTTTTACCCCTTAACATCATCATTGCACAAATCCCTAACCATGACTCTCCTTAATCCCAATTTTCTGCCTGAAACAACCTTGAACTGACCTCTTTAAGCACCAACACAGTCTATAAGCCTTTCGACCTACATTCACCAGTAGGTTGCTCCATGTTGGGAAGGTTTGATCACTAGAAGGTTGCCCTATGTTGGGGTGCGCTGATTCTAGACATTTGGGAAAAATAAAAATATTTATGGAGATTCCTCTTTTAGAAGCTTCCAAGAGTTGTTAGAAATATTTACCTCAGATAAAAATCTCGAATCCTAGCCTATCCTACCTTGGATTTTCCATCAGTTATCCTTTGATCCCATCATCCCATAAAGAGTGGATCTCGAAGCTTATATTAGTAAGTGGATAAGAACTCCCAACTTACCATCCTCTTCCATATATTTGTGGCCATCCATAAGTTAAGTATTGGATTTTGGAGATATATTATGCCCTCATGCTACCGCTGTGAAGAGACATTATTCCATGCATTAGGGTGATTGGAGGTGTACTTTGTGGCAAAGAAGGAACAAGTCAACTTGGAGGATCTCTTTTGCAAAATAAACTCCTATATTTGGTTGTAACTAACTCTGTTTCTATTAATGCAAAAAGTTTTTTTTTTCCTATATATGATGTTATGATTTCATGTATTTCGATGCCATGTTGAGTGATTAGATAATGATACATAGATTTCATAGACCATTGGCTTGTTTGATTGTGCATGTTCTAATTATAGCGATCAGAGCTAGGATTGGAGTATACAATCCAAGAGAGGAGTGAAGCATAAGATAGATTATAGGTAGGCTTCATCCCAATATCTATTTTATTTAAGTGAAACATTAGCTTGTTGTATTTCTGTTGTTCTAAGCTAGGCCACCGAGTCTAGGGAAGATTCTTCTTCCCGCAGTCATAGATTACATATAATAAAGAAAGAAGAAGATACCTAAAATAGTGAACAAGAAGAGGACTAGAAGGAGGAAATAAATGAAGTCTTTGAATTTTTTTTTGGCTATCATATCCTCACACATGTGAATATTAGGGCCATCAACGCTTCATTTATAGTGTTGATTTCAAATAAAAAGGATTTGGAAACATTTGTAGTTTTTAGACCCATTTCCTTGTGTAAATCTGTTTATAAAGTGATGTCCAAATTGATTGCTAGAAGGCTTAAGCCTATATTGACAAATTTTATTATAGAGGAGAAATTTTGATTTATGGAAGGGAGGAAAATCCAAGATGCAATAGGAATTATGCAAGAGATGATACATTCTATTAATAATAATACACAACATTCATGTTTATTGAAGGTTGACTTATGTAAAGACTATGATTGCATTGATTGGGAATTTATTTTATTGAATATGATCAAAATGGGTATGAATGTTGGGAATTACAGATGGATTATGGGGTGAATTAAGAGAAAATGTTTTGCAGTGATTATTAATGGTATTCTGTCCAAGTTTTTCTCGGCCTACATGGGATTGAAACAAGGTTGTGCATTGTCTCCTTTACTTTTTTTGATGGTGATTGATACTCTTAGTAGGAAAGTGAAGGTTATTAGGGACACTAGTGTTATCAAGGGGGTTAAAGTTTCTAAGTAGCAATGGGTGACACACCTCATGTTTGTAGATGACCTACTCTTTGGGGGATACGCCAATATGGAAGAATGGACTACTATCCACAACACCATTAAGGCTTTTGGGGAAGCTTCTGGATTGATTATGAATGGGGCTAAATCATTGCTCATACACAAAGGAAGGAAGGACAATAAAATACATGATATCATATATATTTTTGGAGTGTCTTCTAAGAAATTAGCTAATGGTTTCACACACCTGGGGTTTACTCTGCAACCCAATGGATATAGGAATAGAGACTGGGAATGGTGAAGTAATAAATTCAAACCGAAACTGGATTGCTAGACACATAAGCGGATGTCTCTTGGAAGGAGACTTATCATGCTTAAATCGATATTACAAAATCTCCGAATTTATTGGATGTATATTTTTCGGTTTCAGAAGGAAATATTGCATAGGATCCATATGATTATGAGTCAGTTTCTTTTTTCTGGTGCTAATTTAGGTGCTAACGCCAACTAAATTCATCTGGTTTGGTGGTCTATCATTACTAGACCGATTGAAGAGGGATTTGGGGGTATCATCGACCTTCGTAATTTTAACAAAGCTCTTCAAATCAAAAACATGTGGAGAGCAGTTGTGAGCGAAGGTATTTGGTCAAGTATCATTGAATATAAATATATTTTTGGCTAAAATTTCACCTCTTCAATTATGAACGGGATTAAGAAGAAAGTTCATAGATCTTCTTATCAAAAACATGTGGAGAGTGGTCGTGAGCGAAGGTCTTTGGTCAAGTATCATCGAATATAAATATATTTTCGGCTAAAATTTCACCTCTTCAATTATGAACGGGATTAAGAAGAAATTTCATAGATCTTATATATGGAGAAGTATGTTTCAGGTCATGCCCCTTCTTATGGGCAATGTGAGATGGATGACGGGAGATGGATCTCTGATCTAGGTAGGTTTGTATGCCATTATCGGTATGTATGACAAATATACCTTATCTTTACAGATTCCAAATTAACTTCACTGTATTTAGATTTTCCATTTGAAATAAGTTATATGCCAAGGGCTGCAAAATTTAGACAAACATGCGTGGATTTTGGCTATGGAGTTGGGACTACCCGATATACTCTACAAGGAATGAGAGGATTATACCAATGGTCTCAGGGAAGCAAGGATCACCCTCATTGTTAGTGAGGATCACATGATCTGGGCGGGTAAGCTTAAGAAGGGGAGTCGAGTGGTCAAAGCTATAAACTTACAATTACCTATTGTGGACACGAGAATCAAATTTTCAAAACAATTTCAGGTAATATGGAATTGGAATTTATCGAACAAGATTAAATTTTTTGGTTGGCTTGTGTTTCATAACCATATTTTGAATTGGCAGAATCTCCAAAGGAGAGGATTTTAGGGTTTAGACATATGTATTATGTGCAGGAAGGGGGAAGATGATATTAATCATATGTTTATGGAATGTCCATATGCTAAGGCTATATGGGGAGGAGTGATGGGAAATTATAATATAGCAAAGAAAGTTTATTTTACTAAACTCAAATTACTATTGGAATCTTGGTTAAAATATAGAAGGTACATGGCTTTCCCACTATGTGTTATGGACAATTTGGAGGAGCGGCAATGCCACTATATTTTAGCAAAAAAATATAGAGACACACAAGGATGCCATCAACACGGTGGTTTTTTTCAACGAGATCGTGTTGACACCGAAAAATGAAGGATATACATCCTTCAGATCTAAGGAAATCTGCAAATCATTCCCTGTGGGTTTCTTTGATGGGGAGAGTGCCAATAGAGCATGTGGTCGTGGTGCAGTAATCTACCTAGAAGAGGACAAATTCTTTCATTACTGGTGGGAGGGAGGAAGATGGACTAATAACAGAGCTAGAACCATATCATTATGGGTCGTTCTGATTGCTCTCAAATGGCTTTGAATTGATTAGATCCATATTTATGACAATGCCAAAGGAATCATAGATTGGGTGAAGGGTAGCAATGATTTTATCCTCCTATACTAAAAAAATGGATGGCTTGCATCAAATCTTTGGTAAGGGCTATTTAGAATGTGAGATTTGATCATTTATATGGATAACACAATTGGTTAGCATATTTACTACCAAAAAGAGGCATTGGTAGGGAGACATGTAAGTTTTTTTTTCTCTGCTTTTGACAATGGTGTGATGATAAATGCAAGTACCATCAACTATTCATAAGAGAATGGAGGAAAAAAAAGAGCACCAAGGCTATGTAATAGAGAAGAAAGAGATAGAGAAGAAGCTCATATGGCACTGTTAGAAGAACACACGAATTCAGAATTATTTTGTAAACAACATTAGTATAAGTCTAAAAGTGTTAGCTAAGTAGCATAGTAAGAAGAACTCTGTTGATAAAAGAGTTTAATACTGTGTTTGGTATGATTTTGAGCATTTGCGATATAAAGATCTAACAAGAAGGAATAATAGTTCCAAGACAAATGTACTACCTTTTATTAATATAAGAAATATTTTTTTTTCTACTAAAAAAAAATATACTCTTAATTTTAAAATGAACTCCAAAATTATTGTTTAGGTTACTAATTGCCATTTTAAATATCCATTAATTAATCAAATTTAAACCTAAACCATACTCTTGAGAGCAATTATTCCATATCTAAGTCACTCTTTCTTAAATTGGCCTAGACCCATTTTGGAAAGCAATTATTCCATACCCACCTAAACGGGCCTCATACTTATTCCATATCTAGTGAGCTTACCCGAATGGGCCTCATATCTAGTTGACTCAATTGCTAGGGCATAAGCTTCATGGACTCGATAATTGAACCCATATCTCATAACATAGGGCCAATGACATGGGGCTTCAACCAACAAGATTAGTTAAAGGATAGATAATTCTAAAACCTTGAAATATAAATTATAAATTTTTTTAAACATAAATTTCTTTGCGAGACTCTACTAAGTTTAAATAAAACAATTCTTACTAAATCAAAATAAGTAGTTATCAATAATCCATTGTAAATTAATAATTCATTTAAATTGTATTTAACATGAATTACTTAGCGCGTATAAATGTCAAACACATTATAATACAATGGGAACTTTTTTCAGTTGAAATATAATCCTAAACAATTACGTCGTGGACCAAATTTTAAGCGCAATTTAGGTTCAGTCGTGTCGAGATTCTTCGAACAGAAGGCAACTTTTCGCTTTCTAGTAAGTCCTTTGCTTTCGGCTTTTTTTTTTTTTTCCCGGATCTGTTTTTGGAGAATTCAAATCACCCAACCTAGGCTTCACTCAGTAATATTCGCCACAAATCCGGATGGTGTTGACACAGAGCAACATTCTGGATGGTTTGTTTTTAAAGTCGGCTACTTGCTAGCCCACCTACGGTTTGATTTTCAAACGCAGCGACTTGCTAACCCTAATTCCACGGAAATCAAATGAAAAATAGGGCAAGGAATAATTAAAGAATCAAGACCCTTCTTTTCTCTTTATTGTTCGGGAAATCCCGCAAATCTCGCCTTTGTATGAGCTGAGAGGTGGTGCCGTCTGTGGACCATCTGCTCCTTTAATTTCTTTACCTTCCCTTACGGAGGAGGATAGCCATTATAGGCAGCGGTAGTGAACGCCTTATAAGTGCCACAGCCTATTTATTTTTTTGCAGAGCTTCGAATTTCGGTGATTTGTGAAGTTGAAAGCAACCAAAAATCGGATGCAGGAAGCCCTCCGTCCATCTTTGTCTTCAAGGAACTCTCTGCATTTACATTTTTGTTGTTATAGAGACTGTTATTACTATTAGTCCCCAAAATGTTGGGAAGTCGAAGCAGCCACCAGTTAACAATGACGGCATGGGAAAGCATTTTTCTTGTCACATTTACGGCTTTTCTCTGTTCGTGCGTTGCAGGTAAAATTCTCATTCTCTAGTTTAATTGTTCCGAATGTTTATCTTACTGGCAATTCTCTACAGTAATAATGTTATCATCTTTTGTTAACTAATATTTTCTGAACAACAGAATCACCTATGGCTTATAAGACGATCAGGGTGGTGAACAATTGCGCATTTCCGGTGTGGCCTGCGACTGTGGGGTCAACTAATGTTGCTCCTCCTGAGATGAAGAAAGTGGGAGCAGGGGAGTCATATTCATGGAAGGCAGATCCATTTTGGTCGGGATCCATTTGGGGGAGGACTGGTTGTGTCTTCAATTGCCAAGGGATCGGAGGCTGCGATTCCGGGGATTGTGGAGGAAAGCTGCAATGCAAAGACGAGAGCGAAGATAATATCACGGCAATTACAAAAGCGGAGTTCGAACTTTTGGGAGGAGTAGCGAAGCCTGACACTTATTCGGTTACGCTGGAGAGCGGTTACAATCTTCCATTGTCGGTGGTTCCAAGTTATGCCGCCAATAATGTGAGTAGCAGTCGGCCCTGTGAGTCCATGGAGTGCAGAGCCAACGCGAATGTGGTGTGTCCGAAAGATTTGCAAGAGAAGAAGAAGGGGAGCGTCGTTACTGCGTGCAACGGTCATTACGATGGATATTTGCCGAGTTCGCCCGCGTTCAGCGAGGCATTTAAGAAGGCGTGTCCTCGTGCATTCCCCTTCCACAGCAGCACCATATGCCCTCCTCCCACCGCCTCTTACACACTCATCTTCTGCCCTCCCCGTCCTTCGGCATGAATATGTGATGTATTTTCTAAGTTACTCTGTTGGACACCTTTCGTTCGACTACACGGCATTTCTGAATTTACTTTTTCACTTAGGCTCTTTGTGTATACAAATCGTAAGATGGGAGGCTGCTTTACTTTGTAATGATTTCAAATAGTATGTGGCATAATGGATTGCCATGAACATGAATTTGCTGCATAATGGAAGATGTATAGTTTTTTAGTTCGCATTTTTGTCTTCTCTAATATCGTCAAGCACAGCATTTTGTTTCTGTACACACGTTTTGTTTTTGGGGCGTTAAACACTCGTCCCAAGTGAAAGGCAATGGTATCGTACAGTGCATACTTTTTTTCACATCTTGGAAAAATGACGTAACATGTGATAAGAAAACACACATTTTCACCCATTAAACTCACTCAAACACACTTCCTCTCTATATATGAAAACCCATTTTGTTTATATAAATTTGGACTTCAACTTCCTCTCTATATATGAAAAATTATTTTGTTTATTTTAAATCATTTGAATTTTCAGAAACGTATTACAATATCTCAAATGGAAACGGTAGTTTGTTTGGTGTGAAGGGCATCCATTGAATTACTATTCTTCAATGTAATAGTATGAAGCGTTGATTGGTCTTAGATTGGATTCTCATGTATATACGAACAACTTGGTAAGTTTTTATTGTGAACTCTTTCGAGCGAACTCCTCTTCCTGCGCATGAAATACCCAATTTTATTCCATATTCTGACCGTGTGAATGCATTTTATGTTTGTATAGTATGTGCCTTGGTTTTTTTAAAGGAAAATGGTTGATTTCACGATCACCACGAATCAAATGTGAGTGCGTTTATTAGTACTCTTAAATGTATGAAAGGAATAGGTTCCCCACTAAAGAAACCAATATTTAACCATAGTAAAAATATTGTTGATTCATGAGAGTGTATATTTGAGTCTAAAAAAGGTGAGTTTCGTATCCAATGACTTCACACTTTACTTGTACAACCTTATGAGATATAATAGATGATTTATGCAACTAGAATTTTTTTCCTCACATAATCTTTGAGGGAGTAAGAGTAATATATTCATATTACTAGAACAGCTCATGGTTAAATATATTAGACTTAGTTGAAGACTCTATGTAATTAGTTTTTTATAACATTACCTCGACATTATATTATAACATTACCTCTACGTTACTAATTGTAAGGTTTGATCGTAAGCGATTTCTATGTTGTGCACGTTGGAGGTACGTAGAAGAAGTGTACGAAGGGTGAATGTGTGCGGAGATATTGAATTAGGAATGTGTAAGGCACGAGGAACATTCAAAAGGGATATTCGCAATTCTGCACCTCCCACACACTCACTTCTTGGGTTGGGTTGGATATGATCAAAAGATCAACAATCAACTCCCATTTTATCGTATCTATGTGCATAAAGAAGTCATAAACATTTTATATATTGGAAAAAAATATGCATATTATGACTTTCATGCATATAATACAAACAATGCTGAAAGAAATAAATTTGGTTTAAATTTATACTAATTATTTAATTGGAAGAACTTATTATTTTATAGCAGAAGGATCAAGGCATGTTGTGAGGTAAAGTCTATGTCGAAATAAACTATGTGCAAGGTTAAAGTGATTTCTAATTTTGTTTTTCTACGAGGCTTTTATACACTTCATGATGCATTGCATTCTAAAACATGGGAAAAGAAGCAAAGCATATGAATGAAAATAATGAATTACCAAATAATGTGATAAAGGAAAAATGTGAGAAATAACTTATTTGGAGTAGTGTCTTCGGCAGGATAAAGATGTATGCAACATGCATGTAGAGGTGGAAATTCTTGTGGATGTGATGAAGTGGGAATATGTATGGAAGGGAAAGTGTTGTACGACACTAGGATGTGCAAAGTTGAAGGTTGTGCGAAAGAAACTATGCATAAATGAACTATGTACATAAGTAAAGCATGTGCGAAGGCAATATTTAGATTTACAATGATATTTATATATAAAAAATGTGAAAAATGATAGTATTTCTCATTTGGTAATTATTATTAGGTCACCAGCAATATAGACACTAAATTGGCGTATGAGACCCCTTGTTTGTGGGACAAGGGACCCACCTCCATGCATCAATTTGATTACTGAGTGTAAGAAGGGATACATAATCTACCCCCTCTCGTTTTGAACCTATTTTGAAAATATTTATAGGCCTATATTTCAAGTGCCTCCATTTGAAAAAATCATATTAACACCAACATTGGTGAAAGTAAGGAATATGCGCAATAAGGCATCTATGGAGTTAAGGCATGTATGAGTTAAAGACTGAAAGTAGGATAAGTGCAGAGCTAAAATGCATATGTAATCAATGCATAAGTAAAAAGGTAATTTGCATTGCTCCACATAAATTGGGAGCGCATAATTAATTTATAACCGTCTTCGAAAGTACTATTGTGGATGACGAAAATGTGTAGAAGAAGTGTGAAGTGTGTAGAGGGAAGAATGTGTTTGGATGTCTGGAAGCAAAAGAGATATCTTCACGTTCCACATCTCAAACAAGATTTTTTGGAATTCGACCAAATATTTTATATAGACGCCTTTGATTATTTACCAAAAGTCCTTATAGAGTCTTCTTCCCCCTACATAATGAAAATATTATTGCAGATGTTTCTCAAGTAATGGATGCATGCATTAAGGAAGGCATCAAGGTAAGGCATATATGAGTTAAATACTTTCAAACCTATATATGTGCAGAGATAAAGTGCATACACGAAGAATTCATATTGCATGTATGAGGGTAAAACCAAAATGGAACCAAACGTTGTTTGTATAAATTGGAACTAATATGGAAATAATTAATTTATAATCGAGTTTTGTAGAAGTGTTTCATGTGATGAAAATGTTCACAAGAAATGTGTGAAGGGGAGAATGTGTGTGGGGGTGTATAAATGGGGATGTTGTAGAAAGAGGAACATGCAAAAGAGACATCCACAATTCTGCACCTTCCGTACCTCCCATGTTTTTTTAGAGTTTTATTAAATATTATATAGAGCCAATTTAATATTTAATTGTTCTTTTATTATTAACCCACTCAGCTAAACGATCTCCTCCACCCTCCAAAGTAAAAATATTATTGCAGCTTCTTGAGACATTAAGATTTTAATTATTGTTTAGGCAACATTATAGATAAGATAGATACCATGGGTTTTACTAAAATTTATGCAACCCCTAAAAATGTATCCATTGTCTTTGAATCCATTTGGAGTAAAATTGACAAGGATCAATTCGCATAACTGCTTTTTATAGCGAACAAAGATCCTGTGTCAAGCTTTAGTTGCTATCTAAGTTCTCACAAAATCCAAATTTAAATACCAATCATGATAATCATCATTAAAAAATTTAGTACACATGGAACATACATTTGACCTTCTTTAATTTTCCCTAGTTAATCACTTTTTCCCTCTTTTATTTAATTAAGTGACTAATTGAAGTCAATTTTAATTTAGGAAAATGATTATCCTACCTTCATACTTTCTCTAGCCACTTAAAATCACTTTTCACCATATCATCATGTATATCTCTTAATTATAGTTTCGATGAGATATTACAATAAGATTTTCCTCCAAATAATTTGCTTCTAGTGACACCATTAGTTTTTTTAATTAACATACATTGATTATAATCCCATTTTTATGGGAATTGTAAGAATGCAACGAAACCAAGAATGAACTAAGTGAAACTGGCCATGATGAAGAAATATGTCGAGAGAACTCCATTATACCCCATAAGACTACTCGAAATTCCTATGGGCCCACTGATGACATAATCTCACTCGTGTGACCTTGTTGTCACAAACCCTAGTAATTCATCCTAATCGCATCATAAGGGAAATTGAAAATAGGGACATTACAAATTGTCTTGATGCAAGATTTCTTGTTCTCTTGCAATCCATATCTTCCAACCAGACATGAATATGTAGATTAATACTCAGACCCCATATAAAACCTTATGCCACATCATGCATCCGTGGCATCCAATCATGAACAGATCTCTCAATATCCAAATCCCAAACCAATCTCAGACTCATCCTGCAACCAATATATTAGCCTAGATTCCAATACCACCATGGCCAATCATCTTATCCCATGCCCCATGGCCCTGACTATGCTCTACCTCTGGCTATATATGCTGCATGATCAATAAAATACCAACTCATAATATCTCACCAATCCTTCCTCCCATAGGGATCTTGTGCATAAATTCCTGCATAAGAAATAATCTCACCAAGCTAATGTTTCACCTCTAATGAGCCCTTCCCACATTTACCTACTTTTATAAGCCCTCCTCGTAAATGTGAAGCAGATTTCTACTATGACATGACATGACCTCCTAGCTCCAGTTGAGGAAGTGGGGCCTACAAATGAGACTTACTGACCTTCCTCAAGAACCACAAATCACTTAGAGGCTGAAAAACCACCCCAGTGTGAGAATTCTGTCAACTTAGGAATACTACTGCAGTAATTGATGGAAATTATTCTATTTTTTATTTACTTAAAAAATTATTCACTGCGTTCTACAAGAAAATATCGAAATCGATTCACTAAATCCTACACAAATTGACTGCAGAATAATTACAAGTGCGGAAACAAATTTGAAAAAACATAGATCACACAACCATTCGACACTGTTTTTTTTGGGACTAATGTCCTAAGAAAAACCCAATGCAGGAAGATAGGTGCAACAAATTTGAGGGTTTATATATTATGCAGTCAATATTATGAGTAAAAATATATGATTGACACATCCATCAAATCATACAGAGAAACTGAAATAAGAGATCTTGTGAGATAATCCTCACTCCTCAACGGGAACCCGACATTGAACTGTAGCAAGATTGGACTTCCTAGTGCTGCCTCTGCATAGTGACTACGTCACTTACCACAGTATCTTCCTCAAAACTCTGGCTACCCTCTGCCTCTATGCTGGTCTCACTGCTGACTGGAAACTGAAGCCTTCCAGCCTCCAAAACATTTCTTTGGGATCTGAAATTGGCTCTGTGTTGTCTCCTAAGCAGGAAAATGACCTCCCCTCTGGCTCTGGGCACTTACTGCGTAGGCATTGTGTCAATGGCTCTACGTTGTTTTTATGGCTCTTTGTGTCTTTATTATGTACTCTCTGGCTCAGGAATCTTTCCAACCAGAACTACTGCCCATCTCTACAAAATATCTCTCGATCAAATTTTCTTCTTGAGCACTATTCACAAAAGAAATTGATCTTTGATCTCTGCCTTGTATCTCCGAATTTATTTTCCAAATGACCCTTCAAGCCAATATTATAGTCTTCTCGTTGAGACTTCAACAACCTAGATTAAGTCTCTAATAAATTGCTAATATTAGATTTTGATTTGATCCATTTGTTCTAGATCATTCTTACTCATACTCTATTAATTCACTTTAATTATTTTATTTACCTAAGTTTAGACTTGGGGTCCCTTTAAAAATAATTAATTATTTCTATAGAATACAATCCGAGTGGAATTTGACCATATGATTTATGGGTTATTTGGAATACATGTGTCTAAGCCTCTCCACAAAATTAGAGACTTAGAGCACATTCGATGTTACCCCAAATAAACACTCCCTCTTAGGGAGGAATGTGCTCTAACAAATATGTCGTGCTGCACATTGTTATGACCCTGGAGCATCTCCTTCTATGGTGCTGATGTCTGGAATTTTTTTTGTCAAATCTGTGAAAACGTTGTATCTATACTACTGCTAACACTACTAGTGTCAGCACCGCATATGTACTGCAACTCCCTCTGAATTCTGCATCCGTGTTTTTTCTGACTCTGCCACTGCCAATTGTTATTGCATTGCACCACAGTTTCCTTCTTAAACTGAAAAAAATTGAAAATTGGACAAGTTTATTGCATCTTGGTGATGAATATCTTACTGCTACTAGCCTTTGCGTTGCCTTTCTAAATCTGTTGCGCTGCTTCTACTCTACACTACGTCCATTTGTGTTGTTGCAACACTGCTATTGGTTGCTTAGAATCTGGCGCTGCTAACCACCGTGTTGTCACTTCAACACTCCTCTGCACCTATTAGCACTAGTCCATCCTGCTAATTTTGATTTGGGCTCCTATAGAATGGTGATGATCCTTGAGGTGGAATCCTCAAGGATCCTATAGAATATTGTAGATCTCTAGGTCTACAACTCCAAATCATCCCACCTCCCTCTTGGAGGTATATGAGAAACCATAGAAAACTCCTCCTCCTCTATATTTGCTGCTCTGACTTGAGGATCATGATTCTCATCCTTATCTTTCTTTCTGAGAGGACACTATGTGGTGTAATTTCCCATCTCACCACTGTGGAAGAATTTGATCTTTGAAGGATCCTTTTACCTATTATGTTGTTCTTGTTGTCCCTTTGATGCAAGGGTTGCATTATCCTCCTCCTCCTTGAACTTCGAAGCACTCCTGTTGCTGCTCTCAAGTTGACACTTGAGTAAGTATCTCCTCATCTCTTCTTGCTAAAGAGTCGCCCACATTACTTCCCATCTCGAAAAATTATCTCTACCCAGTATTCTTTCAACAAAGACTTGATAGTCTTCGAACATGGAATTTAAGGCAAGTCTGACCATCTCTATGGCCTGAGGAGCTAACCCCAAAAATTCCAGTTGATCTCAATTTTCCTGAAGTCTAGACATTTATGGATCAAAGTGCTCTCCTTCCTGCATCCTGATGGTTCACTTTTTCTCCTCCAATAACATCTTCTGCTTCCTGAAAGACCCTTGATATAGCATTTCCAAAGCATCCCACATCTCCTTAGTTGTCCCTTTTCTAGAGATGTGTGGAAAAATATGATCCTTCACTCTATCAAGAATCAACCACTTGCCCTTTTCCATATTCTTCTTGATGTCCCTTAATGGTGCTCCATCCATTGGTCCAGCTTGATCACTTTCTATAAAGTGCCTAAGGTCATGCTCATATATAAGGAAGGATATCCTTTCCTTCTAGATTACATATTTAGAGGCGCCCTCCAACCGATATGGGTCACACAAGCCACTAGCTACCATCTCACCCAAACACTGTTGATCTGCTACTTCTCATCCTCTATGCATCTAAATTTATGCAATCCTAAAGGATCAAGCCTTAAAATTTTCTTCTAATACATAGGTAATCTGAGTTTCTTGTGAAAGAAAACTCACTGACGTTAGAAATCCCCAAAACTATGTTTCAACTATGCTTCTGATGCTCTGCAACAGTAATCACTACTACACAGTCAACTGCGTCCCTTCATCTGTTAATATACATAGATCTTCTATGTCACTCCCTTTGCCTGAGACAAAAAACAATCAGGAAAATTCCTACCTCTCTGTCAGCATACTCAGAGAGATATTTTCTTGTTGTATTAGCCCTCCTGGCTTGGACTGCGCAATCAACTGGGGGATCGATATGTTTCTTACGCAACTCTTTAATCCCACCTTCACCATTGATGAATATGCTAGATCTGTTCTTTGTCTTGCTTGATACCATGTAAAAATTTCATCAACTTAGGAATCCTACTGTAGCAACTGATGGAAAGTCTTCTATTTTTTATTTACTTAACAAATTATTAAATGTGTCCTACAATAAAACATAAAAATCCATTCACTAAAACCTACACAAATTAACTACAGAAGAATTACAAGTGCGGAAACAAATATGAAAAAACATAGATCACACAACCATTCGACACAATTATTTTTGGACTAATGTCCCTAGAAGAACCCAATGTAGGAAAACCGGTGCATCATATCTGAGGGTTTAAATAATATGAAATAAATATTCTGAGTACAAATATATGATTGAAGCATCTGAAAAATAATATAGAGAAACTGACAGAAGAGATCTTGTGAGACAAACCTCACTCCTCCAAGGGAACCCGACACTAAACTGCACCAAGAATGGACTGCCCTACGCTGTTGTTGCGCAGTGTGTTAGGTCCCTATATTACTAGTATAGTCCCGTATTATTGTTAGTATAACCCCCTTATTGTTATTTTTTTACCCCTGTAACCCCCATATTGTTATTATTGTGCCCTTAAATTATTATTGTTAGGTCGGCTAGGATTACATTGTGGCCCCATGGACTCCTATATATAGAAAGGAGGTTTTGTCAATTGTATCATCCAAGAATTGTGCATTCATGTAATGTATTGGAGGTAGCCTCCTCGAAGTGGCTTATCTCTAATGCCATAGGCCTGACTTGATTTTGATTCTTCAAGACAAATTTATCTCCAATCTCCCACAATGACCTAATTATGGAGTGGTTCAGTAGAGAAAACTTGTACGACTTGCCACGTGTCATGGTTTTCTCCTTCAGTTCTAAAATGGATAGGCAAGAAACTAAAGTCTGTTTACTTCCAGCCATTTTTTATATAATTCCAATCTGATGCTCAGAGAGAGAGTTATGAATATTTTCCCATGATCACCTCTTTGAGATGAAATTCAGGAGCTTGAAAAAGACCTAACTTCCACAGATCATATCTTCACAAATATTTGGAATCAAACTCTGAAATTTTTTAGTGATATTCCTTAGGGTTTCGGCTTCGTGCTCTAAAAATTTCAGCTTATGAACCTTTGTAGAAATTTTTTTATAGCAAAAATTCCACGATGACCTGTTTGGTGCAGTGAAACCCTACAATCCAAAGCTCTGATACCAAATGTTGTGAAACCAGCTCCAAAAATAGAAGAAAATAGATATTAATTCCTTAGAAATAAGCCACTTCGAGGGGGATACCTACAATACATTACATGAATGAACAATTCTTGGATGATACAATTGGAAAAACCTCCTTTCTATATATAGGAGTCCATGGGGCCACAATGTAATCCTAGCTGACCTAACAATAATAATGTAAGGGCACAATAATAACAATATGGGGGTTAGAGGGGTACAACAATAACAATAAGGGGGTTACACTAACAACAATAAGGGACTACACTAAGGGACCTAACACAGTGACTGAGTCACAAAGTGCAGTATCTGTGTCACAACTGTGGCTTCCCTCTACCTATGTGCTAGTATCAATGCTAACTAGAAACTGAAACCTTATGGCCTCTAGAAAATTTATCCCACATATGACACTGGATCTGCTTTGTCTCCTCCATAGAGAAATGACTTCCCTTGTGGCTTTGCGCATTGAATGTGTAGGCACTGCGTCACTGGATCTATGCTGCTACTCTAGCTCTCTTTGTCTCCACTGCTATGTAATCTCCAGCTCAGGAATCCTTCAAACCAAAACTGTTGCCCCTCTCTACAAAATATCTCTCGAGCAAATTTTCTTCCTCAACAGTGCTCACTAAAGAAATCAATCTCTGATCTTTGTCTTGCTTCTCTGAATGTATTTTCCAAGTGACCCTTCAATCCAATATTATATTATTCTCGTTGAGACTTCAACGACCCAGATTAGATCTCTAATCAACGACTAAGATTAAATTTTGACTCGATCTCTTGGTTCTAGACCATTCTCACTCATATTCTATTAATTCATTTATTTTATTTTATTTTACTAAGTTTAAACTTAGGGTCCCTTTAAAAATAATTAATTATTTCTATAGAATACAATCTAAGTGGAATTTCACCAAATGATTTCTGGGTTACCTCGAATATGTGTGCAAGCCTCTCCAAAAAATTTGAGACTTAGAGCACATCCGATGCTACCCCAAATCAACACCTAGGTGACCAATCCCTTAGTTGGAACCATTTTTTTCCAACTTAGAACTATAACTGCACCCTTGACACTTCCAGTATGCAGTTGTGAGCCTCCACCACACTCACAAGCCTTGATCCATCCGGTGATTTTTTAAATGTGTAACTAGGTTCAGTCTTCATAATTTTGATTGTAATCATGACTTTATATATTTTCTATTAAAAAGAAAATAAATATATTATTGTCATTCTTGATGCATGGGCTTCATGCTCAAGATAAGTTTATTTCTAGGTCAAGCAGCCATTGAGTGCTTCTATGTTTGTCATGGAATTAGTAAGTCAAAATATTCATTTTCATGAATGTAAGACCACTTTGGGCATGTTGTGTATTGTAAAGAAAAATTTTGTCAAGTCAAAAGTGTCATAAAGACCCTCCAAGACCTTGTCAAACAATTCATCCTACAAGAAGGATCAAGTCGGCCTCATAGACAAAAATTTGACTTCATAAAAATCATATATGTACGAGACATTGACGTCACTTGAAGATCATCCAATCATCTTACAAGAACTTCAATCAAGAATGTTATAGGTCATTTTGTCACATCTAATCAATTGACCTATAAACTAGATAAATCAACACCCTTTTACCCCTTAACATCATCATTGCACAAATCCCTAAGCATGAATCTCCTTAATCCCATATTTTATTCCTAAAACATCCTTGAATCAACCTATTTAAGCGCAAATGTAGTTTACAAGCCTATGGACCTGTGTTCACCAACTGGTTGCTCCATGTTGGGTATGGTTGATCATGAGCAGTTTCCCTATGTTGGGGTTCATTGATTCTAGAAATTTGGGCAAAAAAAAATCTTTCTAAAGATTCCTCTTCTAGAAGCTTCCAAGTGTTGTTAAAACTATTTACCTTAGATAAAACTCTCTAATCCTATCCTATTCTACCTTGGATTTTCCATCCCCGATCCTTTGATCCCATCCTCCCATCAAGAGTGGATCTCAAATCCTATATTAGTAAATGGAAAAGAACTCCCAACTTACCATCCTCTTTTATATATTTATGGCCATCCCAAATCTAGGTGTTGGATTTGGAGATAGACTCTACCCTCATGTTGTTGTTGTGAAGAGTCATTATTCCATGCACTAGGGTAATTAGAGAAGAACTTTAAGGAAAATAAGTAACAAGTCAACTTGGAGGAACTCTTCTACATGATCAACTCCTATATTTGGTTGTAACTCACTTCATTTCTATTAATGAAAAGAGTTCTTTATTTTCCTATATATGATTTTATGATTTCATGTATTCGATTCCATTTTGATCCATTGAATGAAGTGATAAAATGATGCTACATAGTTTTTGTAAATCTTTGGATTTTGTTGTTTGATTGTGCAAGTTATAAAAATATCAATCATAGATAGGATTGGAGTATACAAGCCAAGAGAGGAGTGAAGAATACGACATATTACAGGTAGACTTCATCCAATTATCTATTTGATATAAGGGAAGCATTAGATTTTTTGTCTTTCTGTTATTTTAAGCTAGGCCACCCAATCTAGTGAAGATACTTTTGTCTGCACTCATAGATTTCATATAACAAATTGTCGACTCTACTGGGGAACAATATATGCCCTTGGTGGTTTCTTTTTTCCTTGGTTCATTTCTACCTCTTTTTTAGACCTTCACTATCATACTTAGTCAATAAAAAATATAGGAAGATGTTTCATTGAGCTTCAATTGAATTTTGTGTCGAAACTTGGCTTTCCTTGATCACTACACCATGTGTTCTAGAGACAGTGTGTTGCAATGAATCATAGCCTTCTCTATACCCACGTTACAATGCACCCTGGCCATTTCAACACTTGCTATTATTTGGGTTTTATGAAAAAAATATCCATTTTTTTCTCTCTCTAATTATTATTATGTGTTACATTTCTAAAAGTGTACGTTTCACAAATCTAAGTTACAAAAATGTATGCAAGCTTAATTCATTAACCTTCATTAATTGCAGTTTGATAAAACTAAAAAATATTAAGATGGATATTTCCACAGTTAGAAATATTTTGATGATGAATATTTTTGGAAAACTTTGCGTCGAAATCATATGTTTTGCCAACGTTTCGAGTGAACAATTAAGCCATGTTCAGGGTTTTGAAGCTTACTAGTGATATAAATAGTGCTAAACCGCTTTAAATAGAGGATAGGGGTTCAAATTTAACCATTATAAGGTAAATAAATTATATAGGAAAGAATCATTGAATGAATTCAATTTTAGAAAAATAATCAGATAACGGATGTATATTATTGAATAATGTAATAATAAAGCCTTCCATTCTTTACCCCACCCCAGGCCTAAAACATATTCCAATATCCCTCCCTTAGATAAATTAAACGTTCCTTACATCTAGTGGGTAACTTATCATATTTCTCAAATTATTTCTAAAATAAGATCAAGAGATTTTTTAAACCCCAGAAAACCCTTAGTCAATTTTTCAGATTAGCTAAGGACATAATCACCCCAATGCTAGCCCCCGAAGTATATGAAATTCCTTTCTACCATGGAATTCCTTACATAGGGAAAAATGGTAGATCCTTCAAAGCTCTTCTCAAAGGACATATGACTGAAATCTGTTAAACACATGCATGGTAAATAGGAAAGTAAACATACAAGGAGAAAGATAAGCATGAGTTATCTTATTATTCACCATATATGTACATTTATAATACAATGGTGTGACTCTTGGATTCCAAATTCCAAGGTCAGTTGGATTCCTTTTGTCCATTCGGCTTCCACATCTACCCATATAGGATAAGGTGTCCAAAATTCCTCCCCTTTATCTGAAGGGGTATGTGTGAGTCCAAAAATAGAGTTGTAATACAAATATGCAAAGTATGCATAGCAACACTTAGGCTAACTCATCTCTCTGAAATGTTGGCATAAAGAGGTGGTTTAAGGATGACCACCAACATTGGAACGCTTAGTGCAGTTCCAGGAACTCTTCCAAATATGGAAAGAAGCTGAGGGCTTGTGCTAGAGGAAGTGTCCCTCATATTTGAAGAGGGAGACCTTCAACATAGAAGAAGGGAGGTATACAACATGTGATGGTTTAATGATGACCACCAACACTGGAATGCTTAATGCATTTTTCGGAACTCTACCAAAACTGGCAAGAAGCTGAAGTCTTCTGCTAGAGGAAGTGCCTTGAATTATTTGAAGAGGAAGAATATCAACCTCACATATATGATTTAAGGGTGTCCACCAACCAAAGGAATGCTCATGGGCATCTGTGTCTCTGGCTACAACTCTGAATCTGGAATGAGATATCGTGCCTCAGGATCACTTGATGTGGCTTCGAAGCTTGTAGATGACCACCATTTTCCCTCATGTCATGTACAAGGTGAGATGATGGTGAAAAATCAACTGCAATATTGTTCAATATTCGAGAACAAGTTATGATATGCGACTTAAACATCTTCTTGGTTGTTGATGCCCATTGCCAAGAAGCGATCCATCCAAGATGAATCTTTTTTCTTTCAGGAGGCTTGTTTCTAAATCATCTATGTGAAGAGTGGGTGTGCTGACCACAGTGCTTGCATGGGTGAAGATCAAAATAATGATCTTTCATATGGCCAACTCGATCATAGTGTTGGAATTTTACAATATGTTGTTGCTGCTGTGAAGGAGGAGCAGGATCTGGAACAACTGAATGTGGATTGTCATGAATAAATCCCACACTCTGAAATTTGATAGGCTTGGAGTAGTCCGGAATATGAAAGAAAAACTCCTTGTCATATCCAATACCAGTTCTATGATTTTTATGGACAAGCTCTTCCCAAGATCTGATGATGGGCTTGGGAGGTGAAGTGTGAATATATGCATCTGCATACAAATTTTCTTTTGACCTAGGCACTGAATATGAATCGAATGCAACATTATTGGCTTGCTACTTATGGGAGTCCCTTTCAATGTTCTGAACAAAAATAGGTTCAGAATGATGATTCTTTTGTTGAATATCATCTTGCTGAAGCTAAGACTCCAACTGCAAAAACTTAATCTTGTCTTGTGAATCTTGCAAGCAAGTTTGAATATTAAAAAGAGCATTCTTGCTCATTTTTACCATATCATGAATAGTGGAATGAATGAGGTTATTCAACAACTCTAATGCATCATTGATTTTAGCCATTTTCTCAACAACTCAAAGTAACACTTCAAACACTGAGTGCAACTATAAACTAAGAAGAAATACCCACTCAAAATGTTAGTGCAATTAGAATATACAACATGTTGCAATTATCTTCAAAAACAATGATGGATCTCGACTTTAGTTGTGTTTGGTTTCATGTAAAGCTTTCGACCAACACCAATATATAGGCAATGACAACTTGTTATGATACCAAGCTATCTCTCAACACTTCTTATGTCATTATATATTAACCATACATGCTTCAAACTCTCCAACGTATAAACCCTTCAACATATAACATTTCATACGTATGAACTTTATGCTACAACCCTTTCAATCACTTTTCTCAGTTTAAAAAATATATGGCCATTCACCTTCAATATTTTACCACACCATAACATCGTATTCCAAAACTCAATGCACACATGGTCTTCAAAACATGCCAACATATCTTGTTGGATATATTTTCTCATATATTTTCCAACACTCCTTTCAGTTGACTGTGGTAGCACAAATAACTCATTTAGTCATCAAGTCTGTGATACTCTAGAGGGTGCTCAATGTCAAATTAATGGTGGACACAGTGACTAACGAGGGCTATAATTGGATCCACCTTGTGCCTATTAAGCCCAACGAGGCTTCTATGGAGGACTATAGTGGAGATAATGATAATGTTGTTGCAAATGAGAAGCCAGGAAGTCGTAGTCAGTGTGTTGGGAAGTCTATGCACCAAAAGAAAGAGAAGCGGGTTGCTTCTTCACCCTCTCCATCAGGTGACACTCCCCCTGGTACCCACTTCTTGAACTCTCCTACTATAGGCTCCCCCTCAATTTTTGTTGCTCCCTATCAAGCGTAACAGACAGGGAACTTTGATTCTGCTAATGATTTGAGGATTAACCGCTACGCATTAATTTTTTTTTTGTGCAAATTATATGATGGAATGTTATGGTGGAGCCAACAGACTGTTATGAATTGTTCCAACCAGAGTGGGAATGTGGAGGGGCATGTTAGCGGACAGGGATATGAAGCATCGAGGACGGGGAGCGAGGGGTTATGAAAAGGTGGCAGCGTGGGAGGGAGGGAGAGGCAGAGGGTGGAGGGGAGTGGGGAGACCGGAGCCCACAAGGGAAGTGGAAGGGACGGAAGTAGAGGAGTGCCGTCGGGGTAGGGGTGGAGTTGGAAGCGGGAGGAGTGATCATTAGAGGAGTGCAAGGATTAGCGGAAGGGATTTGGCGGTGGAGGTGATTTGGATAGGGAGCGCAAGGAGAGTTGAATGGGCAGGGAGGTGAGGGAGGGGCCACGTGGGAGGCAGAGAGACACAACAGGTGGAAGCGACGGAGTTGAGGGCACAGGTGAGTGGAGGTGAAGGCTGTGAGGAGAGGTGAGCAGAGGTGAGCAAGGGGAAAACAACATGTGGTTACTGGGAGCCGTGTGTGAGGGATTAGTGGTGTGTACAATGTGGAGGAGCATTGTTGATTGAGGAGGTGTGGTGCCACGGTTTGGAGCGGAATGTGAGTTGGAGGGTCTGGGAGGTGAATGACGGTGTGATAGTGCAATAGTCATGGAGCCACAAACAAAGAAATCTGAAAGTATGATAAGCAGTATGGTGGTATGATGTTGCTGGTTCGAATCCGGTTTCTTCCTGTGTGGAGGCACAATACACGGGCAGAGGAGCACAGTGGAAAATACACAACTTGAATGTAGAAGATGAAGGGATATATGAGAAAAATGGTGGTATATGTGAGAAAAGGCTATGTATTCCACAAATTTATTAGAATAGGGTCAAAACAAAGGTAATGGAAGTTTGGTGGTAGGCAGGTTCGAGCACGATACTACAAGGAGTAACATGGAAATAATACACAGAGATACTACACCATAACATGGAGATAATACACAGTCAAATAAAAAAATTTCGTTGGCTTACTAATTTCTTTAGTTGGTGGTGTAACTAGCAATACACAAATCCATTTAAATTGAAAAAACCAGAATCACTGAGAGCTGACAGAGAGGCATTTCACGGACTAAATTAATAGAGAAGACAGTGGGACAGGAAACCAAGCAGAGTGAATAATTAGCGCAGGTATATAATGGCCACAAAATAACAAGTGGCTCAAATTGGAGCAGGGCCAGCGATCGCCCGCTCTAATACCATGTTAAACACACGCATGGTAAAAAGGAAAGTAAACACATAAGGAGAAAGATAAGCGCGAGTTATCTTATTATCCACCATAGATTTACATTTATAATACAATGGTGTGACTTTTGGATTCCACATTCTAAGGTCACTTGGACTCCTTTTGTCCATTTGACTTCCACACCTACCCATAGAGGTTTAGGTATCCAACAAAATCTACCACAACCACATTACGAAATTTTCCATCGCTGAGAATTCCCATAATATCTAGCACCTTATTAGTTTTGATGAAACTAAAATCTTAGGCTTTGTTCCTTTCCATTCCAACCATGTCATTATAGAAGCTCTCGAGATTGAAAAGAACCCCAATAACTTTAATCAAGATGATAGATATCATTTAAGTCATTCTTGGAAACCCACTATTCATTTCCTTACCTCTAAATGGCAACGCTAAATTTCAGATCCCGAAACTACCCCCCCTTTTCCTAGTTTAATGTGTCTTATTTTTTTCATTCTAATTTTAATCTTAATTTAATTTAAATCTAATTCTTATTAATAATATTATTCGAATTATAGAATTTTTTCAGTAATAATCACATGCAATAGAACATTGTCGATGTGTTTTGAACCAACCATTGTGGTTCATCATTAGTACTAGGTGAGAGATAGGATCTAGACGTTGAGTTTAAATAGATGTAGAAATGGCTAAAATAGTTGTTACGATAACGACTAGTTTGACCATGAAAATTAAAATCAATTAATAATGGCTATTTCTTATTGTATTTTTAGATTAAAATATTTAATTTAGTTTTTCATTAATTAATTAATTCATTAATAGTGATATATATATATATATATATATATATATATAATTTATTATTATTATTATTATTATTTTAATTTTTATGGAACAAGGTCCAAGGAAAAATTGAAAACGATAACCAATGACCAGCAAAGAATCATAAATCGAGCCTTAAAAACTAAGGAAAAATAAGAAGGAAAAGAACAAAGGACAATTATGAAAGGGATCCAACATCTATTGATATTCCAGTCATCATCTCTATTGAGATTAACGTGTCTTTATTCAATTTCTAAGGCCTCCCTTAACTTACGATGATGGAAATGGTCAATCCTAGCAATGACCTTAGCCTCTTCAATGGATATATGATGGTTAGTATTTTATACATGCTCAACTAGGGTGGAGGAGCAGGATATTCCATGTTTAATGTCAGCAACATGTTCACAAATCCTTTGATTTATAGACTGACCCATTTCACCAATGTAAGGTGTCCCACAAGAATAAGGAATAATGTAGACACCTTTCCCATCCCTAGGGTTTGTTGAATATTTAACCAATTTGAGAGAGCTGTGAATCATGTTAAGGGGCTTGAAATATGAAGAAACCTTATGTTTCTTAAGGATCCTAGCAATCCTATCATTGGTTCCCTAAATCAAAGGAAGACGCACACTACAAGAATTCTGTGAGCAAACATGCAGTGTTGCCATGGGTTCTCCCATATCCCCGATTGTTGCTAATCTGTTTCTGGAGGAATTTTAATCCAAGGCTCTTTCCTTAGCTCTTTTCCAACCAAATCTTTGGAAAAGGTTCATAGATGATACTTGTGTCATCTAGCCTCATGGAAAAGAAAAGTTATATCTCCTTTTCCTTCATCATAATAGTCAATATTGCTCCATAAAATTCAGCATGGAATATGAGATGGATGGTAGCCTTCCTTTCCTTGATGTTCTTATCTCTAGAAAGGATGATGGTTATTTCTCCCATCAATTTTTTCGAAAGAGAACTCATATTGAGCAATATCTTCATGCTAGTTCTCATCATTTCCCTGCTGAAAAGTTATGTGGCCTTAACACCTTAGCCACTAGGGTGTTGAGAATCTCTGATGAGTCTCACCTTGAAGGATAAAAGACCCATATCCTCAATGTCTTTTGTAAAAATGGTTATAGTAGGTTGTAGGGCCTTAAAGGTTTCCTTAAAGCAGAAAAAGGTCCTTTAGTTAAAAATAAAAAAGAGCCTAGTGAATGGTCCTGTAGTGTGTGCCTTCCTTTCAATCAGGGAAACAATGATAGGATTGCTAGGATCCTTAAGAAACATAATGTTTCTTTGTCATTCAAGCCCCTTAACACGATTCATCGGTCTCTCAAATCGGTTAAAGATCTGGTAGACCATAGGGACGGGAAAGGTGTCTACTTATTCCTTGTTCCTATGGGACACCTTACATTGGTGAAACGGGTCGGTCTATATATAAAAGGATTTGTGAACATGATGTTGACATTAAACATGAAATATCCTGCTCCTCCTCCCTAGCTGAGCATGCAAAAAATACTAACCATCATATTTGCATCGAAGATGCTAAGGTAATTGCTAGGATTGACCACTTCCATCGTTGTAAGTTAAGGGAGGCCTTAGAAATTGAAAAAATATCTGTTAATATCAACAGAGATTACGACTGGAATATCAGCAGGTGTTGGATCCATGCTTTATATTCATAATTGTATTTTTTTTCCGCCCTTCTTCTTGCTCCTTAGTTTTTAGGCTTGGTTTATGATTCTTTGTTGGTCGTTGGTTATCATTTCCAATTTTCCTTGGATTGTGCTCCATATATATATATAAATAATAATAATAATAATAATAAATAAATAAATAAATAATAAATATATATATATATATATATATATATATATAATTATCACTATTAATTAATTACTTATTGAAAAAATAAATTAAATATTTTAATCTAAAAATACAATAAGAACTAGCCGTTATTAATTGATTTTTAATTATTAGGAACTTGGCTCCTGTGATCCACAATATGTGTATAAAAACTTTCCGTGAAAATCACATGTAGGAAAATTTTGTTGACGCGTTTCGAATCAACCAGTGTGGTTCATCATTAGGACAAGATGAGAAATCTGATCAAGGAACTTGTTTAAATAGATAAGGGAAGCTCCAACTAGCCGTTGTAAAATAACGACTAGTTTGACTAGAATAAGAAATTAAATTAAATATTATCTTATTTTATTTTATTTTTTATTTTTTATTTTTATTTTTATTTATTTTTTTATGTTGTCTAATTTGAATATAATTTAATATTAATTCTATTTTAATATTTTTATTATTTTAATACTTTTAATTCTATGTTATAAAATTAAAATTAATTAATAGTTATATGTTATATGAAAAAAAATAAATTAATTTTAATTAATAGGTAATTTTACTTATTTAAATATAATATTATAATAATAACAATAATAATAAAAATAAACAAAAAGAAAAAAAATTAAAAAAAAAAAAAAAAGGAGCACACAAGGGGAAAGAAATATGGGGCCAAAGAAGAGGTATGACAAGAGGGAGCAAAGGAAAAGAGAAAAATAAACTAAGAGTGAAGGGAATGAATCAAGCATCTGCTAACACTCCACCCATCATCCTTGTTAAGGTTAACCACCCTCTTTTCGATTTCCAACGCTTTCCTCAACTTGCGGTGGTGGAAATGGTCAATCCTCGCAATAACCTCAGCATATTCAATACAAATGTGATCATTTGTATTTTAGCATGCTCTACTAAGGCAAAGGACCGTGATCTACTATGTCTAAGGTCAGCAACATATTCATGAATTCTTTGATTAATTGATCAACTAGTTTCACCAATGTAAGGCATCCCACAAGAGCATGGAATCAAGTGAAGACCCTTACTATATTAAGGGAAAATCGGGTCCTTAACCGATCTAAGAGAACTCCTAATGGTGTGAAGGGGTTTGAAGGTTGAGGAAACATTATTTTTCTTCAAGATTCTAGCAATTTTATTAGTAGTACCTTGGATAAACGGAAGGTGAACTCTAGATAACCAGTGACAAGGATATTTATTAACCCTAGGAGATTTTTCAGCTTTTTAAAAAGCTCTAAGACATTGAATCTTGCTATAATTGTTCTTACTGAAAACATTAAATAGATGAGATTTTTCACCTTCAAAGTGGTGTTCATTAGAGATTCTAATGGCTCTGGTGGCTAGGGTACTGAGAACCAAAAGCTTCTAAGCTGGGAAATGATGAGAAATAACATGTAAATATTGCTCAGTATGTGTATTCTTTCTAAAGACCTGATGAGAGAAAGAACCATCATCATTCCTCAAAAGGAGGACATCCAGAAAGGGAAAGCTACCATCCACTTCGAATTCCATGGTGAAATTTTTGAAGTCAGATTGATCATTAAGATGCTGGAAGAAAAGGTCTATTTTCTCTTTTCCATGGGGCCAAACTAGACAGGTGTCATCAACAAATCTTTTCCAAATGCTAGGTTGAAAAAGGGAGGAGGAAAGGGCCTTAGATTCGAAGTTTTCAATGAAAATATTAGCCACCACAGGGGAAATGTGGGAACCCATGGCCACACCACAAGTTTTTTCAAAGAATTCACCCTTGAAACTAAAGAAGGTTGAGGTTAAACAAATCTCAACGAGATGAGCAGTATCAGGATCTCTGACTCGAGAAATGACATTAATGGCTTCCTTAATGGGAATGCAATTGTATAATGAGACAACATCAAAACTTACAAACATGCCATATGGATCCAATTTAGTGTCTTTCAATTCATCAATAAAGGAGGATGAGTCTTTTACAAAGGCTTCGATGCGACCCACAAGAGGTTTCAACTTTTCATAGTCAAACTAGTTGTTATCCTAACAATTAGTTTAGTCATTTCTACATCTATGTAAAATCAATGTCCCGACTTGATCTCTCACCTAGTCGTGATGATGAACCACACTGGTTGGTTCAAAACACGTCGATAATTTTCTATTGCATGTGATTATTACCAAAATAATTCTATAATTTGTACAATGGATCACAAAAGCCAAAATTCTAAAAATATTATGAGAAATTAATTTAAATTAATTTAATTCTTTTCTTTTATTTATTTTGAAATTCAAATTAATATCTAATTTCTAATCAAATTAACCCTTTTCCTAATTAATTTCAGTTCTTCCTTGCTTTCTTATCACTACTTAATTTAACCTAATCTTAAATCTAACAAAAATTGTTAAGTAATAATTTAATTAAATATATTTTAATATTCTTAATATTGACAAAATTTTAATGATTATTATATTCTATTCAAATTCCTCATTAATTTCATTTGACTAATTTTATATTTTTAACAATCCATTAATTTTAATTCTTAATTTTGACCATATTGAATAGTTCAATAATAGTGACCTTTTACCATTGTATATTTTACCTTCCTCCTAATTTATCCCCACTCAAAATTCACTTATTTAATTCTTTAACAAAAAAAATCATTCTTTAATTCATTCAAAATACATTTTATTTTTACATTCCCTAATATTTGACCTCTTCAAGTAAGTTAATAATTACTTCTTTTATTATTATTGAATTATTTGATAATTTACATATGTTATCTGATTATTTTTCTAAAATTAAATTCATTCAATGATTCTTTCCTATATAAGTTATTTACCTTCTAACAGTTAAATTTTAACCCCATCTTCTATTTAAAGCAATCTCACACTCTTTATATCATTATTAAGCTTCAAGCTCTTGAAGATGGGTGAAGGGTTCACCCTAAACTTTAGGCAAACATATTATTTTCACACAATATTAACATGGTTTTATAGCTAATTTTAAAATTTTTGTAACCAATTTAAAAGGTTTTATAACCAATTTTATCATAATTTTAATTTTAGGTTGTAATAGACATTTCCGAAACAATTTGGATTTCTACAAAGCCTAAAAAAATATTTGTTTTATAATACTCGTTTAAGTTATAATATATAACTTAGGTTTGTGTGAAAACACATTTCTAATTAAAATATATAATATAATATGAAAAAACGAAAATATTTGTAGAAATTATATAACTGATATGTTATAAATCCGAGATTATCCTGATCACACACTATTTGACTTCATGCACAATAAACACTGTTACCGATCAAATAGGTAACCTGACTCAAAACGGGAAATCTAGCCCAAAAAGACTCAAAAAACATGAAAAAACACCCCAAAAACAAAAAGTGTGTATTCCAGAATGCACTTCGTTTTTTTTTAAGGTCAAATTTCAACATTTTATAAAATTATGGTAAAAACAAAATTGTTTCTTGAAAAAAGGATTGAAAAAACACCCTCAAAACAAAACAAGTTGATGCTGGAATAACAAAAAAAAAATTGTGTCATACTTTTGGCATTTTTAAAAATAGAAATAACATTTTTTAATTTTTAAAATTCAAACATTAAAAAAAAACCTAAAATTTAAGAAAAATAAATAAATTTAAAAAATAAAAACATTTAAAAGCTTAAAATTTAAAAATATATGAAGATAAAAAAAATAAAAATAAAAACAAAGTAAAAATTTTAATTCAATCATTAAAAAAAACATAAAATTTAAGGAAAAAAATTTTAAAAAATAAACCAAAAAAAAATTAAGATTAAAATTTAAAAAAATATAGAAATTAAAAAATAAAAATAAAAACAAAATAAAAATATTAAATTAAAAAAAAACAAGTTAAAAAAAGAAGGAAATTATAAAAAATAAAATATAGAAATTAAATTTAAAAAAGAAAAAGAAAATGCTTATTAAATTTTAAAAAAGAAAAAAAAAAATTAAAACAAATAATTAAATTTAAGGAAATATATTAAATTTTAATAAATTTAAAATTATATATATATATATATATATATATATATATATATATATATATATATATATATATATATATATATATATATATATATTAAAAGTAAAAAAAAATGAAAAATTAATTAAAAATAAAAAAATAAAAAATAAAAATACAAATGAAAATAATAAATTTTAAAAACAATATATATAAAAAAACAAAATAAACTATAAAAAATAAATTAAATTTAAATTATAAAAAATAAAAATATATATATAAACTTATATCTATATATATATATATATATATATATATATATATATATATATATATATATATATATATATATATATATATATATATATATATATATATATTAAATTTAAAAAAAAAGTTAATATTAAAATAACAAATTAAATTTAAAAACAAAAATATTAAATTTTAATAAATAAATGAATAAAGAAATAAATTTTGAAAGAAAAAATAAATTTTAAATATAAAAGGAAAAAAAAACCATTGTTAAAAGAAAAACTTTAAAAATCAATTAAAAATGGAAAATTGAATATATATATATATATATATATATATATATATATATAGATATTATTATATATATATATTATTATATATATATATTATTATATGGTTTTTTTTAATAAGTTAAAAAAAAATGTTTTTGATGTTTTTTTTTTCAAATTTTTTTGGTCAATTTTTGTTTTTTTCTTTAAATTATGTGTTTTTCTTTTCTAAATTTTTTCATTTCCTTTGATATAATTTTCAAATATTTTTGTTTTTTTTAATTTTTTAATTTTTTATTTTTACGAGCTATTTTTGTTTTTTTTTTTACATTTTTATTGGTTTTTTTTTATTGTTTTTATATATATATATATATATATATATATATATATTTATGTAAGATTTGTGTTTTATTACCAACATGAAAATCACCACTCTAAAAAAACAAGGTTGATGCAGCATCAATACGTTTCGAAATTAGCATGAAAATCACTGCTCTAAAAAAAAAAAGTTGATGTTGCATCAATACGTTTCGAAATTAGCATGAAAATCACTGCTCTAAAAAGAAAGTTGATGTTGCATCAATATATTTCAAAATTAGCATGAAAATCACTAACATTTTAAAACAAATATTCATACTTCATAAATAAAAATATTAGAGTGTAAAAAATGTGCACCAAAAAAAAAAAATGGTGATTCTGCATCACCACTTTTCAAAAATTGGGTGCTTTTTACTCTAAAAAATGAGTAACATTGCGATTTACCCCTGTTCATGTTAACATTATTATCTGAGTCTCTTCTCTGTGATCATTACTTGCAGAAATAAAATCAACTGCATGCACACATTAAAACCATAAAAATTCACACATATGAACACATTAATTTATGGGAAAGCTTAAAGATGAAAACCCCCAAATATCTGTATATTATATTTCATAGAGATCATGTAAAAATAATCATACAAATCTCCTCACAAGCTCTTAGTACAATCTCCAATTGTTACACACTAATTAGGCCCGATCTTGCAAATCTCATGCACCGATCTCTGCCACCTGCTAGCCTGCCTCTACTGCGCAATCACTGCTAAAGAATGGCTCTGAATGAACTCGAATTGGTCCAGCCTTGCTCACACAATCCTCATTGGCATATCCAACCATATGTGTTTGCAAATCATGCAACACTATAGTCCCTCAATGATAGTCACCACCAACTCTTTCACCTACCTCTTCATTGGTCTCCACTGAAACTGTCCATGCACTATAGTTAAATGATATATTCTTTAGTTTATTAATGAGTTAATATTTACTGAATTAATTATTAATTAATTCACACCACTCTCACTAGTGTATCAATCAGTTAGACTAGATACAACTAGCTCAACTGTGTCTAACTGAGTTAAACTGAACACAACTCCACCAACTACTTCTACAACTCCACCAAACTCTATCACAGGTTCTAACTAAAGTCTCCATGAAATAGCTCCACTTAACCCTCCAGAGATAGCAAAATTCCTTGTTAGCTCTGTGCCAAATTTGTGCACTTAAGCCCCGAAGTACTCAAGAATAAGATAATGTTTAGAGTCCAAATAATATTAAGAGCTAATAATATTTGACATATCTATTTTTAGATTGGAAATCTAAAAATAGATTCTGCCCAATATGTATAAAAATATAGGTCCATCTATTTTTCCAACTTGACCAACCATCCACAAATAGCATCCTGCAACTCATAGAATATGATCGACATGTCTAAAAATAGGCGTAGTCTCTAAAGATAGACTTGCTCCAAAAATAGCCTGTGGGCCCACTTAGTGAAGGCACCTCTTTTCACTAATCTCATCATCTTTTTGCAATCTCGACACTCCCTCTCAACAAGATAGGGATTATCTACCACCCCGATCCTGCCACTGTGGTATTCAAATTTTCTCCTGGTGAGCGCCTTCATCAAGATATCAGCATCCTAATCCTCCGTAGGAATGTAAGAAAGTAACATTATCTTCTGTTGCACACAATATCTGATATGATGATACCGGATGTCAATGTGTTTAGATCTATCATGAAATACTGGATTAACCGAGAGTTTGATGCAACTCTTATTATCACAATATATCATAGTAGGATCTAAGTGTGAACCGAACAACCCGACCAGGATCTTCCTCATCCATATAGCCTTGCATGCAGCCAAACTTGCTGCCATGTACTTGGCCACCACTGAACTGAGTGCCATGGATCTCTACTTCCTGCTGTACCAAGAAACTGCTATAGACCTGAGACTAAAAATCCCTCCAAATGTGCTCTTTCTGTTTGTTGGGCTCCCTGCCCAATCGCATCAGTGAAGCCATGCAACTTCACCTCATACGGTTATCTGTACCATAATCCATATCTCGATGTGCACCCAGAATATCTCTAATGCAGCCTTCCTCGCCTTCCAAAGAGCTTGGTAGGCTTAACCATGCTTGTGAAAGTTGGTTAACGGCGTAGCATATGTCGGGTTGTGTATTGACTAGATACATAAGCGACCTGGCGTCGATGCTTGATGGCATCCACTACCCTCTCACCAGATGGCATCCTCTTTCCTCCATCCACCAGGAAGAGGAGTGTCGATAGGCTTGCATCCATGCATGTTGAACTTCTCCAGTATCTCTCGGGCATACTTGCCTTGAGACACAAACAATCCATCACTGCGCTACCAAATTTCCAATCCCAAGAAATAATGAAGGAAGCCCAAGTCCTTCATCTCATAATCCTTTGCAAGATCAGCCTTGCATGAGTGTATCAACAGTTCATCACCTGTCAGAATAAAATCATCTACATAAAGTACTATGATCAGCAACTTATCCTCCACCACAATCTGGTATAGGTTCGGATCCGCCTCACTCTTAGAGAATCCAAGTCCGGTGAAATAACTGTCTATCCGTGTGTACCAAGCACGAGGTGCTTGTTTTAACCCATATAGTGCTATTTTGAGCCTGCACACATGCGACTCGCTGCTGAAGTTCTTGAAACCTTCGGGCTGCTCTATGTGCACCTCCTCCTCAATGGAGTCATTGAGGAATGCAGTCTTCACATCCATCTGATGAATGTGCCACCCCATCTGCGCTGAGAGAGCAAGAATCATCCGTATGGAAGAATACCTTGTGACAGGTGCAAAGGTTTCCTCATAATCAATCCCCTCAATCTGTGAGAAGCCTCGGGGAACAAATCTTGCCTTGTACTTCTCCACACTCCCGTTAGCTGCTTGCTTCACTTTATAGATCCATCTCGAACCTACCACTAATTTCCCTTCTGGCCTTGGGACAATATCCCATGCACTGTTTCTGACAATCGAATCGTACTCTTCCACCATGGTATCTACCCATGTAGGGTCCTCCACAGCTTCCTCAAAAGAGGATGGTTCTGTCACGATACACTTGCTCATGAGAGCCATGTATCCAGTATATTGGTCAGGTGACTGTCTCGGTCTGCACTGTGATGTAGGTGCTCCTACAATCTTCTCTGCATCAAGATTCAGTCGCTCAGCTTCTGTAGTGCACTTCCGCCCTCTGATGGTTGGCGCTGCATGAGTGGTTTCTTCCACTCCATGAACCTCCTCTTGTGGTTGATCCACATCCTAAGGCTCATCCTTAGGAACTAATATCTCCTCATCTGCATGCAAGTGTGGCTCCCTCTCAAGCAAACACTTCATGGCTTTCTCCTCATGATATTTGATATCTCGTCGCACAACAGTATTTCAACTATCTGGAAAATACACACGATAGTTGTGGGGTGTATCAGTGTACCCCAAAAATATCCCAACCTCTACAGTCAGCTCCAGCTTCTTCCTGGCATCCTTCTTCACATGAATGTAAACAGGTGAGCCAAAAATCTTCAAATGAGAAATATCAGGCTTCTTACCAGAAAACGCCTCTTCGGGTGTACTCATGCCAAGTATCCTATGAGGAAAACGGTTTTGCACATAAACTGCAGTATTGCATGCCTCAGCCCAAAAGTGTATGGGAAGGCCCTGATCACGCAACATCGCCTGTGCAGCACCCATGATCGTTCTGTTATTTCACTCTGCGACCCCATTTTGTTGTGGGTTATGAGGCGCTATGAGCTCTCTTCGAATCCCTTCTGCGCTGCAAAAGTCCTTGAATTTTCTAGAGATGAATTCAACACCATTGTCGTTCCTAAGAGCCTTCACCTGCTTCCCCGATTCTTTCTCAACTAGTGCCTTGAACTCACAGAACTTTGAGTATGTCTCGCTCTTCTTATACATGAAGAAGATCCAACACTTATGAGAAAAATCATCAAAAAATATCACATAATACCTATGCTTTGCTGTCGAAGCTACTGAGAAAGGTCCACACACATCTGTGTGAATTCTCTCAAGGATCTTCGTGGTGCGACTATCCTTCTCGTGAAAGGTGGCTTTCACAAATTTTCCCAAAGTACATCCCTTGCACTAATCTGACTGCGCAAGTGTACCTTTGGGAAGCCTGGTAGAAATATGCTGCAAAATTTTCAAAGCACCATGGTGAAGATGGCCCAATCTCCTATTCCATATCTCACCCTCATCTCGGCTCACCACTCCTTCTACCTTGCCTGCCATTTCTGCACAGCCATCTACCTGCAACTGATAAAGGTTCTTAACTCGAACCCCTATCCTCCAAGTTTCACCAATTGCCTTATTGCGCAGGAAAGCCTTTCCCTCGCTAAAGAAAATATCATATCCCTTGTCTTCCAACATCGCCACAGAGATAGGATTCTTCTTCAATCCTGGAACATGCATGACTTCCTTCAATACGAAGGGTTTACTAGACTCCCTCTCAAAGGAAATGGTCCCGATAATAGTTGCACTGTATCTACCATCATCGCCCATCTCGATGTACACTCCAAGATCTTTCTCATCTAGATCAATAAACAAATCTTTGTCTCTGGTCATGTGAAAAGATGCACCACTGTCAAGAAACCTCACTGAACCCATCACACTTGAGACCAAGCATGTGATTAGCAAAAATTCCAGCTCAAACTGTGAGGCTAAGGCCTCTCCAGCTACAGATCCAGCAACCTACTTATTTTTCTTCTTCTGTGGACAATTAGTGGCGTAATGTCCGTGTTGGTGACAATGAAAGCACTTCACCTTGGACATGTCTTACTTCTTGCCTTTTGCACTGGATTGAGAAGCATTCTTATTGCTCTTCCCCTTCCTTGCTTTGGTAGCCAAAGCGCAATTTTCTTCATCTACATTCTTCGATGAAGATCCGTTCCTGGTATTCCGCCTTATCTCCTCCTACACAAGATCCGACCAAAGTCACTCCCATCCTGGCAGTTTCTCCCGACCATTGACAGAGTCCTGATAGGAATTCCAACTCTTCGGAAGCCCAAGGAGAGCCAATCTCACCAAGTCCTCATCATCTACAGTAACCCCCACACTTCCCAGCTCATCCCTGCACTGGACAAACTTTGTGAGGTACTTGGGTATACTTTTGCCTTTCTCCATTTTTATGTTCCTGAGTTTATCCTTGAGTGCCAACTTCCTCTGGTCGCTCTTTCTTTGGAACAAATATATCAAATATTTCCACATCAATAATGGAGAAGCTTCACCATGAAGGCTTGAAACTATGTGATCTTTCACACGTTCCAACAGAATCCTTCGACATTTTTCTGTCTTCTTTTGCCATGTGTCAAGTGCGGCATCATCGCTAGAAGCAGGTTTTGGAATTTCTGCATCTATGAACTCCTTCAACCCATTTTCCTCTAGCACTGCCTCCATCCTGTCCTTCCATGCAATATAATTCGAGCTTCCCTCAAGGGCATACCCCAATCGCAATCTGTTTAAAGACATCTCAACTACGACACTACGAAAACACTGCTGCAAATTCGAATTCCACCAGCACAAAAATCAACCGCTTCAATGTTTTGCAATTGCTCCAATGATCAATACTGCTCTGATACCATGTAGAAATTATATTACTGATATGTTATAAATCCGAGATTCTCCTGATCACACACTATTTGACTTCATGTACAATACAAAATCTCTTCTACTATTGATCATTACTTGCAGAAATAAAATAAATTGCATGCACACATTAAAACCATAAAAATTCACACATATGAACACAGTAATTTATGGGAAAGCTTAAATATGAAAACCCCCAACTATCTATATATTATATGTCATAGATATCATGTAAAAATCATCATACAAAGCTCCTCACAAGCTCTCAGTACAATCTCCAATTGCTATACACTAATCAGGTCCGATCTAGCAAATCCCATGCACCGATCTCTGCCACTTGCTAGCATGCCTCTACTGCGCAATCACTGCTGAAGAATGGCTCTAAATGAACTCGAATTGGTCTAGCCTTGCTCACGCAATCCTCATTGGCATCTCCAACCACTATGTGTTGCAAATAATGCAACACTATAGTCACAACTGATAGTCACACTGCTCTTTTACCTACCTCTTCACTGGTCTCCACTGAAACTGTCCATGCACTGTAGTTAACTGATGTATTATTTAGTTGATTAATGAGTTAAAAATTAGTGAATTAATTAATAATTAATTCACAACACTCTCGCTATTGTATCAATCAGTTAGACTAGATACAACTAGCTCAACTATGTTTAACTAAGTTAAACTGAACACAACTCCACCAACTACCTTAACAACTCCACCAAACTCTGTCACATGAGTTCTAACTGAAGTCTCCATGCAATAGTTCCACTTAAACCTTAGGAATAGTGTAATTTCTTCTGTTAGCTCCTGTGCCACATCTGTGCACTTAACTGAAGTGCTCCAAGAGAATAAGATAATGTTTAGAATCCAAATATTATTAAGAGCTAATAATATTCGACATATCTATTTTTAGACTGGCAATCTAAAAATGGATTCCGCCTAGGATGTCTAAAAGTAGAAGTCCATCTATTTTTCCAACTTGACCATCCATACACAAATAACATCCTGCAACTCATAGAATATGATCGACATATCTAAAAATAGACATAGTCTAAAAATAGACTTGTGCCAAAAATAGCTTGTGGGCCCACTTAGTGAAGGCGACTCTTTTCACTAAACTCATCATCTTGTTGCAATATCAACAATATTCATTTCTAATTAAACTAGAAATTTCCCCAAAAAGTGCAAAATGAGGTCAATAGGATTTTAAATTGAAAAATTTGTACTTTAATTTTCATAATCAAGAAAATAGAAATTGAGACATTAAATTTAAGCTTTTTTTTGTTTTTTTTTCTTAAGTTTATAATATCTAATTATATCAAAGTTGATTATCAAAGCCATTCTCAAATGTAATTACAACAACATGTTGATTAGCAAAAGCATTCTCGAATGTCATTACAATAGAATGCTTGAACATTATATAAGGGACACTCAAAATGCCAATGTATTCTAAATATATGATAAATTAATCTGTATGTCTATCAGTTCCTAGGCCAATGGTGAATGTGTGATATATGAACGAAATGGTGGAAGTCTAGTATATGAATGAAACTTACGAGGAGGAGAGGTTTCTTCATCAGTGCGAGAAGAGGAAATATATGATACATGTCTCTGAATAATCCCTCATTTTTGGAAGCTAAGTGAAGAATTTGAAAATTTATTAGATCCTATGCATCCATGGTAAGGTGGAAGCAAAGCTAGATCCGTGATGTAGTGTCCCTTCTTGGTGAGATAGCTTTGATAACTCTTAGAGATGGTGATTTTGATATAATGATATAATATTACGCATGACAGACTTATGTACATGCTTATATGCTATAGACCTGGTTTGGGTCACTTGGTTGTTGTGTGCTTATGATAATATATATTTTTGTGTGTATAAGAATTGATTTTGGTTAAGAGCATATTAGCGACGTTTTCTCTTTTGGTATCCTATTTTGGACATAGGTGTATGACATTGATGGTGATCTAATATTGAGACACAGATCCATGCATGATTATCGTTATGTGGAACATATGGGTAATTATGATTTATGGATTATACATAATTTTTATGATTATATGTGTGTAATCTCATCCTAAGCATGATGTGGTAGGGGAATTGGTCATTGCCAACAAGTATTCTTGAGTTATAAATGACTATGGAAGTCATTTCTCCAAAACCAAAATGACTATGGAAGTCATGCACAATATTTGGTAAAATGTTAATAAGTTAATTATGAAATTCATTTGATTTCTTTGATCTATGATATTGTGACGTGTGCAGGTCTTGGAAGAAGACCTTGCCGATGAACCATCAGATGGGTACGAGCTCACAATCAATACGTTAAGGTGAAGCACAAAGTTTCAAATAAGAGCATATGAGAATCCATGGAAATTAGGGCACATAGTCCTAAATCCATGAAATGTAAAGAGATGGAGTCTTGGATATATAGTAAAAGGATTAGGGAGTGGAGTCCTAAATCCATGAAATATAAAGGCATGGAGTCTTGGATATATAATGAAATTTTTAGGGCACAGAGTCCTAAATATTTAAGAAATGTCAAGGTGTGGAAACTTGGATCTTTAGAGTAGATCCTGGTGAGGAATCTTCAATCTACTAAGGCACAGACATGCATGCAATAAGGGTGCAAAATATGTATTCTCCAGAAGAAAAATACCACTCACGGGTAGCTCAGGGATGAATTTCCTTAATAAAATCTCACTCCTGACAATTTTTAAGTGACTTTATAAAAATAGAAAGTCATGTCTAGCATCTCAAGCACGACTTTCCAAAAATAGTAAATCACCTCCAATCAATGGGTAATAAAGTATAACTCAAGTAAAATCACTTAACTTATCATTGATCAATCTTAATAGTTCAATGTTGGCTTAATCCTCAATATTATTAATATTATTATTATCTTTTATTAGACTATTATACTATTACTAAAAGGGAATTATATCTCCTAAATCACTTGACAAATGATTCTCATGGCTCTATGTAACTCTCTCTCTCTCTCTATTTTAATTATACATTACACTCTCTTTTAGGCACTCATCAAAGAATGACATATTCCTCTTACAATCATTAAAGACATGTCATAAAATATTCCTCTTACACTCTCTTTAATGCATATGTTACACTCCCCTTGACTAAGGCATGCATACCTCTCCTTAATGGCATGAGTTACACTCCTCTAAAAGGAATACAAGGCATGCATATTACTCCTCTTTTATGACAGGAATTTATTTTTCCTCCTATATATGTGCCTCATGTATTCTCTCTTGGGGGAGGTGCATTGTGATACCAAGAGTTGGAGAGATTTGAAAAATATTATGAGAGGGAGAGACTTGGAGAGTAGTCAATTTATTTTGAAATGAATTTGAAATTCCTAAACTAAATTACTAAGTAGCTCTACACGGTGGCACTAACCTTGAGTGGTATTGAGATGAAGTGAAACTTTTCTTCCTCAAATTGCCTTGTACATCTCTCTACTACGATATTTTGGTACTGCTTATGAGCTCTTACAGCTCGGTGGTTCTAGGGGGAGAAGTTCTCCTTGGATATGGTTGGGTGGAAAACCAGATGGTTCAAATGATTTGGTTAAGGGATCAAATATGGATCATATTCTCAGCAATTGGAGTTGAATATATCTTCATGTATAATTTTCATTATCCTAAAATTGTAGTATAGCTTTAGCATAAAACAAAAGGCAGAAATTTAAATTGTTGTAAGCATCAAATTTTGCTTTAAGCTTATGTTATCTGGAATATTATTGGCTAGTTGAAAATAAAGACTAAGAGTGACCTATATGCATAGATGTTTAGATCTCAAGATGTTATAGAATTACTATTTGTGTAGTTTATAGTACTAACCTTGGTATTGTAGTAGGTGAGAAAGGAAGGCTGAATATTGATGAAAGTAATTAAGAAATTCCAAAGAAATTGGGTAAGAGTTTCATGAGTTATGGTTTTGTCTCACTTAAGTAGAGGCATGTTTTAAAAAGGGTTTCAGGAAATTTTGTAAAGTGTTTGACAAAATCCTTGAATGGGAAACACTATTATTATTTTTAATCATTATGCATGGATAATTGTTATCTTGCAGCCTACCATAGTAGGAAATGGATGCATAACCAAAATATAATTGGAGGATTCACTAGATCAACCCTTAAAGTAAAAAACGCAAAAAAAAAATGACAGCCAAGAGTTTCAAAGAGAATCATTGAGGTAATTTTCAATCAATATGTATTGCACTAGTTCAGGATGCTTGCCATGTTTTTGGAAGAATGATTGAATGAAAATAATGTTGGATTAATCTCAAAGCCCTTCAATTCACTTATAGTGGATGAAATGATTTTGAAAAGAATTTAGATTATACATAAGTAATTATGATTTAATTCAACGTTGTAATTTATTTATAGAGTTGTATATTCAAGCTTTCATGTCATCTCTTTGACAGAATTTGTAAATGAAATTCTTGGAGTTAACATATTTTCTAGTAATATATATATATATATATATATATATATATATATATATATATATATATATATATATATATATATATATATATAGGAGTGGTTTCGTATTGATTCACGACAAAATCAGGGGCTATCCATGCCTTAAGAACTTGTAACCAATGATTTGATTCCAAAAAAATGCTTTTTAGAGCCCAGATCATAAATCTGGGCAATTTTGCAGGTTGTTGTTGTCATTCATGTGCGCCTGTTGTTGAGTTTTTGAAGAAAAACTAAGATGATTTTGCCCCTGTTTTAAAATGGCATCATTTAAAGTTTCAATTTCTGAATTTTATGAGATAAACATGTTGAAGAATAATATTAAATTCATTGTTGCCAAGTGTTGAAAAAATGTCTCAATGGCTTTTTATTGTATGCTTGCAAAGTGTTTGTCATAAGGCTCAATGATTATAGATTGCATGTCTGCAAAGTGTTTGTCAGAAGTCTTAAATGGTTGTAGATTTTGTGCATATAAATTGTTAGTGTAAAATTCGTAGTTGTTGTAGCTTTTATGTATTGAAAATTGTAAATAAACTATTTAATGACTATAAATTCCTATATCTGCAAGTTTTTGGTATGAATGTGAAAATGAATTTAATAATTTTCTAAAGTGTAAATAGAGAATAAGAGAGTTGTTTCTTGTATTATCTAAATCTTTTATAAAATGAGGGCTTGATGTTGGAAACAATTTTACAGTGACTAATTCTGTAGGATTTTGTGCAAATGAGCATAATCAGTTTCGTTTGAGCTGCATGTATGCATGGGTGCATTATTATGCTTTAATGTATGTAGAAAACAACTACTTATGCCCAATTTATGTTGGTCCATTGTTTTACTTGGTACTTTTTGAATAATCATATTCTTCTAAATTGGTAACAATAGTTTCTCTTGTTTCAACATTCATTATGTAATTCTCATGACTAAATCATTGGATTAATAATTTTGATTGAGAATTTTAATTGATGAATTTGGAAATGTTGTTGGGTCAATATATTTTGTGATTCCATTTCATAAACATATCATATTTATTAGATTTATTGATGAAGAGAGGCAGATTCTTCCCTCATTTACCTTGCTATAGGTAGGTTAATACCTATACATTTATATGTGATATTGATGATAGAAGCATTATAATTTTGTGGTTATGATATCAAGGGTTAATAAGTGGAGCTTATTTAGCCAAATATAGGAAATCAAATAGGTTGACCTAGCTTAATGTTCACACATGGAATTATGGTGGAATTCATTTCCACTCTTACTTAAATCTCATCTAGAAGTATGAGAAGAGCACATGCTATCATCTTTTAAACTTGAGAGGAAATGTGTTTTGGAATTGGTTTTAAGCGAAAGTTATCCTTGAATTCTTATGTGATATTCTTATATTGAAATAGATGAAGGGACATGATTACATGATGACTTAGTTAGTAATGTTACAAAAAAATAATAATGAGTATTAGTGATTAATGTAACCTCTACTTCTCTATATTATTAATGTTGGGTAAGGTGGGACCTTACATATGGTATCAGAACAAGTTACAATGCTAGGGCCTAATGGGCCAACATGCTTACTTGTAGGTTGATGATGTATGAATGTTGATTTTGCATGCATGTTGAGTTATTGGATATATTGACTTGGAAGAATTTTGGTTGCATAGAGGATATTATTATTATTATGCCATTTAGAAACTCATGAAAATAAAATTGATTTATTATATTCCTTTATATTTTTTTTAAGACATATTATTTGCAATATGTTAAAATGCTTAAAGACATGTTGGGAAAGGATGTGCTTGAGAAAGTTGGGGTTGAACCCAAGTATGTGAATGACTTGATTTTAAATCGATGAGTGACATAAGTGGAGTGCATGCATGGTTTCATATATGTTTAATGCATAATTTTCAATGTGATATGGGCTTAGTAGCCATCTTTACTAGCTGAAATCATATCTACCAAGAAAAATATTGGCTTAATATGGATTATAGTAGGATGACCTTTGTGTGCATGCTTTGGGAAGGAGTAACAATTGTAAGGTTGAGATTCCATTAACATGATGATTGAGCTCATCATGTTAATTTTGAATCTTTTCATACCTACACTAATGGAAACTTAACTAAAAGCTACCTTGAAGGATGACACTTTTAACTGTGAATGTAGATTCATGAGTAATGTATGTGCATTAATTATATGTGTTAAAATATGATTTTGGAATACATTCTTAATGAGAAAGAATGAAATTCCTCTAATTTTTTTGACATGATTTTGTATATTTTGGGTTGACAATATGCATCAAATAAATTTAAATTACTCAAATACTAGGTTGAGGTGTGACCTTCCTAATATACAAGAGGCTTAAATGACTAGTACATGAAGGATTATGGAAGCCATTTTAAGGAAAAATCGAAGGTTATGTTTTCCTTAAGCTAATGTATGGGTGTGGAATCCATACTAGCATATATCTATGAGAAAATGTATGGGTGTGGAATCCATATTAACATATATCTAGGAGCTAATGTATGGGTGTGGAATCCGTACTAGCATATATCTATGAGAAAATGTATGGGTGTGGAATCCATACTAGTATATATCTATGAGATAAGTAATGAGGTAAGGTATGGGTGTGGAATCCAAACTAAAATATATCTATGAGCTGATTAATTCTTCTGGTTAGAATATTTTGATGGAATCTCATAGACATGATTAAGGAGTGATTATGTGTATTTAAAGTTAAATGGATAGAGATTTGTAACATGAATTTTCTTGAGCTTTATTTTTATTACAAATGAAGATACTAAGATTGGTATACTGAACACCATTAGGTGGTTTAGAATGTTTGGAATAATTTATTTTGATATATGGAGTAAAGTGTGAACTAGATATCTATTCTCTACTATTGTAATACTTTTGTATGTTTTTAATTAGGTACAATTAAAATGATTTTCAAATTCTTGAAATGTAGAAAATATTATTGTGATAAGTTGATTAAATAAATTTTCTATTGGCTTAAGAAAAGTTAGATCTAGGAATGCCATCATAGTCTCTTTAATGATTTGATTAGTTGAATATTGGTTGAATTCTATTTAACCAAATTAATTAGAGAAATTATGAAGATTGAACTCATGTATTGCTCTAAATTATTGTTAGTTAGGTGATCGAGTCAAAATTCATATTGTTTATAAATTGTTAAGAGAATAACATGTTTAGAAGGTAAATGTTTTATATGGTAAGAACTTGTTTTATTTGAAATTAAAGAAAACGGCATGTGATTAATGAAAATCTTAGTTGAGTTATTGTTTTACAAGAATATGTGCATGTGATATTTTTTGAGGGATAAATTGAAGGAGAGTGAGATCACATTTTGATGAATTGGAATTCTTGCATGATTTAGAAGCCTAACATGATTGTATTGTATGTGGAATGGAAAATATTGTTGGATTTAGGAATTTTGTGTTGGGATGTATAGTTGTATGAGTATTTATTAGTCCTACAAAATGTTGTAATCATTTCAAAGGGTGGTAATTCTCCTTTAAAAATGTGTGTGTGTGGGTGGGGGGGGGCTTAACTTTAGGCTAGAAATTCCCTTGTGATAGTCTAACTATTATTTAGATTTAACAAGATTCATCACATTTTGGGAAATGTATGGTTTTCATAGCTTGTTGTTACGTACGTATCAATAGTAAGGAATAAGAAATGAAACCAAATGAATTGATTAATTATTGAATAGAAATCATGAGTGATTTCATAGTTGGAAAACAAATTGAATTAGAATTATCAAGGTAGATTAAATAATATAGATACCATATTTTCATAATTGTGAGAGTTGTTCTTGATTACAAGCCACTTTCAAAAAGATATCATTAATTTGCTTTCAGAATGAATATCGTCTAACAGAGATTCATAATTGATTCTCAAGTTAGAGAAGTGAATAATAATGAAGATTATGGAAACTAAGGGAATAATCTATAATACATAAGTGGGTCAATGAGGACTGTATTTAACCTTAGCTTGTTAGTTAAAAAAAAATGGTGCCTTGAACCTCAAATTGTGATTTTTCCTAAACAATAAATGTTTAGTAAACACTAAAGATAGATCCTAGATATTTTGATTGCAATGTTGTCTTATGGAATGACAAGGGGAAAATTGTATTGATAAGACATAAATCAAGTGTGATGTAAGAGTGGTTTTTATATATAACATCATTTTTTGTTACGTAATTTCACTGACAATTATATGTGGATGATTTTATTCTTATTGTATGCAAATTTGATTGTAATATATGGTGGACCATCATTTTTGTGTACAAAACCAATGTGTCATCTTGTTATGCAGGTAAATCCTCTCTGTGGACACAGACAATCCCTATAGCCCTAGAGTGGGTCTAGAAACAAAGGGACATGCTAAAGTGTTGATTCCTAATTATTGAATGAACAAGGGACATGGTAGATCGACCTACCTGAAATCCAACGCTGTCATTGTTATTGCAGTAGTGGTGGCCTCTCGCTCCTGCTTCAGCAAGTCACAATCCGTTCACCATTACGCTTGGATACCTGCACAAAGAACAATAAAACAAGAACAACATACAATATGACAACATTTCATTCATAACTGTTAACCAGTCAAAGAAGGCTAAACATATTTTGTTAAACAAGGATCGTAACACAACAGTGGAACCAAACAATAGTCATGTATATAATTGAATAGAAGGAAGAGTTAAAACCGATGCTTTGACATCGCGGTCTCGTCCAGCGGGGTTTAGGCAAAGCCCATCTGAGATGCTTGTCAGGGAATTCAGACAGGATGAAGGCATGGACTCAAGCTTCCTCAACGTAATTCCTTCTATCTTCTCTAGTCATTCAACAATAGTGTGTCTAATTCTTCAAGTTTAGCTAGCTTGTACTAAGAGATATAGCTTCTTTTATAGAGAAAAAAGAGGAGATTAGGATCCCTACAAAGGTGGGAGGGAGGCCTATCCTTTAGGTAGTTCCCATAAGAGGTGGAAATCATAAACATAAAGGAGGCAATATGTGGTCTATCAGTTCAACCACTCCCAATGACTCATCCTTGAGGTGGCTGGAGTGGAATATTTTCCTCTATTTTTGAAAAAAATTCCATAAATAGCTTGGTACGGGTTGCAAACCAGGATAGAGCACCAGTTGGCATGAGCCCAGTGTTAATTTCCTCTTCGGCATGAAGGCATAAATGATTACCCACACCAAGGAAAAAACAGGGGTTTTTGAGTCTCTGCTCAGGAAATTGTAAACAAGAGGAATGTTATTCTCATGTAAAGGGACATAATGATGGTTTTTGCAAGGCATGACACTGCTTATTGGTCACAGAAATGACCCTCCAATGGGCGAGATGGGGATTTCAGGGACAGTGAAAAAATGTTGTGTAACATATGCCCCCTAAAGCATGAGGTCCAAGGGAGAGGGAGGGGCGAAATGCTTTATGAGGACGTGTTCGAACCAAACACCGTTGTCAAAAAACCTGCAATTACAAATACAAATGATATCTCTGATACATGAAAATGTGGGATGGGCGTAGCCATCCATAATAGAGTATATATAAAAACTGAGATCCGAGGTATGGATGCAACAATCTAGCAGTAAGGATCAATCAAATAGACTCAGGTATGGTCAACCATCCAATCAAAAGAGTCATGTAATAAGTCATAATAATCCACCAACATCCATAGCTTGGATTTTATTAGACAAAATCTAGGGTCTTGCTCTCCATCTCGACCTGAACAAGTATAAATTCAAGCATGTGAATATATCAGCTGAAGTCGAACATGTAAGAAAATTACTTGCTTACTAGCTAATGATGAAAGATGTTAACAAACACGAGAGAAACCACCAATGATGACAATGGATATCAAGGTACAACTGGTACAATCCATAGAATGTGAACAGTGATCTGGCATCGAACATCCGCAAAATCACTCGATCGAAGGCCAATGATGTGGACGTTTCGTCGAATGCGAAATACCTACCATTCAGACATGCAGGCTCCAAGGTACCCAAATGGAGTCTCTAGATCAAACTCCTAGATAATGAGCTAAATTCGATAGGAAGTGACCTGATCAAAGGTGGGCCATAATGTTTCCCACATCATCGACATGAGACAGAGGAACATGATAATAGTGAATCAGGATCAACATAGAATCAAAGGGAGGTTGAAAGCTGCAGAGGAAAACTTCTCTTGAACATATCAGCAACACGACACTGGATTTGGCAGTATTTGACATCAAAGGATCTGAGGTCATGACTTTGTGGGAAGGAGAAAATGAGAGGTAAAAAGAGATTACCCAAATTCATGGAGGCAAAAATGACAAAATGATATTTCCCCAACCCGACACAAATGCAGACAAGTTCCATGTTCAAGAGTGACATACTGCCAACATAACTAAAACTTGGTTCCATTTTCGCCCACAATTTCTGGCGAGTACCCCAATTATTTTTTAAAACAAGCTTGAAGGGGAAATCATATGCTTGTGCTGTAAGTTTGTCCTTCGGACAAATCCAACCCAGTACATTTAATGAGCCCTAGGAAGGAGGAACTCAAGTAACGTCATGGCGATGAGATCCGATGTCATCAAGGTTTAACAATTTTGACAAAGAGAACTCAGCATATTTTCATGTTTAGAGAGTTTGAAAAGAAGGCAGAAAAGAAAACTCCATCATGGCCCTTTTCGTAAATAGTATCTCAGATTCGAAAAGGTAGAAAACAATATCTGAAAGAACCTCTTAGTTGCGATAGGCTAAGGTATTCCTTTTTCGTAAATAATATATCCCAGCCCGAAAAAGGGGTAAATGTATATTGAGTAGATATCATTTTGCAGCCATTTAATGAGTTCAAAATGACAATAATCTCGACAATATTTTCAATTTTAGAGAGTCAGAAAAGAGATGAAAGATGACCCCTCCTAGAGGAACGAGTGGTATTAAGGGTAGTTACTAGTTCTGGTAATGGTGAAATTGCTCAGAACAAGTAAAGTTCAAGAGGTTGGCTAACAAGACCACTCATTGCAGTGGTTCCTCAGGAATGGGTAAAACTACCAAGTGAAGGCATATGATTGGCCAAGAAGATAGTGACGGTGGAATGAGAAAACAAAGGGTCATCTGGAAAAATAGGATTATAAAATGGCAATCACAAGAGGTAAAATAGAAATGGTTTCATTTTTACACAAGCTTGAAATCAGGAAACTCCGCTTGAAACTAGTTTCATTTTTACACAAGCTTGAAATAGAAACAATCTATTCTTGAAATGTTTTGCATGCCCAGAGCATGGTGACTCAATTCAAGGTACATGCCCCCAAGCTTCAGTGCATTCACCGAAGTAGACTGCTAGTTATTGATAGGTGGATGGAATGAAGGTTCAATTATGAGATCAAGAGAAAGACTCGACTGGGATTTTACGAGATCATATCAAAAACTCGAATCGAATAGGAACGTGTTTCATTGTTTTAGCAAGGTTGACACATTAAAAGAACCATCCTCGTGACCGAATTAGTTTTTTAATGAGGTTGACATAGAATACGAACTATCCTCGTGACACCTTGTTTCATTTTTTTAAGGATCTTGACACAAGAAAACGAATTATGCTCCAACGAGCTTGTTTCATTTTTTACGAAGCTTGACAAAAGAAAATAAACTATGCTCCAATTACCTCATCATGTCGAATAAGAAGTCATGGCATCCAAGAGTTTCTCATCTGATGGGAGAACAATATCTCAGAAATAAGGACCCAATGCCCCCAACACACCATGCACAACGATGTTTTCACTGAATGCGAGCATGGGACAGGTAGCCACATAATTAACCTGCGGCGGGGAAGATACAACCAGTGGATAAAGACCCGAAAGGGGCGATGGTGGACCAGATGTCATGTCAGTACCAAATAAGGAAATTTGATTAATGGTCATGATCCAACCTTTGTGTGGAAAGAAGATCATACGAAAGAGGGAAGAGAAAACCACCCCCATGGCATAAGCATAATCGCATCCCAAGAGTAAATTAAAATCCAACGGACCTTGGACCACCATCTTGTCTATATAGGTAGTTTTTCCTCCCAAAGTAAAAGGCAACTTCAGAAGGATTCGTAACGATTGACTGGTTCCTCTGTTAAAAGCCAACAGATTCTGCGTAACAGGCATAAGCGGTGGAGAACCAAAAGCTTTCCAAGTAGTTAAAGATAGAATACTAATAGAAGCACCTTCATCTATAATCGTGCTAGGTACGACCATATCAAAGATCTGTACTGTGATCTCAAAGGGCGCATAAAAATGAAGGCGGTATCCTGCAAATCGACTCCAATCAAAGGAAGCGACCAAAATACTTGGAGGGGGCACCATAGAAATGAGATGGTCGTCCCTTGGTGTTATGGGAGTAAGGGGAGCATCCTCCTGGACCTCCATCATGGGAGCAGGAGGAGCAACTTCTTGAACTACAGGGACGGGAGAATCTCTCTCCAAGTTTGAAGAATGTAAAGAAACAGGAAGAACATGAGGTGGATGAGATCTACTCTAGATGGAAAAGACCTGATGAACCATAGGCTGAATCAGATCGACCAATTCCACAGTCAATTGTTGGTCGGGAATGGATTTGTGAATTTGAACTTCTGAGGGAGTGGGATCGACCTAAGATGAATCTTGATCAATCATAGAATCAACTAGCGGAGGAATCAAAGAAAGCTTCTGGTAACCAACCGGAAGTTAGGGTGAAGAAACAATAGGGTTGTCCAACACTCTCTTGGCTTCATTCATGTACGGACAAAGGCAAATGGGATGATGCCCTTCACACAACTTACAGGGATTGGTAATCTTACCCTGTTTCTTATGAGTCTTATCATAACTAGTTGAATATGTGCCACCAGTATGACTTCCAAAAACCAAAAGCAACGACAGACGACCATCGGACCATGCTTCAAGTACCTTGGGAATGCGAGGGCAATCTTGAAGAAGATGGTCACCTTTGCACAAAACGCAAGGGAATTTGACTTTCCATGGAAGATTGGATGGTTTATCAATGGAAGATGTTTAAGGTGCAATAGCCACAGAGCTGGCCTCTCTCTTAACTAAATTCTTCTTCTTCGTCTTCTTCTTCTTCTTCTTAGCCACTTGGTTACCAGAATCCATACTTTCACCAGGCGAAGCAGAAGAGGAGGATGAAGAAACATGTGAAGAAGTGGAGAGGTCCACCTTAGAATCAACATGATGTTGTTCATGTGGAGGGGGATGGTTGTACAGAGGGTGGAATACTCGAGACCACAAAGGTGGATAATAACCACACAGGAAAACTAACAGTTAACCCTAGAAGGGACAATGTTGCCATAACATTCCCAAAATTAGGAATAAGGTCAAGGATTCCCTTCGGAGGAGACTCCTTGGTTGGTAAACTCTGGAAACATTGCCATTGGAAACAACAGTAAAAAAAAATACTAAGGAAGATAACTTTAACCAGGAATATTTCATGGGAAGTTAATATTTTAAAACACTGAAACAAAAATACTTCATTTCATATTTTAAGAGTCGAGAAATAGGAAAAAGGTGACTCTATCACATTTAGGTTGAAACGAGCATGAAAGGAAAATTTCTCGATGATCTATTCTCTTTTTAAAGAGTCATGAGAAGATCAAAATGACTACTCTAGAAAACTAAGCAAGAGGGTATACTAGGTTTCCGTGAACTTCCATAGACACCTTGGTGATCAAATGAAACAGAAATGACCAAGGACTTGACGTACATGCAGGTAGTCTCCCCGAATGCTATGTTCAGTGTATCATGGTTATAAGGCGGCAGACATCGGCTTCCTATGGATAAAAGGATTGCAACCTAGAGGGGTATCCCTTTATATACTCGACGATATGGGGAGCACAAGTCCATACTAGTGCCGTCTAAAGCTAGATGGTGAATGACAACTACTAGGTTTTAAGACACCGGAACACGTCTCTAGCCTAGACCACTAAAAATGTTTCGTTAGGTTTCAATGCTTCCTTATGTTAATTAAATAAGTTTTAAAGTTGATCTTGGATTACATTTCACTTTTAAGGTCCTATCGATGTTGGATCTCAAAAATCCCTAAATGCAAGCTACATGCAAATGAACATCATTTCCGATTCAACAAATGCTAGTTATGAGAAGGATAGAGATATTTCAAACAAAAAGAAAACAATGAGATTATGTGAAGAAATCCAGTAATGCATCTAACAGAATATGAAAATGAAACTCTTTCCTAGATAATCAGATGCTAGTTATGCAAAAGAGTATTTCACTTTCAATGCAAAGAAAGAATGAAAAATATGTTTTTTTATTTTTCAATGAAAAGAAGTACATGATGCACTAATTACATGAAAAATGAAAAAAAACACTAGCTTAAGTGTTGTGTATGAATCTAAATTAAATGACTCAATAAAACATGAAACAAACACAAGAAATCACCCAAACTAATGTCGCAATATTTCAAACCAAGAGAAAGTTTTCAAAATGATCTAAAACAAGCAATGTAATATATGCTTGGAGAAAAAGGGCAAAGAACCAATCAAGAAAACAAAATGTCTCTACAACCAAGGCAATCACTGAAAGGATCAAGAAAACTAAGTGCAATCAAGCCACAAATGGGACTAACAACAATCAAACCAACTCGATTTTCGAATAGAAGGCTCAGTGCATAAGGACACCTAGAAACCTTAAGGTCTCAACTGAAACTGATAAGAAGATGGAAAAAAAAATAAGAAAATAAAGTCGACAACAATTAAAACAATCCCAAAGGCAAAATCATGCATAAAAAGTAACCCAGAAACAAGCACAATTGACCAAAAGACTCATCAAGGAGGTCAAACCAATTCCTATAGGGATTGGTGCGATTGTAAGGCTGTAATCTGTGCCATAAAGGGGTTGGTGTGACTGCAAAAAGAGCAACCTGTGCCAATTGGTGCGACTATTCAGATAAAAACCACGCCAGGCCAACTAACTATGAAAAACAAAAACCTTATGAGCAGAGGTAAATCTTGACACTCTGGAGCTAAACAGAAGATGAAAAACTAAACAAGCAAACCAGAAAATACAGATAAAAAAAATCAATAATTAAAACTGACTCAACGAAATGAAACAACAAACTCGCATTGATCCTTAGTGGAGTCGCCAATTTTTTTATCCTCTCTACAGACAAAGACGATCCCTCTAGCCCTAGAGTGGGTCTAGAAACAAAGGGACACGCTAAAGTGTTGCTTCCTAATTATTGAATGAACAAGGGACATGGTAGATCGACCTACATGAAATCCAACGCTGTCGTTGTTGTTGTAGTAGTGGTGGCCTCTCGCTCCTGCTTCGGCAAGTCACAATACATTTGCCATTATGCTTGGATACCTACACAAAGAATAAGAAAACAAGAAAAACATACAAGATGACAACATTTCATTCAGAACTATTAACCAGTCGAAGAGGGCTAAACATATTGTGTTAAACAAGCATCATAACACAACAATGGAACCAAATAGTAGTCATGTACATAAATGAATAGAAGGAAGAGTTACAACCGATGCTTTGACATCATGGTCTCCTCCAGCGGGGTTCAGGTAAAGCATGTCTTAGATACTCATCAGGGAATTCAGACAGGATGAAGGCATGGACTAAAGCTTCCTCAACGTAATTCCTTCTATCTTCTCTTGTCATTCAGCTATAGTATGTCTAATTCTCCAAGTTCAGCTAGCTTGTACTAAGAGAGATGGCTTATTTTATAGAGGAAGAAGAGGAGGTTAGGATCCCTACAAAGGTGGGAGGGAGGCCTATCCTTTAGGGAGTTCCCATAAGAGGTGCAAACCATAAACCTAAAGAAGATAGTCTATGGTATATCAGTTCAACTACTCCCAATGACTCATCCTCGAGGTGGTTGGAGTGGAATCTCTTCCTCTATTTTTAAAAAACAGTCCATAAATAGCTTGGTGTGGGTCATAAACAAGGATAGATCACCAGCTGGTGTGAGCCCAGTGTTAATTTTCCCCTTCAGTGTGAGGGCATAACTATTTACCCGCTCCAAGGCAAAAACAGGGGTTTTTGAGTCTCTGCTCAGGGAATCGTCAATAAGAGGAATGTTATTCTCATGTAAAGGGACACAATGATGGTTTTTGCAAGGAATGAAACTAATTATTTCTCACAGAAATGACCCTCTAATGGGCAGGATGGGGATTGCAGGGACAGTGACAAAATGTTGTGTAACACATCTACTTATAGCTTGTCAAGTTCAAAATACTAAAAAACCAAGAAGATGACACATGTAGGATTCATATAGACTATGAGAAATAAAAACATGTAGAATATAAAATTATTATAGCTAAATTAAGTAGATTTCATACCAGTTACATAAAATAGTATTTTGATATGGTACTATAAATTGCATGGCTGGTTTTGATATAGAAATGTTTGGTATTTTATATCAAAACATGCCTAATATGGCATGGATATCTTTTCTACTTGATTAAGAATGGTATGTTTAGTTTTCATAGAGTTGTTTCCAATTTATAAAACGTTAAACTATGGATTGGCATGCAGAAAAAAATATATCAAATACATATACATAAGGTTAACAACTTATTGATAGGAGAATCGAAAAGAAATAAGTATCTTATGACAGTAGGAAAAATTTCAGGTCAAGTTTAGCCCAAGAGGGGGAGTATGTAGTGTCCCTTCTTGGTGAGATAGCTTTGATGAAACTTAAAGATGGTGATTTTGATATAATGATATAATATTATGCATGACATACTTATGTACATTATTATATGATATAGACCTGGCTTGGGTCACTTGGTTGTTGTGTTCTTATGATAATATATATTTTTGTGTGTATAAGAATTGATTTTTGTTAAGAGCATATTAGCAATGTTTTCTCTTTTGGCATCCAATTTTGGACATAGGTGTATGACATGGTTGGTGATTGAGGATTGAGACACAGATCCATGGATGATCATGGTTATGTGGAACATATGGGTAATTATGATTTATGGATGATACATAATTTGTATGATTATATGTCTGTAATATCTTACTAAGCATGATGTGATAGGGGACTTGGTCATTTCCAACAAGGATGCTTGAATTATAAATGACTGCGGAATTCATTTCTCCAAAACTGAAATGACTTTGGAAGTCATGGACAATATTTGGTAAAATGTGAGTAAGTTAATTATGAAATTCATTTGATTTCTTTGATCTATGAGATTGTGATGTGTGTGGGTCTTGGAAGAAGACCTTGCCAACAAACCTTCAGATGGGTATGAGCTCACAATCAGTACCTTAAGGTGAAACATAGAGTTTCAAAGCAGAGTGTATGAGAATCAATGGAAATTATGGCGCAGAGTCCTAAATCCATGAAATATAAAGACACAGGGTCTTGGATATATAATAAAAGGATTAGGGCACAGAGTCTCAAATTTGTGAAATATAAATACATGGAGCCTTGGATCTATAATGAAATTTTTAGCACACAGAGTCCTAAATATTTTAAAAATATCAAGGTGTGGAATCTTGGATCTTTAGAGTAGATCAGGACACGAAGTCCTCAATCTACTAAGGCATGAAGATGCATGCAATAGGGGTGCAGAATCGCTATTCTGTGGAAGAAAAATACCACTCATGGGAAACTCAGGGATGAGTTTCCTTAAAAAATATCATTCTTGACAATTTTGGAGTGAATTTTTAAAAACAAAAAATCAAGTCTAGCATCTCAAGTATGGCTTTCCAAAAATAGTAAATCACCTCCAATCAATGGGTAATAAAGTTTACTTGAAGTAAAATCACTCAACTTATCATTGATCAATATTAGTAGTTCAATGTTGAATTAATACTCAATATTATTAATATTATTAATATTATTATTATCTTTTATGAGACTATTATATTACTATTAAAAGGGAATTATATCTCCTCAATCACTTGGCACCTCTCACCTTGATGATTATCATGGCACTATGTAACTCTCTTTCTCTCTCTTTGAATTATACATTACACTCTCTTTCATGCACTCATCAAAGAATGGCATATTCCTCTTACACTCATTAAAAACATGTTATAAAATATTCCTCTTATGCTCTCTTTAATGCATATGTTACACTCTCCTTAACTAAGGCATGCATACCTATCCTTAATGGCATGGGTTACACTACTCTAAAAGGAATACAAGGCATGCATATTACTCCTCTTTTATGGCAAGAATTTGTTGCTCTTCCTATATGTGTGCCTCATGTATTCTCACTTGGGGGAGGTGCATTGTGATACCAAGAGTTGGAGAGATTTGAAAACTATTATGAGAGGGAGAGAATTTGAGAGTAGTCAATTTCTTTTGAAATGAATTTGAAATTCCTAAACTAAATTACTAAGTAGCTCTACATGGTGGAGCTGACCATGAGTGGTATTGAGAGGACGTGAAACTTGTCTTCCTCAAATTGCCTTGTATATCTCTCTACTGTTATATTTTGGTACTGCTTGTGAGCTCTTACATCTCGTGGGTTCCAGGGGGAGAAGTTCTCCTTGGATATGGTTGGGTGGAAAACCAGATGGTTCAAATGAGTTGGTTAAGGGATCAAAGATGGATCATATTCTCAACGATTGGAGATGAATTATAATTTTTATTATCCTAAAATTGTAGTATAGCTTTAGAATAAAATAAAAAGCATAAATTTAAATTGTTGTAAGAATCAATTTTTTGTTTAAGCTTATATTATCTAGAATCTTATTGGCTAGTTGAAAAATAAGACTAAGAGTGGCCTATATGCATATATGTTTAGATCTCATGATGCTAAGGAATTAATATTTGTGTAGTTTATTGTACTAATCTTGGTATTGTAGCATGTGATAAAGGAAAGCCAAATATTGATGAAATTAATTAAGAAATTCCAAAGGAATAGGGTAAGAGTTTCATGAGTTATGGTTTTGTTTCACGTAATTAGAGGCATGTTTTAGAAAGGGTTTCAAGAGATTTTGTAAAGTGTTTTACAAAATCCCTGAATGGGAAATGCAATAATTATTTTTAATCATTATGCATGGATAATTCTTAACTTTCAGCCTACCATAGTAGGAAATGGATGCATAACCAAAATATACTTGGAGGATTCACTGGATCAACCCTTAATGTAAAAAATGAAAAAAGAAAGAAAGATGGAAACCAAGAGTTTCAAAGAGAATCATTGAGGTAATTATCAATAAATATGTATTGCAATAGGTCAAGATGTTTGCCATGTGTTTGGAAGAATGATTGATTGAAAATAATGTTGGATTAATCTCAAAGCCCTTCAATTCACTTATAGTGGATGAAATGATTTTGAAAAGAATTTAGATTATACATAAGTAATTATGATTTAATTAAATGTTGTTATTTGTTTTATAGAGCTGTATATTCAAGCTTGCATGTCATCTGTTTGACATAATTTATAAATGAAATTCATGGAGTCAACATATTTTCTATTTAAAAAAAACAATACAGGCATGGTTCGTATTGATTCAGGACAACATCAATGGTTATCCGTGCCTAATGGACATGTAACCCATGATTTGATTCCAAAAAAAATGCTTTTCAGAGCCCAGATCATAAATCTGGGTGATTTTTAGATTGTTGTTTTCATTTATGTGCGCCTGTTGTTGAGTTTTTAAAGAAAAGCTAAGATTTGTTTTTCCCTGTTTTAAGATGCCATCATTTAAAGTTTCAATTTCTGAATTTTATGAGATAAACAGGTTGAAGAATAATATTAAATTGATTGTTGCCAAGTGTTTGACAAAATTTCTCAATGGATTTTGATTGCATGCCTGAAAAGTGTTTTTCATAAGGGCTCAATGAATGTAGATTGCATGTCTGCAAAGCTTTTTTTCAGAAGTATTGAATGGTTGTAACTTTTGTGCATATAAATTTTTAGTGTAAAAGTCTTAGTTACTGTAGTTTTTATGTACTAGAAATTATAAATAAAATATTCAATGGGTGTAGCTTCTGATGACTGTAAGTTTTTGGTATGAATGTTAAAATGAATTTAATAATTTGCTGAAGTGTGAATAGAGAATAAGACAATTGTTTCTTGTATTATCTAAGTCTTTAATAAAAAAGGGCTTGTTGTTGGAAACAATTTTACAGTGACTAATTCTGTAGGATTTTGTGCAAATGAGCATAATTAGATTCGTTTGAGTTGGATGTATGCATGGGTGCATTATTGTGCTTTAGTGTCTATCGAAAACAACTACTTGTGCCCAATTTATGTTGGTCCATTATTTTACTTGGAAATTTTTGAATAATAATATTCTTTTGAATTGGTAACAATAGTTTCTCTTGTTTCAACATTCATTATGTAATTCTCATGATTGAAAAATTGGCTTAGTACTTGGGATTGAGAATTTTAATTGATGAATTTGGAAATGTTGTTGGGTCAATATACTTTGCGATTCTGTTTCGTAAACATATCATCATACTTATTAGATTTACTGATGAAGAGAGGAAGATTCTTCCCTCAGTAACCTTGCTATAGGCAGGTTAATACCCTTACACTTATATGTGATATTTATGATAGAAGAATTATAATTTTGTGGTTATGATATCAAGGGTCAATAAGTGGAGCTTATTTAGCCAAATATAGGAAATCAAATAGGTTTACCTAGCTAAATGTTCACACACAGAATTATGGTGGAATTTAATTCCAGTCTTACTTGAATCTCATCTAGAAGTATGAGAAGAGAACATGCTATCATCTTTAAAACTTGAGAGGAAATGTGTTTTGGAATTGGTTTTAAGGGAAGTTTATCCCTATATTCTTATGTGATATTCTTATTATTGGCTTGTGATCACACATAACATGGAGAAGTGGTCCCTATAACGAAATCACAGGGTAGAGGCAGAGAAGAAGTTACCATTAGCGAAGAAAAAGGCAGTAGTGAAATAGTTAAGAAAGAAAAAAAGCAAGGGCAGAGTCTTGAACGAGATTGGGTCAATTTGTGCATGTGTTCAAGATGATTCGTGAGTGCTAAATTAGGTCAAGTCTTTAACGTGGGGCAAGTATTCCACGAACAAATAAGAAATGACCGGGTGCAACCAAAGAGACAAGGTTGGAAAACCATAGTAAGCGAGCAGTGAGGACCATTGGATCTAAGTTACGATCAACGATGGAGATTCAAATCACAAGCGAAGATCGAAAATTTTTCAGGATGGGCACAAGGTTAAATGTTAAAATGAGAAAAATGTGATTTGCAGTGAGGTGGGACCCATTCACCCATGGCACGCATATAAACCTTACTTGTTTCCCACACTTCGTAGCCCATAGGTTCCTAACCTTACCTCTTAAGGCTTACGCCAAGCCTTTTTTTTCTACCGATGCGATGAAGCGGGACCCACCATACCTTATTACATTATCAAAACCACATGAAAAATCTTGTATCCACCTTAAACTTTACCTTTATCCTTTATTCCGCTTTATCTTTATACTTTTCCTTTTTTCACCATTATATAATTGTTTCATCTCTGATTTTCTCCATTCCACGATTGCGATTAAAGTGGGGCCATTCTCCTTTACACGTTACCCTTCCCCCACCATCCATCGCATTTCACAAAATTAAAACTTATTCAATTCTCTCAAACGTTAAAACCTACGATTGCCGATGTGCGATATCGCATCACACAGTTTTTAAATTTCCATTTGAAATGCATGCAACCTATTTTGTTTAACTTGCAATGCGGTCGAGTCCCACCTTTCCTCCACATCATTTACCTTTGCCCCCGCACTTCGCACTTCACTTATTTTAGTGTTTACCACCTTTGCTTATGGCTAAACCTTAAGTTTTGCGATCTGCGGGCTGCGGTCTGGTCCCAAGTCTACCACGTCACCTCCTTCCTCCCCACGCTTCGCACTTCACTCATTTTAGAGTTTATCTTTACTGCTTTGTGGTAAAGAGTTGTGATTAAAACATGGTTTGGCCCCACCATAATACTTTGCTTACCTCGAATACGCCATTCCTTCACTATCGTTCCCATTCCATTGCTTCATGCTATCATCCTCTTGCCACGTCACGTCTGTACTTCACATCGCATCGTTGATTCCATTTCTTATAACGTAAAATGTAAAACATGCAAAGTGCAGGGTTGCAATGCAGCTTTCGAAACTGAAGTCCAGAGATTTTCAAGTTTGGATATATGGGTTTTTTACGATGTTTTGTTTAAAAATGGTTGAGTCTGGTCCCACGTTACCTGCCATGACATTTCCTTCTCCTCATCACCCTCCACCTTTCCTCCATCTCCAATCACTGCCTCCTCATCTAACAGTCCTTGTTTCATTTCACACTCCCCGCAGCTTTCAAAATTTAACTAGTGGGGTGTCTAAAATGGTTGGCATCCATTGCCACCCACCCCTCCACATGTCATCCTCTTGTCATTTCACACACCCCCTCTTCGATAACTCTTACCACTTGAGACCCCCTTCGAAATCTGTTTCCTATTTTGCAATTCAAAAACACTGCATGGGATTTTGAGGTGGAACATGAAGTTATGGTTTATGCAATCTGCTCAGGAGATCTCTGCTAAAGAACCAGGTGAGCGCAGTACTACAGGTCTCCTTATAATGGATTAAGTGGAAATCACCAGACTAAGGGAGTGGAGGTTTGTAAGAAATAGATCGAATCATAAAATGACACTCAACATGTCCACCTACAACTGCTCCTTGCCATACTATCTTGAAGGCTCCAATTATTGGCCTCAATGGGTGACCATGTCCTTTTTTTTTCTGGTTTAATTTTGATGATTTTGCTGGTGAAATCTAAATTTTACCCCATTCCTGTTTTAATTCTCTCAGTACAGAAGTAACTGCTCAATGTACGCACTGTAGTTAGGTAGGATGTTTTGATTTCATAGATATCAGTCGATCATAAATGATTAAGTACCATAGAACCTCAAGGAGAACTCTATATCTAGTAAGTTCTAAGATGAAAGTAGGTTTCTAGAATTTGGAAGAATTTTGCTGTAGTTTTGTATGATTGCACTCCTTGTTCTCTAAGATACATATTTGGGAGAGCTGTTTAAAATTAATATGATACAAAGCTATTATTTTGATTCCAGATGGAGCAATGATTAGTGTTATGAAGTTAAATCCTCTTCGCAGATAGAGATGATCCCTCTAGCCCTAGGGTGGGTCTAGTAACAAAAGGAAATGCTAAAGTGTTTCTTCCTAGTTAATGAATGAACAAAAGACATGGTAGATGGACCTACCTTGAATCCAATGCTGTCAATGTTGCAGAATGAGTAGTGGTCTCTCGCTCTTGCCTTGGCAAATCATAATCTGTTCACTTTCATGCCCAGATACCTGCACATAGGAAAAAGAACAAGAACAACGTATGATAGAATAGTTTCATTCAAAACTATTAACTAGTCAAATAAGGCTAAACATATCGCATCAAATAAACATCATAACACAATAGTGGAACCAAAAATTAGTCATGTATATTAATGAGTAGAAGGAAGAGTACAACCGATGCTTTGATGTTGCCATCTCCTCTAGCGGGGTTCAGACGATGCACGTCCCAAACATTGGATAGGGAATTCAGACTCAAGCTCTCTTAGAATTCATCGACTCGAGCTCTCTCAACACAATATTTCTTACTCTATCTTCTCTAACAGCTTAGCTATAGTATAATTATCCTAGTTCGGCTATTCAGTTGTTCAGCTAGCTTCTACTAAAAGACATAGTTTCTTATATAGAGGAAAGAGAGGAGGTTGGGATCCCTACAAAGGTGGGAGGGAGTCTTATCCTTTAGGAGATTTCTAAGGGAGGTGGAAACTAATAAATAAAGGAAGGAGTCTGTGGTTGTTTCAGTTCAACCACTCCCAATGATGCATCCCCGAGGTGGTTGGAATGGAACCTCCGCCTCTATTTTAAAAAAAAATTCCATAAACAGCTTGGCGTGGGTGTCTAACTAGCATAGAGTTCCAAGTGGCGAGCTCAATTTTAAATTTCCTGGTCGGTGCGAGGGTGTAACTAGATACTCACACCAACGAAAAAATAGGAATTTTCGCAGCTCTGCTTAGGGAAATGTCAACAAGAAGAATGTTTCTTTCATCAAAAGGGATGCAAGGATGGTATTTTCAAAGCATGACACTGCTTGTTGGTCACATAAATGACCCTCCCATGTGCGAGTTGGGGATTTCAAGGATAGTGAAAAAATGATGTGTAACAGATGCCCCCTAAAGCATGAAGTTTGAGAGAGAGGGAGGGGTGAAATGATTTATGAGAACGCGTTTGAACCAAACACTGCTGTCGGAAGACCTGAAATTACAAATACAACTAATATCCGTGATACATGAATCATGTGGCATGGGCGCAACCATCCATAATAGAGTGTATAAAAACTGAGATCTGAGGTATGGACACAACCATCCAGCAGGAAGGATCAATAAATAGACTCAGGTATGGTTACAGCCATCCAATAAAGAGAGTCATGCAATAAGTCATAATGAACCACAAAAATCCATAGCCTGGAGTTTATCAGACAAAACCCAGGGTCTTGCACTCCATCTCGACCCAAACAAGTACACTTTCGAGCATGCGAATGTATGAGCTGAAGTCGAACATGCAGGAAAATCGTCTGATTACTAGCCAATGATGAAAGATGTTAACAAATACGAGAGAAACCACTAATGATGACGATGGCTTTCAAGGTACAAAAGGTACAATATACGAAATGTGAAAAATGATCTAACGTCAAACATCCACGTAATAACTCGATCGAAGGCCAATAATGTGAACCTTGTGTCGAATACGGAAAACCTGCCATTGAGGCATGTTGGCTCCAAGGTACCAGAAGGGAGTCTCTAGATCAAATTCCTAGATAATGAGTTGAAGTCGACAGGAAGTGACCTGGTCGAAGGAGGGCCATAATGTTTCCCACACCATTGACATGAGACAGAGGAACATGATGAAAGTGGATTAGGACCAACAAGAGATCAGAGGAAGGTTGACAACTGCAGAGGCAAACTTCTCTTGAACATATCAACAATATGACAATGGAATTGGCAGTATTTGACATCAAAATATTTGAGGTCATGATGACATGGCAACGAGCAGATGAGAGGTCAAAAAGAGATTACCTAAACCCATGAAGGAAAAAATGACGAAATGAGAGTCCCCAACCCAGCACAAATGCAAACAAGTGCCATGTTCAAGAGCAACATACTGCCAACATAACTAAAACTTGGTTCCATTTCCCCCCACCATTTCTGGCGAGTACCCAAATTATTTTTTAAAACAAGCTTGAAGGGGATAGCATATGCTTGCACTGTAAGTTTTTCCTTCAGACAAATTCAACCTAGTACATTTTACGAGCCCTAGGAAGGAGGAGCTCGAAATAAAATCATGGTGATGAAGTCCAATGTCATCAGGGTTTAATGAGCCTGACAAAGGAGAACTCGACATCTTTTCATGTTTAGAGAGTTTGAAAAGAAGGTAGAAAAGAAAAACTCTAGCAGTCCCTTTTCGTAGGTAGTCTCATAGATCCAAAAAGGTAGAAAACTGTGTCTGAGATAACCTCTTAGTCGCGATAGGCTAAGGTATTCCTTTTTCATAAATAATCCATCCCAGCCTGAAAACAGGTTAAACGTATACTAGATAGATATCGTTTCGCAGCCATTTAACGAGTTCAAAATGACAAAAATATCAACAATATTTTCAATTTTAGAGAGTCAGAAAAGAGCTGAAAGATGACTCCAGTAGTGAATTTTTCGTGTTTTTACCAATTCCAAAAAAGTATAAAATATAACCGGTTACTTCGTCATTGTCACATGAAAAACCTATTTATGCACAAGAGAAATGTGTAAAATCCATTTCTCGAAAATAATATAATAAAATAATCGAAAAACATGCCTTAAAACCTAATTAGGGTTGTGAAAAAGTTATAAAATACCCAAAATGGTAAAAATAATTACTTTTCACTTTTTACCTCTTGTGGAGCAATAGTTATCCATTTTACTATGCAATCTTGTGACAAAAATAGCGGCCAATCCAACAGATCAATCGCAAATCCATCAACTCCAGGTAAGAGATGAGATCCCTCTTGTCATTTTAAGTCATTTCTTGCTTCCTGAAATTTTCAATCTCGAATTTTGGGTGAGGAAATGTAAAAATTAGGGCTTCGCGGTTGGTGCGGGTTTCGGGCATGGAGTCGTGACAACTGCCTAATTTTTAACACTAGGGCGTGCCCATTGGCATGAATATTTTGGAAAAAATCGCGCCAACGGCGCAAACCATTTCTAGCAAAAAATTCTCATCAAATACCCCAATTTTTTACAGATTTAAGGTTCAAGATTGACCAATACCACTCATGTGTATGTGTTTGCAGGTAGAAAGAGGAAAAATGGTCATTGAATGGAAAGAACAGGAACATAGCGAAGAAGATGAGTTGGCCATGGAAAATGAGGGAGTCATGGAAGCTCTCAGAAACTGTGGTCTGAAAAAATTCTTCCAAACACCATGTCTTCAATCCCAACTAGAATTACTACAGTATCTGGTCAGTATATGGGACGAAAATCAAGAGAAGTTCATCCTTCGGGATCAAGAACTTGAGATTGATGTCTCTGACGTGTACTTCATCATAGGATTATCGTAGAGGGGTGAAACAACAATCCTAACCGACACCTGGCCCTGCATGGAAAACATGACCATGGTGATAGACAGGGTATGTCGAGGAGCACATAAAGGATCAGGTAGCGAGAAATTTGATATACAAACTATCCCAGATTTGACACTACACATGGTGCTACATACCATTACATGGGTTGCAGGATCATAAGCACCGCACGAAGAAACAAAGACACAGTTTCTTCAGCCGATTGGCACGAAGCAAGTGTAGGCATTTCTTCGACCCATTTGGTGAATTATTCCATGGCTACGATAATATAAGCATGCCCCCCGGCTGATTGAGGGTTACACATCATAAAATCGATGCCCCACTTCACAAAGGGACCAACGATAATGACAAGATGAAGAGGAACAGGTGGTGCACGCATCTTGCGTTGATAAATTTGGCAATCATGGCATTTACGAACTGCGACAATACAGTCTTTGAAAATAGAAGGCTAAAAATAACCAGCAAGAAGAATATTTTGTGCAGTAGCATAACCAGACATGTGACTGCCACAGGCACCACTATGACAATAAGTCAGAGCTTTCTTAGCTTCCTCGAGAGTCAAACATCATCGAAGAATGGAATCGACTCCAATACGATAGAGAGTATCTCCAACTATATGATAAGGTTGTGACTGATGGCGGATGCATCGGAAGGCATCCTTCATTAACTCAGATCTAAAATATGAAGTTTGGAGATAGACGATGATATCACCGTACCATGGATCATGGGAGATAATCAAGAAAAGAGAATCTTCTGGAATGATGTCCTCAGAATGAGAAGGAGTAGAGTCGGAAGGGAGAGAACAAAGTAAATCAACAAAGACCAATGATCTCTTAGATTTGGCAACAGTAAATTCCAAATCAAACTCTTGGAGGATGACAATCCACTTTGACTATTCCCCCCCAGCAATTGTCAAGACAATATTTAGGTCATGGGGTTGCATTCAGAAATCATCATCACTGTACGCAAAAGAATATAATGACAAAAACGTTGAACAACTTGAACAATGGCCAACGCTAAATTCTCGATGTGGGCATAATGCGTTTCGGGGTCAAGAAGGTTACGAGACAAGTAATAAATAACATGCTCATGATCGTCATCATCGTCTTGTACCAAAACCATGGCGATCATTCTGAAAGCAGAAACCAAATAAAGGGAAAAATAACTATGATAATCTGGAGGGCGGAGGAGAGGAGAATTGACCAACAATCTTTTCAACGCATCGAAATATTTCTGAGTGATATCATCCCAGTAAAAAGGAACACCTTGATTTAACAATTGTGTGAATCCTTTAGCTACTTCAACATAGTTAGGTATAAAATGATGTATAAAATTAGCTTTCCCTTGTAAAATCTACAACTGATGCAATGAGGAAGGAGAGGGGAGATTGATAATAGCCTCAACCTTGAGAGGATCTAGGCGAATCCCATCTTTGGAAATGATAAAACCCAACAGTCTACCGGAATCGAAGTAGAAAACACACTTGTGTGGATTAAGCCAAACATTATAGTGCCTACAGTGAAGAAAAATATGACGAAGATGGTCAGGATGATCCCTACACTCAGCTAAATGAGTGGGAAGGTCATCCAGATAAGGTTGAATGATGTGATGAATATCATGAAAGGCATAAGATATCGCGTGTTGAAATGTGGCCCCGACATTATTCAAACCAAAGGGAAGCTTCTTATATGCAAAGGTACCCCAAGGATAGATGAAGGCAGTATTGTGTTGATTAGTCGAGAGAATGTTGAACTGATTATAACCCAAAAAACCATCCATAAGAGAAAATATCTCACTCCCGGCATAGTCATTAATGATTTGATTGATGAAAGGAGTAGGATAATTATCCTTAGGACAAGCTCGATTGATATCATGATAGTCTACGAAGACACGAATAGTGCCCTATTTCTTGTCTATAGGAACAATATTAGAAACCCATTCTGTCAAGGGAATCAGATAAATGAAACTAGCTTTGAGAATTTTTTCCACTTCGGCCTTAATGGTAGCATCTTTCCTGGGATGCACCGGATGAAGATGCTGACGAACAGGGTTCGAACCGGGGTAAGTAGGAATCTCATGTACCATGATGCTAGGATCAATGCTGGGAATTTCTTCATAGGACCATGCAAATAAATCACGAAATTCGCGAAAGCCTAGTATAAATTTTTACTTCATTCGAAGAACAAGTAACCCAACATGGATGTTCTCGATGATTCCCGGTTTAATGGAAATGTAAATATTCATCATCTGAGTGATGTTACTTGAGTTACCTTATGAAAAAACTTCACGGACTTGAACAGGTGTTTGAAGTAGAGGAGAAGGAACCTGAGAGGAAAAATGCTCAAGACAGGTACACATGGCTCTGAGGCTTGGTAGAAACAAGGAATGATGATGATGATCATCCCATGGCAGATCATCGAGAGACAGAGTTTCCACAATAGCTTCATCGGAAGGAAACACTTCTTTCAAAGGATTTGGTGAATCAAAATCACCAAGCCAAGGGGATTGAGAATATATGTAAAGAATCACGCTCGAAGGAGCAGAATAAAAGGACGAAGTGTCTGATGCAGCAATGAGTTCATAATAATTAATCTCAATCAGACTCAATGGCATCGAATCCCTGAACGAATCGATCTATTCAGGAGAAGGGATAACCCAAGGGTCATCGATTCGAGAAATCATGTTGACCTGAACAATATTCGGTGGTGGAAGAGGGAAAACACCCATGAGTTCAGGATCCTTGAAAAGGCCTGGTCCTATGCTCTCGTAGGGAGTAGGAATATTTTCCACATACAGAACGTTGTTCTTGGAAGAAGTGAAAAAAGAAAATTGATCAATAGTAATAATCTTTCCTTCGTGTGGGAAATTCAAAACATGAAAGAGAGTGGATGGAACACACAGCATGGCATGAGTCCAACTGCGACTGAGGAGAATATTATAATTGTGTTTTGCATCAATGAATTTGACCTCGACATTGACTATCTTCCCTTCTAACGTGATTGGTAAACTAGCGAGAACACCAAGAGGTTTAGATTCTCTTCCATCAAATGCTTCAAAGGCATTGGGTGATGAGGTAAGAGCTGGAGAGCCAATGGCTTTCCAATAAGTATATGAAATAACACAAGTATATGCACCCTCATCTACGACAGCCTGGTGAATATTCAAACCATTTATACCAACTTGAATGATGAGTGCAATTTGGTGCGGGAGTTGCGGGAAATTTTTTTCTAAATCGAAAGCAAGCGAGCTAGTATCGACATGATCAATCCCACCTATTGTATATAGAAAAGCTTTCCATTGCAAAGTAAAACTTTGAAGTACTTCTAACACAGACATTATAGATGGTGCCTGAGCCAAATCCTCAGCAATACTGTAATGCTGAGCGGCACGGGCATTAGGATTGTATGAAGACTTACGGAGCACACCTTTGGAAGGTGGTCGCACAATGGATTCGATGCTAGGCTGTTCAATCTCAAGAGGGCTAGAAATAGGAGGAGGAGGAGGACCATCAGCAATCTCTTTTCCCCCCTGCCTGACGTGAACCAGAATAATCTTTTGATCGAGTAGCAATAGAAATGGATGCAGAACCTTTCATCATGAACACTTGCGAACCAGATGGAGAAGAGGACTGAGGGTGCTCTACCATTGGAGTCTACTGAGGGAAAGGTTCTTTAAGAAGGCTAGAGCTCCTTGGGTGCCTTTGAGCAATCAAATCACTTCAGACAGTCAAGGACAGTCCTTGGTGAAGTGCTCATCATCACAAATCAAACAAGGATACTTTGGTTTGTGTTGAGAACTATCAGCAAAATGAGGTTTTGGATAATCCTATTTCGGGGTATCAGCTTTAACCTTGCCTTTACCCTTTTTCTTACCTTTGGAAGTTTTATCTGTAGGATTGGCCTGAACAACATTCACTTCTGTGGTTGTGCCCGAATTCGAAGTCGACTAAGAAGCTACATTATTGGAAGAAGTAGACTTCTTCTTCCCAGAGTTAGATGAAGGAGACTTCTAAGAAGTCTACGATATGGAACCAATAATACCATAAACGGAAGGAGTCACTGGCTGTTTAGAAGTTCCAGGTCGAGGAGCATCAGGAAAGATATCATATAATGTGCTAGACTGAGCGTACAGGAGATCAAGGTACTGGGCATAAGCAATAGCTTGTTCCTCGGTCACACATGCCCCCATAGAAATTTCTTTGGCAATCTGATTAACGAAGGAGGTAGTGAACCAATGAGTCAAAATCTGATCAGGTATCTCAAATTTGATCATGCGATGACGACGCCACCACTCTTGAATATGATACGAGATATGAGTAGCTCAGTCATGATTCAATGAAGTGAGGAGATGCGTCCCAGTCTCATAGCAGTTCGGTAACTGAAAATGTGTAAGGAATGCCATGGCCAAAGAATTGAAATCTTGGAAAAATCCACGAGACAGTTCAGTGTACCACTTTGCAGTGACACTAGTAAGAGTTCGCTGAAAAATACAGAGACGAATAGAATCATCAACCCAAGAATTAGAAAACCATAAGTGGTAAGTCATCACATGCATTTGGGGGTCTTCACCAGGTCTACCCTCAAATTTAGGACAATCACCAGGAATCTTGGTCGGAACCGGAGGCCAATATGGATTATGAAGAATAGGATCATTTGTCAACTTCGACAGATCAGGTAATTCCAACATAGCAAGAAATGGTAATTGAATATTGAAATTCATTGGAGGTCTTTGATAAGTACCTGTATGTACATTCCACCCAGTCCGAGCAGGATTCTATCCCGAAGGATTCAGATCATAGGGATTAAAAACAGGTAATTCGGTTGATACCGGGATTGAGGACTAGGATATTGAGTCGAAGCAGACCATTGAGGTCCTTGCCGAGTAGCATAAGGATTCTGCTGCAGAATGTAAGTATGAATTTGAGGTTGCTGATATACAAGTTGATTTTGAGGGTACGAAATCTGAGGTGCGTTATATACTAGTTGATAGGAAACTTGAGGGTAATAAATGCCCTGCGACTGCATAGGTTGACCTTGTGGAGTAGGTTGAGAAGGCTGCTGAGCAAGGTAAACGGGTAAAACCAGTTGTGGAAACGAAGGAATATGCTGATGGGAAAGTTGAAATGGTTGTTGAGCAGGTTGAATCGGCTATTGAAATGGTTGTTGAAGGCCATCAGGTTGACCCTGTGGGAAAGGTCGACTTGATGGTTGTGATGGACCAAGTTTTCCCTGATGAACATGTTGACCCGGAGAAGGACCAAATGGTTGTCCTGGTTGCACAATATTTGGGCCATACTGAATGTGTGGCTGTTATTGAGGTGCAACAGGTTGTCCTTGTGACAGATAAATTTCCCCCCTAGGACCAAAAGAGGATCCTAGTTGATTTAGAGGTTGACCTGAGGGACCAGAGGGTTTTCCATGTTGGACCAAAGGTTTTCCTTGTAAAGGTTAGCCTTGTGGACCATATGGTTGTCCCTGTGGACCAGAAGCAGGGCCCTACTGACCTAAAGTTTGTCCCTGTGAGGGTTTTCCTTGTGAGCCAGAGGGTTGCATATGCAGAGTAGGTCCGAGATGATTAACAGTCTGATAGGGATCATAAAAAACCTGATAAGGAACAATAGGAGGCAAATAGACCGGATTACCATACACATCATAATGGTGTGGATAGATATATATGAGATTACCAATAGCATCATAGTGATGGAATCGAGGATTAGAAAGAGCCTAAGACTGTTGAGAACCCTGATAATTCTACTGCTGAATAGCCAACAGATATTCTTCAAAATTAAGACCACCAGGAATCACAGGAGTAGTGGAAACTAAACTAGAAGCCACACAAACCGTTGGTTGAACTGGAACAGATGTGACAGTAACTTACGAACCAGGAGTCAAAGGTGATAGCCCCAATGACGGTAGGAGCGAACTTCGAGGAGGAGTTACTGCACTGGATTACGCAATGAAAGAAACGAGAGACATAATCTGACTCAAAGATCTATATCCAAGTGGAAGTGAGATTGACGGTGGTGAAGATTGGGTGGAGGCACGAGAGAGATCTTTAGGAAAGAGTTGATATTCTCCTATGGAAATAGGCATTCCTTCACTACCAACAGAACTGGAGGAATCCATATCTGAGTCCAAGGTAATATCTTTGAAAATAATATGGGGACTAGGAGGTTCCGCAGCAGCAAAAAAAGGTGATCCAGACATAAGAGGATGAAATTCCCCTTCTTCCCAAAAACCGGACCAAGCACTTGAAGGAGGCCAATTGAATTCAACTGGCTTGTCAGGCAGATACCAAGTAGCAAGGGGTTGGATAGACAGAATAATAGGTTGCAAGAACTCGAAAGATCTAGTGGATTGAGGGGTTTCAAAATAAGCATCTGAAAAAGAACCACCACTGGGAGACAGTGAGGACGACGAAACTGGATGTTCCGCCACTTTGACTGTAAATCAGAATAGGATGGAAAAGAGATAACCAATCGCAGGTACAAAAATCAAGAACCAAGAAAATCAATCAGACCAACTAACAAACTTTTTAATGGGAATGTAACCGTAGGTGATTAATTTTATAACACTCAAACCAAAATTCACTGTTTCATGTTTTAAGAGTCGAGAAACAGGAAAAAGATGACTCTAGTCTTTTTCAATTTGAAATGAACATGAAAGGACAAGTGCTCGATGATTTCTTCTCTTGCTTAAAGAGTCACGAAAAGATCGAAATGAATTCTCAGGAATTCTAAGAAAGAGGGTGTACTAGATTTCTGTGAATTGCCATATACACCTTAGTGATCAAATGAAACATAAATGACCAAGGACTTGACGTACGTGTAGGTAGTCTCCCCGAATGTTGTTTTCGGTGTATCACGGTTACAAAGAAATAGACTTGGCTTCATATGGATAAAAGGATTGCAACCTAGAGGGGTCTCCCTTTATATACGTGACAGTACGGGGAGCACAAGTCCGTACTAGCATTTTCTGAAGCCAAAGGCGAGTGACAACTACTAGGTTTTAAGATGCTGAAACACATCTCTATCCTAGACCACTAGAAATGTTTCATTAGGTTCCAATGTTTCCTTAGGTTCATTGAGTAAATTTTAAAGTTAATCTTGAATTATTTTTCAATTTCTAGGCCCTATCGAATGTGTATCTCAACTTCCTAGATGCAAACTATATGAAAACTAACATCATTTCAATTCGATGAATGCTAGTTATAAGAAGGATAGAAATATTTCAAACAAGAAAAAAAGGAAAACATGCGAAGAAACTTCTAATGCCCTTAATGAAATCAATCGAAAATGAAATTCCTTCCTAGATTGACAAATTCTAGTTATGTAAAGGAATGTTCCACTTTCAATGCAACAAAACAATGCAAAAATATTTTTTTATTTTTTGACTTTTCAATGAAATGAAGCACACATTGTACTAATTCAATGGAAAACAAAATAAACACTAGTTTTGGTTTTGTGAATGTAAGGATTTGAAAGTGAATGACTCAACCAAAGTGAAAAAGACACAAAACATGCATGCTAATGGAGCAAACTTTCAAACGAAAAAGAGAGTTCCCAAAGCGACCCAAAACAAGAAAAGTAATCGATTCTCAAAGTATTAAAGAAGAAGGACTAATCAAAAAATGAAAAGGCCATTCAATCAGAAAAACAAAAGGATAAAGAAAACTCAGTCTAAAAAACCGAAACGAGACTGATAACAATCAAAGAGACTTTTTCTTGAACAAATGGCTCGGTGTGCAAGAACACTCAGAAACCCTAAGGTCTTAAATGACACCGATAGGAAAATAGACAAACGATTGAGGGAAACTAGTCTACAGTAGTCAACACAGTCTGCAAAGGCTTAACCATACTAAAAATTAACCCAGAAGCAAGAAAAAATGACCAAAATACGCATTAGGATGTTCAAACCAGAACCTACATGGGTTAGCGCGACTGTAAGGCTGTAATCCACACCATACAGAGGTTGGCACAAGTGTTAAAAGAGCAACATGCACCAATCGGTGCAACTGTCCAGAAAAAAAATGCGCCAAGATGGCTACCTATGGGAAAAAGAGGAAAAACCCTAACCTAATGAGAAGAGGTCAACCTTAACACTCTGGAGCTGAACAGAGGATGGAAACTCAACAAGCAAACCAGAAAAAGATAGATAACTAAACCAATAATTGAAACCGACCCAACAGGATGACACGACAAACTGGCACTGATCCCTAGTGGAGTTGCCAATTTGTTATGAAGTTAAATCCTCTCTGCAGATAGAGATGATCCCTCTAGCCCTAGGGTGGGTCTAGTAATAAAAGGACACACTAAATTGTTGCTTCATAGTTAACGAATGAAAAAAATACATGCTAGATGGACCTACCTTGAATCCAATGCTGTCAATGTTGCAGAATGAGTAGTGGCCTTTCACTCTTGCCTTGGAAAATCACAATCCGTTCTCTTTCACGCCCAGATACCTACACATAGGACAAAGAAAAAGAACAACATATGAAAGAATAGTTTCATTCACAACTATTAACTAGTCAAAGAACGCTAAACATATCGCATCAAATAAACATCATAACACAATAGTGGAACCAAACAGTAGTCATGTATATTAATGAGTATAAGGAAGAGTACAACTGATGCTTTGACGTCATGGTCTCTTGCAACGGGGTTCAGAAGAAGCACATCTCAAACATTGGCCAGGGAATTCAGACTCAAGCTCTCTTAGAAGTCATCGACTCGAGCTCTCTCAACACAATCTTTCTTACTCTATCTTCTCTAGCAGCTTAGCTATAGTATAGTTCTCCTAGTTCAACTATTCAACCATTTAGCTAGCTTCTACTAAAAGAGATAGTTTCTTATATAGAGGAAAGAGAGGAGGTTGGGATCCCTACAAAGGTGGGAGGGAGTCCTATCCTTTAGGAGAGTTCCAAGGGAGGTGGAAAATACTAAATAAAGGAAGGAGTCTATGGTTGTTTCAGTTCAACCACTCCTAATGACTCATCCCCGAGGTGGTTGGAATGGAACCTTCGCCTATATTTTTAAAAATCATTCCATAAACAGCTTGGCGTGGGTGTCTAACTGGCATAGAGTGGCAAGTGGCATGGGCTCAGTGTTAAATTTCCTGGTCAGCACAAGGGTGTAACTGGATACTCGCGCCAAGGAAAAAATAGGGATTTTCACAGCTCTGCTTAGGGAAATTTCAACAAGAAGAATGTTTCTTTCATAAAAATGGATGCAAGGACAATATTTGAAAAGCATGACACTGCTTATTGGTCACAAAAACGACCCTCAAATGTGCGAGTTAGGGATTGCAGGGATAGTGACAAAATGTTGTGTAACAAGTAGTATGTATCTATTTCCTTCTGTTATCAACAAACTCCTCTTTATGTGTAATCATTTTTCATGCTATGCTATTGCTGGGTAAATTTACTGTTGCAAGTTAATGCAAGTATTTAATATCAATCCAAGTTGGTGAACTTAGAAGCATCCCCAAAGTATACGGGTTTCAATCAAAATCAAATTTAGAAGATGAACTATTGATGGTTAGTGAAATGCATATTAAAAAATACAAATAACTTGATTAATTTCTAAACAATAGATTAAGATATATGAAATAATAATCAAGAGGTTCTATGTTCAGAGATCTTGGTTGTCCTTAATTACCGGTTTCATATCATCAATACCATTGTGAAAACATGAAAGCATTAAATCTAACACTAAACAATAGATTAAGATATATGAAATAATAATCAAGAGGCTCTATGTTCAGAGATCCTAGTTGTCCTTAATTACTGGTTTCATTATATCTTTAACACTATTGTGAAATCATGAAAGCAGGAAATTTAACTTCTAAACAATGGATTAAGATATGTGAAATAATAATCAAGAGGCTCTATGTTTAGAGATCCTGGTTGTCCTTAATTACTGGTTTCATTATATCATCAATACCATTGTGAAAACATGAAAGTAGGAAATCTAACACTAAACAATAGATTAAGATATATGAAATAATAATCAAGAGGCTTTATGTTCAAAGATCCTGGTTATCCTTAATTACTGGTTTCATTATATCTTTAACACTATTGTGAAATCATGAAAGCAGGGAATTTAACTTGTAAACAATGGATTAAGATATATGAAATAATAATCAGGAGGCTCTATGTTCAGAGATCCTGGTTGTCCTTAATTACTGGTTTCATTATATCATCAATACCATTGTGAAAACATGAAAGTAGGAAATAATAAATCTAAGCAAACTAATTCACAAATTAAAGTTGTGAAAATTAAGAAGTGCACTTAGCTTGGTGTGGGGGGCCTTCCACCCTTGCCTTGCACATTGTAGGTAAATTCATCTAATCAAGGCTTCAAGAAATCAATCAGCATGTAACAAAATCAAAATATGGTAGAACAGATTTTCTGTTATGTCTTCAAGTCTCAAAGATAATAATAATAAGTCATACAAGCTCCAATGTCAAAGCCTTCAAAGTGTGAGGCTTAAATAGATGAAATATCTAACAAAATAATCTAAAATATCTCAAGTAATCATAAATATCATTATCATATCATATCAAGTCGAATCCATCTATCATATCCATCATAATCTGGAAAAATCCCATAAAATAAGAGTGTTGACCTAGTTTCTAGGGATCCTCCATAAGACTAGTCCTATTTGACCACCTTTGATTGAGCCTATTAAAGCTCAATTTGACTGTACCAACATGTGTAATGTTACTCCTAGTTATCTATCTTTCTAGAAACATATCCAGCTTGAGCCCAAGGGTCCTGCACATATGCAAACCATCATGCTATTACGGAAATTTCTGCTATTGTCCAAAATTGCACTTAAATTCCAATTTTCACAAAAACATCTAATAATTGAAAAACATAAATTAAATACCGATATATGCATCTTTACATCAATGTAGGAATAATATGAAGGTAAATGGATGGATAATGTGGAAAAATAAAATGTATTTCTTAAGTAAATAGAGATAAAAAACAAGGCCCAACATCTCCCCCAAACTGAAGATCAAGCATGCCCTCATGCTTGCTGTTTCCTCTTTGACCTTCGAAGTCCTAATGCTGATCCTATCCCTGATCCTGTAACCTCATGTTTTGCTATGTGAAAAAAAGAATCCATGTCCTTACCTTGTTCTTCTTTATAGATGGAAGTTTTTACTTTCTGCTTCTCATACTTAGCTTTCAGGAATTTTTCTCCTAAAGCCACTTGAAAGCCTGTGTGTAGAGAAGATTGTTTTTGTTTTTCATCTTCTCCACCTCCTCACTAATATTATCATTCTCTTTAACCAATGTTTCATTGGTTAGTTTATAATTTTCATTCTCCTATTTCAAGTGTCTTTCCATGATTTTGCTTATTTCTAAGCTATCAGTAAGCTCTTTAACTCTGAAAAGTTTTTGATCTTTCTCTTTTGAACCTTTAGAAACTGAAACAGCTTCTACTTCATTGTTCTCAAAGTAGGAATATTTATCTAAAGCATCCTCATAGACTTGTTGTTCCAATCATTCAAGAATTTCAGTGGCCTGTTTTCTAATAGGAGAAGTTTCCATGATTTGTATCTTTGGTTCTACTGAATGTTTCCCTTTTTGCCTCCTGGGAATATTCAAGAAAGATATTTATTTTTCTAGAACCATTTCCCCCTACTGTTTCTTTGATATTTTAGATGGATAAAGAGATGTAAGCATGATTTTTCTTGTTTCTTCTATGGGTTTAATTTTGTTTTCCACAATTTGTTCTACAAACCCATTTTCTGCTAGGAAATCCTCCCAAACCATGCCATTAATCTTGAATTTATGATCTACAATAATTTTAATGAGTCCCTAGTGAATGAATTGAACTTCTTTTGGTTTGGCTTCTAATTTAATTCTTTCTATCATTTTCATCAAACTCCTGTAGAAGAAATATGGCAAATTTATCCTTATGTTTCCCTTTATGTGTTGTAGTATCCTTACATGGTAAACATGTACTACACTGAATCTAGTATCACAAGTGAAATATTTCTGAATTATTAACACCAATTCTGCCCATGGTTCATTAAACCATTCCCCCGAAATACCTTTTGATCTTTCAAAGTAGCCTTTCCTATTTTTATCTAGGAAAAATGTCCAGCTTTTGTCTCTAAATGTAAGCCTTTATGATATAAATCTCCTGAAAATGATAAATCTAATGCTTCAGAGATATATTCAGGACTTAAAGAGATATGCATATTTCCCACCATGGATTCATTATGTGTGAAGTTATTTACAAATTCTTTTGTAACCCTCTCATTATGACCTCTAAATTTTTGTAAAAACCCTATCAACCCTGAATGATAAAGTTTTTCCACAGTCTCCTTAATCCAGTGTTCTATTTGAAAGTCCTTTGGCTCTGCTATGGAGGCCATTTGTTCTGAAAACCATTTTATGTGACCATATATTGTCATTAATTTCATTTTGCAAATAAAAATTAAACACTAAGTGTAACTGTGGTAGTAGGCTTACCTTTTTTCTTCACTGCTTTTGACAACCAACCAATTCTCTAGCTATTTTCTTTTGAATAATGTACTCTTACTGTAATTTAAACAAAAGAATTTGATAGAAAAGGTTGCAAGAAAGCATAAATTTATGTTTCTAATGTTACGTCTTCTACTAATTCTTTGTTTTCTTTTTAAAATCAATCTATGTTTTTCAAAAGAATTGGAAGGTATTCGCTTAAAAACAACCTCTATTTTGCAAAAGAATTGCACTGTGTGAAAAAAATTGAAGTTTTTTTTATACAAAGCAGTATTTTTCACTCAAAATTTTTCCAAAACACTGCATCCAAGTTCAATGTATATTCATCAACAGAAACTTCAATCATTTGCATCAACAAAATTTCATGGTAAACTGTCTTACTTCATTGCTCCTCAATTCTGTCTTTTGTCAAAAACACATCTATCTATCCTCCATTCACTTCATAAGCTATGTTCGATATTTTTAGATTGAGTGTGTTTTTAAAACAAATCTATAGCTGAACTAACAATTTTCTCATGCATTTGAATTGTAATTCCACTTCTCTGTTTTCTGTTTGAATTAAAACACTGTGGAGCAGGATCTGTCAACCTTACCTTCTTCTATTCACTTGCTCTTTATAAATTTTCTTTGATCTTGTGGTCTTATTCAGTTGAAATAGAGTTTTTAAATCCATAACAAATCCATTAAGATCTTCTTTTTACAAACTGTTTCAAAAAAAAATTCGTGATTGACTAATGGTAGAGTGTTTTTAAAACTTGTCAACACATTTTTAAAGAGTTTGAATGCAGAATTTGCTACATGAAAGACTTGCATATTGAAATAAATTCATGCCCTCTTTAACTCAGAGCTTGATTGATTGATACAATCCCAAAATTCATTAAAACAATAAGATCTTACCTCACTTCAGAAAATTCCACTTTCTATTGGATGGCACTGTTAATTTTTCTGGAATTCTGGCCATGAATGCTTCTTATCACTCCTATTTTCTCTTTCTCACTATATCTTTTGCTTCTCCTTCTATGTTTTCTCCTCTTGGCCTTCTGACAACTTATCTTTCCTTTACATTTTTCACAGTGGTCACTAATACCAGGATGTGTTTGAATACACACTCCTTTTCCTCATTGAGCCTTCCAATGGCGATGATGGTGACAACCTTTCTTCAGTACTGTCTCTGAGTTTTTAAAATGGCTGAAATGGCTTACTACAAGAGCGAAAATGGCTTAAAACAGAGCGAAAATGGTTTAGCAGAGATAGAAATGAGTTTTTTTTTACACATTGTTTTGTTTTTTAATCTTCTACCCGTTCACTAACCCTTTGACCGACCATGCACGTCCCTCTCTTTGACTGTCGTGCCTGTCCTTCTGCATCCTGTTCACATTTTGAATTCATGGTATGTATATCTGATTACCTATAATGTCATCATGATTTATCATTAACCTTCGCCTCCATACTTTTCATTTCTCCATTGCTCTTATGCGCCATCATTATTGCTGACCGCATGTATCCATATGGCATCATAACCTATTTTGAATTACATGCATGCCATCATAACCATGGATTCCATCATTACCATTCATTCACAGGTTGCATTCATTTATTTGTATTGTTTTTCCATTGTTCATATACTTACATAATTGCGCTCACCATTTCTTTTTGAATTGCGCCATATAGTTTTAAACTTTGGTATTGAACATTTTGATTTTTAATTTTAAAAATTGACTAATGCAATAGTCAAGTTTTTAAAATTAATCACATATGGAGAATGCTAACCTTTGTTTTATGGTTTTTATAGGTCTCTCAAAATCCTTCTTATGGGTTCAACTTGTGATCTCTTGTTTATCATCCTTTTTTTAAGAAATACATAGGGTGTGATAATGATATGAAATATTTCAAATGGTAATATATGGATAGAGTTAAATGATATAAAGAAGGTTATAAAATGTGGGTAGGGAATATGAAATGTAGGTAATATTAGTGATGAGATGTAATATAATGTAGGTAAAATATGCATTAAGTAGTATTTAAATTAGTTTATCAATTCTAGATTATTTTTGAAAAATATGAAAATTTAAGAGCAAAATTTTTACTCACTGTAAAAATATACTCCATTGTTGATGTTTGATGATGATCGTCATTGTGTTTTTTTACGACGGCTCTTGTTGACTTGATTAGAATTTATTTCTTCATACATCTGATTTGATTTTGAATTATTGTTCAGATTCCTTTTGTGCAAGTTTATTCTTTGGCATATGCTATGATCTTCTCAGGTTGCTTCTGATATGTTAATTTTTTTAGGTCCCTTTCTGGTGAAATTTCACAACAATGTTCAGGTCCCTACTCACAAATTGAAAATTTTCAGGTCCCAATCTGGTGAAATTTCACAATGATGTTCCATAATTGAGAATTTCTTTTGTCGCATTCAGGTCCCATTATACACAAGTCAAATGATATACCAGGTCCATTTATGATTGTAGTTCATTTTCTGTTTTCAATTTAGCTGCTGAAAACTATTTTCATAGTTTTTTATTTCACACCTTCCCCCAAACTGATATTCTGACTTGTCCTCAAGTCTGAAAAATTTGGAGGGTAAATATGCAAAAGTGTAAGTAAAGTAAGCAGAAAACAAAAATAGAATTCAAATTGGCCAAAAAAGTTGGTTTCCAATAGGAATTTGAGTTTGTATTGTGCCAGTTTCCTGGATTTTCACAACCAAAATTTTGTTGTTATTATTATTATTATTATTATGGATCGTCTACTTGAGTTTTGGAAAGCATATTACTATGCTGTCCCAATATTTCCAGATCAGAATCCTTGGAATTTTTTCTCAGAAAATCTTCTTTTTCTATAGGCTTATGATAATTTTTTAGCCTATGTCCATTTACCACAAATGATACAGATGCTTCATCAATTGTTTTTATCTTGATCGTTCCATTATCAAAGATTTCTTCAATCTCATATGGACCAAGCCAATGAGTTGTAAATTTGGCTTTGAAATCTTTGAATTTGGATTTGAACAAGAGTGCCCAATCTCTTTTCTGAAAGAATTTATTCTTGATAAATTGATCATGCCATTTAATCCATTGTTCTTGGACTAGAGTAGTATGTTCTACTGATTGTTGTCAAATATCATCGTTTGTTTAACTGCATAGTCCTTTCTTGTTGTGCTTGCGACAATTCCATCTCTAACTCAGCTGCCAGCTTGTATGTTTTTATTTGAAACTCAATTGGTAATAGAAATTATTTTCCATATACTAAGTGATATGGACTGAAACCAGTAGTATTTTTACAAGTTATTCTATATGCCCGTAATGCATCTTTCAATTTGTCTGACCAATCTTTTCTGTTCATGTTCACAGTTTTTGTGATAATACTTTCTAAAACTTTGTTTGTAGATTCCACTTGTCCATTTGCTTGAGGATGATATGGAATGGATTTTCTGTGTTTGATTTGGAAAGTCCTTGTAATATCATGAAAAAGTTTTGATGTAAATTTTTCACCTTGGTCAATCACTATTTGCCTAGGAACTCCATATCTGACAAATATTTCTTCCTATAGAAAACATGTAACCGTTTCTTCCATTTCTCGTACTACTACCTTGGCCTCCACCCATTTAGTCACATAATCTGTACATACGAGAATGTATTTCTTTCCATTTTAAGGAGGATTTATTGATCCCACGAAATCTAAAGCCCACTGTTCAAATGGTTCAATAAGTACTTGTGGCTTTAATGGCATTTGATCTGATGCCACTGGTTTACCAATTTTTGGCAGTTGTCACATATTTTGGCATAATTTCTAGAGTCCTTGAATATGGATCACCAATAGTAGCCAAGCTTCAAAACTTCTTATGATGTCCTTTTATCTACAAAATGGCCACCATAAGGTTCATCATGACAAAGCTTTCAAAATTTCAATTATTTCATCCTCCCTTACACATTTTCTAATAATTAAATAAGGACCAATGTAAAATAGATCTCCATTGATCCAACTATATATGGCATTATATCTAATTATTCTTCATTTTTGTTTGCTTGTGTAATGAGATGGTAAGATATCAGATGATAAATAATTAGCTATATCTGCAAACCAAGGGGTTTTGACATTTATAGCGAATAAATGTTCATCTGGAAAATTGTCTGATACAGGATTAGGATCATTAGGTGAATTTAATCTTAACAAAAAGTCAGCAACTTGGTTATCTTTTCCTGGTTGATATTGCACAATAATATTAAACTCTTGCATCAATAACAACCATCGAGTTATTCTGCTATTCGTAATGGATTTGTTCATAAATATTTTATAGCAGAATGATCTGTATGAATATAGACTTGATAACTTGTTATATAATGTTGAAATTTATTTATTGCATGTAAAACAACTAAAATTTCTTTCTCTATGACAATATAGTTCAATTCTACTAGTGTTAAGATTTTACTGATGAAATATATAACGTAATTGAATTGATTCTCTTTTTGTCCAAGTGATGAGCCAATAGTTGTATAAGATGCATTAGTTGAAATGTGAAATGGAAAAGACCAATTGGGTCCTCGAAGAATGGGTGCAATTGATAAATTGTGTTTTAATTTTTCAAATGCATATTGAGATTTATCATTCCATTGGAATTCTACATCTTTTTAAAGTAACTGGAATAATGGTAAATCTATTTTACTAAAATTTTGAATAAATCTCCTATAATAGCTTGCATAACCCAAGAAACTTCAAACCTCTTTTTGTGTTGTAGGTGGTGTTCAATCCACAATGACCTGAATTTTTGTTGGGTACACCTTAATTCCCGAAGAAGAAACATGGTGTCCCAATACTATCCCCTCTGTTAAAATCATAAAATATTTTCCATTACTGAGTGATAGGTTTGTCTCAATGCATATTTTTAATACTTTTTCAATATTATTTAAACAATCATCATATGATGTACCATACATGGTAAAATCATCCATGTAAACTTCCACACACTCATGAATCAAATCAACAAAAATAGCAAGAACTACTCTTTGAAAGGTAGCAGGTGCATTACATAAACTGAAGGGTAATACATTGTATGCATATGTTCCCCAAGGACATGTGAATGTTGTCTCATCTTGATCTTCTAAATCCATCCAGAAGGGAGAATAATTTATTTCCAACTAATGAATCTAACACTTGATCAATAAATGGTAAAGGAAAATAATTTTTTAATATGGCTTTGTTAAGTTCTCTGTAATCAACACAAATTCTCCATTTCCCATTTTTCTTAGGCACCACAACTAAGGGTGAAACACATTGACTATCTGAAATAGGATAGATAAATCTGACTTGTAATAGTTTATGTAATTATTCTTTCACTGTTTCTTTCATCATGGGATTCATACGTCTTTGTGGTTGCCTGACAGGTTTGATTTCATTATCAGTATAAATATGATGGATGCATGTTTTTGGATGAATTCCAAGCATGTATTTATAATCCCAAATGCTTTCAAATGTATTTTTAAATGATTGTATTATGTAATTTTCCTGAAAACATTCATTTAAAAGATAACTAGCAGCTTCATATTGAGTCACCGTAAGCTTCTCTGAAAATATTGGTTCTGAGATGAATAGATCTAATAAGTCCTCATTTTCTTCCTCGTCTCTAAAATTATAAACTCTATTAAGACTAAGAACAGGTTTAAATGTTTGATGTTCATATTCTTCAAGTAATGAAAATAGAGAAGGAGATTGAGAAGGAGGATATAATGTGATATGCTTCCTTTCATATCCATGTGCAATAATCATGCTTCCTGATATGCATCCAATGTAAGCATCTGCAGTGGCCAACCAAGGTCAGACTAAAATTAAGGGATGCCCTCCCAAGTTTGTTTTTGGCTGCAAAATCAAGAAGTCTACAGGATATTCCCAAGAATCTAGTGAGACGATGATATCCTGTAATATACCTTCTGGAACAACTTTGGATCTGTCTGCAAGTTCTAAGACTATAGTAGTAGGTCTAATGTTGTTCAGATTCAAATGTTTCATAGTCTCTATTGTCATAACATTGATAACTGCTCCCAAATCTATTAAAGTGTTTGGTACTGAAAATTTGTTAATCGAAATAGTAACCATAGGAATTCCTGGATCAACATATTTTTCAATAACTGGATTTTTAGACATGAGAGTTGAAAAACTTCCAATTACCTGGATTATTGGCGGATCATTATTTATTCTACCATATTTATTAATGCATAATTCCTTTATTATTTTTTCATATATTGGAATGTCTTTAATTGCCTGCAATCAAGGAATTTTAACATATGTATTTTTCAATTCATCTAGAATACTAAATTCAGGGAGAGATATTGGAATATTCTATTGTATTAGTCTCTCTAGATATGGTGGAGTTTGTGTCATGATAGCCTTACCTTTTTGAATTTGTTTTTCTGGTTGAGATTGTTCACATTGTTCTCCTTGTTCTCTTTGTTCTTTAATTATCAGAGGATAATTTTTTTGTAATACCTTCCCAGACCTTAAGCGGACTTCCTCTATAGGAAAAATTGAATATGTAGGATAATATGTTGCCTCTTCCACATGATATGCTGGTCTATCCACCTTATTTCTTGGATTAGCTACCGTTTGAGCTAGTAATTGTGTTGGTCTAGGAGGTTGTTGATTAGTTGGAAGTTGAAGTTGTTGCGATTGAGTTAGCATTGCCTATTTTGAGTTGGATATGGCATGGGTTGTTGTTGCAGGAATTGTTGATATTGAGGGAATGATTGTGGAGGATATGGTTGTTGATATTGATATTTTTGGTTATACATTTTCTGTGGTGGTTGGTTTCCATAACCATATCCCCTCCAACCTTGTGATGGTTGGTTTTGATATTGTTGTGGTGGCCAAGCCTGCCATGGCATTGGTGTATTCCATGTCTTTTAAGGATATTGAATTTTTTTTTGAGGGAATAGTTGAGGAATTCTTGGTTTCAAAGGTCTTCCTGGTGCCATATAGTAGAGATAATCTACTCCTTGTACTCTTCCCCTTGCAATTTTTTTAACGTTGGACATTTCTCTGTTGTATGATTTTCTGTGCATAGTCCACATACTTGTATATTTTGCAAAGGACATTCTCTAAGTGCATGTTTTTGTCTACAATTTGGACAGAAAATTTCTAAGGCTTGATCTTGCTCTTCTTTCCTCTTCTTAGCTTTTAAAACATCTACTTGTGTACCCAAAGTGCTTAAGAGATATGTTTTAAAATTTTCTAACAGGCTTCCTATCTCTACTCTTGTTACTGCACTTGCTACAGATTTGGAAGATTTTGATGAAATATCTCTTTCCCCACTCTTAGCTCTTCCTCTAGAGTATGTTTGACATAATTCAGAAATTTATTCAAATGGTAAATTAGAAATATCTCTTTTTCCCATTAAATTAAGAATGTCTAAACTCTCATCTCTAATCCCCTTTAGAAAAAGAGTGCGGATAGTATCTGGACTAAGAGAATGATGTTTGGATTTTTGTAAACTATACAAGAATCTTTCCAAATATTCTTCCAAACTTTCATATTCTTGTTGGGACATTATGAAAATATCTTCTTTCGAGTCTCTAGCCCTGCAGTAAGCTTGATACTTTTTAAGAAATATTTTCTTCATGTCTTCCCAAGAAGCCATATTGTGTTCTCCTAATCCCATAAACCATTTTAAGGCTGCAACTTTAAAGTAGCAGGAAAAATTCGAAGTTTATGTGTGTCATCAGTATATCCATATGTTCTACACAAGATATCAAACCCAAACATAAATGTATCAGGATCTTCTGTTGACATTCCATAGAAATTTGGCAATACTGAAGGTGGAATATTTTTCAAATTTATTTCTTCTCCTAATATTGCTCTTGCATCTAAAATAGGAAAACCAAAAGTAGTCTCCTTATCATTATTATCTTCTTGTTCATTTTCTTGTGTTCTTCGATTTTGGTTTTCTCTTCTTTCTTCTTCTTATATTCTTCGAAGTGCTTCTGCTCTTATATCTTCTGCAGCTTTTCTTTCCGCTTTAATTATTCTTTCTTATTCTTATTGTCTTATCCATTCCCTTTGTTTTCTTTCATATTCTATCCTTTGTTCAAGAGTTATGTTGATTCCAGTTGATCTTTCTCCTTCTTCAACCATTTTGTGTTCAGATACTTGTAGTGTTTCAATAGGTTGATTTTGTATTTCTTCCACTGTGATTTGCTCAAGGATAGGTTGTTCTAGTTGTTCTATAGTTGGTTTTTTTGTTTCTTTTTGTTTCCAAACATAAGGAGGTTCTTTAGGTGATTTCTTTTTCTTTACCTCAAAAGCTAACAAGACTTGTCGTTCAACTAAAGTTAATCTTTGTCCTACTCTCTGTTTTTCCTCTACCTCTTCTATAGTAGGTTTTCCAGCAACTGGTGTTGTTAATCCTGCGGACAAATGTGTTATTGGGGGGTTTTGTTTCACAAATCTACCATTTTTTTATCTCTAGTTCTAGACATAAGAAAAAATTACTTGAAATAAAAACTATATTTTTGTTATTTTTGGTGATTTTATGTTTTTTTAAAAATATTTTTATCTTCTTTTTTTGACCGTTTTGGAAATATGCTTCCCCGGTAATGGTGCCAAAGTGTTGGGTCAATTTACTGTTGAAAATTAATGCAAGTATTTAATATCAATCCGGGTTGGTGAACTTAGAAGCATGACCAAAGTATATGGGTTTCAATCACAACCAAATTTAGAAGATGAACTATTGATGGTTAGTGAAATGCATATTAAAAATATAAAAATTAACTTAATTAATTTCTAAATAATAGATTAAGATATATGAAATAGTAATCAAGAGGCTCTATGTTCAGAGATCCTAGTTGTCCTTAATTACTGGTTTCATATCATCAATACCATTGTGAAAACATGAAAGCAGGAAATCTAACACTAAACAATAGATTAAGATATATGAAATAATAATCAAAAGGTTCTATGTTCAGAGATCCTGGTTGTCCTTAATTATTGGTTTCATTATATCTTTGACACTATTGTGAAATCATGAAAGAAGGAAATTTAACTTGTAAACAATGGATTAAGATATATGAAATAATAATCAAGAGGCTCTATGTTCAGAGATCTTGGTTTTCCTTAATTACTGGTTTCATTATATCATCAATACCATTGTGAAAACATGAAAGAAAGAAATAATAAATCTAAGCAAACTAATTCACAAATTATAGATGTGAAAATTAAGAAGTGCACTTAGCTCGGCATGGGGGACCTTCCACCCTTGCCTTGCACAGTGTAGGTAAACTCAGCTACTCAAGGCTTCAAGAAATCAATCAGAATGTAACAACATAAAAATATGGTATAACAAATCTTCTATTATGTCTTCAAGTCTCAAAGATAATAATAATAAGTCATACAAGTTCCAATGTCAAAGCCTTCAAAGTGTGAGGTTTAAATAGATGAAATATCTAAAAACTGCTCTAAAATATCTAAAGTAATCATAAATATCCTTATCCTATCAATAAATTTGAATCCATCTATCATATCCATCATAATCTGGAAAAATCCCATAAAATATGAGTGTTGACCTAGTTTCTAGGGATCCTCCAAAGACTGGTCCTGTTTGACCACCTTTGACTAAGCCTTTTAAAGCTCAATATGACTGTACCAATAGGTGTATTGTTACTCCTAGTTCCTGAGATTTCTAGAAACATATCCATCTCAAGCCCAAGTGTCCTGCACATATCCAAACCATCGTGCTATTATGGGAATTTCTGCTGCTGTCCAAAATTGCACTTGAATTCCAATTTTCACAAAAACATCTAATAATTGAAAAACATAAATTAAATACCTGTATATGCATCTTTAGGTAAATTTAGGTTGAATATTATGGTAAATGGATGGATAATGTAGCAAAATAAAATGTATTTCTTAAGAAAAAAGATATAAAAAACAAGGCCCGACAGCTACTTTGATTGGTTCGTGTCATGTAGCTACTGGTATTTTTCAATTTTATTCATGAATTCGTTTTTGTATAATTCCCAGGTGTTAACGCTCATGTTTTAAGTTTTCTACACTCCCTTAATTCCAGTCCATGAACCTCTGCTTTTTTCCATATCTCATTCACATCCGCTTCATCTGAGTTCATGGGGAGACAAATTCTTAATCCTCCTAAGCCTGTCCCTTGTGAGTTCCTTCTCTAGTATTTCTCAATGCCTCTGCATACTTTTTAAAGCTTCCTGCTCATTTTTTTATACTTGGCCCATCTAAACACCATCAATCTCATAGTCTCCTGAGCCCTCTCATTGTTTAGGGAATTCACATGAATCGACTCCAAGGTATTTTCCTTCTTAGAACCACTAAAACCATTATTTTCTTGACTCATATTATGTCATAGGAATTTATACAATTATCTATATTTAAAATCTAATTTTATGATGTCCTAAGAACTGGTCTTTTTCAACTCAAGGTTGTCTCTACGAGCTACAACATATTTTTGGCATCGTTACCGGGGAAATGAATTAGAAAACCTTTTCCCTGGGATACGAAATTATCTTCACCCTCTAATTAGGTGAGAACGAAAGGTTGAGAGTTTCATAGCCCTCACCTTGGTGACTCCACTATTATTAGAGTTCAATTCAGTCATAATCCTGGCTTACAAAAGGCCTCATACTTGATTAGATACTTCCCAGCATAGAACCCCTTCCTTGTCTGATCCTAAAAATATTATATTTATGAAAGTTTGGAAGGAGAAGCAACCCAATGAGGCTGACCTTCCCTCATTTACTCTAGAAGCTTCTCCTTCGTCATCTCAAAAATCTGACATCTATGGTCCTAGCACCACAACTTGTGTACTTGAGTATTCTACAAAAGCTTTTGCTTTAGCCTATTCAATCATAAAAAACAAAGTTGAATCCACTCATATTTCTTTGTCTCCCTTGCACCCTACTCCCAAGGCTGAATAAATGAAAGAAGTTTCACTACTCCATAGATTTTTACAGACCAATATAGAAACCTTTATTCAACATACACTTGTTATACCATAGCCAATTCATCCTCAAAATATACCTCCACCGCCCCTCATGGCTATACCTAGCTTCCTCCTCAATAAATATGCTCCCTTGGCTTTACCTCAAGTATTGAATGGCACGCCTCAAGATTATCTAAAGCTCTTGCCTCAGTTCATCAGGGAAGATATTACTTCTGCATAGAGACATATTGAAAACTTATGTGCCTTTGCTACAAACATAAATTTAGAGCACCTAGATGTGGTGTTGAGGATTTTCATCCAATCCATGGATGGAGAGGCTCAAAAATGGTTCAAATCTCATGGTGATCACACATTCACCACTTGGTAATAAATGGATAATTCCTTCACACTAAAATGGGGAGGAAAGAGGGATAATGGATATGTCCTCATAGACTTCGATGCTCTCAAGAAGAGACACAATGAGGATGTAACAGAATTTATAAAGAGGTTCAATAAGATTTATAATAATCTTCCTGCTGAAATAAAGCCTCACCAAGTAGCTGATAAGGTGGTTTTCGTAGGAGTTTTTGAACTAGAGTTTGGGTTCACCCTAAGAGAAAGAAATTTTGCATCTCTAGATCAGATTCAGACTAATGCATTGGAGGTAGATGCAAACTTTGCTTCTACTGGTAAATTCAAAGGCAGGTCAGAGCATGAAGCCAGAAGAAGGCGTAGGGAGGAGGCTTGTAATCCTAATCAAGAGAGGGAATCACAGGAGTATAGAATTGAAGAGATGAATAAGCTGATCAAGAAACTCTCAAATAAGTTGGTGAATATTGAATTGGAGGCCAATAATTCCCCTTCTCGTACTAACCAAATGATTCCAAACCATGGGTTTAATCCCCACTACTGGAAGCCCCCTCTATAGTTGTTGCAGCAAGAAAGGAAAGAGAAGTAATATCACATCCAACCTCCTCTATAACTGGAAGGGGAAATGGAGGGACAAGTCGAGGATGTCACAGACAGTCAAGAAGATAAATTCCACACTTACTCAGAGGAAGAAGAAGGTGAACTTGCCCTACAAGAAGAGCCAAAAGAGAAGGAAGTACCCCTAGAGGATCGAGATATTGAAAATTACTACAGAAATTTTGTGGATTTCATGCAAGCTCAACTCCATAGGAAGTATGATCTCAGGCCCTCCAGGAAGAGAATCTGAGTGCAGGAACAATATGATGAGTCGACATCAAGAGAGAAAAACGCTCCTAGTTCTGCCAATAAGGGGAAAAAGCCTTTAGAAGAGTTTTCACATAATAAAGCCTCTCTTCCCACCTCCTCGTAATAGAGCTCTGATCCTCCCCAAAATGAGAGATCCACAACTATACCCTTGAAACTGCCCAGCCCTCCTAAAGAGCAGTTCAAAGAAGTTATCACATAAAAATATCTTATGGCCTTTAGCCTCTAGAAAGTATTTGAAAAGGTCAAGATCCCTGTCCTCCTGATCACACTCCTAAAACAACCCTCATACAAGGCCCAAGTCTCTTAATCCATGATGCTCTAGTGCGTAGGCCCTCTCCGTGAAAACCTCAATCTCTAAGAAGAAACACCCATGGTAGTTTTTGGACCTCATGTAGAAGAGTTGGATTCAGCCACTCCTCCATTCTATGTGACTCTAGTTATACATGACCTGTTATTGTACAACTGCATGCTATATTCAGGGGCTTCACATAATCTATTGTGATTGTCTTTCATGGAGAAGTTGGGGTTGCAGATCACCAAGCCTTATAAAGATCTATATTCTTTTGATTCCAAGAGGGTGAAATTCTTGGGCATGATAAAATATATTGTAGTAAATTTAGCCCATATTCCAGCCAAAAGCATGGTAATGGACATTGTTGTGGCCGATATCCCAACTTGGTTTAGAATGTTGCTGTCCAGATCCTGGGGTACCAAGATTGGAGGATCCATAAAACTTGACCTCACCTATGCCACTATTCCAATATTTAGTGGGGAGGAAAGACAATTATAACATGAGTATAGATTCCTGAATATGGTCACCAAAGCTAATGGTTCGACAAATTCTTCAATATATACTAAGGAGGGTGAATTCTCTTGTCTTATGCTCGAGGAGGAAAAAAATTTCCTGCAATAAAAGAAGATTTGTCCTCTAATCCAGGAGAATATTATGAGAAGAGAGGAAAATGAAATATGGACCTTGCAGTTTGATGGAGCTTACTCATGAGAAGGAAACAGGGCCGGGGTACTCTTGATATCACCAGAAGGATGCTTGGTTCCCCTCATATTTAAGCTAGAATTCAAAGCCACAAATAATGTGGCTGAGTATGAAGCCCTATTATTGGGGTTGCAGACAGTGTCGAACATGAACATACAAAACATCAAGGTGTTTGGAGATTCAAAGCTCGTAGTGAGGAAAGTTAGAAGCCAATGCCAAACTAAACACCCGCGGCTCAGATTTTACAAGAATGAGGTATGGGATTTAGTTGAGAACTTATTTTCTTCTTTTAACATTCAATTCATGCCGAGGGAAAATAAAAGAATGACAGACTCACTAGTTGTGGCTGCTAGTAATTTCTGCCCCCTGCAGAATCCTTTGCTCAGATATGAGGTTGAAGCGCGATACCGTCCCTCAATTCCAGACAATGTTAAGCATTGGGAAGTCTTTGAAGATGAAGAGTAGGTATATAATTTTATGTAAACATTGGGAGAGTTCTCAAATATGGTGATCGATTTAGTCCTGATGGATGAAAGTGAGGAGCCAAAAACCAGATGGGAAGAGACACTTGCGGGGCACCGTGTTCTGCAATTAAAGTGAAATTTCATCCCCAGTGGTATTGTGCCATTCGAGAGACTATTTGATAATAATGATATCTTTATGAATCCAAACAAACTTACCCTCAACAAGTCTGTCAGGGATTTGAACATTGGGATAGAAGAATATCCAAAGGTGGTAAATTTGTCAAAAGGGGTCCCTGAAGAATACCAAGATTAGTACCTCATGCTGTTTCAGTCATATAGTGATGTCTTCGCCTGGTCATTCCATGATTTGAAGAATTTTTATATTGATATTATACAACACAAGATACCAGTCAAAGAGGATGCCAAGCTTCATAAGGAAAATATGAGACAGATCAATCCCCTTCTTCTCCTAGCCATTGAAAATGAAATAAAGAATCTGTTGCAGGCCAAGATCATTTTCCCTCTAAGATACTCTGAATTGGTGGCGAATATAGTGCCTGTTAGAAATAAGAATGGTGAAATGAGGCTCTCTGTGTATTTCCAAAATCTGAACATAGCCTCACTCAAAGATAACTATCCCCTCCCGAAGATGGACCACATCTTACAAAAGGTGGTGGTATCCTCCCACATGTCAACGATGGATGGCTTCTTAGGATATAATCAGGTGGCAATACTCCCAGAAGACCAAAAGAAGACGAAATTCACTATGCGTTGGGGGACCTTCATGTATGCTCGAATGCCCTTTAGCCTGATAAACGCTGGTGCTACATTCCAACGGGCGATGGACATTGCTTTCATAGGAGAGAAAGACAAGTTTCTAGTGATCTACCTGGATGACATCACCATATTTTCAAAGGGTCACGTTGAACATATAAAGCACCTTCGATGAAACTTTGATAAATGCCACAGGTAAGGCCTCTCTCTGAATCCTCAAAAAGCCATGTTTGCCTTGGAGGAAGGAAAGTTATTGGGGCACATAGTAACTAGGGAAGCAGTGAAGGTCAACCTGAAGCAGGTAGAGGTGATAAACGAAATTCCCCTACCAAGAAGAAAAAGGAAGTATAGGTGTTCTTAGGAAGAATAAATTTCCTCAGAAGGTTCATTCCAAACTATGTCGAGATTATCTGAAGCATCACCGAGATGTTGAAGAAGAATAGTTTCAAGTTAGATGGAACCCTGAGTCTAGGGACTCTTTCAATAGGGTCAAAAAGGAATTGGCAGAAGCTCCAGTGCTGGCAGGTCCAGATTATGGTAAGCCTTCATGATTTCCTCCTTCGCCTCTCCTCACACAATAGATGTAGTACTTTTACATAAAAATGCTGATGGGAATGAACAACCCATTGCATTCTTCAGTCAAGACCTATGGGAAATTGAATTGAAATATGATATCCTGGAGAAGTAAGCTTACGCTCTAGTCAAATCTCTGAAGGCATTCTGGGTGTATGTGTTACAATCAGCCATAACAACTTATATACCCACTGCAGCAGTAAAGGACATTCTAGTATAGGGTGATAGTGAAGGGAAGAAGGGAAAATTGATAGCTAAGATCAAGGAGTAAGAACTGGGTATAAATCCTATTAAACTCATCAAAGGCCAAGGGCTGACAAAAATCTGTCTGAATCCAATTGTCAAGCTCTGGGAATAAATTTGTCTATGACAGGAGGAGAGGCACAGGAGGACACAGGTGCAAACCAAGGCTTAGAATTTTCTGCTTAGAAAACACATGTCAAGTACCTTATATCCTCATGGTATAAAGATATAGTGGAATATATTTTAACGCTGAGGTGTCCCCCTCACAATGATAAAACCAAGTATTGCACTTTGAGACTGAGGTCTCAAAATTACATTGTGTCAAATTGGTGACTATATGGGAGAGACCTGATAGGAATCTTATTATTTTGTTTTACAGAGAAAGAAGTTGACCACATGATGACTTAGTTCCACGAAGGGATATGCAGCGGGCATTACAGTTGGAAATACATTGCACACAAGATCCTGAAGACAGGGTTATTTTGGCCTAAGTTGTTTGGCAATGTACATGCCCAAGTCTGGGCCTGAGAGAAGTGTTAGGCGTTTCCCAAAAAAAAAGGCATGCAGCTCTCCCATTAATTCTAGTACATGTTGAGTAACATTTTAAACAATGCGGGATTGAATTCATAGGATAAATTCACCCTACCTCTAGTAATCAACATCGATGGATCCTCATTGTGACATATTACTTCACCTAGTGGGTAGAGGCTATGCTTTCAAGAAATGCTACAGATTCAGTGGTGATTAATTTCCTAGAGGAAAATATAATAGCTAGGTTCGGATGCCTAGTTAAAATCATTAAAGATAATTCCCAGGCTTTCAAGTTGCCTAAATTTGTTAATTTTTGTCAGCCTTACAACATCATATTGGACCACTCCACTGAGTACTACCCATAGAGGAATGGGTTGGAAGAATCATCTAACAAGACACTAGTGATGATATTGAAGAATACGATCAATGAAAATCAAAAGAACTAGGATTCCCAGCTTAAGTTTGCACTCTGGGAAAATCGCATCACCGCGAAAAGATCCATAGGAAAGTCCCCTTGTGAACTGTTGTATGGCAGGGCCACAATTTTCCATATTCAACTTGCATTACCTGTGGTCCGATTCTTACAAGAAAATGAGGAGGATCCAAATGAACTGATCTGAATAATGAATCAATTGGTGTAGTTGAATGAAACACGAGAACAGGTAAGCCTCAGACTAGAAAAATATCAAGAAAAAAATGAAAGGCTTATTTTACCAAAGAGTTAAAGACAGAGAAATATAGGTGGGGGATTTGGTGCTACGATGGGATGTCAGGAGAGCAAAAAAATGGAAACATGGGAAGTTTGACCCCCTCAGGGTTGGTCCTTTCAGGGTGGCATAGGTCAATGGCAACAATAATTTTCCCTGGAGAACTTAGAAGGAGATATAATTGAGGTGCTCGTGAATGGGTAGTTCCTCCAGTTCTATTTTCATCACTGATGAGGGCTAATATAGCTCATTGTGTATAAAATTTCACTGTCTATACTCCATTTTGTTTACATTCCTCTCATTTCATCTTGCGTTTCATATTCCATTTTTGTGTCCACTTGACTATTGGTATAAAACTTTGTCTAATCAGTATGTATTTGTGACTCCATGAGCCCAATAAGCCACATGCATTCAGGGTCTACGGGTCCTCAACGCACTTATAACAACACGTTGTCCCCAGATGGAGCCAATGTTGGCCTATGGTCGCACATAACATGGAGAAGTGGTCCCTATAAGGAAATCATAGGGCAAAGGCATAGAAGCAATTACCATTAGCGAAGACAAAGGTAGCAGAGAAACAATTAAGACAAAAAAGTAGCAAGGGCAGAGTCCTGAACAAGATTGGGTCAATTTGTGCATGCGTTCAGGTCAAGTCGTGAATGATAAAGCACGTAAAGTCATGAACGCGAGGCAAGTATTCGACAAACAAATAAGAAATGACCGAGCGCAACCAAAAAGAAAAGGTTGGAAAACCACAGTAAGGGAGCAATGAGGACCATTGAATCTAAGTAACAATCAACAATGGAGATTCAAATTGAAATAGAAAATCGCAAATGTTTCAGGATGGGCATAAGGGTAAATGTTAAAATGAGTGAAATGAAATTTGTGATGAGGTGGGACCCATTCACCCTTGGCGCACATATGAGCCTTGCTTGTTGCCCACACTTTGTAGCCCGCAGGTTCCTAACCTTACCTCTTAAGACTTACGCTAAGCCTTGTTTTTCCACCAATACGATGAAATGGGACCCGCCATACCTTACCGCATTATCAAAACCGCATGAAAAATATTTTTTCGGCCTTAAACTTTACCTTTCTCCGTCGTTCCACTTTATATTTATACTTTTCCTTTTTCACTGCTATATCATTGTTTCATCTCCAATTTTCCCCATTCCCCGATTGCGATTAAAGTGGGGCCATTCTCCCTGGCACGTCACCCTTCCCCCACCATCCATCGCATTTCAAAAAATTACAACTTATTCCATTTTGCCAAATGTTAAAACCTATGATTGCCAATGTGAAATATCGCATTGCACAATTTTTAACTTACCATTTGAAATGCCTGCACCCTATTTTTTTTAACTTGCAATATGATCGAGTCCCACCTTCCCTCCACGTCCCTTACCTTCTCCCCCGCACTGCGCACTTCACTTATTTTAGTGTTTAACATCTCCGCTTATGGCTAAATCTTAAGTTTTGCGATCTGTGGGCTACGATCCAGTCCCAAAATCTGCCATGTCACCTCCTTCCTCCCCGTGTTTTTCGCTTCACTCATTTTAGACCTTTACTACTTCATGGTAAAGAGTTGCGATTGTGACACGGTTTGGCCCCACCATAATAATCTTCTCACCGCAAACACACCATTCCTTCGTTATCATTCCCATTCCATTGCTCCACACCATCATCCTCCTACCAAGTACTCTTCTCACCGCGAACACACCTCTGTACTTCGCATCGCATCGTCAATTCCATTTCTTATAACGTAAACTGTAAAACATGAGAAGTGCGCAGATGCAATGCTGCTTCCGAAACTGACGTCCACAGATTTTCAAGTTCGGATATATGGGTTTTTTTACAATGTTTTGTTTAAAAAGGGTTGAGTCTAGTCCCACCTTACCTAGCATGCCATTTCCTTCTCATCATTGCCCTCCACCTTTCCTCCATCTCCAATCACCCCCTCCTCATCTGACGGTCCTATATTCATTTCACACTCCCTGCAGCTTTCAAACTTTAACCATAAGCGGGGGGGGGGGGGTTCTGAAATGGGCGGTATCCTTTGCCGCCCACCCCTCCACATGTCGTCCTCTCGTCATTTCACACTCCCCCTCTCCTATATCTCTTACGACTTGATACTCCCTTCATAATTTGGTTCCCGTTTTGCAATTCAAAAACACCGCATGGGATTTTGAGGCGGAACATGCAGTTATGGTTTATGCAACCTACTCAGGAGATCTCCGCTAAAGAACCAGGTGCCCGCAATACTACAGGTCTCTTCATAATGGATTAAGTGGAAATCACCAGAATGAGGGAGTGGAGGTTTGTAAGAAATAGATGTAATCGTAAAATGACAATCAACCTATCCACCTATGACCGCTCCTCACCATACTGTCTTGAAGGCTCCCATTATTGGCCTCAATGGGCGACCATGTCCTTTCTATTTTTGGTTTAATTTTGATGATTTTTCTAGTGAAATATCAATTTCATCCCATTCATATTTTAATTCTCTCAGTATAAGTAATTTCTCAATATACGCTCTGCAAGTTAGGTAGGATGTTTTTATTTCATAGATATGGGTCGATCATAAATGATTAAGTACCATAGACCCTCAAGGAGAAATCTATATATAGTAAGTTCTAAGATGAAAGTAAGTTCTCGAATTTGGAATATTTTTTCCATAGTTTTGTATGATTGTGCTCCCCATGCTCTAAGATACATATTCGGGAGAGATGTTTAAAATTAATATGATATAGAGCTATTATTTGGATTCCAGATGGAGCAATCAGTAGTATGTATCTTTTTCCTTCTGTTATCATTAATCTACTCTTTACGTGTAGTCATTTTTCATGCTATACTACTTTTATTGGTTTGTGTAATGTAGTTGGTGGTAGTCTGCAATTTTATTCATGAATTCATGTATGTATAATGCCTAGGTGTTAATGCTCATGTTTTAATTTTTCTGCACTCCCTTAATTAACGCTCCATGAACCTCTGTTGTTGTCCATATTTCATTCATGTCTGCTTCATATGATTTCACAGGGAGATATATTCTTAATCCTCCTAAGCTCGTTCCTTGTGAGTTCCTTCTCTGTTCTTTCTCAACCACTCTGCATACTTTTTAAAGCTTCCTTTCATTTTTTTATACTTGGCCCATATAAACACCATCATTCTCACTGTCTCCTGATCCCTCTCACTGTTTGGGGAATTCACATGAATCGATTCCAAGGTATTTTCCATCCTAGAACCACTAAAACCATTATTCTCTTTTGTCAAATCCTATAGTTGGGAAACAGTTTTGGTAGATGGCTAGAATTTGGGTGAAATTTTTAATTTCTCATCCGAGAAAATAGTCAACTCCATTTCTCGACTGAGAGTTTTAAAAACTCTCGTCCGAGAGTTTTTTAATGTTTCACCCCAGAGTTTGATTGGGCCTGACTGGAGTTAAAATAATCTTGGATGAGAGTTAAGTATTTTCTCGTCTGAGAGTTGTATCAACATAAACTCTCAGGGAAACTCTCGGATGAGAGTTAAAAAAACTCTCGGACGAGATTTTTTTTTAACTCTTGTCCAAGAGTTTTTTTAACTCTCATCCGAGAGTTTTATTCTTATAATAAAACCCAAAAACTCTTAACTCACTTGACATTCTGCACTGTTGTTTTCATTTTGGAGTTGTCTTTTTCGTGTTTTCGCAGACTGGAGCTGTCGCTTTGGAATGGAGTTGTCATTGTTGAGCATTTGAGCCATCCTCATTCATCTAGCTAGGTAAGTCTCTTCACTTGTTGCACTTGCTTGATTTGCCAAGGTCAAATTTCACAGATCAAAAGATTATTCAATTAAAAGGAAGATCAAGAAGCACAAGAGCAATGTTCTTCACTATGACAACTTACTGAAAAACAATCCCTTCACTAGTCCTATTCCAACTTCTAAGAAGAAGAAACAACCGCCTAAGGCTAAACCTCCTCCTAAAATAACCTTAGGTATGAATTCAGCCTGCTCAGGTACTTCCTTTTCAATTGTTATTTGTTTTGGAATCCCTTAATTCATTCTTGACATACCAACAACTGCTGTTATCCAACTGCATTTTAGTTAAAAACAGTATAGGCTAAAATGTTGTTGCTATTGTGTAGAATTACTATAACCCGACTGGAACTCAACCACTAACCTTCACACACATATGGTTGTATTAGTGTGTTTCTGTATGGTTGTATGGACATACTTTGGGGGACGGGCATTGTAGGGAACATCCCCTTTCCCTAGGGCATACCTTCTCCTACCCTAGGACATTACATGAAAAATGGGGGACATTCAGGGAACTTACCCAACATCCATAGTGATAGCTAGTCATAGTTACTGATAATGCATAGTCAAGGGTTCCTAGTTATAGTTTGAGTGGAGACCTCGTTAACCTCGTCGACATCCCTTATTTCAAACCCTCATGGAGAGTCAATGATGTTCTAGGCAACGTTGTTGGGGAGGGTTTCAATTTCATATATTGGTAAGGTTCTAAAAACACTGTTACCGATGAAATAGGTAACCTGACCTCAAAACGGGAACTCTAACCCAAAAAGACTCAAAAAACATGAAAAAACACCCCAAAAATAAAAAAAAGTGTATTCCAGAACGCACTTGGTTTTTTTTGAAGGTCAAATTTCAACATTTTATAAAATTATGCTAAAAACAAAATTGTTTCTTTATGCTATTGAAAACACCTCAAAACAAACCAAGATGCCGGAATAACAAAAAAAAAAATGGTGTCATATTTTTGACATTTTTAAAAATAGAAATAACATTTTTTAATTTTTAAAATTCAAACATTAAAATAAACCTAAAATTTAAGAAAAAAATAAATTTAAAAAATAAAAACATTTTAAAGCTTAAAATTAAAAAATATATAGGAATAAAAAAATAAAAATAAAAACAAAATTTTAATTTTAATTCAAACATTAAAAAAAACCTAAAATTTAAGAAAAAAAATAAAATAAAATAAAATAAAATAAAATTAAAGATTAAAATTTCAAAATATATAGAAAAAAAAAACAAAAAAAATATTAAATAAAAAAAAAGGTTAAAAAAGAAAAGAAATTATAAAAAATAAAATATAGAAATTAAATTTAAAAAAAAAAAAAATGTTCATTAAATTAGAAAAAAAAATAAAAAATTAAATTTGAAAATAAAAAATTAAATTTAAAGAAATATATTAAATTTTAAAAAATTTAAAATTTTAAAATAAATTAAAAAAAAAAACATTATTGAAATTAAAAGTAAAAAAATGAAAATTTAATTAAAAATAAAAAATGAAAATAAAATACAATAAAAATATTAAATTTTAAAAAATATATATTTAAAAAAAAATAGATTTTAAAAAATAAATTAAATTTAAATTATAATATATATATATATATATATATATATATATATATATATATATATATATATATATATATATGAATAAATTAAATATATATATATATTAGATTTTATTAATTAAAAAAATAAATTAAAAAAACTATATATTAAATAAAAAACAAATTAATTTGAAAATATTAAGTTTAATTTAAAATATATATATATATATATATATATATATATATATATATATATATATATATATATATAATTTTAAATACACAATTTTAATTGAAATAAAAAAATAAAAAAATTCTATGTAATTAAAAAAATAATAATAAAAAAATAAAAAATTTAAAAAAGGCATTAAATTCAAATAAATTTAAAAAAAATACAAAATTTACTAAATTTTAAAAAATTAAATGAAAAAACTAAACATAAAATTTAATAATAAAAAAAAATACGAAAAAATTAAATTAAAAAAAAAACAAAATTTAATAAATTTTTTTAACAAAATTTAGAAAAAAAAATTAAAAACAAAAAATGAATAAAATTAAAAAAAATTGAAAATTAAAAAAAATTAAATTTCAAATATAAAAATTAAATTAAAAAAGAAAAAATTTAAAATTTTTGAATTAAAAAAAAATAAAAAAAAATAAAAAAAAAAAGAACTTTTTGATCTCGGTGGCGCCGCCAATCGGCCTCCCGCCCAAGTGGTAGCAGAGCCCGGCCACTGGGCGGGAGGCCGATTCCGAAAATCGCCCTCCCGCGGTGGGAGGCCGATTCCGGTAATCGCCCTGAGGCTGATTTCGGGAATCGCCCTCCCGCCGCGGGAGGGCGCCGTGGGAGGGCGATTCCTGGAATCGGCCTCCCGCTGCGGGAGGGCGATTCTCGGAATTGGCCTCCCGCGCTGCGGCAGCGCGATTCCCGGAATCGGCCTCAGGGTGATTCCCGAAATCAGCCTTCTGCGTTGCGGTAGGGCGATTCCCGGAATCGACCTCTCGCCGCAGGAGGGCGATTCTCAGAATTGGCCTCCCGCGCAATGGCTGGCCTCCACCGCCGCCTGGGCGGGAGGCCAATTGGCGGCGTCACCATGATCAAAAAATTCTTTTATTTTTTTATTTTTTTTAATTTTTAATAATTTTTTTTAATTTGATTTTTTTTTTTAAATTCAAAAAATTTAAAATTATTTGTTTTTTAATTCAAATTGTTTTATTTTAAATTTAAATTGTTTTAGTTTTTTTGTTTTTAAATTTTGTTTTTAAATTTAATATTTTAGATTAATTATTTTTTTTAAATTTAAAATTTATTTATTAAATTTATTAAATTTTAATTTAATTTAATTTTTTTTTTAATCTTTTAGTTTATTTTGTTTTTCATTTTTTAAATTTATAAATGGTTTCATTTAAAAAAAAACAGTAAATTTATGGATATTTGTTTTTTAATTATTTGCACGTAGTTTTTTCATTTTTTTTGTTTTTTAATGATAGTTTTTTTTTAAATTTTAATTCTTTTATTGTAATTTTCTTTTTCAATTTTAATTTATTTATTTATTTATTTTTTTATTTTTTTTTAAATTGTTTTTTTTGTTAATTTTAAAATTTGTATTTTTTTTTCTTATTATTATTATTATTTTAATTTTAATTTTTAAATTTATTTCTTTCTTTTTTGTATTTTTTTTTTTTATCTAAATTTTAATTTTGTAATCTAAATTATTTTTAAATTTTCTATTTTAATTTTTTTTTTTTTAATTATATGGTTTTTTTTAATAACTTAGAAAAAAATATTTTTGATGTTTTTTTATTTTTATTTTTTTGGTTAATTTTTGTTTTTTTTTTTACATTTTTATTGGTTTTTTAATTGTTTTATATATATATTTTTTATCTAAGTTTTGTGTTTTATTAACAACATGAAAATCACCACTCTAAAAAAAAAGGTTGATGCTGCATCAATATGTTTCAAAATTAGCATGAAAATCACTGCTCTAAAAAAAAAAAGTTGATGCTGCATCAATACGTTTCAAAATTAGCATGAAAATCACTAACATTTTAAAACAAATATTCATACTTCATAAATAAAAATATTAGAGTGTTGAAAATGTGCTCCAAAAAAAAAAAGGTGATTCTGCATCACCACTTTTCAAAATCGGGTGCTTTTTATGCTACAAAAAAAAAGTAGGTAACAGTGCGGCTACCCATTTCATTGGTAACACTGTTTAAAGTGAATGATGGTGGTTGGGGCTTGTTAGCTAGGGTTTCTTGGAACCATTATGTCATTGTCAAGAACGATTTAGCTAATGGAAAGAATAGAGTTTTAAATAGGATGGTGGCTCTTGGTAGGCCAACTAGAGGATCTTTCATTCACTTTAGATTCCTTCTTGCATCTCAAATGAGGTTTTTATCCTAGATTTGGTGATTTTTTTGGCTTTTTTATGACCATTATCAAGGGGTTCCTTTTGCATGATAGTCAAAGCCTCTAGCCTCATCTCTACACTCGCCACTAGAATCCAAGATTGATCATGAGTCCCGTATAGAATTTTTTGGCTCTCATATGGTGGAAGGTAGCCTGAGGACATGAAATTCCTCAGATAATAATGCATAGTCAAGGATTCCAAGTTACTAATTCAGTAGAATTTCTTGACCTAGTTAAAAAAATAAATAAAATAAAAATTAAATTTGGAAATATAGATCGATATTAATCTTGAATCTTTCAAATATCGACAGATTTGCATTCAGGTTTTTCTTGATCCCTCTTGGTGCTTATTACGTCTGGGTTGAAGATGGATATTTGCTATTATATATACAAAATGGTGCTCAAGGGATAATGATTTCTATATGTAAAATAAATGAAATCCTTTAATAACACCTAGAGTGAAAAAACATGTTTTGACAATTACTTAAATTCAATGAGCAACTACAGTGTGTTGGGAATTACATCCTCGATGTTTCAGAAAAACATTTCCAAGATTGTTTATAGGTTGGGTAACTCTAATGTAATGAGGGTTGATGTTATCAGTGGACTTGACTCTGTGGTCATGGATATCAGACCTCAACCTCTGATGTGTTAACACATTTTTTAAGTGGTGTGTCATTGCCACTAGCATTGTCAAAAATCAAAATTGATTGGGCTTAAAGAAAATTTCCCACAAATGGCCATCCAACACCCCTTAAAAAATAACAATATTTACCAAATCCTTCAAAACGTATAGTATGTGAAAGTATAATGGCTCAAGTTTTGGGATAAACATAAAGAAACATTGGGTGGTGGATCACCATGGCCCTTGGGGGTTAGGCCCCAATCATCCACAAAAATTGTAGGGATAACAATAATTGGTTCCCATCCATGATTGGTAGGTCCGATAGGCTTATTGGCTTTTGGTACGGTGATACCAATTTTTTGAAAACCACAACCAAAATCAACTAGTTAAGGGTTCTACCAAACCAAAATATGAAAGTGGTCCATATAGACTAGTTTTTGAACCAATTTACTAAAAACAACATAAAATATTTAAAAAGTAATTAAAAAATACATATTCATAGACTCCAATGTAAATCCAAATATTTAGACACCAAATATGCAAAGTTTAGGTAGTTGCAATGCATGGAGTTTGTAGTGTGGTTGGGTTTTTTCTACCAAACTTCTTACCAACAACAACATAGTTAGAGGCATTATCAGTGATAACCTAAAAAACATTCTCCACACCCAACTTGACGAAAATCACATTCCATAGATGAAATAACAAGTTTGCATATTTCACCCAGTTAGATGCATTTATTGATCTCAAAAACAAGGATCCTTGTGTGAAAATAAAAAAGGAAATTAATCATGGTAAGAGACTTTTTATCATTCCATCCAATTGAGAAAAAATAGCATTTTTTTCCCCATGATTTTTTAGTCTCTATAAACTAGTAATTTATCGATTAAACAAATTTTTTTTTAATCTATAAACATGGCCTTTGAAGCTCTTACTAACAATAACTACAAAATTTAGAGTAGATTGATAATAAGCATAGTAGGAACTATTGCAGGGGATATCTTCATCATACCACAATTTGGCCATGTACTCATAAACATATTCCTTGTACTTATTCCGATGGTTTCAATGGTGGGCTGAGTGCAACAAGTAGTGGTGGAGGAAGGTGGAAGAAAACCAACAATACTCTCTCGTTTGTGGAATTGAAAGTGAAACTATGGGATGCTTTTCATGAATGGGAGAAACATGTCTAAAGTGTTCCCTAACAATTATAGAGCTAGAGTAGGAACCTTGAAAATTATGGCTACATTTCTATACAATCTCTCTCCTTTTCTCTATCTTAGCTTTCATCTCTTTATCGCTAACATTTTTCTGATTTATATTTCTCAATAAGGGTTTTCATTTCCTTTATAATTTGTAGATCCTCCATAGTAAACCTCATCATGGTTTAATTTTCCCTCGAATACTAACTAAGTGTTATTCCAGACTAAAAATCCTAGCATAGGGTGGTGGGTCATCCTAGTCCTTTGGGGTTAGGCCCCAACCATCCATGCCAAGTTTAAGATTAATAAATATAGGATTTCATCCATTATTAGTAGGTTCAAGAGTATTTTCGACATTTTGTATGTTGATACCCTATTTTTAAAACTAGAACCAGAATCAACCAGTTGAGGCTCTAACAAAACTAGAATAAAAAACTGGCTTGCATTGTCTTGTTTTCTTAAAACAATTTACCAAAATAATATAAAATGTGAAAATATTAATTAAACAAATATATATTCATGTACGTCTATGTCACATGGTTTGGGTTCAAATTTGAGTTCGTAAATGATTAAGTTTGATTTGAATCTAAATTTTATGATGAAGTTTGTATGAGGTTTGCCATTATGTTCACACATACATATTATAACACAGAAAACATAAAATGATAAGATCAATATCAATAAGAACATATGAGAAAGAATTTTTATCAATGAACATACATGAAAATTTAATTTAATCATCCATAGTTAGAGAGAATCCATGTTGAGCAGAGGAACGTTGGTTACATCCTTGTATGGCATGTAACCTCGATCCCATAACTTGGTGAGTCACTGTAGCCTTGACCCGTTTCCATGTATGTTTTTGTAAACTTGGCTGGCATTCGTATGCTAATGTCCATAGCTTTCTCCACCTCAACATCGCATAATTGTAACCTTTGATCCTTGTCAGCATAACCTAAGCACGTGTTCCTATATGTCCTTGCGTCCCTATAACCTCAACCTTGTAACCTTGTGCTTTGACACAAACCATGTCCTCATAGAGAAAATTTAACTTATTGCAAAGGAAAATAGGAGAGGTTTTAATTGGGATTGTAAATCAAATTTGAAAATTTTGAGGTTAATAACTAAAATTTTAGGATACAGGAAATAGATATAAAAAAGTATTAACATTAACTTTTTATATGAGATTTCTAACAAAATTCCAGACATTGAAAAATGCTTACCATATTTTTTATACCATATAAATAATATTGTTGTTGGGTTCAAAATGTTGGAGCTATAGTACCTGTTATGCATTGGTTGATGACATGAATGTCGATTGATAATTTGTTTTCTAATTTGTTTATGAGGGATAGAAATTTGATTTGATACTATAGCAACAATGGTATTAGGTGAGCCCTCCAGAGACCCCTCAATGAGAGGAGGATTATCAAGTACATTGGTTGTTTAGTTATGTCATGTTTTCAAGTAGGTTATATTTATTTTTCGTTGTGAAAAATTGATTAATGTGAATTTTTTTTGGCTTGCACAGGTGGATGTACTCATATGACTCCTGTGCCCAAACAAGAAATCGAGCAAGAGGAGCCCCATAGACCTGTTCCCATTCATCGCCAATTTCATAGAGCCCATTCTAAGGATTATATTATACACGGTATAGGTACCCATTAGATCAATTGCTTGTTAAAATGTTCAATTTTACGTTATATTCAATGTTGAATAGGTGATTTTTTTTTTCAAATGACATGTGTTTAATGTGAAAACATTATGCTCCATAGGTGCAAATGTAGGAGTTTTGGTTGGCCCTATTGTTGGTGAGGGGAAAAGGAGAACAATGTCTTAGCATGTGGCATCCATCCCACACTTGGATACTTCTACTCCAAGTAAAATATAAAGAAAATTTTATTGTTTGATGTTTAATGTGAAACTTATTTTGTGTCTCATGTACTTGTGTTATAAAACAATTTAATGTTTTGTATAGTGGGTGTTAGAAACGTTCATTCGTCAGAAGGGAAAAATCCTAGTATGAGCAAAGAGGAAGAGACAGTTTTTCCATGAGGTATTTTCAAATGACCAGACAAGTTTTTTAAATACAAATTTTCCTTATAAATTATTTAATTTTTAATATGTGAAATAATTTAACATGTTACAGGTGGTGGTGGTCACCCTCCTGGGGGGAGAGGTCATAGGGTTCATGAGTTTGCTCGAAATATGAGCTATGATACCCTTTACACCCATCCCAGTGATATTCCTGAGTAGATGCCTTGTGAAGATACCATCTCCTTACTTACTGTTGATGGGATGAGGGAGCATTCCATGAGATTGCGCAATGAATTGCAAAGTTGCAATCTCTCTGCCTCTAGTCGAAATTGTCTCCAAAATTTTTTGCACAATTTGGAGAGTTTGATAGAGACTTATCATGGGGTTGGACCATCAACCCAAGTTTTTTTTGACATTATGCATAGGAGGATAGCATCAGTGATTGGTATCCACTCCTACAATGAAGTTAAAATTAGGGTCACTAAAGAAATGGCATTGCCACTATTTGACTTGTGGCCTGAAGACAAAAAACATCTGAAGATTGCAAGATTCAATGATCCCAATATTGCACCTTATATTTATGAGAAGTTCCTGTATGCATACAGGAAGTTCCAAAATAATGATGAGGTGCTGCAATATTTTGTTAGGATGTTGTTTGCTCAATTTCGGGAGCACATGGGCCCTAACTATACAGATACTGGGTCCAAATTCTATGGAGCTAGAAAAGGCCGTACATATGACTGACCTAATGCTATGTGATATGTTGGGTTTAGGCCTCCAACACCTCATTTATCACCTCAACCACCTAGGGTAGTTACACTTCCAAAGGAGTTAGCCCTTATCTCTAGTGATGCTTCACAAATGAGGGAGAAGATACAAGAACATATTGCAGCTTCTTTAGGAGGGGTGGAAGTCAGGCTAGGGACAAGCCAACCTTCATCTAGTGCAAGATTTTGTTCATTTTTTAGTATTCTAGATGACGTGTTAAGGGAGATGGAGCGAGATGAGGTTATGGAGTATGCATCCTCATGTAGAGACCTCTATGAGCGATCCATTACACAAAAATTGCACACTATGGGTGAGGTATGTACAAGCATGTTTTGATCTATTTTAAAACACATTTATAAGATGAGATAGAGTGCATGTAACATGTTTTTTGGGTGTATATACATTTAGTCTCCAAAAAATTACGGTAATATATTTATTTAACTTATTCAGTTTACAACATTCTTATAACAACATTTCCTTGCCCCTAATCCTCATTCTATCGATCATCGACATGATCATGTATAGGTGCCACATTCATTATTATCTATCTATATTTTGTACGTCAAATTGAAATTGAATTTATGTCACATAATTTTATATGGTATGAGTCTTAACATTATGGAATTTTCAGGTTAGCGCTACACATCAAGGGTTGCCTGAAGAGATTATTCATTCTCAGGTTCCAATCGTGACATAGGTATCGATACTTTTCGTTAAGCATATTTATAATGTTTATTATATTTGTTTTCATATAATTTTCTATTAACTTTGGTTTCTACTTTTCAGGCTACAGATAATATTCAGATGATGCAAACTAAGCCTCAAGGAGATCATGTAGGCTCTAGGTCAGAGAGTCTGCATTAAACCATGGTAACCTCTTACCATTTCTTCCTTGGTATCATTGCCACATTATAAACAGACTATCTAGTGAATTTATATACAATTTAGAGGTTCCTTTATGTATCTAGTGAATTCTAAAACTAATATTTAATTTTCAGTAAAAACTTTGAGCCATAGTCAATTCACTAGGTTACTGACAGTATAGGTGCTTCATTTGGCTTAGAGGAATATGAAAATTTGTTTCCTTGGCCATCTCAGACACTGTCACAATGTCAATATTTCATACTTCCTACTCAAGTCCCTGCAAAATAAGGAAGCCCATGCACAAAAAGAAAATATACCAAGATATTTCATCTCTCACCATGAACTTATCAAGTTACTCATGGTACAAGCTCTAAACAAAGCAAGAAAATCCCAGGAAGAAGTCATTGCAACTCCAATGGTTGCAACTTCACAAAATGAGCCCAATGTTGTGTGACTCCACCCATTACAATTACAAAGGAGGAAGAATATATTGTCATGAATCCCTTGGCTACAAAGTACCTACTAATTCATATTAAGGAAGAAGAGACAAATTATATTACACCATAGAAGTGTAGTGATATTGACGTTGAGATAATTAGTAGCAAACCAACCATCCAGAGAATGAGACGGCATCAAAATATGCCCCACTGTGTTCCAAGAAAGAAGAGGACATGATAAATTCCTACCACCACCCAAACCCCTGCTACTCCAAAAAAACAAGTAAGGGCAGAAGAAATCCTATAACACCAGGAAGACACTACCCCTACTGAAACATAAGAACTAGTACAGTTAGTGACCTAGGGTTGGAAGAATTTGGTTTGGTGGCCTTGCTACTCCATAATAACCAACAAGGAGTGCTCTACACTAGATATTGTTGCTTCAAAATTGTTTTCCTGTAATAATGTGGATGTGATCTCTTAGGGGAAAATCTGTAGCTATGATAGTGGACTGTATTTCCAAACTATTTATAGGCCTATCACTTAGAGCCTTAGGTGCAGAGCTGCTAGATGGGTTGCATTACTAGCACTTGTGGTGGCCTAATAATGGTTATGGAAGACTATGGAATCAATATTCCTTAAAAGACAGAATTGCAGATCACGCTTCCCTTGTGAAAATTTTTCATCTATCCAATATAGAACTTTAACAACAATCATTTGGACAATAGTATGTGCTCTCATGTGATGGAAAAATGGGAGTTTCAAGAAAATGTGGCAGTATGTGGTTTGACAGAGTTCACAACAATCCTCTTTAGGAAAGCTACACATATCTCGTGGCAGATCATGTCCACTGTTGCATCAAAATTCATGACATTTTCATTTACAAGTACGCAAGCTCTATTGTAGCCCAACAATGACAATATTACATACTGCAAATATTTTTGTTTATAGGTTTCCTAGTTTTGGATGATGACTAAGCATAGAGGAAAAGACCATTGTATCCATGAGGTGGCCGGATTAATTCACTAATTTCAACTGGAAGCCTTATTTTGGCACATGCTACAACATGATAGGATATGAATAAGCTCTACTGAGTAGTAGTTTAGAGTATAATTAGATATTTTTAGCAACACTCTTCAGTTCTTAGATTCATAGAATTTAATGTCTTGTGGTGTGCTTTGAAGGTTTATTGATAATGACAAAGCTGTGATCTTATTAAGGACTTAATCCTTCATGCCAATACTTAAACACTGTATGCTCAATCTGGGAAAAAGTTTTCTCAACAAGTTCTTAGTTTCATTGTCCATGGCATGAACAGTGGCAACCCATTATATTGCCATGCAACCCCCAAGAAGATTGATATTTAGTTCTCAGCTTTGTTCTCCATCCCATCTATTAAATTTGAAGGGCCAACTTGATAGAGATTTCACAGTGTTGCAAATTGGAATCCTTGTGCTCCATTGGTAGTTCATCAATATGTAATAATATCTCCCTGCGAGCTTCATTATGCTCTAGTAAGACATTTTTGGGGAGCTATTTCATGTTCTAGTATAGCTCAATTATACATAGATATTAGTTTTGGCGCCATAAAGTATGGCCTGAATCAGTCACGCACTCAACAATAGAGGCCAAGACCTCCTAATCAACTTGCTCATCATGTTGAACATGAAATTCAATATCAACATAGTTTATTTTCTGTTGTATAGGAGTAGGGGTTTGGGAATGATATCTCTGTTCTTCCTTATTAGCTTGAAGTGTTCCTTGAGCACTCCCTTCTACTTGAGAAGAGGACCCTCAACAGGATTTGGCTCTTTGTTGTGGCATTGGAGTTGTCGAGCAGGGGAGTAATCGAGTATGGGTATGCATAAAGGTGAAGACTTAAAATGGATATAGCCATGTCCAACAAGAAAGAGCTTCAATGGTGTAAACACTAGGTAAGGCTAAGCATAAATGAATTTAAAGTTGGAGAGGAGAAGGTGTAGGGTTGTGGGCACCACTGAAGGAGGTAGGAATAATACTATGGATCATAGAGGCTTCCCAAAGTGCAAGGGGGACCCAAGTATCTTACTGTGTAAGAAAAATACTGAGTTCACAACTTAATTTCCCTACTTTGACAATTGAAAATTTGATTTATTTACAATGGAATATAATAGTGGAATAAGGCAAACATGCATTAAGGAAATTTTGTAGATGCAATACTGATTGAGACCTTTGGTGCCACCACCTACAAACCCATACTTCTTCATGCACTTTTTCCTCGCAGATTGCATGCCTTAACCATAGGGAAAGTCTACCCCCAGAATGAGCATGTAAAATTAAGGAACCTGGGATGTTATGGACCTTGGGATTATATGTTGTCTATAATTTTCTCCACTTGCATTTTTTATTTCCTCATTTTACAATCAGTTGTTGTGATTTCTTTCCTTTAAAGCCTAAATGAGTTATTTTCAATCTCCATTGGTTTTATTCAAGAATCCAGTCTCAATGTCTATAATAGGTATACAAAATCCTAGAGTATTTGGAAACCTACAAGAAATACTATAAGCTTCCTTCTATCCCTATTATTCTTTGTGGGTAAGGTCCATGCTTTATTCCTTTTAACAATATTTGTTTTGGTTATAGTTTCTAAAGTAGTAGTACCATGCAGGGATTAGAATGGAAGCAAACGGGGGCATGTTTACAAATTCTCGTGGTCTCAAGGTTTTGCTTCTTCCTATGATACTACTCACGACTACACAGATAGTGATGTTGATGCTCATAAGGTTTTTACCATTTAGTTGTATGTTGGTCACTGGTTTCTAGGTTTTACAATCCTTTTCCTTTTGGTATTCATTGTTGAAAATGGAACAAAAATGAAATTAACTTTTGGTGAGCTGTAAATTTCTAATTAATGAGTTGTTGGTTTTCCAGTGGGTTAGCCATCGAAATCACCATGGTAATATCTGTGGAGTGTAATTTATTTGGCTTCTTAATCCCAAAAATCTGAGTAAGCAGTTGAAGGCTAGCTAGAATGAAGCTTTATTTGGATTTATAAAGGTTGTTAACAGCCCCTGATTGGTGGTTACAAAATTTAATTCTATGTGCATGACAAAACTGGTAGTTTTTATCAAAGAGTAGAAGTTAGCCTCTAATTGGTAGCTATAACTTCTAATTTTGTGTGCATGATCAAACTGGTAGTTATCAAAGAGTATTTATTTCCCTCGAAACAATACAGATTACATGCCATTGAGCACTTTTGTTTCTTTTTTAATGCATCCAAATAAAAAAAACTCTACCTTTTGAAATCAATCTGTACAATATTTATAGCATCTTAGTATTATCATTTATGATTGTAGTCTAAATGAAATGAAGTTGGTTTGAAAGATAGAGATGCATTCTGCTTCTTCAAGCCTAATAAATGCCATGATGGATGTGTAACATTCCCTGGATTTAAAGGCGCTCTCCAACATGTTAGTTAATATCTTGTTTTATTGCATTGTTTATGTTCTACTTTTCTTCTTTCTATTTCATATCAGTTTATTAAATATTTTTTTAAGTGTTTTCTAATCCCATGGCTCCCCTACTATTATTATTGGATGGTTAAATATGCTTATTAAAGATCCTTCTCTTGGGAATGTAGTTTGTGGTTGGACTAGGTGATAAAGTCTCCCCTACTGATACTGAAGAAGGCATGCGTGTCGAGTCAGTTATTAAAAAATCCCCCTTGCAAAACCATCCTTTTATGTTCACTTTGTCTTCTAGGGAGTTTTTTTCCTTTAGAGTTGAGTGTGATATTATCTATCAATTCTAAGTGTCGCTGACACGTGAGATATCACATTACTTCTTAGTGAAGCATTACTATGTTTTCAACTCTAATGTTTTATGTGGTTTACATTAATGTCATAAAAACATTTAGAGATTGCTTCAGGTCACACCTTGTGGATTTTGTTAGGAATGTAATGATTGATGGTCTTCTTTATTTATGTAGGTTGATTGCAATAATTATCAGATTCATATCCCTTTGCCTCCTAATATTGATCCTAGTGTGACAATGATGGCTGTTGAAGAAAAGCTAGATGTTACTTACAATGATGTTGGAGGTTGCAAAGAACAAATTGAAAATATGTGAGAGGTTTTTCAATTCTCTTATAAGTCATCGTATATTCACATTTCATATTTCCTCATTTGGCCAATAGTATCAACATAGTATTATGTCAATAAATGGTCAATATAAAAATTCATTTATCATAATAGTTACAAGGATAAAATTGGGTAATCTCATCCTAGTAAATGTGTGTGGTCCTAGCGATAGGTTGAAATGATCCTGATCCGGATAAAAATGTTCTTGGCCTTGACATTTCTCAAGATGGGAGTGGGGATGCTATCCCTTATTTTGGAAAGGAGCCACCCTCTCATATGATTACCTCCTTCCCTGACAGCCCTCCCGGGGAGTGTCAGAAGGGGGAGAAGATGGACCTATTAAAGGGAACTGTTATCTGTAAACAAGCTGGTTGTGGTTGTTCAAATATGGCCACTTTAGTTTCAATGCAACCTATTCCGGGATCCTCTAAGAATGTATGGTATAAATTAAAAGGAGAAAGGAAAATAAAGGCAGTGGAATGGACTGCATGATCCTTCGGCCCAGGAATGAGAAGCAAGCTACCCGTCCTTGAAAACAATAAAATGGTTAAGATGGATTCTTAATGTAGCATCTTTTATGGCTCAAGCCTGTATATTTACTGTAGTTTACATTTTTCATTAGATTCAGCTAAGGTGTCGAACATTGAAATATTAGACCTGCTTCAAAGTAGCTTAGTTTGGGGGTCAACTATTGAACATTAGACCCAGGATTAGATTTCCCCAAGAAATATTTGTGGAAATATTTGATGCATATCATGTTTGTGTTAAATGATTTTTATTTACCCAAAACAATGTTAAACAAATCAGTTTTCGTTATGTTTGATTAATCAGAATTCTTTTTTTTGTAAAAATGGTCAAGCATATCAGTCTTTGTCACATATAATTGATCTGAATATGTTTTGTTTCTTCATCTAGGTAGCGAGGTGTACGAAGATCATTAATCCAAAAACTGATGATTCCAAGTATGTCATAAATGTTAAAAAAATTGCCAAGGTTTACCTATTTCTCCAGGTTGTGTTGTGATCATACAGTAAATTCATTATTCTCTTATAGGTGCAAAAAGAATCAAAACTGCTGCTTTAATCTTACACTAAAACTATAGCTGTAGTGATTAGTCTTTTTATCACAACAAAACTTATGAATTCAAAACCCAATGTTTCCCGAAAGCCACATTGACTTGCATGTAGTATTTACAAAGTTATCTCTTGGGAATGGAGTTTGCGGTTGGACTGGGTGATAAAGTCTCTCGTACTGATATTGAAGAAGGCATGTGTGTCGGGTTACTTATTAAAAAATCGCCCTTGCAAAGCCATAATTTTATGTTCACTTTGTCTTCTAGGGAGTTTGTTTCCTTTAGAGTTGAGTGTGATATTATCACATTACTTCTTTGTGAAGCATTACTATGTTTTCAACTCTAATGTTTTATGTTGTTTGCATTAATGTCATAAACAAATTTAGAGATTGCTTCAAGTCATACCTTGTGGGTTTTGTCAAGAATGTAATGATTTATGGTCTTCTTTCTTTATGTAGGGTTGATTACAATAAGTATCAGATTTAGTTCCCTTGCCTCCTAAGATTGATCCCAATGTGACAGTGATGACTATTGAAGAAAAGCCAGATGCTACTTACAATGATGTTATAGGTTGCAAAGAACAAATTGAATAGATGCGAGAGGTTTGTCAATTCTCTTATAAGTCATCGTCTATTCACATTTCATATTTCCTCATTTGGCTAATAGTATCAATAGAGTATTATGTCAATAAATGGTCAGTATAAAAAGTCATTTATCATAATAGTTACAGGGATAACATTGGGTAATCTCATCCTAGACAAACTAATGATTCCTGGTTTTGATTGCAGATATCTTGTGAATCAAGGATGCATTAAGCCTCTATGGGATATTCTAGTCTTTTCAGACCCAAGAATTGTAACTGTTTGTCTTGAAGGGCTAGAGAATATTTTGAAAGTTGGGGAAGCATAGAAGGTTTTGGGCAACACTGGAGGTGTAAATCTCTATGCACAGTATATTGATGACGCTGAAGGACTTGAGAAGGTTGAGAACCTTCAAAGTCATGACAATAATGAAATTTATGAGAAGGCAGTAAAGATTCTTGAAACTTATTGGCTGGAAGATGATGAAGATGACCAAAAATTCCATTTTTACCTCTCATATTTAAGATTTTAAGCAACCTATAATATGCCGCCGATGGAGGGAACACTTCATTTTCCTACAGTCAGAGAGATTTACATAATCAAGTATTATTGTGTGCATTGTGTATACTCTATGTCCACATGCTATCAAATATCTTTTAGGTTCAAAACGAGTACTTTATTTGACCTTGCAATCAAACTTAAAATTATTTACTATTTTTGTGGAAGCTCGGATGGAGTCTAGTTTCCCGAGTTGAAAGGAATTTCAAAATATGAGTCTTATGTTTGTCATCAAGAGAATAATTTCAAGTGTCATTCTAGCACTAATGAAATTTGATTTTGTAATATTTCTCCACCAAGCTATATATATTCCAATCAATGATCTAATATTTCATAAGGGGCAAGTGATTTGTTCTAGAGAATGTTGGTTTAAATGTTTTGTTTCTTATTAATACCCTTGGTTTTTGATAGTTTGCTTTAAATTTAATTTTAACTTTTATTTAACCTTTCTCAATAGGAATATAGAAATGATGAATCAAACACTAGTAGCAAACAAGGTTCTCCAAAGATCATGTCCATCATTTACTGTGTCTTAATGTCATTTTCTTAATATCATTATTAAAGGAAGAATTCCTGCTGTTCATGTATCAGATTTTAAAGCTACCCTAAGGGTAGAATCCTATGCTTCTCTAGGGATATGAGGAGTCTTTATGCCAGAGATGTTTTTTTATGTCCCTTAATCAGGTGTGCATGCCATTTGATGCCCAAAATCTATCATTATGTCAAAGCCGAAGGGGTTAGGGTGGGTGCATTCTTGGAAATGGTTTCTCATGTGCCAAACTTCGAATGCTGGAGTCTCATTATGAGGAATATTTCTAATTTTCTTCATTTTTTGCATTAATTTTTGGTGCTTCGAAATACCTTTCTTTGGACTGATTCTTGTTTGATTCTCTAATTCACTTACAAGTTGCATGATAGGTAATGCTTGGTTTGATTATATGGTATTTTCAAATTCTTTTTCATAGATCTTGCTGCTTAACTTTTTGAAAGTTTAGGTCCATAGCATATGAATATATATTTCATTCTTCTTGAACACTAATTTATAATTTGAAACAGTTATTAAATTTTACCAAGTATTTAGTAACAATTACAAAATTTTGTAGAGTATTGGCCCTTTCTTCTATCAACATGTATTTATGTGTCCCTTTCTATAGCTGAGGACAATGACAACATAAATTCAAACTTCTTAATTTTAGACAGTGTCATCAAAAAGCTTACCTTAGACTGTGGTGGACTCCTTAAGATTATGGTGAACTCCTTGCTCAAGCTGTGGTGGACTCCTTAGCTCAAGTTGTGGAAGATTACAATGATTCCTATGTATTAACTACAACCATATTGGACTATGTATAGATTTTCGGCTCATTTCCTTGTTGGACAGTCTCAACATAGTGACAATACCTCTCAGAATGGTGGAGACCTTGATTGCTGTAATTGACCTAAATGTGTGTCATCATTCTTTGCTTAGACTTCCTTGCTGGACAGTCACAACACAATAATACTACCTCTCAGAACAGTGAAGACCTTGGTTGTTGTAATTTCCTTGACTGTGCATCATCATTCTTAGGTCTGATTTCCTTGCTAGACAGTCACAACAAAATAATACTACTTCTTGGAATGGTGAAGACCTTAGTTGCTGTAATTACCTTGTCTATGTATCATCACTCTTGGAACACAACAAATATTGTTGAAGTGTTGGAGTTGTCCAGCATCAAGACCATTATTGGAGACTTATTTTGGAAAAGTGAGGCATTGGACAATGAACAATCAACAAAAGTTTTGGAAGCACCTGTTTGGTCAATTTAGTGTGTCCTAAATTGCTACATTAATTTTTTAATCCGGGATTCGTAAGCTGATGAAGTGTGGCGCACTATATGTGCAAGATAACCTATCTCTTAACTTTTTGTCATTTTTGATTTTTTTTTAAATTTATTTTGGGGGTTTTTATCTTGGTTGGTTTCCTAATGTGAGATGGAAATTCTAAAAGACAAGTATGGATATAAATGTTCAAGGCAATGATGTTCTTTATAATGATTTCCCAAACTTCAAACTTCAAAAGGGTTTTAAAACATGCAATGACAAAATTAATTCCTAAATGAAAATGTGCCACTATACTAGTCAAACAAACAGTGAACTATTGATCATGAAACCCATTACCCTTGCTGCTGTTTAAATACAAAAGAAACTGTGCTCAAAGAAATCCAAGAATTGCAAGGCAAGAAGTTAAACAAAAATTACACAATCCTCATATTCTCACCTCACCATTAGTCTCGCTATGGCTTTCGGAGGTAACCGATAATGACATGAGCAATTTAATATCTAACTTGCAGAAAAATAAACTAATATCAAACTACACACTCATACTTCAATCCCTCACCATTAGTCTCGCTATGGCTTTCGGAGGTAACTGATAATGACATGAGTAATTTAATATCTAATCTAACTAATAAAGAAAATGTACAAAACCGAAATAAATAAAACAGTGCTGGAATTAAAAGCTAAGAAAAATAAATCAGCAGAAGGAAAAGATTGATTCCATGTCATTAGTCATTGTAAAACTATAAATGTCCTACTAGCTCTACTCGTAATATGGACGAAGACACTCCCATCATTTAATAACAAAGAGTAGCATAGAAAATTATGCTAAAAGCTATGATTTTAGAAAGCACTCCAAGAAATATGACAAAACGTAATTGAAAGCAACTTATCTAAAACATGCAAAATTCTGGAATACAGCAAAATCTCGCTACTGAATTTGGTGTATCCTTCAGCTCTGTAAAATTGTAATCAAAACACCATCAAGGAACTTTTATTGTCATCACACCACATCCCATTCCTGCAAGCGATTTGTTACAAAACACTCTCATTTTCCTATTTTTCACTATTTTTTCTCATTACTTCTTCATTACCTATGATAGGAGAAAGTTTCTCCTATTTATACAAAATATGAGGAGACATCTCATTAATGGGAGTCCATGAATCTCTCCCTCCATCTCTAGAGTTACAATCAAAATAGGAAATGATAAGACACATGTCTTTCTAGAGTTTTAACACAACTTGAAGAATGAGACACATATCCTCCTAGAGTTTCAATACAACAAGGAAGTGAGACACATATCCTTTTGATCCCATAATCTTCTCCAACCAAATTCGAATTTGGCCTTAGAGTGCCACATAAGGGTCTTCTAGAAGTCTCCTTTTGACCTACACATGTCACAAAACTCATAACACATATATAGATATATGAAATTATGTTAATTTTCTAGTTTCTAATCATAAATTCACTTTAAATACATAAAATAAATAACTTTGGAAGACAAGGATCCTAACCCATATATTTATGAAAATGGTTACTTGATGTAGGGTTTTAGGTCGGATGGCTATGAAATAAGAGCTAAATGGTTATGACATAATGGAAATATGTATGAATATGGAAAACACTTTTGAGACTCAACATACCCCCCAACTGAAGTTGTTGCATGTCCTCATGCAACTATTGCAATGATTCATTTGTCCATGAGTTGATCTTTTATGAGTTTTGACTCATATAGATTTGTTCTAAACTTTGCTTCTTGATATTTTCCTTTTTGGCAAAGTATAATACATTTTATTGCAACATTTTTTTTTTTTTTTAATGGTTGGTTCTTGTGTAACAACCAATTTTTTTTTTTTTGAGCAATGGTTCTTGTGTAACAATGCTTTATTTTCTTTGTTGCATCAAAGTTCATGAAAACATTTAGAATCAATTACTTCATCAATGAATTGATCATTTGCAAGGCATATAATATTTTGGATCATGTTGCAACAATAGTTGGTTGGGAAGTATATGTGGGTGGAAATGAAATGAAAATTTGTGATAGTGTATGACATGTGGGTATGAAATGATGTCTCTTCGCCCCCCAACTAAAGATATGACAATATGAAAAAGGGAGTGAGGAATTTTTCCAAAGTTACAATTTTAGCATTCTAATGAATTACATGACTAAAAATTAGAAAACAACATACCTTCACTTACCTTAAATGTGGATGAGTTGTGTATGTGCGGTGGCTACAAAATTCTAATCATATTATTCTTCAAGTGGCTGAACAAGAGAAGTCATGGATAAAGAGATAAGATGACTTTTTATTGCTTCTACTAAAACTTGCTGAATCTGCTCCAAAATGCTGAAAATAATAGTCTTCATGTCTTCAAAACTCATTGGCATAATTCCTACTATGTGAAAATATGTTCTGATGTTGAACATAGTAGGAAATTGTTGACTTAGTGGCCATTAATGGATGCCACTAGTCAACACGAGAACTCTCACCATTGATGACAATGAGAGTCAAGATGCTCAAACACATCTTGCTAGGTATGAATGATTTTGCTGATGTCGAGTCACGTAGAAGATCTGACGAACAAGAGACATTAATGTATTCCCATTGTTTGTCAACATGAGAACTTGCCATTAAGGCATGCAAGCCTCAATGTGTTTTTACAAAGAACTTAGACTCAAAGGACTATGGACTCAATAATTTGCATTGAAGCAGGGCTTATTTGCGGAATGAAAATGACAAGAAATGGAAGATGGCAATGGGGAGTAGAAATGGCAATGGGAAATAAGCATGTGAATGAGCCTCTTGCTTTTATTTGTGATTATGAATGGACAAAAAGAAATGGAAAGTGGATGTGAATGTAAATGGAAAATATGAAGTGAAATGAGGTGAATGGTTTATTATGAGGTATGGATGTGATGGAGACAATAATATCTGAAAGTTTTTCAAATGTTTGGATCTGATTTTACATTAGCATATTTCTTCTTTGTTGCTGATTATCCTCTTATGAAACAAATTGGTCTCTTAGAGAGACACCATTATCTTATAGTTATTTGTCTTTCCTCCTGGAACCTGCAAAAAAATAATACTTCTTCTGCAATGGAATGTAAGATTATCAAAGGAGAGAGGTGATCAATCTCTCTAGTTATGATATTTACACACAAAACTAAGAATTTTTATTAATGAAACAAGTTCTCAAAGGAAAAATCAAAAGAATTTATACTTGTTTTGGAATTACTGCCTCAAGTTGAATGTTGCTTCTTTTCAGCAATTTATTTCATTATTTACCATTTCAAACTCTAATTATGGATTTCTCATTGTGTAGATCTTGTTGAGATCTTTCCAACGATACTTAAATCATCAAAATCTGATTTTGTATGAGAAAGTTAGGCTGATTTCAACAATGAGGTTTTTAAGCTGCAGAATTGGAGAACAGTTGCGGAATTAGACTTTAGCTGCAGAATTAAACTTTAGCTGCAGAATATCGACGGTTTCTGTAGCTGAAAATCTAGAATAAAAAGTTAGCCATTCATCTTTCATCATCAGTCCAAAATTAATCAATACCTTCAGAAAAAGTGAGCAAATAACTTATTCATTTCATTGATTCAAAATTATTAATTTTTTTTTTTTTTTATAACAAAATTGAAAAATACAATTTTTTTTTTTTTTTTAAATATTATATATGTTACATTTAAAAATATATATATATATATATATATATATATATATATATAATTTTATTCAACAGAACAATTTATTAAATAAGAAAAATAAAAATAAAAACGGAATACTTTGCATGTATCTTATAGCAGAATTGAATTGCAAGTCCGCAACACCACAAACAACATTTCTTTCATTTCACGATTGTCAAATGTTTCTGAAACAATAAAGCTGTAGAAAACATATGTCGATTCTTTTGAGATATACGCAACTTTTCTCTTAAAATCCAATCCCAGATGCGGTAAAGATCTTCAGAAATCTGCTGCACTGGATAAAACTGAGAAACATTAAGATGGCCTCGACGAATCGGATGCCGCAAGAAATATGGTTGATCAAGAGAAATCTTCAGAGCCTCATCACCGCATATAAAACTTCTAAAAGTATTGGTCAGAGTGATCTTTCTTACGAAACCAAGATTCTTTGACCCGTTCATGATTTTCAGGTTGTAGCTTCAAGTGTGAAACAATCATATGATAGGCTTCCTCGCACTCCGATTGTTGGGCAGATGATAAAGGAGATGTAATTAATCACAACGAAATTCAATATTCAGAAAACGAAGTCAAATTGAACTCAAAATTGTGTGGAATGTGGATTGAATGCCACGATAAGACTTTGATTTCAATTAAAATTATTCTTTCTCAGATTATTGGTGAAATCAATGCAAAGTGCCGTTCAAACTCTCCACTGTGCAAACAAAACCGTTTTTCCTCACGCGACAGGCAAAAATGGGCTTCAAAGAATCGATAAATTCTCCCAGACCGCCACTAATTTTGTAAAACGATTTCTGGGTTATCTAATTGACCCTGTTGGCGAAAACACCCATGTCGTGGAATTTTTTGATTCACCTCCGTTTGGCCAAATTGTGCTTTCAAAGTTTGATGTTTTTCTCTGTTTTGCGTTTTCCTAAATTGCTACATTCGGCTGTGAAATTGATTTTGAAATTTTTTTAGATGCGATCACAGCACAGACAGATGACTGATCACTAAAATTATGGCATCCTCCTCAAAATTTCTCTTATTTTCATCTCTAAGCTGTGCATTACTTTCTCTTAACAAGTTTGTTTCTGCTACCTGGCACTGCAGAGAACTAAACTCTTCATCTGTATAAATAGCAGCGCGTATATTTTCCCGTTCTTCACGTAATGCAGCTTGTGCTATTCCATTTCAGACAACTTGAACTCTGTAGAGACACCCACTTCCTCCAAATTTGATATTCTTTTTTTGCTTTTCTACTATCAATTTTCTCCCCATATCCACTTCTGTGGTCATAGCTTCTGATTTCTCCTGATGTTGTTGCAGCTCAACCTTGATATGCTCGTAGTGCTCCACATCAATTGTCTTGTGCTTCTCCAACAACTTAGAGACTTTTTTTTGTCTCTTTTAAGAGTTCCACGCATATTTCGAGTTGCATATCCATCTTTGTTGAGATTATTTACATTTTATACAAACAACGTTTGGATTTATATGTTTTTGTTTACAGGTAAATGTCGAAGCGTGTGACAGATAGACATGTATAGCTGGAGACTGCAAGTTGATGAGGACCTCAGTTTTAGAAATAGTATTGAGCCCTTCACAATAAAGTCTACGGTTCACATGGAATTAATTCCTCCAATTCTTGAGACCAGCAAATTGCGTACCAGGAATCGTCCTTTCAAACGAATCATGGAGCTAGTATGAATCTGGACTCTCATTGGTTTTATTGCGAAAATAGTGGAGGTTGCAGGTTTGTTTCAGGCCAAAGCTTGAACAGGAATGCAGATTTTCTATTGAGGCCACATTGAAAGCTATGATTGAAGATAGCCATAGATTGTTTTTTTTTTTTTTTTTTTTTTGTTAATAAAATGACATATGCTATATTTTCAAAAATAAAAAATATACATATGTATTTTACTAAACAAAATAATCTATTCAATTTTTTTTTTATAATTGATTTGTTTAATAAAATTATGTATGTTATATTTTAAAAAATTTAAAAATACACATATATATTTCATTAAACAAAACAATGTATTGGAATATTTTTTTTTTTTTTATATTGAATCAATTGAAATGATGAAGTTTATTTTGTCTCCCTCTTTTCTTTTCTTTTTTTCACATCACAATTCTTTTTCTGATCCTCCAGATCACACAAAGTGCAGGAGGAGAGCATACTCAAGAATTATTAATATTTTTTTTTTAGATGTAAGAAATAAGGCTACCTAGTTACACTTCCCCGGCAACGGCGCCAAAATGTTTGGTCAATTTAGTGTGTCCTAAATTACTACATTAATTTGTCAATCCGAGATTCGTAAGCTAACAAAGTGTGGCGCACTATATGTGCAAGATAACCTATCTCTTACTTTTTGTCGTTTTTGATTTTTTTTTTATTTATCTTGGGGGTTTTTATCTTGGTTGGTTTCCTAATGTGAGATGGAAATTCTAAAAGACAAGTATGGATATAAATGTTCAAGGAAATGATGTCCTTTATAATGATTTCCCAAACTTCAAACTTCAAAAGGGTTTTAAACATGCAATGACAAAATTAATTCCTAAAAGAAAATGAAAATGTGCCACTATACTAGTCAAACAAACAGTGAACTATTGATCATGAAACCCATTACCCTTGCTGCTGTCTAAATACAAAAGAAACTGTGCTCAAAGAAATCCAAGAATTGCAAGCAAAGTAAAGATAAAACCAAATTACATCAACTCATATTCTGACCCCTCACCTTTAGTCTCGCTATGGCTTTCGGAGGTAATCATAAACAACTTGAGCAATCTGATATCTAATTTGTAGAAAAATAAAATAATATCAAATTACACACTCATACTTCAATCCCTCACCATTAGTCTTGCTATGGATTTCGGAGGTAACTGATAATGACATGAGCAATTTAATATCTAACTTGCAGAAAAATAATCTAATATCAAACTACACACTCATAGTTCAATCCCTCACCATTAGTCTCGCTATGGCTTTCAGATGTAACTGATAATGACATGAGTAATTTAATATCTAATCTAACTAATAAAGCAAATGTACAAAACTGAAATAAATAAAACAGTACTGGAATTAAAAGCTAAGAAAAATAAATCAGCAGAAGGACAAGATTGATTCCATGTCATTAGTCATTGTAAAACTATGTGAAAATGCCCGGGCTGCCTACTGTAATCTGGGACAAAGGCACTGATCAGTTAATAGCAGTATAAAGCATGAAAAATTATGCTAAAAGCTATGATTTCAGAAAGCAATCTAAGTAAGGAAATATGACAAAACAGAATTGAAAGCAACTTATCTAGAAAACATGCAAAACCTCCTTGAATAGTAGGGGCCCTCTGCTACCAATTTGGTGTAATCCTTCTTCAACTCCTTAAAATTGTAATCAAAACACCATCAAGGAACTTCTTTATTGAAAAACTTCACAAATCTACATCCCATTCCATCTTAAGATTTGTTACAAAACACTCTCTATTTTCCTTCTCCTATTTTTCACTATTTTTTCACTACCTTCTCATTACCTATGATAGGAGAAAGCTTCTCCTATTTATACAAAATATGAGGAGTCATTTCATTAATGGGAGTCCATGAATCTCTCCCTCCATCTCTAGAGTTACAATCAAAATAGGAAATGATAAGACACATGTATTTCTAGAATTTCAACACAACTAAGAAATGAGACACATATCCTCTTAGAGTTTCAATACAATAAGGAAGTGAGACACATATTCTCTTGATCCCATAATCTTCTCCAACCAAATTCGAATTTGGCCTTAGAGTGCCACATAAGGGTCTTCTAGAAGTCTCATTTTGACCTACACATGTCACAAAAATCATAACACATATTTAGATATATGAAACTATGTTAATTTTCTAGTTTCTAATCATAAATTCACTTTAAATACATAAAATAAATAACTTTGGAAAACAAAGATCATAACCCATATATTTATGAAAATGGTTACTTGATGTAGGGTTTTAGATCAGATGGCTATGAAATAAAAGCTAAATGGTTATGAAATAATGGAAATATGTATGAATATGGAAAACACTTTTGAGACTCAACAGCACCTATTAAGAAGTCTGTGGAGATATATCTTACTTGGGAAAGGGTTATTGAAGACACCCTTGAAGAATCCTTGAAGGGTTATCTTATGATTGATGCCTAAAAATGAATCTCGAACATCAATTTTTGTAATGGTTGTTTAATCATATGAATGATAATGATCCTAGAGTCAATAATCATAATGATTGAATTCATTCTTATTCCTTTAGTGATTTTAAACCCTTTTCAAAGTGCATATGCATGTCTTTGCTATGATTCCAATTTTATGCTCCTAGCATTCCAATTTTATGCTCCATTAATAAAATATAAAATAATAAAGCTAACCCTTCTTCCAATTTTAAAAATTAGGAGTATTTTGTTGAAGCTATCAATATATGCTCTATAAACTAGTTCGAGTAAATTCTCTCCTAAAATTTTAAATTTACCAAACAATTTCTCTTCATCTATATTGAAACATTGATGAGAGTTGAGTTGTTTTCCTTTGGAAATAATAATTTCATCTAAGAAAATTTGGATTTATTTCTATAAGGGGTGGGATATCTATCTCTTAATATAAAAGTGTGAAATCCGTTACTAGCGAAACTTTCTGACATACGAAATAATTCATAGCTAAACACACTTTTATGAATAGTTTTGACATTATTAATGGAAAGAAAGAAGGGTAAATTTTTTTGATATTTACATGATGATTGATGATTATCTTGAAAATCCATTATTATGAGTATTAGCATGCTTGGTGCTAGATCCATAGGTTACGCTATTTTAAAATAGAATATTGCATAGAAAAATTCATGACACTTGGAAAGGATCATAAACAAAATTATTTTTAATTGGTTGTTGTTTATATTTTCTAAAAACCCATTTACAAATGGTAATTATGAAGGAAAAAAATTTTAAGGTCACAATCAATATTTGAGAAATCCATTGGAAGTGCAAGAACCTATACATAACTTAAAATTGTTATATGGAGGACCATAATCAACATAAAACAACCCACTAATGCAAATTTGGTTATATGATGTGGTTATATCTCAATAAAAAAGAGTTTTAAGGATGGAAATGACAAGTTGTACAACATATGGAAGAGAACACTTTCTAGTTTAATACACCCATGCCCCTGAGATTGGATTATAATAATAATAGAGAAAAAATATTTAAACTATATTTGATACTTCCATGATGATTGATGAGGAAACTATTATTACAAGTAATAACATACATTATTCATGTGTTATATTTATATATTATACTATTTAGAAATACAATTATGAATAAGAAAATTCATGATACTTGAAAAGAGTCGTAAAAATGTTTCCAAAAGAAACTAAAATAGCAACTTCCAAGTAAAGGGAAATGGATTACGAAATAGGGTATAAGAATTTTTTCCATACCACATGTTGAGACTTTCAAAATATTGAGAAAACAAAATATAGATTACAAGGGGATGTGTATAATATGTAAATGATTAAAATAGAATTTTGGAGAAATAACTAAATCTCAATTACAAGATCTTGAATGTTCCTTTGTAGGATCTATTCCATGTTATGAACAATATTTTCCAAGCACATGTAAAATAGAAACATGTCAAATGAACATAGAAACATTTTACATTTGAAATTTGTAGGATACTTTGTTGAAGCTATCAATATGCGAGCTATAAACTAGTTTGAATAAATTTTCTCCTTAAATTTGAAATTTACCAAACCATTTCTCTTCATATATATTGAAACATTGATGAGAGTTGATTTGTTTTCCTTTGGAAATAATAATTGAATATCTAAACACTTTTAGATTTATTACTACAAGGGGTGGGATACCTATCTCTTAGCATAAAGTGTGAAATCCATTACTAGCGAAACTTTCTAACATAAGAATTAATTCATAGCTTTAAACAAACCTTTATGAATAGTTTTGTATTCTTGAGTGCTCCTTTATAGGATCTATTCCATGTTGTGAACAATATTCTACAAGCACATGGAAAATAGAAACATGTCAACAGAAAATAAAAGTAGGAGAACTCCATCATGAGAAGAGACAATAATGAAGAGATTAGCCACATCAAATATAAAATAATCTGAACTAATGAAGAGATGCAAATATGATGACATTTGATATCAAAACTAGAAACTAAGGATACATACATACATACATACATACATACATATATATATATATTCATTCATCACCATCATATCCATGCAAAAAAAGGGGCGAGTTAAGATCATCTAGGAGTAAACATCATGGACACATGAAATCACCATAACTTAATTATCTAGAAAAGCACCCTTATCCAGTAGATCATAATATATTGTTTGTACCAACACACATCTAACCATGCAAATGTCCATTTATTTGAAATAAATCCTTAATATAGTCTTAAACTATATAAAGTCCAATGCAGTGTAGTAATTATACGTTCTAACCCTAGAATCAAAGTTCATTGTTCATCTTGAACAATGTGTTCCACTCATATGAAATGTGCTAGTGGAAAATTTTCTAGAATGGCATCATGATCATCTATCAATAACCTCCATTGTCACTATTTTTTTTCTACTCTTCACTTGCTTCAACTGCAACCGATTTTCTATGACCAAGTGACTATATTGGGCATAAATAACCTCTAGCTAGTAATCTTGAAAAATAATATGATCTTTACATTTCTTTACTTCTTCAAAGAAATGTCCCATTAACACCATTGAATCGATTAGGTATGTATAATTTGATGGATCATTATACTCTTGCAGCAATGTAGATTTAGACATAGTGCATCGTAATAAATAATAATGCATTTTTTCTTGATTATTTTCTGGTGTAATGACAATGAAGACATCACCTTCTCTAACCATATCAGAAACACGATCATAATCATTTTCAATCACAACCACCTCATTTTCCATTTCCTTGTCAGTCACATTTCCAAATGGCGGCAATGGTGTCAATTATTCATGTTTCCATGGTTTAACAAATTTCTTAATTTGGTTTTCACAGTCATCGATGGACTCTGTCTGATCAATACATGCAGAACAAAAGTAAGAGCACCTTCGTTTCTCAATGCAATGTATATTTTTCATGTTCTTACTCCTAATTGAGTGTAAACTTCTTGTTTGAGGTATTCCAAGGAAATTAAATGGCAACGATATATCAACATCACCCATTGCAATACTCCAAAAGTACCTGCTTGAGAAAAACACACACATGTATGCGTCAAATTTTGAACAATATTTAATAGTTTTTTGATAAAAAAATACACACATATATGTATACACACATATATATATATATCTATCTATAATATGTTTTTAATTAAATGCGTATGCTCACCTGTGCACATCAACCATCTTTGGGTTTGATACATAACTTAAATTGTCTTTGCACCAATTAACAACATCTAAAGAATTCGCAAGTCAGGAAGCTGAGTGATTCAATTGATGACTCCTAGGTGCACATTTTACGCATGCCCCAACACCATTGTGCTCTCCTTTTCCATGCCTTGTCTCAAAGAAATTCCATGTATGTTGAATGTTGGTTCTCTTATGAAGACGACACCGAAATAATGATCTTGCTGATTTAAATTTACCAGCACAACCATCTGACCATACCCAATGTTCTTTAAAAGTGACCCTTCATTTCAACAATTCATTATAAATAACATTAAAACAATGCTGAAAAAAACATGTATCATGTGTTCGATCATAACTGATGTAGAAATGGTGTTCCTTAATCACCTCACGATTATTTTCATCTCTATCAAAACCATCGATAGCAAGCTCTGCATGTCTATACAAAATATGCACAAATATAGATACTTGGTCTGAATGATAATACTCACTTTGTATCTTCGTTTGTGGACTAAATGTGTAATTCTCAACGAAATCAACCACTGATAATATTATTCCTTTTGGGAACACATCACGTGATTTCTTGAACTGTAAATCCTACCATCATGCTATATGACAATGTTTAATATATTTGTATATTTTCACCCTGAACTTCTCCATAAAATATGTCACTAGAATGTCGTCGTCAAGTAAAGTGATCATTTTTTATGTTGTGCTTGAATCTGCAATAGGAGTGTAAGTAAAATTTTCATATCGCTTCCAATTCAGACTCAGATTTGACAGTCTGGGATCATTAGGATCAATGTGATACTTTGCATCGTAGAGTGCCAAATGAGAACATTCTAGGCATTTTCTT